>JASDFA010000025.1:11200000-11855299 GCA_035772735.1 Datura wrightii
TTATCGGCCCGCATATGCTCCCTTATATTGATATGATTTTGGTTAGCTGTCCTTATAGTACAGGTGGTTGTAGGCCCAGTCGGCCGGAGGCTGTATTTACAGCCGTTATATAGCCCGTTGATTCCTTGAATCTGAGTTAGAGCTAGCCAGGCACCAGATGTGCTCAGGCTCAGTAGTCTAGCAGTTCAGGTCCTACTAGAGCACCAGGTGCCAGTCATACCCCCAAGGCGGGGCGTGACAACCACAATTAGTTGCCAACATTATTAATCATTATATATAATCATCACCATCAACCATCCATTACTAACTACAATCACCATAATCAGCCATCATTATATATCATTGACCACCGTGATCATTCACTATCGTCCACCACAATCATTATTGCCACCACCATCTACCACAATCAACAACTCTGTTAGTTACTAGTAGCAGCCACCATCACCATTAGCTACTATCCAAACCTATCAACTTAATGCAATTACTTATCAGCAATCACAACCACCATAGCTAATCATCTTCACCTACAATTCTCATATAATATTATAAAGCTATTTTGTCAATATAGTACTAGATTAATAATTTTTTGAATTATATTTATTAATTTTAAATTTTTAAAAATTATATTCAGATGTTGAGAAAATAAGCCGTGTTAGTTATTAAGTATGTCGTTCTTGATACAATATACTAATATTCAAATATGTATTCAAATTTTGATATCTAAATCTTAATGTACATCTTAATACTCAAACGTACATTCAGAAGAACATTCAAGATTTAAAATTGATGGGTTCGAACTTTTGCGATTTTAGGATTGAATTATGGGTTCATGTATATTATTTATTAAAATTTTGATAAATTTTACACATAAATTTATACTCCACTTGAAAAGTTATGGGTTCAATTGAACCCATAACATTGATGGTACATCCGCCTCTGCGTATATTCAAATTCAAATGTTTTAATCTTAATGAAAACAAACAAATTTGAGTGAACTTGCACTCCACAGTCAAGGTGGAAGATACAATCAGTGGGCGAATCACATTCAGATTTAGACGCCTAATCTTAAAGAAACAAATGAGTCTTAGTGAACTTTCATTCCACTGTCAAGTGAGAATTAATTCGTAATCCTCAAGGTCACTAACATAACTTTCAACCACTGCATCATTTAAATTTCATGTAGCATGGATGCCAAGATATAGTATTATATAAATTTTATGAAATACATATCTAAAATATCTAATTTTACAGAAAGACCACAAGTCCACGTGTCTCATAATTTCACCTATAAATTCGCCGAGAATACAAACTTCATAAGATGTTTTTCCTTACATGTCCCCCAACATAGTACAATACTTCCTCCGTTTATTTTTTCTCGTTCATATTTAACTTGACAGATTCATTAAAAAATAATAAATAAAATGATAATTTTGATTATATCATCCCAAATTAATATAAGTTACATCACCTCTTTAGAAAATGAATTGGAAATAACTACTAGGTACTTAATAAAAAAGGTAAAATAAATATAAAATAATAAATTAGTTGAATGATTAACAACTAAACAAAAAGTAACCGATAAGAGATATTTTTTGGAGTTAATAAAATAGGATAGTAGCTTAGCTGAAAATAGAAGGGAAAAGTAATTAAGCTTTGCGAAAAAAAAAGAAGGTAGTGTTAGTGTGCAGTAATAAAATTAGAAAATGGGTCAAAGTAGAGACGTGTTAACGAAGAGAGGCAGTTGCCTTTCTGACTTGGGCGCATGACATTAGAATTTTCTTGGTAAAACTAATATTTCCTGCTCTGCAACTATTACTTATTTATTTTATGTCAATTTTAATAAATCTAAAATTTTTCTCCGGCCTCCGGCATACTGCAGCCCGTCAAAATTACAACACAGAGAGATATTATATAGAGAGAAAGAGAGACACTGTGTGTGTGTGATTAGGTGAGAGAGATAGAGATAGAAGGAGAGAGACGGAGATAGAGAGAAGAGAGATCAACAGTAAATCTGAAGGGAGGGCAGTTGCCTTATTAGATTTAGAAATGAAGTCGTCTCTGGGAAAGCTGAAGAAATTTGCACTGCACAAGGAGAAGAAGGATCATCAGATTTTGTTGCATTTGGATGGCCTCTCTCAGGCTTCACAGGTCCTTCCCCCTTTCTTCCCCAATTAGGGTTTCCGATTCCTTTCTCTTTCTTTGCTTTTTTTACCCGACCCGTATCCGTTTTCTAAATTTGTCCCCCTGCTGCTCCCAATTTCTCTCCTTAAAGCACTGCTATGATTCATTTCTGCTCAACTTACAAATCTGATTTAGCAGTCAACTATTTCAACTCCTCCCGTAGCAGCTACTCATTTACGCTTTTTCCCCTTTTCCTTTTCTATTGGTACTTCTTTTTTTTTTTTTCCAACTTTGTTGTGTGTTATTGTTACTCCTGTGTTAGAAAGCTTTTTCTTTTCTCCTCTTTGCAGGATATGAAAGACATGAGAGATTGCTATGACAGCTTACTTTCTGCAGCAGCAGCAGCGGCTAATAGTGCCTATGGTATTAATTTATTAGCTATGTTAATCATCTTCACTGTTAGTTTTACTAACATGTTAGATTATATGATCAATAAAGGAAATATATGATAAGTAGCATCACTTTCGTAATGGGTTATATGGAAGCATCTATAGTTCACTTCCCTGTTTGCCAAAAGAGATTTATCATTTGTTTGATAAAACGAGCGCCCCATGGGAAAGATCACTTAATTTTGCATTGTGCATCAGAATCAAGAAATGAAATCGTTTTCCCACTTTTATTTTAGTCTTTGAAGATGGTCTATATTTGAAAGCCTTTATATGCATTGCATTTTTAGTTACTTCACATAAAGAATCCCATATTTAGCTCAGCAAAGTGATCATCAGTTTGCTGGTTTCATTTCGCAGAATTTTCAGAATCCTTGATGGAAATGGGAACCTGCCTATTGGAGAAAATTGCATTGAATGGTGATGGAGAAAATGGTAAGTGAACTGATGTTTAGGCCTCCTTGTACAATGCTATATTGATTTTAATTATTCTGCCCGAACAATTAGTCTGGGATCATTTCTACAGCTTAAGTAAAGTTATCAGCTTAACCAGCGGTCCCGTGCAAAGCATATTTGAGCATTAACATCTTTGCGTAATGTGTACTTAGATGTTTCAATTTCTAATTAATTCCTTTAGAAGTTGAAAAAAAAAGGTAAGGTACCAATTTTAGCTAATCCCTTAGAACTTTTCGCTTAGAAAAGAAATATTGGTTTGTCCTCTATGTTTCTGGAGTGAATGTTACACTTTTCGTGCTGTTATACCTGTGCCTTGCAGAAGCTCTGTCTTTCACTGGTTCGGAGCTTTTTCTTTGGGTCTCAGCAGTGGCAGAGCCAGAAAGTCATATGAGCTTCAAAAAAAGACTAGAATGTCATACCGAGGATTTGAATCTGTGTTCTAAGGCAATATTTGAACCCCCTTTACCAATACTCTAGAATCTTTTCTTATGTCTAGGGGATTCAACAGATTATATATAACCAAAAAAAAAATTGTTTTCTTAGCTCCGCCACTGTGCCTCAGCTTGTCAACTCGATCACAATCTCCCCATCAATTCAAATGATATTAGGAACTGTGAAAAGTGTTAATTCCCACTGATCGTTGTGTTCTCTGAAGACCACCCACAGTGTAACGAATGTAGAAATAAAAAAGAATAGAGTAGTACCAAATGGAAACAGAAGCATACATTTGTGGCTTAGTATTTTCCAGTGTCTGATGTAGTTAATTTATGATATATGTTCTTGATGTTCTCTTCTTGAAAATGTGATTGCACACATATAACATCTGTTTTTTGATGAGGACACACAACATCTGTTCTCTATCGATTTTTGTTCCCTTTTCTGTTTGCTTAGTTTCATTCCTTTTTTCCGTGACAGAATTTTTTGAGACGTGCCTTTTGCTGCTAAAAATATGTAATCTACTGTTTAAAAGTGAACTTGCCTATCATTCCTCATTCTGTTTTGTGATTATTTTCTTTCTAAAATACTATATATATGCAGGCAAAGCATTGTCAATGCTTGGAGGAGTACAATTAGAACTTCAGAAGCTCGTAGACTGCTATGTCAGTGCCTGTTCTTTCGCTCATTAATAATCATTCAACCAAATTAAAGTGAATGTGGTTATGACTTTTTCTTTCTGTATTGCAGCGTTCCCATATCATCTTAACTATCACAAACCCATCTGAATCTCTTCTTAGTGAACTTCGGAAAGTGGAGGTTTGTTTTTTTGCGATTCTGTTATTCACCTCTAGATCTTTTTGATAGTGTTCTAGTTTCTTCATCCTTTCCCTTCTTTATAGTTGTTAACTGTATTAGTCTTGCTATTTCTGCACTCTATTTTCTTATCAACACTTCAGATAATTTGAAGACCAAATGCTCATGCACCTTTCCAATATTAAAGGATTGCGACAATTGCCATTTCTTTTCTTTCTTGTCCTCAATAACCCCCACTTTAAATGGAGTCTCGTCTAGAGGTTCCCATTTTTTGTACTGGTCATGTGCTGCAACCAATTAGCAAACCAACCCGAGTGGTTGAGTCCGAGCAATTTTGTCATAGTGATTCAACCTAACATATTCTTATGAATAAGATGTCATCAAGTTAATGGTAGCCAAATTGTTTCAGTAGCTATGTTGTCGATGTACCAAGAAGATGGAGAGATCCAGAATGAATTTGTTATGCATGCTGCGTGAACTTTCATTTGATCTTGTTTTACATTTCTTTCAGGCAATTGCTTATATGGCACTGATGCAGGTTGATCTTTATTGATCTTCATTGCCAGTTCCATTTGACTCCTATAATTTGGAAACTATTTAATTACAAGCCATGCTAATTCTTTTGTTCTGACTGATAGTTGTTGCTCTTTAACTGGTTGAAACTTTTGAAAGTACTATTTGGATGGCGATGCTTCGTTCCTTTTCATTGTTGTTATTGTCAAATTGTGGGAAATTTGATGAACTTTTAGTGCCTTTGACCTAGGTACAACTTAAGCTTATGCTGAGTTGTTACTTGATAATCTTCAGTGTCTACCTTTTGTCACCTTAGTTGAAGGTCTCCTACATTAAGGTCTGTAATAAAGTCTTAATTGGGTGGGCTTCGAGTTGCTAGTAGATGCATCATGACTATGGCCTCTTTGCTATCTGGTAGAGCTTTAAATTATTGACAATATTTTCACACCAACAATCCCTATATATAAGAGGTTTGGTTGGTTGGTTTGGATTATTTCAATTAACTTGTTGATTTCTTTTTCTCAATAATTTGGTTGCTTTAATCAGAGTAGTGTTTGCCAATTTTATTCAACATCAACTTTTATAGCTAAGAATTACTTCTATGACTGATGAATTGAATTAACCTAAATAACCACTCAATCAGATGAGCGGAAACAATTTTGTTGATCAAACCAAACAGATCTATTAATTTGAATCAGCCGCCAAACTGATGCACCTTTGGAGGCTGATTATAGAACACGTGTATGTAAGAATTTCTTGCATTGTTTCCTCGTTACTCAATCAGTTGTATCCTCTTCCTTGATGCAGGAGATGAAACTGCAGTGTGATGAAAAAAGGTATCCCTCTTCATGTGTCTTTTGACATGGTACATAAATTCTTTTTGAAAAATAAAATTTCAAAGTCTTGCTAACATCAGGCATGATCTGCAGGGAGGTGTACGAGTATATGGCAAAAAGGGGAAAGGGTGGAAAGGGGGAGAACTTTACTTCTCAGCAATTACAGGCAGCTCGGGAGGACTACGAGGAAATGGCAAGACTTTGCATTTTCCGTGTACGATCTCTGAAGCAAGGGCAATGTCGCAGCCTTTTGACCCAGGCAGCTCGTCACCACGGAGCACAGGTGTCCTTTGCATTTTTATAGCTCCATTTATTTCATTATCAGTTATCAATCTTTTTATTGAATCATGTAATTACTTGTCTGCCTAATTTCTATTTTTCTGGAACAGTTGAATTTCTTCCGCAAAGGACTTAAATCTCTTGAAGCTGTTGAACCACAAATAAGGATGGTTGCTGAAAACCAACACATTGACTACCAACCTGTTGAATTGGATGATAGCGAGGATGGAGCCAAGAGCTGTGAGGCTAATGATGATGGTGAATTGAGTTTTGATTATAGAAAAAATAAGCAGGAACCAATTGACTCTTTCCCATTGAGGGATTCAATGGAGGTAAGTTACCATATTGCTGTCATGCCTCTTTTTCCCTTTCCGGAAGATTGTGAACCGCCTACTGCCTTCTTTTGGGTGTATCCTGGAGATCTTGATTGTTGCAGCTTTTGGTAGCATGTCAATTCTTAAATGCTGTTTCCCTGTCCTTTGCTTGTAATAACCACAATAAATCTAGGTGATGATGACTTATACATTTCTAGTTCAGGTGTTACATCCAATTTTTTGGCGTATTGGATAAAGTGATAGGGTGCTAGTTTTGAATCAGCAAAAAGAAAATGTCTTTTGGTTTTCCTAATCCCTGTCAACGCATTTCTACACAAACTGATTCCAATCTCACTACTACTAAAACCAGCTATAAGCCTTTTTATTACTGCATTTGTCCTTCAGTGACATTCCTCCCTTGATCAGTTTCTTGTACTCATTCAATGCACATCTGAATTTGTCCTTGTATGTGTATATAGAAAGAGAGACACCTGGGAAGAGAATGATAATTAAGATCTATAGTGATATTATAGGCATTATCAAACTTTGATTTTAGATGATGACTTGTTTAATTTGCCAAATGTTGGATTTTGGTCTAATATGCCTGAGTTTGGCAGTTTGATCCTGTGGATGCTCCAAGTACCCTAACCTCTGGGATGGAGGAAGTGGAGGTAAATTTCTGCCCGTGGCTGTATCTAGTATTTAGTGAACATTATATTAGCTATATATTTTTCCCATATGGCTTGTGTAAGGTCTTTCAAAAGGGGTTTATTAAGGTTTTGAGCTACTCCACACGTTACCTGAAGATTTCAGTTGGATGCTCGGATTTTATTGTCAGCTTGTGAGATATTTCTTATTTAATTTGAAGACCTTTTCTTGCAGTTGGATTTTGGAAAAAACCAAGAGCAGGTTTTTACTAGACAACCGCGTGTAGTCAGTCATTCTGCTCCAATATTTGCAGAGAAATCGGACATTTCTGATAGAATCAAACAAGCACAGACATCTGTCCGGAAATTTCACACATACGTCTTACCGACTCCAGCTGATGCTAAAAGTTTGAGTTCAAGGACAAGTGTTTCCCTTCTCCACTCAAGTACCACAAATACTAGTGGAGGCAGCAACAATCCATGGCATTCTTCCCCGCTTAATATGGATAAATACTCTAAATTTGCAGATGACAACTTTTCAACAGACACTCTTGCAAAAGGCCAATCCACTGCTCAAGAGATTAAAGATCATACTCTCTCCACCCCACTACCCCCGCCTCTTGCCGAGGGAACTACTCTCCCACAAAATGATATACAAAGTGGAATTGATGCCAGAAAAATAAGAAGACTTGCTTTCTCAGGTCCATTAGCAAGTAAGCCTTCATCCAGCAAGCCATTGTTATCTGCCAGTGGACCTATTGCCTTGGCTGAACGGCCTCTTCTAGAACCTGGATTGGCTTCAGGAATACCAATAACTCAGCCATCACCGACTCTAGATGTATCCTACAGTGCTTCACCTCCCCTTGTTTCTTCACCAAAAATAAGTGAGCTTCATGAGCTCCCGCGCCCCCCTGGCTTATTGGCCTCCAAGCCATCAAGTTCAGCTGCATTTGGGCATTCTGCACCCTTAGTCAACAGAAATCAAGAAACGTCGCCAACAAATCAGAGCCCTGTTCTGGCATCAAATACAGGTTCTCCACTACCACTTCCTCCACTAACCATTCCTCGAAGTTTTTCTATACCTTCCAACAATCAGAGAGCAATGGCACTACATGTAGCCCAGCTGCTAGAATCTCCTCAAAGAAAGGGCAAGGGCGATGTGATGTGCTCTCCTCCATTAACACCTATCTCTCTTTCAAACGCTTCAAATTCTGGGCAAATCAGAGGTAAAATACCTTGATTAATAGTGACATGGCAACTATACTGATTTCAGATAAATAGCTTATTTCTTTTTCAGAGGTAGTGATAAATTCTAGAGTGAACTTCATAGCTGTATCCTGATTATCAAGATCTGCCTGAGTGATTTTAGAAGGGGAAATGAAGGGTTATAAGTATCAAGGAAAATGCTGTGTTTGAATCTTGTCTAATCTTCCAGCCTCCAGCTGGTCAAATCTTTACTGGAAAACTATGTAAACTTGGTTGGTTGTCAAGTAATTGAAGTATTTGTCTAGCTAAAAGAGGCTGTAGATATATAATGGTTAGGAGAATGAATTGCTTTTTATGTGTGATTGCTAAAACTCATTTCCTTCCCGTTATCTTTGACATGTCAATTTTGGTGGATGCAGGTAGGAGCTGATTTATGTAAGCCTTGTAGACAGTGACGTTTTTTCTTTAATCTTTTGGGTTGGGGGGGTGTAGAGTTTGTTATCCACAAGCATTATTGCGGGAGTGGGATTTGTACATATGTTATTAATGTAAGGGTTTTATTTTTGTTCATTTGAATGTTCTCCATATTATCTTACGCGAATGTAAAGGGGAGCTCCCTGCCATAATTTTGTTTTCCACCCCTTCTAGCGCTTGACAAGATAAAGTCAAATTAAGAATGATTCTCAGTTAAAAGTTCAGACAGATTCGTGTCTGGTGAAAGGTAGCATGTATTTGTTGGATTAGGCAAAGGGTATGCAAGTTGGTTTTGACATCAATGTTTAAGTGGTAATTGTGCACGAGGCGGTTTAATTATTTACTATGATGCTCACAAAAAATATGCAGCAAGTGTTTGAACGAGCTATTGGAGTGGGATTTGTCTTTTCTGGGAGTATGAAACGACAAGAATATCTGTCGTAGAATGTCTTTCACCAAAGAGTCGAGAAACGACTAACCTATTAGAACGGAGGTAGTCCGCCTTTAATTATTTACTTAGTTTCCGGACAAGTGCTTTTCGCGTGTATATTTATATTAAAATTTAAATATAAAGTTATGATAAATGTAAATTTTAAAATAATTAAATTGGCATTTTGGTTACATTAATTTACTAATAATGCTTTGATGATGATTAAATATAAAGCGTGACAAGATCATCTAAATAAATATTTTTTTTTCAATATTTATGCAGAAAAGTGCAAGAATTACATAAAATACAAGTTATCATGATGGACATAAATATAAACCATGCGCCAACAGTAAATTTAATCTGCAGGGTTGATGCTACTTCTATTAAGTTTATGGACATTTCGTACAAACTCAAAATGACAACAATAACAAAATAAGAAGTTAATTCAGAAAATGTTTTAAAAACTATCAAAAAGAAGAAGAAAGAATGCAACAACTTCATGTTACCTATTAAAAGGTTAGAGCATGATCATGACACAAAGACGTATATTTTTTATATTGAGTCTGCTTAATGATACATATTTTTATTAGAGGATTGTGTATAAATACTATTGTAATCGCTAGAAGCTTAGAAGATGAAACAATTAAAAAATGAAAAAATAGTTTATGAAATAATAATTTAAAAAATATAAAAATATAACCTACAATAATCTTCCTCATTTACTATTGAGGCAAGATAACTATTGGAAACATACATAAAAAAAGTGTTGGGATGTTTGTTTTGCCGAAAGAAGCACTGCCATGCTTATTTTATGTTCGAAAACGAAAGTTGTAAGTTGTGAATTTCAAAATTTTCAGAATTTGAACGTCGATTTACATGATTAATACAGACCCCTAGTATATAGGAAAAAATTTAAGTAGAAGTCATTTGAATAAAATTTTATATATTACTGCTTTTTTCACTTGTACAGTAATAGTAATTACCTTGAAGTTAAAGGACTTGTTCCAAAAAAAAAGAAAAAAATTGTGAAAGTTGATAAGAAGTGGGATAAAGAGGCGAAAAGCATTTGGGAATAGAGAATGGAGCTGCTCCAATTGACTCCGTCATTCCTCGGCCATTCTCAACTTCGTCCTGCTATTTGCCATCATCTTCCGTCTCTCAAGCCCAGACCACTTTCCAACCATGGTGAGCTATACAATCTTTATTCCTTCTCTGTTACTCTCGTTCCAAATGCTTGATAATGGTTCCACTAAGTAAGTTTTATAGTACATCTCATTTCTGATATTGGGTGCTGACTTAGTAATACGTATTATTCCTAGTAAGAATTTTTTTTTCCAACTTAATTATATTTAGCCTTCGAGTTCAAATCACCACTAGTTGTTGATTTCACCCACCATCCCAATTTGGGAAGTATCTCACGTAACCTGTCTTTTCAGATTCCACAACCCAGGCCACTCAATTGGATCTTTCGCTAACCCTGAAGGTAAGACTGGAGTTTTACAAACCAAACATTGGATGCTATTAGTAATGTCAACTCTTTTCTAAGGTACTCATTCTAGCTCCTTACTTGTGATTCAGAGGAAAGCAGCTGAGATATCCCCAGACTTGAAAGGAACTTGTTTATTCCTTGTTGGTGGGTAATACTCTTTTCTCCCTTCGTTCTAGCTTTCTCTTTGTTTCATGTCTCATTTTGTCTAGTTTGTGTTTCAATCAACTGCGTCTCAGACCGAATTTGTTGGGGTCATAAATACAAATCCCTCATGGTTATCGTAGTTAGACTATCTTTAGATTGCTTCTCATCCTACTACTGCCCTCCTCATTTGTTCAGGATTTGGACTGGTTATGCTTTGCCAAAACTCACTTATCCATTTTATGTTTGCTTTAAATTGAAAGGAATAAACAGCTCCATCAAATCCAACTCGGCTCAACTTCTTGCAGATGCACTGCGCTATTATTATTTTGACAGGTCATAAGTTAACGTTTTTTGGTAAAAGCCTGCACTAAGATGCTAACCATGTCCTGGAACTCATGTTGTTACCTTAATCTATTGCAGTGATAGTGTCGTTGAAGAAGCTTTGGGAGGAAAGGATGCTGTCAGGTCATTTATGAAGACAGACTTGAAGGGCTTTCGGGACTCGGAGGTGGCTTCCTGTTCCTGATGTCCATATGCTGTCTTTTCATGTCTTCCACTGCTTTTCTGTGTTGAGATTTATGACCAAAACCAATTTCGCTACTGCAGACGGAAGTACTGAAGCAGTTGTCATCCATGGGTCGCCTTGTTGTTTGTGCTGGGAATGGTGCAGTTCAGTGTGCAGCTAATCTGTATGACTGCGTCTAATTATATTTTCTTATCCTCTATCAGACCGGAAGAGAACACAAGAAGAGAAAGAATCATTTGTTCGTGATGGCAATTTGATGTTTGTAGGGCGCTTATGAGACATGGCATATCAATCTGGATCGATGTCCCCTTGGATATGGTAGCCAAGCAGATTGTGGAGGATAATTTTCAACTTCCTGCTGCTCAAACAATAAATGGATCATATTCTGAGGTCTATTTCTGATGAATTCCACCCAAAAATCTAGACAAAACAGAGATGTTTTGCCCATATTTATTGTTAATCATCCTTGTCTAACTTAATGGTGCCTCTAGTTTGTGGATTTCTTCAGCTGTTGGGCTATGCTGATTTTTAGCCTACCATGGTAACAGGTGTTGACTCAATTAACTGCTATTTATGAAGATAGCCGTAATGGATATGCTACAGCTGATACAACTATTGCACTTCAGAGTAATTTTCTATTTGCTTCATACTCAGTAGAACTAACATCTCTTTTGTTGTATTTTCACAGCTTATTTTTCCTTTGCAGAGGTTGCTTCTCGGTTAGGCTATGATACATTGGATGCGGTGACCACAGAAGATATGGTTTTGGAGGTAAAAGAAAATTCTCCATGAAGTGGGAGGATATATATCTGTTTTATTTTATTTGCTAATTGACCATGCAAGTGTTCTCTTTTATTGTGATCTTAGACTCTGAAGGAGTTAGAGAGATTGATGAGAGCAAAGAAGTTGATGGAAGAAGCTGCCAGGCCATTTTAGCTTCATCCACCACCAATACCAATTATTTTGGTTAGTTCTTATCAACATTGTTCACAGGGGTGTTTGGTGATTTTCTTTTAATCTCATCCTTCTAATTAACTGGACTTTGAATCTATTTGTCGTTATCTAGTTAGAAAAGCTGACATTATTCTGGAGGTCTCATACCTCTTGCTAGGCTTGCTCTTTTAGATGATGGCAGCTTAAGGCAACCAAACTATCAAGTCACATGAACCTTTCATTCATCACATATTTTCAATTTCTACCAATGTTGGTGATGATACATTAGCTGCATCTGACATTGTGGTGTCTCGAATCTCTATGTGGAAAAAAGATTAGATCAAATACAATAGTACACAACACTTTGTGATATGCTGAATCGTGAAGGAAGTTACAATTGTGGATGCTGCTGCAGGGAGTTGGAGAGGTAAGATTAAGAAGAAGATAAAAGAGGGGGTGGGGTGGGTGGGGGGGTGTGCAGAAAGAAACTGGGGGAATCCTTAACAGGTTTTGACTGCAAGGACGTACTTCCTTATGAAGCCGCCCAAAAGGGATGTCTTTTTTTCAGGGGAAAACAGTGAAAAATTAGCAGCACTTCCTGCTAATTGCAATTACTTATTTAAAAGTCAAGTTAACCAAATGCAGGTGACTCAGGACTGAATTAGAAAAAGTATATTGTTGACCATTATAATCATATTGAACAAGTCTTAAATGTACAGTTGACATATAAAAGAAGTCTTAGATATATAACTGAATGCGATGGTTCTTTATCAGAAGATCTAATGGAAGTTTTTGAAGTTATTCAAATTATTATTTGCAGAATCAACATTTATTGTTTGGAGCCATAAGAGCTGAGCTGAAGTTGGAGAATGATGGCAACACTTGATGCTCTTGCTGTTTATGACTTCTAGCATAATGAGAGTAATTCTTAATTGACGTGTATATTGTGAGTATTGTCAATGTTGTACTTCTGTGCACATATATATCTTTAAACCCATGATTTCAAAAGTGCTGTGGATTCAATGGGAAGAAATTAAATGGTTGGGCCCATCAAATATGCTTTTGCAATTATACTTCTTTAGTTTATGCAGAAATTTGTATGCTCCTAAAGTGAAATGTAAAATGTGAATATGTATGTATCTACATCCTTCTACATGCCTTGATGTACTTTTCTACGAAGAAATGCCATTGGGAGATTCTTATAGGACCGGCACCAGATTTGTTCCCTTTCCTGTACTTGATATCAATACTAGTTCTTTGATGATCCTGGAGATTTTTGATCCTTGTCTCTGCCTGGAAGTACATTTCTTGGTGAATCCTCCTCGAGTTGTGACTTATCTGTGAAATCAATAAAAGTGGCATGATTCTTGAAGTACTGCTCTGTGCAGGCTGAGATTTGTCGGGTGATTGGGAGGGGAGGAACGGGAGCTAGACTCATATAGCTTCCTGAGTGGTCTCCGTATAAGATGTTTTGGTTTTATTGGTTAATCAGAATGCAGGGGAAATGGTCGGCGTGGTAATCTGAGGAAAAGTATAAAGGCATCCTAAAATGACCATATAAGAATGGGTAGCAACTAGCGAAGGTGGATCCATGTTTTTACTTTTTGGATTGAAAAAGAGGGAAGGAATAGAAAGGTAATCCTAGTGCGAGGTTGTTTTAGTGACAGAAAAAACAAATGTGGGGTATTAAGGGAGGATCTTTCATAAGATATATATTGATGTTTGTTTTGTTAAAATTATAAAAGGGAGTGGATGAAGAATGTGAATCTAACATTACGGAGAACCAAAATTGCTGCAGAGTTGCAGGTTAAGGAGGCGTCGGTCAAATGTGGCATCTCTCTCCATTGGACGCACCTCCTCGGCTACTGTCTGCGTGGTTGTTCCTGTCTATATGCAGTTGACATTACAAGCTGTACTTCTATACAGCAACCATGTACTGCACAGACGAGCATGGAACCAATTTCTTTTTGTTGCTTCTGTTTCTCCTTTTGTTTTATTTTCTCAGTACAACTCTCTAATCTAAAGAAGGGCCCCTAGACACAGGTACTACAATTTTTGAACTATGCATACTACCGCCCTTCAGATGGTGTTATAAGCAGAATGTTGAGAGATATTATTGGACTTTTTGTGGCGTTATACTTCATCATAAGCATGCAACTCACACTTGTTAATTTCTTTGCCTTCTAGTAGCAATATGATTAGGTTTCTTTCAAGAGTATGTAGAAAAAGGGATCAATCAAATTCCAGAAAAGAATGGTTTGAACTCTGGGCGGAATTTTTCATGAAATGGTGGGCCCTGTACAATCTTGCTCCTATAAGTTGATGTGTTAGAACTGGATGTGAAGTGGGTTGGTGAAACATTCCTGCTAATCCATTTTCAGAAAAAGGCTCGTCCAAATTCGATTGATTCCCTCTCTGATTAGTGTAGTATATGGAGCAGGCAGAAACTAAGTGATGGTTGTGGATATGGAAGGCTATTCTAGTACGTTCCATAAAAGGGAAAAGTGACTTGGGTGGCTCTTTATTTAATAGTATGTACATTGGGGGTTGAGCACACATAAGTTATGTCATATTCACACGTCTTGTTAAGCTGGGCTGTATGTATATTAGTAGAGAGGCACATGTGAGAGAGAGGGAATATTATATATAGCAGTTTTGGAAAATCCATTGGCATAGGCTCAGGTCATTGTGATTCCACACTATATTAGCTAGTTACTTCAGTTCTGAGACACGTGTCTGTCTACTGTTGTTACCTGTACGACATTGCCAAGTAAGTGGGTGTCTTTTTTCTCTTCTTTTCTAATAATATAACAACTCTAGATTTTCTTTTTCATCATCGTCTTGTACGCAATCTCTCAATTATATAATGAATGGTAACATGAAAACAAGAAACATAACATTAAAACCTGCAGTGGGGGTTAATGTAGTTGACATAACTTAGGTGTGTAGACTGTAGAGTACCATCACCATACCAGCTAGGACTAGGAGAGTCCATTTTTAGGAGTTGTTAGCTGCCAATTGCCATAGGGTAGGGTACTGTCGTTTTTATTTGAATGTGATTAGACTTGCCTTTTTTAATTTTGTGTGTCAGACTCAGAATTATATTTGCCCATCAATCTTTTCCAAACATATGATGATTAATGTTGTTAAACCACTCCCATCCCATGCATGCCTATCTAACACAATCAGAGCTGTAACTCTATGCTATTCATCAATTAGTCAATGTCTAAATTTATTAACTAACTAAACAATTTCTGGTATTCTACGCATACTAGCTTAAAATGTTGAATCTATATCTTGCATTGCGGGTTTTCAAAAATTCTACATAAAATTCAATATAAGTAATTATTCTTAAAAAATGCAAATACTTCAATTATGGGGAGATGACACATACATAAATTAAATATTAGATGAATATAGACTATATATATTTTTAAATATAAATAAGAATAAAATAATCACAACTTCCCCTAATTAATATTTTTTTAAAAAGGCATATAAGAAAAAAATACGAAAAATAACTTGAGACTAAAAGGATGACTCAAAATATAGCGAACCTATCTTTGATTAATAAATGAGGAAGTGTTTTATCTTGTAAAATGTAGCCGAAAAGGAAAATACGTATAATGTTTATAAACTAAAAATGTAAATGAAGAGTTTTCATAATATTTAGGTTACTAAAGAACCAACTATGTATATGAATTTAAATTCTTATAACAAATTAATGTGGATTAATAAGAACCTGGAAATTAAAGTGATAAATCTATTAATTAATTACTAGTACACGACTTATTAACTACAGAGATGAACATAAAATATAATTCAGTTAGGTTGAGAGCGTATAGTATAACTCTTAAAACTCCAAAAAAGGTTTGGTATTAGTATATATGCATGATAAGATATATAGGATGAGTAATTAATTTAGCAAGCATGCATGCAAGGGGATATTGGAAATTAATGATGAAAAAATAGTAAAAGAAAAGTGGCCGCAGGTGTACAGGTGTACACTTTGACAACTGTATATAGTACGTACTAAAGGGGGAGAGCTGATACTCTGTTACATACAAACAAATTAAACAGCCACTCTCTCTCTCTCTCTGCTCTGCCAAATCTGTCACCATTTGCAACCATTCCTGCGCTAGCTAGCCTAATTCAGTGCTTCTCCGCACCCACTTCTCCAGTACTCTCTCTCTCTCTCTCTCTATATATATATATATAACCACTCTCATTATCACTATAGAAAACATTCTCTTTTTCCCTGAGAGAGAGCTCATCAATGGCCGACCCCAGCCTAGTTTACGATTTCTGGAACCAGTCTGCCGCCTCTAATTCCACCGCAGATATGGTGGATCATCACCGCCCACCCACCCCTATTATCCCTAAACCTAAAGTCCCATCTTCTAGAATGTTCTCTTGCCTCTACTGTTCTCGCAAGTTTTGCACTTCTCAAGCACTCGGGGGACACCAGAATGCTCACAAGCGTGAAAGAGCCGCTTCTCGCCGTACTATGTTCTCCACCGCCACCGACTCCGACCGTAACAACAATAATAATATGGTCCGCTTCCATTTTGTCCACAACAACAACAACAACAACGACAAGGAGCCGGCGGCCGCTACTCTGATGCCTGAACAAAACATCATCGACGACAATGGTAACCCTATTAATAGTTACCCCTACATGACTACTAGTAATTACTACTGCCTCCAACCACCACCTCCTTCAAACAATAACTTTAACCCCTTCTCTGACGGTTTTTATCCTCCTCCTCCTCCCCCACCACCAAATCTAGGACCGCGCGGCCATCATCATGTATATTTTACTAGTAGTACTGGTGATGCTGCTCTCTCGACTTCCCAGGATTTATCCACCATTGATGAACGCCAACTGAATCTTGACCTCACCCTTCGTTTGTAGGAGAAACTGGCTGCTGCCTCTCTGTGTTTTCTGGTCTTATTAGTTGGAGGTTCTTCTTTAATCTTGTTTAGGATAGGGAGCGAGCACTACTCAGGCGTCAGATCTAGCTAGCTAGCTACTAGAGTCTTAATTCCATATTGTAGCTTTCCACACATATGCTCTCGTCTCTTGATCAGCTTCTTTTCATTTTCATGTTTTAAGTCTTACATGTGTATTTATCCTTTAAAATTAATTTAAGCTAATTTCTTCCATCTCTTCATTTTTTCCTGAAATTTCGTATGACCCTGCCAGAAACCAGGGACTGTAAAGCTAAAGCAGAAAAAAGTGGTGGTGGCTCCCACTTAATTAGCTTATTTAAAGTTAAAAACTGAATTTAATTATAATTGGTTAGTCGTGATCATTTTATTATTTTGTTTGAAAAGGGTATATAGTATATTGTATATATATATGAAGAAATCTGATCATATATAAGAGTTAATAATTAATTTTGAGTAGGATTAATAATGTGGGTAGTTATTTATAGTTGCATGCATGCATGCATGGTTCAAAAGGAAATATATATATATAGATAGTCGTAGACGAATGTTTGTTAGGAGCTTGAACAGAGTAATTAATGCGAAGGTGATATAAGTAACTAAGTAGTACTACTTATGTTTTCAATTATGGAGCAGAGAAGTGAGTAAAACAAGTAACCAGGTTGCTTGTCTTTATTACTTGATGATCAAGAATTTTGTGCAGTGGATAACGTATATTTATTCTGCTCTGTCGTGTAGCCCCAACAAAGTGAGCATTCTGTTGAGCATCAAAACCAACCCCATTTCCCCTTTTTTATTATTTTACAAAAAATTAAAAACCATTCCTGACTTGTTCATTCTTCTGATTTCCTTTATTACTAAAATGTATACAGTACTACTTGTAGTTCTGAAATTCCTTAGTCTGCACCACAACAACAACTTCCAGAATAGGAAAATCTAACAAGTATTTGCGTTGTTAACTACATCCCATACATACTAGTAGCTAGCTAGTTTCAATGGCACTTGTAACATTGGTAGACTTCATAATTACGTTACTATAGTTTGGACGACCGAAAGAGGGACCACTTCCACCTAAACGTCTTTTGGCTAATCAAATTTGGTCTTTTTTTCCTTTTATTTCTACAGACCAAACAATCTCTGCTTCTATTTTTGATAACCCTGGTGTGCATACGATTATGTCCACTACACAAACCAAGACCCTCCGTGCTTTTGGGCATTATTAAAGCAACGATTAAAGTTTAATTCTTGTTATATATAGTATATGTTGTGGCTTTCACTTCTCAAAACTTCCCACAAAAATAATAATAGCTCCACGCCACCACCCACTAATGTAAACAGGTAACGGATGAGGGAATAAGTGGCCATCAGCCTTTATGACGATGAGTCACTGAGTGAGCGAGCGCTTCACATGCCATACTACGTAAAGATTGATCAACTCGCTGCAAAATTGCTATCTGCTTTACCCCACTAAAGAATTTTATAAATCAAATTAAGCATAGCTTCTTAACAATATTTTTATTTTCTGTTTGGTGTACATTTAATCCCAGGATAAGAAAATAATTAAATATGTTAAATAATAACTATAGATCAAACGTGGGAACTTCAGAATCAAAGCCATGGCTAGCCTGGTAAAGGAGGCGGCCCATTATGTTCCTATACGGATCATTCTCTCTTTTCTCCTTCAGGTAATCAATGCATCTCTCAACCTCAGACTTCACTTCCAAGTACAATTCATGTGCTTTCTCACTGCTTTTTAGTTCCTCCTTCCTCCCTGCAACAACAAGTAAAAGATCATCAAAGATCAATTACCTCCATGGCAGCTGGTTAAGTCAATACACTACAATACTTCAGGAATTACCTTCTGTTTCAATTGGCTTGCCAAAGTAGAAGTAAATACGGCCAGGAACTTTTGGAAGAATGATTGGAAGATGTACATCTTGGTTTGAAACCTCTCCTTCAGCGTCATTTCTGGGGTTCATGTACATACAAGACATCCATGAAATCTAACTACCACTGAACTTAGTTGGGTTTGCAAAGTGGACAAAAATAAATAGGAATAAAAAAAAGAATAACTGTATATAAAGGACTAGGAGCATCAACTTCTATCTTGGCGAGGCTGTCAATTTAAGAGTTTTGACCAACTCGTAAGTAATCCTCCTTATGCACAACTTTTTGCTCAAATGACTTCCTTAGCCTTACCTTTCTTTAAATTATTGTTTTAGGCTAAGATGCAACATTTTCATTCATAAATTAAATAGTCAAAATTAGGTGATATCTATTATGAGCGCCATACTTTGACATGCTAAGTAGATGTTATCGCACGAATTATGTTTTGACTGGTCTAGAAAGGTGGAAAATGTTAGGTTTTAACAGTAATGGACATTTCTAGTCTTCTAGCAAGAAGACACAGACAACCATGGATAATTTCCACCTTGCATGCAGCAAATAAACATCCAAGTATTAAAGAAAGGTTCACTGGCCAATGCAACAGAGAGACTAAGGGCTCATTTTCCGTGAAATATTTTCTTGGAGGAAGTCATTTTCGGTGTTACGTTGATAAAAGAGGGGGGGGGGGAGGGGGGGGATGATTTGATTTCCTTCACTTGTGGGTAGAAACTATTTCTTACAGCTATCTAAATTTTAAACTTCATATTAATTACTTGTTTCAACGAACAAATAAAGATTACAAGTAATCTGTAGTTCTGAAAAATTTCAGCAAACCACTCTCCAATATGCTAATATCATTATTAATCTAAATATATATTATTATCTTGAAAAACATTTGCTACTCGCCAAGCAAACACTGGAAAACATTTTTCAAATAAACATTTACCGTGAAATATGACTTATTCATCATACCAAAACCTTTAAGTCAGATAAACCAAGGAAAGAACAAACTCAATTACCTTAATTTCTTGACTTGACTAGTTAACTCCTCTATGCCAGCCTTGAAGTAGGGAATTTCCATCAGGTCATTGTAATCAAGGAGTATCTGATTGAAAGATTGGTGAGTGAACAAGAGGAAGAATTTTGTAATACAAAAGTTGTTGTTTCCTCCGATAAGGAAAACTACCTCAATGTGAACAACAACAACAACAAACTCAGTGTAATCCCACATGTGATTTTTGGGGAGGGTAGAGTGTACATAAACCTTACTCCTACCTTGAGAAGGTAAAGAGGTTGTTTTCGATAGATTCTCGGCCAAAAGAACGATGAAAAAGAGGCAACAGTAACAAGCAGAAACAACAAGAAGAAAATAAGATAACGAGGCTAAAGAATAACCACTAGTAATAGAAATCTAAAGATAAGGAAAAACAAGAATATACTAATACTTTGAGAATGGGAAAGAAATATGTCCAGCTTCCTACTAATCTTCTACCTAATTTCTGACCTCCACACCCTCCTATCAAGGGCATGTCCTTGGTGAGCTGAAGTTACGTCATATTCTGCCTAATCACCTTACTTCAATACTTCTTAAGTCTATCTCTGCCCCTCATTAGGCCCACAACGCGCAACCTCTCAAACCTCCTAACCAGGACATCTGCACATCTCCTCTTCATATGTACGAACCATCTCAGCTTCACTTCTCACATCTTGTCCTCCACAGGGAACATTCCCACCTTGTCCCAAATAACTTCATTCCTAATCTTATCTCTCCTGGTATGCCCACACATCCACCTCAGTATCCTCATCTCTGTCACTCTCATCTTCAATAGATAAGAATTCTTGACTGGCCAACACTACGCCCATAAAGCATAGTTGGTTTGGTCCAACCACCGCTCTATAGAACTTACCTTTCGGACTAGGTGGAACATTCCTATCACAAGGAACACTAGATGTGAGCTTTCATTTCATCCACCTGACCCCAATACGATAAGTGACATCCTCGCCTATCTCCCCATTACCTTCGATAACTAACCCGGGTACTTGAAACTTCCTTTCTTAGGGATGACTTGTGCGTCAAGTATCACGTCCACGTCCGCTACATAAGACACGTCATTGGACTTGCACTCTAAATATTCAATTTTGGTCCTACTCAATTTGAAATCTTTTGACTTTGGGGTTTGTCTCTAAACTTCCAACCTCGCATTAACTCCGCCTCACGTCTTGTTAATCAATACTATGTCATCTACAAATAGCATGCACCATGGCATTTCCCCTTGAATATGTCGTGTCAAAACGTCCATTACCAAAGCAAATACAAAATGCTAAGAACGGATCCCTAGTGTAACCCCTTTACGACAGAAAAGCGTTCTAAGTCACCTCCCACAGTTAATTACAACAAGTTTAGAATAACAGCCGGTCATAGAAAAGCATTATCTGTTTAATTGTTTCTTAAGGAAAGAGCTTTGGTGTAGTAAGATCTCTCTCTATGTGCTTGAACCAAATTTTCCTCTTTATCTTTCAACATAAAAGCAAAAGAACATTTTTCTCCATGCTCAACATTGTGTTTTAGAGGGACATATTAGTAGATGAGAGTCTTTTTACAATGAGCAAAATATCATCACCAGCCAAATAATGGCTAAATTTTCTGCTTGTAAAATTTCTTTCTTAAAATCTTCTTATGGGAGTTACTAGACAAGTTTTGATATATCCATTTGTAAACTCTTTTTCTTTTTTCTTTCGAACCATCTGAATTGGGTGACCTCAGCACTAGGAAAAGCCAAAAGCCTAAAGGATACAGTTTAAGTATTAAAACACTGTTAGGGAACTGAAGCAACAAGCTGTTCTCTGCCATCACCACCCGATTCACACTTCAACAATGATTTTCATCTTGTCGCATAAGTATTCAACATTGCTTTAAGCAATTGTTCTTCATATTTATATTTATGTATCCCAAACCAAACAAACACAATTTTCTAGTGAAACAGATCTGCTGGAATAGATGTTGCATGTTCTGATAAAAAATATTTCAAAAAAAAAAGTTAACTCGTGGTATTACCTGGCCAATATCATCTTCTCCCACTGTACCAAAAGGCACAATTTTCGCTCCAAATCTAGCTGCCATCCTGACAAATTCAGACTGTTCTGGCCAGAACAATTTGTACTCCTCCCCCTGAAGTTAGACCAAATTATTAGAAAAGCAGCCTGTTTTTATCTTCTGGTTATTGGCTGTTTAATAACGTTATTCGACATCTAAAACTGCAAGGATTACTGCTATTGTTCCAAGTCAATTCCCATTACTTAAGCAAATATCCTTCAACATTTTAATTCAGTACTTAAACCTTGGCCTTATATATTAGATATACACTTATAAAGCTTTCCTTAAAACCACAGACATAAAAATACATAGCATCTTGAGAAATCAACAGGTTGTAAATTTCAATTTTGTTTCATCAATATGAAAACGACCATTTAATTTTACATTTAGTGACTGGGTCCAGACATACAAATACAAAGTAAATTAGTACATATATACTTATAATATCAAATGTTTACAGATGAGAGATTCAAATTTCAAACTGAATTGTTCAATTTCCTATCATAACTGGTATCTTCAGAACATGCATATATATTGACTCATTAACTGTTTCACATGACTATGTTTCAAGTGAAGCAGAGAAAAATCACACGAATTAATCACAAACTTTTAAGAAATGCAACCCTTAGATTCTTAAAATAAAATAAAGGAATAAATGAGAAGGTAACATTTGTTGTATATATATTGATGGCTCTGAAGTCAGTAATATAGAACTATTTTGAGTAGAGCATTTCTTAGCAAGATGTTTTAACTAGATAATACCTTCCGGTGAAGAGCTTCCCGCATGCCCCCAGGATACAGCAAGACGTGGGATTTTGATGATAAAAGTTTATAGAAGTTAGTTGCCGACACGGGAACTGCACCCATAAATCGGTAATCATCATACATTGATAACGCAGGCATATTTCCCTCTCTTAGTCTCTTAAACATCAATGGATGTGCAATGCCTCGTAGGACAATCTTATGTTCATTCCACAAACGGGATACCAAAGGAACTAGTTCAAGTCCAAGCATCATGTGATAACCAACGAGTAAGACTGGGCCTTCCGAAGGAATTCCAGTCAGACCCCGAACAACATTGCCATTCTTGAGAGTTGATATCATCACAGGGTTGAAGGCAACTTCCATCCACCTGTGTTTAATCAGTCACACAAGTACTAACAATTAAATAAACTTGCAGTATTTATGTTATTTATCAAATGAACTAAGTACACGTTAAATAGCAGATGCAGAAGAGTAGACACTACGCCAATAAGAGCTTCTGATTAGCTTAACCCTAGTTAAGTATTCCAAAGGTAGCATCTTATATAGAGAAGCAACACCGCCAGTAAATATTTTGTTAGCATGGAACCTCCTTAACTAGATATCCTATCTATGCACTTAGAGCACAATATACAACTGTAAGTGACTGGGAAGCAAATTATGCATCCTACAGTACCAACATAGAGCAGGACAAAATACCTGTATGGTTGATACACCCTGTCAAACTCAGAAGTGCTTGGTGGCACAAAATCTGTAACGAAGTCAAGGTGTCTTCCACGACGATAAAAACTGGCACCCGTTATGGCAGTTACCAAATTAAAGTCTGCTTCCTGCACAAAAACTTCAACTTAACATAGACCCAACCCAATAAAGATGTTTTTGCATTCAGCATTAATGCTCTAAAAGTTGGAATAATATCTTTCAGGGAACCCAAAGTAACCAGTTATATGTATGCAGCACTTAGAGCTTACAGGTAGGCTATTGCATGACTATATAAACTGCCATGAGTACTGATTCTTTCAGTAGGAAGTAAGACATGTAACATGCCACTTTATAACATTTTTATGGAATCATATTGATAGAGATTCTGTTGGAAGACCAAGGTGAAGTTTGCACTTTTTATCTTCAAGCTCGTCGAAGATAAAAAGTAAGTAAAAAGTGCTATATCAGGACTATAGCATACCCGATATACTAAACTACGGCAGATACTAGAAAATGAGAGAAAAATATACAAACTTCAGCTGCTATACAAATTGCATGGAAGATTCCATGTTGGAAGAGTGCAGTGAATATCCCAATACAAGATATTTTGCCTGAACAACTTGAAAGCACAGTAGTACCACGAAATTGCAAGTGCCAAAGACAGAGGGCTTGCTATCATCTTACCTCAGTGAGACCATAACTGATCCTTGAGGTCTCATCTCCTACTTCACCTATTCCTAAGCCTATTCATTCACTAAGGGGCATGTTTTTTTCTCCATTTTACTAAAGACAGTTTTTTCTGTTTTCCTTTTTACTTTTTTTTAAAAAAATTGAATAAAACCTCAAGAAGACTTCAGGCCCAGGGTTTTTGAGAAAGTCTATCTATGATGCAAAGTCTAATCAAGAAGTTCTCTGGTTTGTTTCGTTAATTGTGTTTACTCTAAAGAAAGTCCCTGAGCCATTACCATTTGCATTAGCAGTTATCAATATGGTAAAGAACAGAACAGAAGTCATTTGTGGAAGTTGGAAAGAGGAATCAGGTCTGAAAGGGTTTGGAAAAGGACAGCCTACCAGGAGAAGGACATGACCACTGTTATTAAATTTCCGGATCTCACAGTTTGGAAGCATCCGATGAAGCTTCTCAGATTCCTCGAGGCTGGGTATCAACTGATCCTTCCCACTGCATAGCAATAAACTCTTAGTCACACATAGTGACAGTTGTGAAAGCTAACCTGAATTAGGTATTGCTCGAAATGTCTGGAAAAAGAAAAGAATGCAACAGTTCTAGTCTACAGTAATAAACTTGCTGTAAAGATGGCAGAGAGAGAAAATCAACTATTTCCAGGGAGGGAGGAGGCCTTTAAAAATCTCTTTCATCAAAAATTTACCAGTGGCACACACTGTGAAGAATTACCTCGAGAGTACCAGAGTCTGAGCTTTGACAGCATGGAGGCGAGAATTGACAAAAGCTGCAGCTGATTTGAGAATCTTCAACCGATAGATAAGTGTTTCTACAGGTAAAACATCAGCCAGCACCTGCGACCTTTTTCATCATTTTCTTGCTCAAACTGACAACAAGAACAAACTCCAACTGAACGTATCAACTAATAATGGTTGTCTAAGTTAAAAATCTGTGAAAAGAGTGGAAAAAGAAGATACCAACATGGATATACATGGTGAATGAAAGGGAACCTTATCAATGCTACGAAGATGCCACAAAGAATAAATTGATGAAAATGTCCAAATGCAACAATCTTTTCCTAGGGTGACCAAACTTTAAGGATGACTTCCGCATTAAACCTACTAGTTAATACTTTCTGGACTTACAGATAAGTAGGATGAAAATGCTACATCACCACGAAATAACTCTGCTACTGCTTGTTGCAACGGGTGTCCACTGCCAGGAATTGCCACTGCCACCCTTGCAGGAACACCTAATCATTGTACTTGAATCAGTTGTCATTTTCATCAAGAAGTTCACCATAAATTAAACTCAGTTAACCAATTTAAGCAAGAAAAAGGGAAAGTATCCACTGAAATTATTTAGTCTCAATCAACGACTACGCCTCAATCCAAGCAAGTTGGACCCGCTATATGAATCATCACTTTTCATGTCACTCCATTTTGAGCACTTCACAGTCCAAAATTAAGGAGGGAGTTAGACCCAATCAACAGGATAACTAAAAGTACAAGATGTAAATTTATTTGTGCAAGCGCTAAAAGAATAGGTGATGATGTATACAAATCAGATGCATTATGAACGTATACATACTTTATCAAGAGAGGTTTAAAAGACAGGTTATAATAACAAGATGATGTGTTTGCTAAATCTATTGCTTCTTAAAAAATTAATGCATACAGCAAAAAGATCTGAATGATTTGTTAAATATCTAGATTAAGTTGTTCAAGTTATTGGTTTTTCTGCCTGAGCAGTTAAACTGTTTATTAGAGTGGAGTAATGGACCGGCGGTTTGGTTATATGGACTTGGGCAATCCTCCCTTGATGAGCTAGCTTTTGGGGTTGAGTTAGGCGCAGGTGCCATATCTTTACATGGTATCAGAGCCAGGTCCATTCCCGTTTGGGCTCCCAGTCCACGCTCCGGTTGGGCTTGCTGGCCTGGGCACGAGTAGAAGGGGGTGTTAGAGTGGGTTAGAGTCCCACACTGGTTGGGTAATAGACTGGCGGTTTGGTTGTATGGACTTGGGCAATACTCCCCTCATGAGCTAGCTTTTGGGATTGAGTTAGGCTCAGGTGCCATATTGGAAGTTTATAGGGCAAGTAAGGAAAAAACAAGACCAAAATAAGTTGCTCCACACTTTGAAGAAGTATGTATTGTCTCAACAGATCAACATCTTTTGGGATAGATACAATGTGAAGTGAGCGACGTGTGGTTATGTATAGTGAAGTAGATAGGCAAGCAAACATCTTAATTAGTGACCATAGAGCATGTTTAGCATGGTTCCTCCTACAATCCAAAAAAGCAACTCATACAATTCTAGGATTTTGCTAGGATTACTGAACAGTTTTCTTCCTTTTGTCCTATTGAGAACATAGTCTCAGTACAACCAATGTACTTTTTTTAAAATATGCACAACTGTTACTATCTCAAAAAATAAATAAATAAATATATGAATAAGTAAAAAGAAAGAAAGAAGAAGAAATAGTGGCCCTGAATCTAGGATCATTTATCTACCAAACCAAACAGTTCACATTTCATCTAGCATGCTGATCAAGGACATGCAGGGGAAGCAACTTCTTTTTTGGTAGATTTCTGGAAAACTGAGTTTGAGAATATTTAAGAAAAAGTTAACCTTCTCTGGAAAAATCATTCAAACAAACAGCTTTTACAAAAACTCAAAACAAATGCCACCAAAATATACAACTAAGAGTTGTTGGCAGTTATCATAATGCTAGTTTAGCAGGACAGAAATCCATCTACTTGACTATCATAAATCAGAGGATGAAGGTAACAATAACCTGTCGTCACACTTAGCATTTTAACCATGCTTGGATGGAGTTGCTCAGGAATGAATTCTGACAACATTATCAGATTCTGCAGCTGAGATTCACGTAGACGCGTAGCTGAGACACATCTTTGCCATAAGAAATATGAAATGATTCAGGCAATATAAATTTTGTTCACGTAATGATTATGACATGTTTTTGAACCTGGGTTTGCCAGAATTAGTGCTAGATCAATATGAGGATTACGAGCAGCAACAGCAAGAGCTAGGCATCCCCCAAAAGATTCTCCAAGAAGATAGATGGGACTTCTTGGTGCATGGTGATTCTCTGACTTAACAGTTGCTTCAACCAGGTGCACCAGGTCTGAAGGACAGTTAATGGGAAGTATTTCCCACTGTTACTTTCATTGCAAAGGATAAAACCAGCACATAATCACAAGTTTAAGAAGAAACAGGACTGGTTTGTCTAGTAGCATTGTTCAAACTTTAAAGTGGACGAGTTACATTACGTATTACAAAGAAAAGCAAAAAAAAGCAAAAAGCACAAGATATCAGGGCACAGACATTTCATGTTAATGTTTAAAGAGTAACTGCCTGGCTTTTCCAAATGCACCGCTTGTTGAGTTGGCATTCTTTTCCCATTTTTTAGGTGATTCATAACTATCTCATTCAGCTGAATCTAAGGGATCTTTTTCACAAATTACATAAGATCTATACCTGTTATGCAACACTAAGAAAGAGAATTTGACTTCAGTATATGATAATTGTAGTTATACATCCTCAGATCATAACTTCTGAATTTCCATGTGATTCTATGTGATTCATAGAATGAGCCAAAATTTAGTGCAACAACACTTACTACCATTTCGACTCTTTAAATATTCTTATTCAGATGTTTGGTTTCCATCCATTAAAATCCAAGCAAGCAATTTTGCCTAAGAACACAACAGGGAGATGAGGAAGGAGAGACCTGAGAACGATGTTCGATCTGTAACTGGAACATGGAGACACCATATATTGAAGATCCTTCACGTATGGAAAGCACCAGCCCAAAAGCAAAAAGAAAAAAAGAAGAAGAAGATAACTTAACAGGATATTTTTGTCTAGTACAACACAAAAATCTTAAGGACAATAGTAGTGCTGAAAATCAAACATTTTAAATACCGACATTGTGCCAAAAAATTTCAATTAATAGACTTACTTTCCAAGTCTTCTGTGATGTTTTATTAAGCCAAGTCCAATGCCATCAATCCCTGCAATATTCCGAGTAAATAAAACCTAGCTTAGTTAACTTATAGATTAGCTATTTAGATCACTGAATGAACAGTTCATAATACAGAGAAGGGTATCTGTCTAGGGTGTGCGACATATCAATATTTGCACTATGGCTTTGTTATGAACAATAATCAGTTACAAACTTTGCCATTACCGCTAGTTGACAGGATCTTAGTGTCATTATATAAGAGGATCAGTAAGTTAGAGCCCATTATTATGTCCAACAAGTTTATATTTGTTTAATTCCTTTTGTAAAACCAAAAACAAGTTGAGATAATAATCAAAGTCCAACAAAAGATAATCCCAGAATTATTACACAATGTCTAATAGACATACTTAACATTCTACAAACAATATTTATTATTTTATAAAATTTTCACAAGTTTTCAACTTTAATAACGAAATTTTTATTTACTACTCTTTCATAACTACATATAGAAGTTAAACTAATATCCTAAATTTCTTGAATTGCTTGGTGAGCTTTCCAAGATAAGCATGGTATGTCAAAAGTTTTTCATATTTGGTTTCTTCGTACTTATTTAAATAAGTAACATAAAGTGGGAAGGAGTGAGAATCCTTTTAGAGCTAGGAATCTAACAATGTAAGACCGCAAAGATGATGTAAAAGTTAGCGACAGAAACAGCACATAATTAGTGCTCTCTCTTTTCTCGTTCAAACATTTTTTGTTACTGTTCTGTCTTGTATATGATGTCTTGTTCAGAAAAGGTGGAAGACTAGGGTGTTCTACAAACTGGAGTAGCTTAACTTTACTGCGGTTGTATCACAATCCTGAGGAGTTGAGTATGACAAGGAAGTAAATGATAAAAGGAAAACGTAGAGATATACTGCAGCCTTTGCTAGTAAAGATTGGCAGCAGCTATATATGTTATCAGTGATTAATACCGTCCCATGTTTGATGATGACAAGAATAACGTGGAAAGTTAGGTAGGTAGAAGACACAATTAATCGAAACTTTCTACTCTCGTTAATTAGCAGTTTACTAATAATAATGACATGTCCTAATGGAGATGGCGCTTTTTCTGTTATATATTGTCCATTCATTGAAGATATAAACTCTATTTATTACCAGAAAGATAGAAAATAAGTAAAGTTGCTGATTCGGTGTTCCAATTAAATCACCTGGTAAGTAGAGCAATAGAGGCGAGTCTTTCATTGGAGCACCGCAGTCCAAGGGCGAAAACCAGCGTGGTGGCCCACCATCGGATCCGGACCCAATCATATCCTTGCTCCATTCCATGTAATCTTTCATAATTGAAGTTGTAGTGGACTCAGTTATGGAGTTGTTCGTGAAGCTTCCATCGTTGTTCGACAGAGCAGGCGGCAAAGGTATTGGCGGTTGTTGGCCGACGGAGGCGACTGATCTCCCAGCAGTTGCAGATGCACGCACCAAACTTTTGAATCTGGCGGAGGTGAAGCGGAGGCATGAGTTCCGATATTGGAGCCGCGGCGAAACGCCGGCCGCCGTGTAAGTGCCAGTGGAAAAAGCCGCCATGGACAAAAATAAAAATGCCTTTCTACAATAAGCAGCTTTTGCACTATGTAAGAACAAGTGGAGAGCTCGTCATATCTTCCTTCCGACTTTTTACGGATCCTTTGGCGAGCGGACGGGGTAATCAAACGATATTTTAAATTATTTTATATCACTTTTTAGCGCCTCATTATTTTGAGATAACTAATTTCGCAATTAAATAATATTTTAAAAAGTATTTCTTTTATCCACTTACCAACCAAGCTATCATTTACTCCTTTACTTTTTGGGTTCATAAATAAACAATCATAAAACCAAAATAATAATGGATAGACTAATATGCAGACATCTTCTGGACCCACCCACTTGTTCAAACTTTTGATCGAGTACGTATATTTGCTCAGCCACATGTTAGTTGTTAAGTATAAGTATGGACGGTACAGGCTGTTTTCTATATGAACTCTGTCTAGTTATGGCTGGGAGCAGCAAGTCGTGGCATCCTCTTTAACCATCATTGAGTATAAGTATTTTATTATTAAAATGTAATTATTATAATTTTCCATCATCAATTATGTTTAATGGTGAGATTTCATTGGCTTCTTCTTGTTGTAATTACGTTTAATACTACTTTGTTATTTAATTTAGGAAGAATTTTTTACAACTATATATGAGGTGTTTCTTTCATGAATTGTGAATGAGAATTATTATATTGTGTATGAGAACTATGGCAAGTATGAAAATAATATTTTAGTAGTAGTGAGAGAGAACTAAGACATAAAAAAATATTTTAAGTCGTCAACCAATTCATTATACAAAAAGAAATTATTTTATATTGAAGAAATGTGTTCTTTTGATGGTGCTTTGAATTCTTCAACTAATTCGAAGTTTGTGAGTCGTATTACGTTGTTGAGCTATTGTATCATGTCTAGAGTATTATTATTGAATTGATGATGATTATACCGATATGAACCTGAATCTCCTTAAAGATAGCAAGACATTCGCGTCTTATAGCCTGAATATTTATTTATTTATTTTTATTTTCAACTATAATTTATAATATATTTACTAATAATCTCAAGGAGATTTCATTCTTGTTAACGGAGAGGATCTGGATCTGATTACATACTTGCCTTTCAACAGGGCCTTAGATTGTTGATGGTATCAATCTAGAAAAATTAGCAATAGTGTATTAGCTAAGGGTCCAATTTGACATGTTGTACCCAATATTGAAAAGCTTGCATTAAATAGCCAAATGACTTTATCGATTAAGTATGTAGCTCATTTTTCTCTCCTTTTAATCTATTTTGTTAAATGTCTCCTCCATTTTCTCTTTTTGCATTTCATTCAAAGCCAGCTTTTCTTGAATTTTTTTATAAATATTCAATTTCTTTAACTTATTTATACGAACTCAAAAATAATAATTGTAAATTCAATTTTTACAAAATGTGAAACAAAAACTATGTATCCCTTTTTGGTATCTTATAAATAAAAATGATTAAAAAAATATATGAGATACCTTTTTAGTACGTATAGCTAAAATAATATAGATCAATATGTATACGTACATATATGTATATATATATATATGTGTGTGTGTGTATATTATATATATGTACGTATACATATTGATCTATTTTATCTAGAATAATGTGTATCTATATTAATGTATATAAGAATGTATAACACTCATTTATTTAAAATACATTATGCTAGTGTACATACAATGTATATCACATATTTTGAGTAGAAGAGACATATATGACCAGAATGAAAGAGAGGGAAAATGAAAATTCAAGGAGATGACCATGAAATGTCATTTCTTCTAGGCTTCGGGGCTAGGGTCTGTTTGGTTTGACTTATGACTTATGATTTATAAGTTAAAAAGCATGAGTTAGAATTTTTAACTTATAACTTTTTTAGCTTATTTTTATTATTTTATTTTAAAAATAAGTGACTAAAAATACTTTTTAAATTTACTCACACACACAAAAATACTTAAAAACTATTTTGACTTAAACGCACTTAAAATAAATTAATTCAAATAGACTCTAAATTTATTAAATAAAATATCTAATTATAAATATACAGAGCTTATATAAAAATTGTAGGTGGATTTCAATCCTCTGTCAATCTATTTTAATTTACTCAATAACTAACTATAATATTAGACGTGGGTTAAATAGATGCCATCTCTGGAATCATTACAATGCCTTGGCCCCCAACTTCATTTCTCCACGCGGGTGTTTGGCTATAGGTTTTGAGATTGTAATTTTAAAATTTTAATTTAAAATTAATTTTGTTTATACAAAATATATAAAATCTTAAAATTTCACATTCTCTGAAAAGTAGAATTTAAAAAAAAAATTAAAATTATGATTTTATTTTATTTTAAATGTGAAACTTGATTCATAAGTTTATATTTTGTAAATAAAAAAAAATTAATGCTTCACGTAAATAAATTATTTGTATCATGTGAAAGTATTATATTAAAAAATAAGTAGTTATTACTAATATCCCCACTTTGTGGGATTACACTTGGTATGTAGTTGTTGTTAGTAATTACTAATTTTGGTGAATCTTTATAAAATTTTGTGTATTTGAAAATTTATAATAACATGTAATCATAAAAATTTATTTATAAAAAGAATATGAAGAAATATGATTTATTAATGCAAATATTTTGATATTTAATTTAAGAATAATAATTTAATTATTTGATAAAATTATATAAGAGTGAAATTTTTTCAAAAAAAATAAGTTTCACAAGCTATAAAATTTTTATAAATTAAAATTTTAAATTATTTATTTAAATAAAAAATTAAATTTCAAATTATAATATCAAAACAGATAATAAATCTAATAACGTAGAGATATCGAGTGTAGCCTTTTACTTTTACCAACCTCGGTGGCTGGCATATGAATTATGATAGCTTGTTAAGGGAATAATATATATATTGATTTTTTAATCGGATGTCCCCGAAGGAACTGTTAAGGGAATAATATACTATCTGCTTTTTGTTGAAGGAACGGAAGAATAAAAAATTATTATTGAAGGACGTTAGTAATAAACAGCGCAATTCGATTACCTGTCAGTAATAGTAATTACTTTTCATATTTTCATCAAATTGCATTAATTTATCATAATTTAAAATTATATATGTATATATTAATTAGGATTACGCAAGTTATGTTTATGGTTATAAATTATATATATTTTTTATTTTATTTTATTTGAGGCTTATGAAATTGAAGTTGAAGATATAATTATATTTTTTATTAAAAAATATTTAAAATAATATACATTCTTAAATATACTTAAATATAACTTTAAAAATAAAAAGTGAATTGAAAAACATATTCTCGTTTATTTTTCAAATTTGATATTCAATTTTAAATTAAATTTAAATTTTTTATGTTCAAAGATTCATTTGTACATAAAGTGAAAATTTTATTTTAAAAATATTAAATATTTTTTGTGGCCAAACTGGTCCTAAGTTTTTATCATTAAAATATCCTTCATTTTTATTTTGTCCTATTATGAATCATTTTAATTTTATCCGGATCATTTTCTTTTTATCCTATTGTTAACTATTTTCACTTCATTATATTGTGAATTATTTTTATTTTATTCTATCATAGATTATTTTCTTTTCATCGATAGGATGAATGATACTATCTATTTAACCCACATTTAATACTAGAGTTAGTCCTTGAATAGGTTAGAAATAAATCAAAATCATTAAAGTTACTACTGCTATAGAGGTTGTGACAATCTAATGACAAATTGTCACCGGAGAGGGATATCAAGCCCCCACGCTAAACAAAAGAGATTAAATTCCTCTAACTTGTAATAACCCTTTTAGTTTATTTACGACAAGGTCCTTAGTGTATAAAAGTCCTTTTACTTTTCACATTCATTTGAAAATGAACCATAGCAAAGTCTGATTGACAGTCTTTATCATATGTACTGAGGTTTTTTCATGTTTATAAAAAAAAAAATTTAAATATTTAAATAAAATTTTAATTTTATATCAATCTGACTTCATATTACGATTTCATATCACATATCCAAACGGGTCTTATAAGAGTCAATATTATGATTTCATCCATTAGAAAAATACTCTACCCGTTTCAGTTTGTTTGTCAAAATGACACAACGGGCCTCTATTTGAGGTGTCTAAAATAAACAAAGTCTACTTGACGTGTCTAAGAAAAAGTTGGTGCCAACATAAGGCGGCCACCGATGGGTTCCTCCAATAATTTATTTTGTCATATCAAATTTTTTAATGATAATTTTGATTGAGTGATTTTATAAGAGAAATATCATGAATTGAGTAATTTTATTGATACAAAAGAAAGTTCTATAATTTTGCTTTGCTAATAAATTTTTAAAGTTGAATCATGTTCTAAGATATTAACTCTTTTTTCACACACATCAAAGAGAAAAAAATTATGATAGCAAGTCTTTTTCTCTCGAAGAGCGCCTCCGAATCAGGAGACAACATTAAATTTAATGGTTAATTTACGACGATTTTCATTATGATAATCACCTAAAACTATGAATATATGGTAGCCAATTTCTGATAATCGACAAGATTTGAGAAAAGTCCACTATTTTATGGCGATTCTCCGGTATCTTGAAGATTTATTGATTTTTGATTGCAATTTTTATTTTAAATGAGATCAAAATTTAAATACAGCCACTGATTAATCAGACATTTGTGCAGGGGTCATTCCCACGTATGCACCTATTTTAAAATAATTTTTAATTTTTTCTTTTTGGTATTTTAAGTGATAAAAAAGTGATCAAAATGTTCTTAACAGAAAAAAAAATCGCAAGACATAAATAAAATTCACAAGACATAAGTTTTTGCCCAAAGTTATGCCTTAAAGGTGTAAATTCGCACAGATTATGCCTTATATCCGTAGGCGTAAGTTAAGTAACATGGCTCTGGTAAACATAATTCATGTCATTGAACTTGTGTCTGCTTCTGCCCATAGACACAAGTTCAATAACATGAAATTATTACTACCAGACATAAATTAAGTAACATGAAATTATTACTACCAGACATAAATTAAGTAACATGAAATTATTACTACCAGACATAAATTAAGTAACATGAACATATGCCTAAAGGGCATATCTATAATAGCAGATATGGGTTCCCGAAAACCTACACCCACTACTGCAAATCCTATAAATATATTGAAAAAATATTTAAAGCTATAAGTATTTTCAAATGAAAATCTATAACTAAATAAGTTGGCAGTGTGATGGTAATGAAGGACCTAGGTGATTTTGCTCCATCTAGAGTATGTGGGATTGACTCCCACTATAGTGCTCCCTTTTCTTTTTTTTTTTAACTCATTTTTTTCATCTGTTTTTTCACTTTCTTTTTTTTAAATAAATATATAACAAAGTCAACTAAAAAAAGTAAATATTGCATATTAATTTATTTTACTGAGAACTCACAAGTTTAAAATCCTAGATTCGTCATTGATTTTGCCCATAGGCACTAGTTCAATAATATGAAATTATGCCTACCAAACATAAATTAGTAATAGGGAAAAGGGTTAAAAGTACTCCTCTATTTTTATTTATTGGTCAACTTTGCCCCTCATTATACTATCGGGTCAAATATACCCCTGCAGTTAGCAAAGTATATAAAAATATCCTTCAATTGAACGGATTTCCCCAAAAATTCACTAAAAATATCTGATTTCTATAAAATAACCCATTCCCCACATTTAACCCAACCGACCCACCTAATTATTTTAACAAATATTAAATAACACTCAAATCTCATTTCCCCAAAAACAAATATAAACTGTTTGCATTCAAAATTCCCAAGCAGGACCGGTGTCTCTAACATCATTACATACATCTAAAACAAGCTTCTCAAGTAGTGGAAACTAGAAAATACCTCAATTGTTACACCCCGTAAAATGTTATCGGTTAGTAGGCATACGCGTGGATTTGTGATAAGTAAGGAGAGCTTGACGCATATGGGAAGTGCCTCGGAAGCAAGGTTGGGTAAGACTAGGCTGCGAGGAGCCAGCGCGACGCGCCAGCCGGCTGTATACTAGGCAGCGTGGCGGGCCAGACCTACTGGCGCCCTGGGAGGCGCGGCACGGCATGGCCTGTGGTGCCTTGGCTGGGGCGAAGCACCCCTAGGCCACCGCCCTGCCTTTATTTATTAAGTCATCTTGATGATTTAAATCATTTGATATGTACTCCTCGGCCAGAATAAGAGAGGAAACACAAATTTCATTGGGTTTTCATCAAATTACGTTATCAAACTCCGTCCAAATGCAAATTAACTTCAAGTAACGAGTTCTAGGCTTACGAGAAGCATTACTACAGAGTTATTTCTCGAAAATTCGCTCGGCATATCGGAACTCCATCAAGTAAAAGTTATCGGAATTGCTCTAAATTGAATCCTAAACGGTCACAGGCATTAGGTAAGCGTTTCTCCCTTCTGAACTCTCAGGAAATCAAAAGGTTTTCGGCCGAGTTATTCAAAGTTGAGTTATAGTTAATATTATTATCGGAAGTTATCGCTATTTGCCGAATTTAGTATCGAAATTAGTCCTATTCTCTCAACATAAAGGTTACAGTTGGAAAAGACCGTCGATTGCAAGTTGAAACTCGCCAGTTAAATCAGAAATCAACATTCAAGGTATGTTAAGGCGAATTCCTTCAGGAAGTTATTCTTGTCATATTGTAATACGACCCAGATCCTTGTAAGAAGGCCAGAAGCATGATTATTGTAGTTAGCTGTTGTTATTAGTTGGAGATTAGCATTTTCTGTTAGATTGGGACTAACCCTGCCTTATATAGCCTTCCGTTGTCTAACCCTAGGTTACTAGTTGTGTCGTTGCCTACGGGGCTATATAGATCACTCCAAGGAGCTAGATATTGTCCCAAGGAACTATACAGAGGCCCAAGGGCCATAATACAGTCCATTCCATGGTTGAACTATTATTTCTATATCGTATAGCATCACTAACCCTCGTCGAGCCTGGTGCCCAGGATGCAGTTATAGGAGTCCACCGGATTCAAACATAGCTACAGGAGCCGAGTGGACTCAGTTGCAGACCAGAGGGCTGGCAGGTTGGCTATAGTTATCTGTTGGCTTATTTTGACCTAGTTAGGGGTATGTAGATTGAAGTGAACTCGCCAGGGCTTATGGGGGGTCCGGGTGGGTTATTCTGTGTTGGTTCTATCTTCCGGGGCTTATGGGGGCCAGGTAAGGTTCTTGTTTGCATTACTTATTGTTAGTATACAACAGGTTGTAAGGCTATTCAGGTTATATCTCTATCCCTCCGATTGAATTGTTTTCAGTTTCATTATCAATATTATTCAATCATTTTCATTTACTGCCTTACATATCCGGTACATATTGTACTAACGCTCATCTTTGGGGTATGCCGAGTCAGCAGTCTAATCAGCTTCTTTTGCCCCAAAATGGTTAATTAGAAGGTTTGTTTTTTTGTGTACAGTTTATGGGTAGGTCGCGACCCTGTCCCGAGCCTTATTCCACTCTTAGAGGCTTGCGGGCTACAAATTCTCAGTTATTAGTTTTGTTGTTGGTCGTGTGGGGCCTATGTATGTTTTCTGTTGTGTGATGACAATGTGGGATCTAGTTTAGCTATTAGTTAGCAGCCTTGTCGGCTATAGTATAGCTCTGGTTGCCTGTTTGCATTATGATATAACTAGACAACATGATGGTCTTGTCGGCCCGCATAGGATCCCTTTTTACTGCTCGTTGTTGGTTAGATGTTTTCTTTTTGCAGGTGGCTATGCGGCCTTGTCGGCTGGAGGCTGTGTTTACAGCCGAGGTATAGTTCGTCGTTTTCTTAATTTGAAGTAGGCATGCACCAAAAATGCATAAGCCCAGTCAGGTCAGTTCAGGTCCCGGTATGGCACCAGGTACTAGTCATGCCTCCCAAGGTGGGGCGTGATATCAATCAAAGTTGAAACACTAAACTTTGCATCCTCTTGAGCAAACACCTCATAATTTGGATCACCCCGAGAGTTCGATATTAGCCAAGGTATCCGCCAAATGAAGCATTGATAATTTGGGACAATTGGTAACTATAAAAACCAAACTTTCATCACCAACGAACCCAATGTACCTAGGATCAAACATACAAGCAATACGAAACTCCTTCAAATTGGGACAAGCTTGAGTGATTGCACTAATCTCATTAGATTTAAAACCTTCACGAAAATAGGAATTCAAGAGATTAAAACTCGTGAGATTAGCGGCAACCGTATGATGAGATTCAAGTGTGTAGAAATTTACATTTGTTTTGAGGGCAATGAAATTTGGATGTTATTTGGTATTTGTTAAAATAGTTAGGTGGATTGGATCGGGTTAAATGTGGGAAATGGGCTATCTTATAGAAATTCGGTATTTAAGTGAATTTGGGGAAATCTATCCAATTGGAGGGTATTTTTGCAATGCTTTTCTAATGGCAGAGGTGTATTTAGCCCGATAGTATAACGAATGGTAAATTTAGCCAATAAATAAAAGCAGAGGGGTATTTTTTACCCTTTTCCCTTAGTAATATGAACTTGTGCCTAAAGAGCAAAAGTTCAATTACATGAAATTCTGCCTCATTGAACTTCTGCCTCATAGGCACAAGTTCAATAACATGAAATTATGCCTCATAGGCACAAGTTCAATAACATGAAATTATGCCTACCAAACATAAATTAAGTAACATGAACTTGTGCTTATGAGCAAAAGTTCATGCAATTGAACTTCTGCCTACTGAATTTTATGCCTTCTAGAGCTAACTTATGTCTTGCGAATTTTTTTTAAAAATTATTAGGGGCATTTTTTTTATTTTTATTACATAAAATATTAAATAAAAAAATTAAATACTACTAATTTAAGGGGTAAAAATTAAATACCAACCCCAAATAGAGGCAATCGACACAAAAACTTATTTGTGGAGATCACCCAATTTATTAACGGGCCGAATTGAAGACTTGGGCTCAATCCGTCATGGTAAAGCAAGCAAGCAAGCAAGCGGCCCATATCTGTTTGAAGCAACGTCAGTGGACCAATGGTATTCGAACATGTGGTCCATCTCCGATGCAAAATGCTAAGAACCCTCTGTATGAAATACTACACCACTTGGGTCTGTCGCCTGTCATCTGAATCTGAATCTCTCTTCAGCTGATTGTAAGCAAGCACCCGAAGCATGGCGGATTGTGCGAGGAACTTTCTCCTAGCTACGTTATTAGCTGTATTATGCTTCTCATGGACAATCGCTGGCTCCGACGGGCCATTCATTGTCGCACACAAGAAGGCAGCTCTTACTCGCCTCAAATCCGACATCGAACGTCTTTCCATCTCCATCGACATCTACAATGAAGGATCTGCGTATGCTTACCTCTTTTTTCTTCCCCTTCTAGCTCAGATCCGTACTTCCTGCCTTTGACTTTTCCTTCATCGTTGCTTTCTTAAATATGCATGTCTATTCTGAAGATGCTTTTCTTAGGATCTCGCGTGTTGGCTGCGTAAATGCATGATACCTAGCTTTTCCTGAGTGAATTTAATTTTTAATTAGTCCGAGCTTGATTCCCATTTCCATAATAGGAAAGGATTATATAGATATTTTACAGGAATTAGCATTAATTGTTAGAGAGGTCTCTTTCTCCGACCTGTATTTAATTTATGGATTCAAAGCTAATAAATACAAACATAGTTTGCTCAATTGGTAAGGAAAAAAAGTTATATAATACGTACATACTAGCCTAATCTCAGTCTTCATTTTGTTCCATTTCCAAATAGGGATGCGAATTCTCTTGATCTGATTGTTTTATTGGGTTACTAAATGTAATTAATTGAATTATCTTCTTTCGTTCTTGTTTTTTTTCCTTTTCATTCCCCATTGCGATATAGGGGGTTTACAATTTCAAATCGGGAAATCAGATTTCCTTCTTATTGAAATCCCTATACGATTTTTATTGCTTTCTTCTTCTTGAAGGTGAAGCATCCTTGGAAAAAGAGACAACAAATTGCAAAATCATCTTGACTGGAATTCCTTTTTGACTTTACCTCCCATCCTCAGAAATTAAGCATCTGTAGATTAGCTTTCATCTTTGTCTATTATCATCTGATATTTGTGGTTTAAAGTAATTGTTAATCTTCTTCATAAAAAAAAAAGTTGTTGATCTTTTGGGTACAGTAAGACCCTATTGCAATTTTAGTTTGATGCAGCTGATTTGTCACCAACAGGCAACAGCTGAGTAAACTTTATAAAGCTTGATAAACTAACACCGAGATGAATTAAATTAAGCATAAATGTTTTAGTTCCAGGCTTTGATTGATAATAGGAGGCTGTAGCTGATTTCGAGTCTAAAATCATTGTCTACAATCCTTGGCTGCTTGGCTTTTGTGGTGAAAAGTGTGATTTGGAGTCCTAAATCATTGTCTACAATCCTTAGCTGCTAGCTTTTTTGTGAAAAATGTGAAAGGACAACTAATGGACCACTCAAAGTTTTAGGATCTGTTTCCTGAAATCCTATCTTCTGACCCTTGATCAGTGGTGTACGCAGAATTCTTCACAAGCGGTGTCACAATTTTAAAAGATGAGTAAATGAAAGAGTAAGAGTAAAAAAGTTTAAAAAAATGAGTCTAAGTGAGCTTGAACCCATGACCTTCTACATAAAAGAGAGAGTGCCTAACCATCAAGCCAGTGCACAACTTTGTAAATAAGCAGTGTCCTTTTAGTATTTGTACTTTATATTTTTATTTTTTATTATTTATGTATATGTATATTTAGTAAAATAATTCGACGAAGCAGTGTCACGTGACACCCCTTGAGTAAAGGTAAATCCGCCCCTGCCCTTGATTCAGCTATAAATACATCGTTTGCTTAATGGCGACCTGTAGATTTGATTAACATCTATGGTTTTATGTGCGAGGAAGTATAAGGGTTACCTGTGCATTGTGGAGACTTGAGACACTGTTTCCGTGACTTAGATTTTCATTTCTTCAGGACAGATTAAAGCATCACTACTGTCACTTGATTGAGTGGTAGCTCTTTCCCAGTTCCTCCAATATGAGAGGGCAATTTTATTATGCGAGATCACATTATTTGTGAGGGACTTTAATCCAAGTGCTCATCTGTTGCCTAAAATAGTATGGGAGTATAAATCTTTAAAGGGTGCAATATGATGTTTGGTACTATGACTTGCCATGTTCATTGTGCATATATGGGGTTTGGGGTTTACATCTTGATTATTAAGTTTTGTCCTAGTGTATTTCTCTTTTTATTTTACCTTTTAAGTATGGAAAGTTTGAAGCTGCATTATCTAACTAACTTCTTTGTTTATTTTGTAAGAAACTTGGATTTAGTATTAGGAAATGATTTTGTTGTGGCAAAATTGGTTTTGGTTTTTCTTTTCAGCAAGTAAATGTGAATATTCGGATTTAGTTTCAGTAAAATTGGTTATGTTTATTTGAAGGTGGTCTTCGGTATATCACTAAAACTGTTTATATGTATTTAGAAGCTTTTATGGGTGAAACTAATAGTATTAAAACCAAAAAAATCTTGATCTACTTCTAAATGTGTTTATGCATATAGTTTTTATAGACAATGTTTCTGAAGGACAAGATCACGGCCTAGTGGTCAATGAAGTGGGTGAGAACTATGAGGTCTCAGGTTCAATCCTCACCAAAAACAAAAAACACTACGTGATTTCTTTTCATCTGTTCTAGCCTTGGTAGATAAAGTTACTTGGTATCTGTTGCTAATGGAAGGTGGCAGGTATCCCGTGGAATTAGTCGAGGTGCGCGCAAGTTGGCCCGAACACCACGGTTATCTAAGAAAAGAAAAAAGGACAAGATCATTTTAAAAGTAATCCTTGGGTGCTTTACAGACAATGTCTGACCGATAATTTTTTTGATCTTATTTGTTTTCAAATTTTGAGAAGACAACTCCTGTGCAGACAATGTTTAGAAAAAGTTTTCCTATTCCTCTGGCTGTAATATCAGGGGAATGTTGTATTCAAAATCTCCAGCCAGCACCAGATAACACTACGCACCCTTAGTCTTTCTCCTCCAGATCACTCTCTGGATTCAGGTAGCAATGGATGATATTGCTGAAAGTCATCGGAGAGGAAAGGGCACTTTTTCCCTTGATTGGTAAAAGGTTAATAAGGAGGTGCTAAGTAAAGGGGATTTGGAAACCCTCCAAGTCAGCTGTTTGGATCCCTTGTGCATAATGAGAAAGATTCTACAGGAAAATACAGTTACCTTGGCATAAAATTTGGTTATCAAGTCACTAGTGATATTTGGTGAAAACAGTATTTTCCTTTTAAACAATAATGTGTTTCTTACTTCCTTTCACGTCATCAGCAATCTCTCTCTTGGTACATTTCGAAATGACTCAAACCTTGTGTTTGTTCATGAACCATGTGTGGGATAGACTAGTTCCTTGGCTTCAATGTGGTGAAAAGTTAGGATCTAAGAATTTCATTAGCTAATTTGGAGAATGACTTGCGGGATCCTTTTTATCTTTTCTTGTGCAACTGACATCACTCTGAATTTTCTAGAAGATCTACCTTGAGATTTCTGCCAGTTGCTATATGCATTATCATTTACCAATGATGTGCCTTTGACATGAATAAGCTCTTTTTGTTCAGGACGGCATATGATGTTAGTCTATATGATGACAACTGGTCTCAAGATGTATTTGAAATTGTCGCTGGTAACACATCCATGTCATGGGAAAGGCTTGATGCGTGAGTCCTCTTAATATTGGTGGCATCTGACTATTTAATTTCCTTGTCTCTTTTTCATGTTGTTTTGTTTGTCTGATGTCAGTGGGGCTTCTCTCTCCCATTCCTTTGAGTTGGAAGCTAAGAAAAAGACAGTGTTTTATGGGGCACCAGCAGTCATAACATTCCGCATTCCCACTAAGGCGGCTCTACAGGTTTGACATTCTTGCTTATATGCTTCTACTTGGTATGCTTGATATGGGTGGTCTGATCAATAATGTTCTTGTTTTAGGAGGCATTCTCAACTCCAATCCTCCCTCTTGACATACTAGCTGATAGGCCTCCAGAGAAGAAGTTTGACTGGGTAAGCTCAAATATTAGTAGCTGCAGCTGCACAAACTACAAAACACATATTTTGTTAATTATAGTTTGCTAATAGATGAATTTCTTTCTCTTTTTTTTTTTTTTTTGCATGGACTATCCAAAACTCTTGGTGAATATTCACAGGCAAAGGTATGATATCTTCCTACAATAGTGTTTAGATTTGATAATAGAATTGAGAAAGAATGAGGACTACATGGATGGAAAACTTATGTTATAAATCTCTCTCTGAGAGCACACCTAAGTTCGACATGTTAAATTGAATCTAGAATTTCTGCATCTTACGTGTCCCATGTGCTTGCCTTCTTTAAACAGCATTATGTGTTTTCTATGAATATGATGGCACGTCATGGAAAATATTTGAAAATTATGAGAATTAGGGCCTCATTTTATCTCACCTTGTTTACAGAAGTTGATGGCAAAATATGGTTCCTTGATTTCTGTGATCTCAATTGTGGTTCTATTTGTCTACCTGATTGCAACCCCTTCAAAGTCCAATGCTGCAAAGGCGAGCAAAAAGAAGCGCTGAATACAAATTAGCTGGCTTGCAACTTGGTCATTATTCAGGCAAGAATGCTTGGAACCTTCAGGCTTATCCCGTTTGTCCTTGTTAGTCAAACAGTTTATGTAGCAGTTTTAACTTTTACACTTGTAACAACATCCAAGCAGGTAATTAGACTGAGATGTTAGTCTTCGGCATATCTCTAAGCTAAGGTTTTCACTTTTATGAGAATTTTGCACTGGGTTCTTCCTTGAATACCCAGGTTTTGTCTTTTATGGTTGGCTTGCTTATTGAGCATCAACAATTTCATTTTCTTACACTTTAAATTGTGCGTTTTTATTATTAAGAGGTGCAAAATATTTTGCTGGTCGGATGAAGGATCGATTAGAATGGTTTATCTGATAATGACGACTGGGTTTAAGTAATGTATAGTCAACCAGTATTTGACCCTCGTGCACGGGGCATCTTTGGATATATTATGTCTTCAATTCATGCTGATGGCTAGTTTACATCTGCAAAGCATAATTCCTTATCTTGAATGTCTTAAAATATGTTATGGGGACTCAACTTATGGACTGCAAAGCGAATATGTTTCTACACAACCATTCTGCCGCCAAGTTTTTGAAAGAAGAAAAAGTTCCATCGAGGAAATCCAGACTATAGAGAAGAGAGACAACGTTTCATTCAAGCCCACTGGTTAAAATGTCTTGCTGCTCATCGGCACTCTTATTCCAATCCATTACTCCTTACAAACAACAAACTTCCCCTGTTTTACTCAGCTACCTATCTTTCCGTCCTGGAATGGCCATTTACAGATATCCAGAATACTAGTTCGGTTAATTATCAGGGAAGATATTGCAACAAAAACTGGAAGAGACCCAAAGTTTATGAGAAGATAACACTTGTAAATGGAAAAGCTATATACAACGAAGAGTACAAAATAACGTAAAAAAGTAAATATAATCAAAGATATGAGGGGAAAGCTTATTCGTTTGTCGAGTTTGACGGACCTGCCTTGAACTAACGGATGAAATTGTTCTCGTTCCAACAAATAACAAGTTATTCTCTACAACGTCTGAACAAAATTAGGTGCATCTCTCCTTGGCCCAACCAGTGAGGGATACAAGTACATCTCCTCTATCCTATGATTATTACCATCAGCGCTAATGATCTCCACATTGAGCCTTGGCATCTTCTGCGCCAGTGCCTTGCATGCTCCAAGGGTCACTTGGCAGGAAAACATACAAAGGAATCGCATTGTTTCATACTTCCTCACGTCCGCCAGGAGTGCCACATTACCAAAAGGGCTATTCTTGATATCAAGTTTTTTCAGTTTTTTGCACCCATTCAACACATATAACATTCCATCATCACTTTCTCCTGCAAAGTGTATGGTTAGCGTCTTGAGCTGCTCGGCGTACATTCCTATGTAAAGGAATACTTGATCAGTTAAAAGACCAGAGAGTCTCAGCTGCTTAAGACCTTTGCATGACTGTACAATCGCCCCAAAACCTTCATCAAGTGGCTGCGTAGTAATACCATCTGTCAGTTTTGGGTTCGCGGTGTTCAATATGAAACAAACTAAATTGGGGCAATTTTTCGCCACAGTTATCAGTGCTGCATTAGTCATCTGCCTGCACGTATACAACAATGATTTAAGCTTTGGGCAACCAGCTGATACAGCAACCAAGCCTTCTTCAGTAACACCAGAACACTCTGTCGTACACTGGAATACCCTTAATTCCTGCAACTCAGTACAAGTAGAAGCCACAATGCCGAGCCCTTTATCTCCAATGACATCTTGAATCTATAAAAAGGAGTTTCTGTTATGTCTTAATAGTCAAGAAAAGAAAGAAGATGAGGTATTGAATAAAAGGGGTCAAGAAAAGAAAGCACATGAGATATTAAATAAAAGGGGGCTAGAATATCTAACCCATAGGCACTCTAGCTTCCGGCAATAATGAATCAGTTCGCAAAGTTTAGTACTACTGATAGGCGAACAGCTCAAATTCAAGGATGTCAAACTCTGGCAGACTGGATAAATAGCACGGAGGCAGCAAGGATCAACCATTCTAAAAAATCCAGACAAGCTCCTAATTGAAGTACACTTCTGAATAGCATTCTCTAGTTTATAGTAAGTCTCTGAAACTGGATTAGTGGAAAAGGAGCCCACCCCCAAGTCCACCAATTGAGGAGCTTGAAGTAAAATCCTCTGAAGAACATGAAGAGGCACGACAGAATTTACCCTCAGACTTGTTAGGTTTGGACATCTGGCCACCAGTCTCATAAGAGCTCCAAAGTTAACTTGTCCTCTGAGACAAGCAAAATTTAAAGAGACAAGGGTTGTGCAGTCGTCCGGGAAACAACTAAGCCACTGTCCTCTTGCATCATCTACTTGATTTTCTTGCAAGTTCAACTCTCTTAAAAACCTGCATTTTAGTGTAACTTCATCAATAAACCAAACTATTGAAAAGCAAAATGAGGTTCTGGCCTAAGACAACAATGTTCCGATTTAATTTCCCTTAATTATGTATCTGGATTATGGCGGGCGGTGTGAGCGCTGACAGATAGTAACTGAATTGCAAAATCAGCAGGAATTAAACTAAAACGGGAGGAACAGAAAATTGGGGTTAAACTACAGCTTCTGAGTCAGAAAGCACGGCAACAACAAATTTTCTAATTAAATTATCGAACCAAATCATGGCTAGAGTCTACCTGCAATTGGAAGCAATGGCGGCAATACCATCGGTGGAGAAACGCTGACAGCTGACCAAAACCAAAGACTTGAAATTAGGGAAGGATTGAGAAAGCAGGCGGAGACAGTTATCGGAAACGACCATTCTCTTCAAACGAAGCTCCTCCAAATTAACTCCGCTGGAGATGAGGGTTGTAATCCAAGGGTGAAGAGAGCCTCCCCAGTGAGGGGGGCAAGTGCGGTTGATCAGGGTGAGGGATTTAAGCCTGGGAAACCTGGAAATGACCCTCTCAGGAGTGATAGCATAGCAATTCCCGACGAAGACCTTGTCTCTGCTGAATCTGTCGATATTATACCAGGACTTGCACACCAAAGACACCGGATTCCGATCCTTGTGAGACGTCAAGTAGTGGAAGATGTGCTCCACCACTTCCTCCGGGAAGTAATAGTGGTTCGCCGCCATAAGCAAATTGATTAAACCCTAATTCGCTTTAGAAAGCGAGATGTGTGAGTTACCGGTAATGAGTGGTAAGTAGAGATGATCATCCAATTATGAACAGAACAAATAAATGGCTAATTTTCCGTGAAAAAAATTAGTGGACAAGATAAGAGATAATCGGAAAAACAAACTTTAAAAACCAGTTTTATAGTTTAATATATCAGCTTAATTATTGGCCTCTTAATTTTCTCAGAGAAACAAATGTTTTGTAGCATTATCACCTTACAACTAAACCCATTTTAGAACTTATGTTTCATACAAGTTCTGACAAAATGGGGCAAATTTCCTAGTTTTCAAATACTTGCCTTTTTATTCTCCTTGCTCTTTTTTACTTTTCTATATTTTCGTCCTAATTTTTTTCTCTTAATTTCATTCCAATCACCTAAAATTCCTAACTCAAACATAGTTGTAATCAATCTGATATTATTGAAGCCTCTTGATATTCTTGACCATCACTATCCTTATATCAAAAGGGAAAAGATGCATTTAAAAAAAAAAAAAAAGACATTACAATCTCAAGGAACATATTCAAGTGGAGAATGGATCACAAGTTTTAGACTTAGTAATACAATGAATAAATGACATTTACAATCAATTCTTACATAGTCCATTTGATAATGGTGCTAATGTAATCTCAAGTTATGAATCATCCTGCAACTAGAGAAAAACAAATAACAACAAAGAAAAGAACAAATACTCATGAATTACGTATAAATTTATGACAAATTTAAATCAGCAAATCAAAACTTAATTATACAACAAAAAGCATTACCCCGCTCAAGTTAACATAAGTTGGATTGCCCCCACCAATAAAAATAATCACAAACTTATAAGATTGGAGAGGTGCCACATCATCTACTTAATGTCACCCATAACCAAACACACCTAACTTTATTATATATAGAGAGTACTAAGTGTCAAATCAACATGAAGAGGAACCCCAACCCCTATGCTCAACTCCATGCTTTTATGGTAGTACTATAATGGATGTGTGCAGTTTTTGAGCAAATCGTGCAGTAGGTCCGGTTAACCATCTTTGTTTGGTAAAAGCAAAGCTCCCTCAGTCAATCGAGCAACGAATTCATTTCCTTTATTTTTAAGCAAGTTTTGCCTATTAGAGTCTTCTTCATCTTAATAACTAAAACAAGTAGATCCTACACTCAACCGTCCACCTACATATATATGTTCAAAATAACACAAGATGAACAACTTTTAGCAAACAATGCTAGTCTCCCCAACTTAATAACAACTTAAAAGGCACCAGCAACATTAACTGCGACATCACTACCAAGTTAAAAGATTCTCCGTCTTGCAAGCTCAATGCCCGACAATGGACCGCCGCCCTCGTTTTGGTTATCATATCTATTTATCCACTACTCCATTACATAAAACTTAAAAACAAAGCACATTTTTCTAGTCAAACAGAGACAAACGTTCCTACAAACTACCATAAAACAATTTAAAAGGCTGATATGAACTGCGGTTTTTCTCTACTCCACTTCATTACAGGTATCTGTTATACAATACAGGGAGGACAATGCAACAACAACTGTCAACATCACGTAGGAATTCAAGTCAAAGAAAACAGCTCAACTGTCGATAACTATAAATTATGATCTTAAGAGTTTACCACTCTCTCAGTCGTAAGAATATCTAGCCACATTGACTGGTAATAATACAACACCACAAGAAATGAGCAACTGGAAAGACGAGATCAAGCTAATCTTTTGCATAAACAGAGTGTCCTATGGAGCATGATCCACCACACTACCCCATATTCCTTTTTGCTTTTACAGAAGTTATATTTTGTTCGAAACAAATATTAGCTGAAAGTCTTATAATTTCCCAATCAGTTCCATAGACAGTTATGTTAAACCAAGTTGTCAAGTGATCATTTTGATTCTTAACAAGTTGTCAAGTGATTTAACCGGCAGAGAATATCCTCCCCTTAGAGCCATTAGGCGCAAACCCTGCAGTCATAACCTGGTCATGTAGATTTCTGCTGAGTTAAAGACACCTGAATGCTTACTATCATATGACAAATGACTCCTTTTTCCTAACAATGATCATATCCCTAGCAGAGGGCCAGTTTCAACTTACTGCTAATGAACCAAAACTGATAATCAGTAAAGCAAAGAGCACAAACTGATAATGAGATGACAAAATCAGCAGTTAAAGCAGTACACAAACTTGTTAAACATCAAGAATCATATTTCATCCTAAGGCCTAGTTTTTACAACACAGAACAGCCTGATTGCCAAACAATGACCTGTTATTCCTGTAGAAATGCATATACAAAAACATATGAAAGAGAGGCACATGTTAAACATCTCCTAAACAAATCAATACCCATCTTAGCATGAAATTCGATGATTGCATCCAAACGAATTAGCTTTCTGGAGAAAATTTTCCAAGTGAAACTGCATTTACATAATCATAGAGTAACCTTGGCATGTTGAACATCTGTTAGACTATTCAGTGCCTATCTTAGACGGGAAACATTGATGTCAAATAAACATTCATTTTCATAGATAAACCTATCACCGAGTGTATATAAGCCTATCTCAAAGCCTGCATAGAAGATGCCGCACTTACTACAGATAGCAATTTGCGAAGCAGATTTAATATTTGAAACTACGAGGGAAGTAAACAAGAGCAAGAAACCAATTGTAAGAGAGATTAATAGAATTGGTTAAGCGTAATATAATTCCCCAACTACATAAGAAATAAAGACGCAAGTCCAAATACAACAGGAATGCAACTATTCGACCACATTGCTACTAGGAGGCTAAGAAGCTGAAAGACTTGTTTTATCTAAAGACTGAATGTTTTTAAAATAAAAACAGTTTTTCTTTTCGAAGCTCAAAAACTCAATTAAGCATCGCTACCATCACGTTTATCACCTTCCACGGGATCATCAGATATCTTAAGGCCCGAGTGATGGGTACGCCGTCGAGTCCTCGAGGGAATAATGTTACCCAAATCGACCTCCGCCAACAGATCGTCCGAGAGGTCACTATCACTGTCAACATCAGATTCGCTTCCAAAATCACAAGAATCATCATCGTCAGAGTCCTCAATCAACTTTCCCTTCCCCTTGTCATCCCTTAAAATCCCCTTTCCCTTACGATCGACTTCCACCTCTCCGTTGGACTGCTCATCGTCGTCGTCTTCTTCTTCTTCATCCTCACCTTCATAGTCATCTTCATCTTCTTCTTCTTCTTCGACCTCTTCGGCGACGTCGAGTTTGTTATCCTGGGAATCAGTACTAGAGAGTTTTTGCTTCTTGTTTGCATCATCTTCGTGAGATTCGGTAATGGCTTCTTCTGCAGGAATATCTTGGGGCTTTCTCTTTACGGGGAATGTGTGTTCATCTTCGTCTTGTGCCGCTTCTGCCATTTTGTTTTCTGTGTAACCCAAACTAGGGTTTTTGCGGAGAGTGTTCACTGCATCCGAACTCCCCTCCGCTTCATTTTGAAGATTTTTCTTTTTTATAAAAGTGAATATTCTAAAATGAAGGAAATAATTTCAATTCAATTACCGGTGTTTTTGGTACCGAGATAGTTTTCACTTGCCTCCTATTTGATTGCTCAAAATTTTTAAAAATTATCTAAACAAATAATAATAATTTAAAAGGAAAAAAATAATTCTATAAGTAAATATTATTTCACATTAATTGTGTTCTTATTAACCTTCAATATGTTTCATGATCATCTCACTCCATTTTCTCCGTTGCCACCACCACACACTCTTACTTTAATCTTTTATGCTATTTGTCTAGATTATATTTAAAAATGTGGTCGTACTTTGCGCTAACGTTTAAGTATATATGTTTGAGTTAATTTTTTAACTTCATCTTAACAAATCATATGAGATGAACTTTGAAGTTTTGTTTGGACATGCAATTTGAGATTTTTAAGTTGTATTTTTTGCTCATGAACATGAGAATCTCATAAGTTGTAAAAATTATTCGAATTGGCCAAATTTTTGAACAATCTTACCAAATAAGTAAAAGTTCATAATAAATATAATACACTTCACATAACCATTCTTTAAAAAATACAACTTAAGAATCGAATTTTAGTTCAATAAAAAGTAAAATTAACCTGAGCTGTAGTGTACTACTCTTTAATATAGTTAGTATATATAAAATGTGAATTTTTTTTTACAAAATATAAATCTTTGGTTAAATTTTAAATTTGAAAAATCTCATGTCATGATTTGAAATCTCATATCAAGTTTTTTGGAGAATTTGGAATTTCATATCATGATTTGAAATTATGTACAAATTACATGTCCAAATGCTGATTTCATCTCAAAAATTTCAAATCGCGACATTAAATCACATGTCCAAATATCTACTTTACCTCATATGACTTCATATCATGATTTCATCTCGCATGACCAAATGGACCCTAATTGTGTCCTCTCCCTTCAACACACACAATTTTCACATCCATCAGTAGCCTTCATCCCTACATCCCACCACTCTATCCCCCACCCATCTCCTATAATATTTTTTAAATTATATATAAATAATCTTTACATAAAATTTTTTAATTTATGTACCGAACATAAAAAAATAAGTTAAAACTTATTTAATTTAATCAAAAAAAATATATATTTTTCACTCTCCTTTATAATATTTATCTAGATTATATATAAATACTCAAGATAAAAGAATTCTACTACCAATCATAACCAAATAAATAAGAACCTCCTTATTTATTTATTTTTTTTTAAAAAAATTCTTCATACTTTCTCCATTTTAAAATAAGTGGTGTTTTAAGTTTGGGCACACCTCTTAAGAAAATTACTCATTTCTATAAAATAAGATGTATTTTTTTTAACTTATCCTTAATACATATTTTAAAAAAGATATAGCTCATTAATAATTTCTTGATTATATAAAATATTTAAATAAGAATAAAATTATAAAATATATTATTAATACTTTTTTAATAATATAAAATATCACTTATTTTAAAATAAAATAAAAAAACTAGAATACCATTTATTTTGTAACCGAAGAACTCGCAGCGAAAACTTTTGATTTAGGTGCTTGTTTTGAGCTCTCAATATCTGAACTTAAATACTATCTCCATTTCATATAAATAAAATTTTAGGGTGTGGCTCTTTGCATAAAAGAATTAATTAAAAATAATTTATTAATTTTTTTGTTTCTTCTCATATTATTTTTGAAATCAAAGATAGTCACTAAAAATATGAGTAATTCAAAAAAAAAACATTAATTAATATAACTTCGAACTTCAAAATTTTCATTCATTTTAAATTATAAAAAATATTAAAATTTTATTTATTTATATTTAAATTTAATATAAATTAATTGAAATAATAAATACTTTTTTATCTTTAATTGGAGGTTTAAATTAAAATTTCGAACATGAATCACTTTTATGAGAAAGTTCTTTATCCTCAATGCATGATCTCTTTGATACAAATTTAATTTAATCGAACTCAATAGACATATTAAACACCAAATAAAAAAATAACTGAACTTAAATAAAACTAATCTTATCATGTGTTTATATATGAAAACTATGATTCTAAAGGATATATTGGAGTTATTTTTTGTTCATATATGCACGTAAATATTTGTTATACTTCTTTCGTTTCAAAATAAGTGATAGTTTTTAGCTTATACATATTCCTTAAGAAGATTATTCATTTCTAAAAAGAAAAATATATTTTTACCTATTTATCCCTAATAAATATTTTGAAAAACGATATAACTTTTTAATTTTTTCTTGATTATGTAAAACTCTTTACATTTAAACAAAAGGTAAAATTGAAAGAATATCATTAATGCTTTCTTAATTATGTAAAACACCATTTATTTTGATAAAAAACTAAAACATCACTTATTTTAAAATATGACTAACTAAAAATTTTAAACGACAGATTAGAATTATCCCAAATCTTCACGAGACAATTGTATTTGGGATGATCATGAGGGTGAAACTAGATCTAATTTAGTTAATATTTTTAGGCGGAATTATGTTGACAACCTTTTAAATTTATTTAATAAATTTAAATTATAAATTATTTCAACTGACCGTTTAAATACATAATAAAGTTCTATCACTAAACACGTTTAACTTAAATTCTAAAAAAATTTAAGTTTATTCCCAGACGTCTTATTATATAGAAAATTATTATATAAAATATATATATATATATTTTTTTTATAAAAATTATTATGTATATTAAAAAAAAATTTCTATTGACAGAAGTAATTTAGAAAGGTTTTTTATTATCGATAATGATGGATCATGGCATTCATACCTTTGCTTCCTTTTCGGTCAAATTCTGATTTTATTTTGCTTCATAGTTATTCTTAAATATTTACTTAACTTTAATTATTTTAGAATTAAGAGGCACGATAAAAATTGAAGAATTACTCTTTAGTTTCAAATATTTATCATAATTATTTTTTGAGAGTCAAACGATATGACGTTTGACCAATCTTTTTAAAGTAATATTTTTTTCATCATATTGACATGAGAAAAATTGTAACAGAATAATTTTTTAAAAATTTTATTTTATAATTTTTTAAATATCTAAATTTCAATTTTAAAACACCAAATATTTAACTTTAAAAATTAATTAAATTTTTTGTCAAAAAATAAAACGTGACAACTAAAGAAAATAATATATATATATATATACTCTTAATTATTTTTTAAAAAGATTATGTAAGATTTTATGAGGACGACTACATAAAACAGAGGAAGTACCATATCTTTTAATTAGTATGCACATTATACATATTTTAATTTAAGATGATGAAATATTTTTGGGTAATAAAATAAAAATGAGATGAAAGGAGTAATTTTGGGGAGGTGCGGACGTGGCAGCAAGGTAGGGAAAACTGGTGACGTCCGTCACCGGCAGTAGTGTAGCTGCAGGTAGGAGTAATAGTTGAGAAAAAAAGAAAGAAAAACAGGAATGACGGAAACTCCTAAGCAAGCAAAACACCATTGATTTCAGTTAGCAAGATATCAGAGCTTTTTCAACACCTGGCTTCCCTCCTCTTCTCCATCCGTCCTCACTTCACACACTCCCATATTTACTTTTCGAACCGTGTTCACACTTAACAAAGACAAACTGACAACTCCTCACCCACTAAAACTACTTAATGATTCCAATTAATCTCCCCTTCATTAAAGATTGGAAATCTTCCCAAGTCCCAACTTCCCCTGCCCCCACTCTTCTCTTGTTGTTGTATATCTTTTGGCTCATTGCACAAATTAAACTCCTTCCTCTCAATTTTTTTCTTTTTTAAAAAAAAAAAAGAGGAAAAAGGTCCCCTGAATGAACATTGCACAAATGTCAGTCGAACCAGTGCAATGGATCTCCATGTGGTCGCTAAACGCCACACCCACTAATCTCAGCCTCTTTGGTCATAATTACACTATCCTCCACCCACTCACCGAAAACCCCATTTCTCAATATCACAAAAAGAGAGAGAAAAAGAGAAAGAGAGAGAAGGCTTTTTTTTTCTTTTTTACAGTAGCTAGCATTGGTGTGGTGTGATTACTGATTATGGCGATGATGGAGATTACCGAGGCGTATGGAGTGATGGCAGATGGAAATGCAGCACTTGCTGTAGGGGACAGGGACACCAACAACACTACTCCTACTATTGTGAATCATCAGCTTCTTCACACCACCAAAAGAAGTCGCAGCCAGAGGCGCAGGCGTTCTTCCGTCAACTTCCGCTCCCTGGATTTCCCATCCTTCATCTCTCACGTGCCTCCTCCTCCTCCTCCTTTGCCTCCCGCACGTGTATGCTCTCTCTCTCTTTCGAGAAATTAACTAGAGTATACATTTGTTGATACCTCTTCTCTATTTCTTTTTTCCTTTAATTTTGGGGGAACACTCTATATTCTTGCTTCTTCCTTTTTTGGAGGGTGGGGTCCTTGCTCTATTTGGCTGATTTAATAGTGAGGTGCTAATGTAGGAGAGTTTGTATAGTATGTAATGATTTTTATGTTACCTGCTTCTCCAATTAGGTTGACAAACTTAATTACTTTCTCAATGGGCCGGTCAACCCACCACCAGCCCAACCCCACCTTATATAGAGCTTGTCTCCGCTCCCACTAAATTTATTCACCAATTTTTATAAATACTCATACTTTGATGTTTAATTACCAAACATAATAATAGTTTCACTAATTACTAAATAATTTTTCAAAGGAAAGAGTCAACATTCACGTGATTCACATGGTGGTGTGGTATATATTGGTTAAGATGTGAATGATTTCCTTAATTTTGTACATCAATAACGTTGATGCAAAAGAAAAGCCTATTGTTGCCCACTCAAGGCAATTTTCTTAGTAACTACGTCAAAAGAACTAGTTAACATAGCCTACCAACTACATCATTCTTGAGTGTCTTCTCACAAGGATATTAAAGTTACAACATGTCTAGCATATATGACTCGATATCTTTTGGTTGAAAGATCATGTCATCTTTGGTGTTGAGGTTCATAATAAGCGTGACAAAATGAGCTAAAACGACAATGATATCCATTTATTATTTGCCAAACAAATGATCCCTTTCTTTTCCGAATACAAGAAGACATTGGATTGGCATGACTTATGAGGAAATTCTATTAGAAAAAGTCTTGATCATAATTGAGGAAGATCCTATAATGCCATAAAAGGATGGCAATACTTAAGAATGGCTTTATGGATCGATTATAAAGCAAGAACTAAGTAGACAACACTTGCAAGAAGGCATAACTAAACACCCAAAACCGTACCTCCTTGTTGTATGGAACATGACACATATACCAATGAGTACACTTCAATTCCGACCTTCTTGGTAAATTGCATCGCTAGAATGTAGAACATATAGCTACAAGCTAACACACCTCAACTCCAACCTTGTTGGGGTTGGCTATATGACTTTTCTATATTGCTCCATCATATATAGGTCCCTTTCTTTCCAATACTTGATACATTTTCTAGAATAGAAATTCTTTAAAACTAGATGTTTTCTTGATCTCATACTTGTCCTTACACTGACATACAAACTTCAGGCCAAACTCAAAGTATAAGAATAATGTTGTTTCATCTATCGAATAATCTCTTATAAATAACTCACTAAAGATATGGTTTCAAACCTCAGCAGAGACAAAAAACACACTAGGTGATTTCTTCCCATCTGTTCTAGCTTTGGTGGATAGAGTTACCTGGTACCTGTTGCTGGTGGGAGGTGGCAGGTATCTCGTGAAATTAGTTGAGGTGCGCGCAAGCTGGCCCCGAGACCATGGTTATTCAAAAAAAAAAAGAAGATATGGTGGGAATTAGTCCCATTCTATAAGATATTGAAGAAATAATTAGGTTAGAATTACATTATTATAAAGAATGATGAATAGACTTGGAACATTTTAAAAATAATTTTGTTATACATCTCCAAAATCAATATCAACACTTTATAATTACATTATTATAAAGAAAATTCAAAATCGCATGAGTAATGCCTATTCACATTTATTGGAGACATGAGATACAAATAGGCTTAATAAATTAAATAGAAACCAATATAAACTACTCATGTTGGGGCTTGTTAAATCGTATCATTGGGTATGTATTGGGTAGTGGGGGAAAGATATTAACAACTATAGTGTAGTTGTAATGCCAAAAGTAGCCGGCTTGATATCAATAATGCACTTATCTCCTCACAATGACCATAGAAAATTCAAAATCGCATGAGTAATGTGTATTGTCATATGGGACTTAAAAGATAGGAGTGGGATTTATACATAATTAGAATACAACATAAATTCCTCATGTTGGGGCTTGTTAAACTGTTTAATAAGAAACTCCCTCCGTTTCAAAATAAGTGGTGCTTTTAGGTTGGGCTATCCCTTAAGAAACTACTCAATTCTAGAAAGTAAAATGCATTTTTACTAACTTACCCTTAATAAATACATTGAAAATGATGCAACTCATTAGTAGTTTATAAATCTGTCTTCATATTAATACTTTCTTGATAATGTGAAACACCACTTATTTTGAAACAAAATGAAAAGGCTTAAACACCACTTATTTTGAAACAGAGGAAATATGTATTGGGCAGTGGGTGAAAGATATTGATAACTATTAGTGTAGATATAATGGCAAAAGTAGTTGGCTTGATTTTAGTTAATGCACTTCTTTCCAGGCCTTGTGAGTGCCATTATTAGTCAAAACTTGAATAGCATGAGTGAAGTCATCTAAGGTCTAAGATTTATTTGAAGGAGTGCAAATAGAGAAATATCCTAAATTATATTTTGTATTTTTTTGAAATCCAGAGCTGTCAATGAGCCAAATTAGAATGTAAAATATAATCAGAGGCTCGGGAAATAGGTATGATGTTAATAGGTGTGTTGCTACATGCTACTACAAACTGTAAGTCATAAGTAGCATCTAGATCTTGCTGCCCACCTAGACGGTAGGTGTTTGATGGATGTGTGACGTTTGTTGTTGTTGTTTGTGCACCTATCCAAAATTGAAGAAGAACGAATGATATGCTTCCCTGCCAATGTTCCTGATGGATTGGGCTTATGGTCATTTGCTCTGTGCGCATAGACTTAGTTACTAAGTTAATCAGGAAATTAACTTCTAAACAATATTGTCTACCAATTAAGAGAGACATCCATATACTTTGCGACCTGACTGAGTTTGGCTATAAGAATTTCTAGTAAAAAGGTGACCCTAAATGGCCGTAATCCAGCTTATGAGCTTCCTATACTTGTGTTAGTGAGATAGCCTTGGAAGTCAGAAATTTCATCCACCTACCGATTGTCACATCTGTTTGGAGAAGGTAATAAATTTGGCAATACTTGGATTCCCATCAATGAATAAGAAAATTGTGAAATACCCAGATTATCCCAATTCACATATAGCAAAAAACCATATGCAAGGTGATCCAATAATTTGGAGCATTACATGGATATAGGTATGATAAGTATCTGTTTTATATGTGTTCACTTCGTAAAGCAATGAAGCTGATGTTTTAAACATGCTATTGAAGCAAACTAATTGCAGTGAGTTCTTGAATATTTTGGTGAACATGCTTGACATGTTTGATGCTTATCTATCTATCCTTAGAAATGTAGGTCATTTGATTCATTCCCCTCTCTTTCTGGTAAACATATATTTTCCTTGTCGTCCTCTGTGCCATCTCTTATAAGAAACAGGTAGATTGTCTTGCGATGACAATTCAGCTAAATTTGGCCCTGGACATTAATAAGTCCTCTAACATGTTGTTGATGCTTCAGGTACTTGAACCAACAGGGTTCAGATTTCTCTTTGACAAGCAGCTTCAGAACAGTGATGTCAGCTCCCTGAGGAGAATCGTTGTGCCCAAGGTTTGGTCTTTTGATAGCATGGTCGTGTATGCATTTAGAACACTTGTTTCTTGTGCTTACTATTTTCTTGTTTGGAGTATATATTGAAGTAATAATTAATGTTGCAATCATTTAGATTTCATCGTACCAATGATTTAGCAGTTGGCCAACATTGTGTATGACATAGTCTGCCATTTCAGAGTAACTTAATGTCGTGGTTAATTTCAGAAAGCAGCTGAGCGATATCTTCCAGCTCTTGAGATCAAAGAAGGGTTTCCCATCACAATGGATGACATGGACGGTATCCATGTTTGGAGTTTCAGATACAGGTCTGAGGTTATTTAATTTTTCCAAATTTACTTGACGGAGTGATGTTTCTAAGTCAGAGAAGCAGTGTAGATTGAAGTGTCCGCACCAAGGAACCAGAATATTTGATAAGCACAATTAAACTATATGATTCTGGTCATTCGCCTTAACAAATTGGTTGATTAAAAATTGGGGGGGGGGGGGGGTGTTAAGAATGTAGAAGACATGGTTGGTTGTGCTATGGTTTTACGTTTGTGACATAAAACGTCCACTCAGTGTATGAGTCTTATAACGTACTTCTCTACAAAGTTATGCTTTTTTTTATAGGTACTGGCCAAATAACAGCAGTCGAATGTATGTGCTTGAAAATACTGGTTAGATCTGTATAGCCCTTTCTTTGCAAGTTTATTTACTTCTGTTCTGGTTCTTTGAGAGCTAAAACTAAAAGCAGATTGATGTTGTTGGATTTGAAACTTGATGGTCAGGTGACTTTATCCAAACACATGAATTGCGCCAAGGAGACTACTTTGCACTCCACTACAATGATCAAAAGCAGATTTATGTAAGCTTGCTCATTGATTCTTATGTTGTAGGTGTAGTTTACTTTGAAGGTTAATAAATGTAATGATAGTTTGTCAAAGGCTATGGTTTGTTGTCACCTATATATGTGGTATGTTTGTGTAAAGGGCATTGAAGCGAGGAAAGCTGGAAGTGGAGCGGTATTCCGTGGTTACGAAGCGGAGGACGTGATTTTAACTGATTATGCACAGGCTGCAGATGATGGGAATGGGGTGCTTATGAATGAACCAGAAATGGATATGTCCAGCTTTTACTTCCCTGCAATGGACAATGAGATGGGCATGTCCTTCATTTATGATACCAGCTTTTGGAATGAGCCTGCCTTCGATTTTGTAGGGGGTCCTATGACCTATTACTCAACTAATGTGTTCCCAATGCCAAGCTTTGGGTCCATTGAAGACAGCTTCTCTGTTGATGATTTCTACTGAGGTCTGGCACACGCATAGTGGAATAGCGGGAGGGATACATACTACTAATCCCATGCAGCCTTGTGATGTAATGCATACTCCTACCAGTAGTGTTTTGAAGTAAAAAAACTGATACTCCAGTAACTAGCACAAGGAACTTTACTAGTAAGTTTAAGGTTTCTGTTTTTTGTTTTTGTTTCTGTTTTTATTTTTGAGAAGGGGTTGAGACTTCTGGTTGGCTTTTGTTGTGAAGTTCGGGTCAAAAAACTCGTTACCACCGTAAATGTAATAAGCTGGAGACTTTAGAAAAGGAAAAATATGAAATAAAAAGGTGCATAGTTCAGGCTTATATAATGTTGTCATCCAGCTTTGTTGATTTAGAAATCATGCTCCTTTCTTAGCATGATCCCTGCTAAAATATTATTGATGTTTGTGTCGTCTAATGAATATGTTAAAGGAAAGGCAGTGTGTTTAGCAATTATAGAGATAAGTTCCTCCGTCTTGTAGATTTTGTCACTTGAGACGGAGAATTTTTCATAGTTTTCCCTCATTTTGTTTTGTTTGGCTCAAGGTAAGAAGAGGTAGGAAAAATAACTGCTGCTTGAACTTTGTACCTCATACAATATAAGATGTAATAATTCTATCATTGTGGTGTGCCGAATCTAATGATTTAGTCTGATCTTTTGGATAGTCAAAATTATAAACAACCACCACTAGTTTTCTACATCTCACAGCTAACAAGCTTCTGTCTAACTAATGCCCAGACTCGAGACCTTCCTCTTAGATTCTTCTGCCGGTATATCTAAAGAGAAGTAACTGCACCAGCACTATCTTTTAGAAGATTATGTTGAGAGTCCTGTCTTTTGTTTCTACATGGAACACACGCAATTTGGTCTGCTACATCTTTAGGTTCGTCAGTTTATCTTCACGCAAAATGAAACCGCCAACAAATACTTTAGGACAAGTAGCATTGTTTACTCGGCCACTTCCCAGCCGCCTACTCTCTGCGCAATTAGAGGCAGTTGACTTGATCTATAATTTTATTCGCCTTTTTTAGTTAACATCAATTGCATTGATCATAATACTTCACCTCACTTTTTCCTTTGGGTGCAAGTATATGTTGCTTCAGAAATTGATTACCCGGACTCGTGATATTCAGAGACAGGGAACGCAAGAATAGCACAAGAAATGACCAAGTACCTACGGATCCATATATCAAGTTCAGCACGAAAGGCATAACAGAGATGGACTGGGGTATAAGGGGCCCTACCATAGTCATAAAACTACCTCCACTGACAGCGCGATTTAGAAATGGGACTAACCAAAAACAAAAACAGTGCAATTAAAAAAAAATAAAAAACATCATCCAGCTGCTTTAGCTCGGGAAAGTTTTTTTTTTTAAAAAAAAAAAACATTTTTTGGTACATCGGGAAAGTTAAAATGAACAAAGCAAACATAAAGCCCCAAAATATGCTTGTTATTCCCATCTCAAAAGGGAAAAGCTTAGCAACAAATTGATTTTGTATCTATTCTAACAAAAAAGACATCCGCAATTGCTTACGTTTTAGGGGGGACTCCCCCTCTCCAAAATCTTAAAATCAGAGAAATATAAAATTGTAAAGATTGTTGAGCATAAGAATACCCTCCAGCTTACTACAGCTAAAGAAACATCAGCAATCTATGTTTATTGTTTAATCTGGAGAAGTCTTCTCTTACTACTTCTAAGCTTGGCGAAGAATTAATTTGCACTCAATCCTACACCTTTGCAACCTCAGAGTCAGCAGGTGCAGCAGGAGCAACACCGCCCGTTGTTGGCCTGAAATCGCATCAGAGAAAATACACCAAATATAAAAATTTTGTTCTCAAAGTAGATTGACACATTAAAGGCAGACAGGTTATAGAATGTTCAGCATGTCTTAGAAGAAGACACTTACAGCCCGACAAAAACCTTGAAAGCATCATAGATTCCCCATTGAGCACCAGTAAGAGTTCCAATCATGACAATACGTAGAGGTAGCCCACGGGTAAAGAGACCCAATACTCCCATCTTCTTCACGGCCTGAGGAAGTAGTTTTTTTATCATACACAAATAGGGGGGCGTTGCATGGCAGATTAATGACTTGAGGACATTTAAGAAAATTGAAGGGGAAGAGAGAGATAGTCCAGCAAACAATACAAACTACTAAATGCTTACATCACCAACAGTAGCACCCTTGGCATTGTTGAGGAATGAGACAAGATTGTCAGCAGGATGGGATACAATAGCACAGAAGACACCAGCTATATATCCACCAGCAAAGCTAATACCAAGTTGCATAGGTTTGCTGCACTCGTTTTTAGGCTTTGGTACTGCATGCTTGTAGATCAACTCCACAATAGTCTCAAAGGATGCAAACTTCATCATTGTATCTGCAATTTTAGATGTTTAATCCTTAATGTCCAATAAATAGTAACTCAAACAAGGCCACTATCAGAAGAACAGTAGCACAACCAAATATGCACTAATAAAACAAATACATAATGGTGTAATACAATAGGCACCATGATTCAGGCTCTGTAAACATCCCAAGATTACACTTGTATTTGTGTCATACAAGTAGGAGAAAAAAATATAGGAAAGACCAAATTAAGAAGGAAAGCTTTAGGTGAATTACTACGACCACTCTACTTTAGCAAAAAATGAACCACCTTCTAGAACCTTACCAATAGCAGAAAGCATCATGACATGGACCTCCCGAGCCCCTTAATCTGTACTACTTTATATCACAGAGCTAATTTCTAGCAACCGCCTAACCAAAAGGAAGCCATTACCCAAATGAGAGATAGAATAAATTTCCATCAGATATGAATATTAATTTCCATGCATCCAAACATAAGCCCTCATCTAGCCATTTTCTACTCCAAGGCCTTCTGGGGCCTGCTAGATCCCAATTATAGGAACAATTGCAATTCTAAATAAGGTGACTGTCCCAATTTAATAAACAGACATGGAGAAAATAATCTCTATTTGTAATTTTAATAACCGCGGTGTCCGGGCCAGCTTTCGCGCACCTCGACTAACTCCACGGGATACCTGTTACCTCCCACTGGTAACCGATACTAGCTAACTCTGTCCACCAAGGCTAAGACAGCTGAAAGAAATCAACCTAGTGTTTTTTGTCTTTGCTGGGATTTAAACCTGAAACCTCACGGTTCTTAACAAACTTCACTGACCAAGGAAGAATAATATCTCTATTTGTTCTATTTAACAGAGTAAGTAAATGGTTATTTTGCTCAAATAACTCTTTCCTAACTAGCACAATCTCTTTTGGGGTTAGCAAGGTGAGGTCCCACATTCGGAGGTTCAATTGTTTCTTAAGACATGTTCAACTAAACAACCATAAGTATTATGAATTCTAGCAAACACAAAAACACTTTTCACTAATTTGGGTAACCATATGGACATCAAACCCCAAGTCACAGCATTAGATTGCCCAAGTAATAAACAAGTTTTTAGATAATAATAAACAGTAGAAGACAGATGGTTCCACTTACATGGAATCTGACGTCCCCAAAGAGGAACCAAACCTTTGTAGAGGCTGCAAAAATATAGCAAAATATAAAAATCTGTTCTATAAGGCACAGATTAAGGAATGTGCAAAACAAAGATAATGGCATACCCCAGGGTGCCTTCAGATCTAACAAATTTCGGCAATCCATCTGACAACCCCCTAGCAAAACCAGGCTGTGTCTGAACACGGACCTTTACAGCTTCAAATGGGCAAAGAGCAACATCTGCAATCACTTCAGCAGATGCAGAACCAGCAAGGTATATCAGAGTCTTGTATTTTGCAGCATTTTCTGCTCCCGCAAGGTCAGAGTAGTACTTCTTGAAGAATTCATAGAATCCAAACTTGCATGCACCCTGAGCACTGTAACCTAAAAGGGTAGGAACCCATCCCCTGAAGAATCCCCTGGCACCTTGCTCCTTAAGCAGCACACCAAATCCAGATGATATGCTCTTGTATTTCGCAGGGTCGATCTAGGAATTTATAAAATTTCAGTCAGCTTAGATGATTCATGCCTAATGTAAACTAACAAATAGGAACAACACAATTACTAGGGGAATAGTTTCGCACATTCCAAACCCAATTGTGGGATTAAACTGGGTTTGTTCTTGTTGTATATTTTCACACATAAAGACAATACTCCCATAGTTGAGAAGAGCAAAGGGGAAAATAGAAGTTATGAGCAGGAAACGAGTAGCACCATTATGAGCACAATGTCCAAACACAAAAAAATGAAGCTCTTTAATCATAAATCTTAAAAAAAATGATCCGAGATTTCAAATGTCGTTTCCTCAATCTACTTGAAAGCCTTCAGCTAATGCTGCAGAGAAGACTGTTAAGCAATAATACCACTCGGTGACTCAGCAGGATATTCTGGCAAGGTTCAGGCTTAAAAGTCACTAAGAGAATTACTATAGTAGCACGAGAGTTCAACACATTATCGTGTTGAACAAACTGCTCAATCACAATCAGCAAAAATGACATGTGAAGGATGAGATGGGAAACAACCAAGTGTGAGTTGCATACTCCTTCCCCTTTTCAAATATCTAAAAATAATACAAATATAATCAAATCAAACGGATATTTGAGCTATGTACAGGAACAATCACCATTTCACATTTAAAATAATTCAAACTACAGACACGATAGACTAAGATCTGAGACAATAATTTTCGATTAAGTCTAAAATAAAATGATAAAGCCTCCTCCTCCTCCATCAGGGGGGTTTGGCACATACAGAGGAAACGATCAGTCACCACTTCTAACACCTACGACAATAACATCAGTCAGAAGGGTTACATTAAAATTTTAGATCTAGAACATGGGCAATAATATACAAGTCAGAAGAGTATAGATCGGATAAACACACACAAAGAAAGAGTATATAATGTTTAAAATGGTTGAGAAGTCAACGATCGCGTGAGAAATGACAGATCTGAAAAGCAAAGGGTAAATGAAATTGGATCGGGAAAGGAAAGAGTGAGACCTGCATGTTACATTTGACGAGATCAAGAGGAGTGACAGCCATGTGAGTGAGACCACAGCTGAGGATACCGCCGAAGGTACAGGCAGCGTAGAACTGCGGGGAGTACATCTCGATCTTGCCAGGTTCGCTAGGTGCCGGAATGAGGAAGCTCTTGTTAGCAGAGGGCTGTGTGGCAGGCAAAACAGTGGTGCTTTCGGGAACAGCAAGGGTTTTGGGAGTGTAAGAAAAAGAAGATGGCGAGTAGAGAAAGCTCGGAAGAAGAGACTGACGGCGGGAGTTCTCCATGACGATTGACGGCGGAGAGAGATCGGAAGCGAGAATGGGAAATGCGGGCAGGGCAAATTAAGGAAAAAACAAATTCTCGTCTCGCTCTCCGAATTGCTCGATTTTCCACCTATTTATACTGCCCAATCAACCATTCACTTTGCGTTATGTACACGGAGTGACCAATACCCGCCCTAGTGTCTGAATTTACCTTTATGACCACTCCACCAATTTGTTCTCTACCTTTTTTTTGTTTTTTTGAATCTAAATCATATGGAGCATTTATTATGCCATCATTTCTGTGATACTATGATTGTACTCCCTCCGTTCATTCGTTCTATTTCTCGCAAGTTAAAGATATATGGAATTGTAAGATTATACGTATTTTTTATATATATATTTTAAATATTTAAATTTTAAATTATTAATTTAATTTTAAAAATTAATTTAATTAACCATTTTAAAAAAGTAAAAAGGGACTAACTAGAATTTTAGTGTTACTAATCTGAATACAATTGTTTCACATTTTGTATGCAACCAATCTAAATCGCATTTAGTCAGTGCAAGCTACATTTTTTTTCTTTTTTGAAAGTCTTGTTATAACAATTATTTATTATAACGATTTAATTTTTCTTTTAAAACTAATTATAACGTAGTCTGAACACATTCTTGTATTCGCTCACAAATTTGTTGGTTGGGCTAAAAGAAAAGGAGTTCAATCAATCATAACTTTATTGCCTTTAACTCCTTTCTACAAATTCAAGTGTTATATAAATTAATGACTTTTTCAACTTATAATAATAGTAATGAAATTTTTAGATAAACGTTATTACTATAATAATGTTTGAATGTATTTAGTATTTATTACGAGCAAATACATATAAAAAGAAATAAGAATATTAGAGAAGTTAAGAAAAAATATTTATAATTCTAAATAAGAGAATTTGGTTAAGCTAGGGGGAATGGAGGTAGCATGAATGTGGTATTTGTGGAAAGAAAGTGACTCAATAAGTTCGATAGTCTAAAGCTAAAATATATTAAAAGGTTTCTAAATTTTCTTTTCATAAAATTCATATGGTAATGAGACACAAAAGAAGTTCATATGGCTAATCTAGTGGTGAAAATATAATACATGATGTGTGGGTTAGGCGTTCGTCACAGTATCATAAAAAATATGGTATTTAAGTAGAAAAGAGTTGAGAGGTGAGCTCATTGTCCATCAAGTTTCGATTTTGCCACCCTTGCATCGAGAATTTCTTAAGTAAAAAAGATGAGACATAAAATAAAACTGACGAAAAAATAATTATACTATTTAATTTAATGAGAGAAGATTTATCATTATTTACTCACTCAACCTTTAACAATATTTTTTTTAAAATTTAAATGTTAAGATTTGAAATCTTTATTAATAATTGCTTTAATTAATTATGTATTATATAATATAATGTAGTACATACTTAGGGCCTTTAATATTTGAAGGGCACAAGGCATGAGCTTCACTTGTCCTACACGAGAAACGAGGAGGGCTGGCCAAGATAGTCTTTGAATGTAAATGAGGTCGACTCGATGGGGCTTATGGGAGGTGACAACGACATTGCAAACAATAAAATCATTGATATAGGTGACGAGGCGGACAACTCCTTGCTATAGTTTTAAAGAGACATCTTTTCATGAATCGATAAATGAATTCATACATTTCTTATTGTTATGACTTAATTATTCGTCAACTTGTTGCTCAATATTTGTTTTATGACTTAATTATTGTGATATGTTATTGGTCAACTTGTTGCTCAATGTTTGTGTTTAAACAAAATTACTACAGTTGATAATACTTGTTGAAGATAAGGGTTTAATAGGCAAATCTAACAGGAAGAGTATTTCATTTGAAAGTATGTTTTCTATTACTCGTTTGCTTTTAGTGGTTTTGCACAAAATATTACTTGGAAATTTTGCCATGTAGAGCGAATTAAATAAAGAACAACACAAGTGTGGGCATGATGGTAAAATGCAAAAGAAGCAAATTGGCCTTAAAAGGAGAACCTTAGCAGTATATTCCATTCTATGGGGAGAATCAATATATAATTATTCCAGTGGAACACGAGCACTCGCTTGTTAACCAAATGTAGAATACGTTCACACAGAACCCACTTGGAAATTTTCTACAAAATATTCTTGAACATATTATTTCTCCATATTTGGTTATTATTAATGTTTAATGATTGCTTAAAATCAATATGTAATAACAAAGTAGCTAAAATGATATGCTCATGTCTCACCCATAAAAAACTGCGAAGCCCAATTGACACAATACATGTTTCAGACAAACAAGATTCACTGTTCTCTACCGGATCTGGATAAAAGAGGTTGAATAATGAAGAATAGAGTGACACAATGAATTCACAGAAAGAAAAGTTCCAAATTCTGCATATTGATCCGCTTTCTCTCTTTTGATCTTGACACATCCCACACAACAGGGGAATGTTGTTCGGTACCAATATCCTTTATAAGACCAGCATAAAAATAGCCTAGTTTGAGATTGATACGCAATTGAAGAAGATCAATTCCCATGCGAATCTGTATCAGATTATGAACCATTGCTCATCATATGACAACTCCTGTAAGTTGATGAGTTGGTGAAGACAATTTTTTGTTCAAAGCTTGAATCACCAATAGTCCCCACATGAGCATAAGCCATCCTTAAAATGGTGAAATCTCTTTGCATCTCTGACTACAATTTCCCTATTAACAATCTTGGCAATTAGCTTAACTGTTGTATGACAGTCTCCACATATCCTAAGATTCTTAATCACCTGAATTGTACTACCAGGGACAGAATTCATAACCCCAAAAGCAACAGCTAGCTTCTCACTATGAACTCGTAATGTCAGTCCTTTCTCTTCGTCCTCAACATCATGAAGATCAGATGTCGTGTTGGGTACATAGCCAGCTATCTGCAGCTTTACAGATAAATCTTCCAAATAAGCATAAATCTTCTCATGTTGAGGGTGCTCTCTATCACCAACCAGAAATACATGAACCCTGCCTTTAAGTTCAAGCAGGCTGAACCCAGGAGGTTTACTTAATCCACGATTTTTCATAAGTATCCTCATCTTCTCTACATCTTCCCACCTTCCAGCATCAGCATATATGTTCGAGAGCAAAACGTAATACCCACAGTTTGTTGGGTCTAATTCAAACAAGTTACTAGCAGAAATCTCCCCAAGCTCGACATTCTTGTGCATCCGGCATGCAGCCAGAAGAGAACCCCAAATGACAAAGTCAGGCGTCACCTTCATTTCTTTTAGCAAATTATATGCCTTGGCAAGGAAACCAGCACGTCCAAGAAGATCAACCATACAAGCGTAATGCTCCACTCCTGGTTGTATGCAAAATCTAGGCTCCATGGCCTTAAACCAATACCATCCTTCATCCAGCAACCCAGCATGGCTACAAGCTGCTAGGACAGAGACAAAAGTAATGTAATTTGGTTTTACCCCAGCTGAGTTCATCTCGTAAAACACTTGAAGGGCTTCCCTGGCTCTTCCGTGCATACCATAACCTGCAATCAAGGCAGACCATGATTTCACATTCTTTTCCTTCATCCTATTGAAGGCATTCCTTGCCATCCTTAATCTCCCACATTTGCAGTACATGTCAATCATGGATGTGCCTACATATACATTATCCTCGAGGTTCATCTTTATAACCTAAAGAGATCAAAGTCAATTAGACAAATGGAAACATCAATATAGTATTAAATTAGGAGTCAGAAAGACTGCAGCACTTGTAAAAGTGATTAGTCCTGGAAGTACCTGATCATGTATGCACTTGCCAGCCTGAAGAGCTCCTGCATGTGCACAAGCCAACAGCACCGCTGACAAGGTGACAGCATTGTAGTCAACCTCTCTATCCCATGCCAGGGAACGAAAAATTTCCATTGCCTGAGCTGAAAGCCCGTGCTGGGCATAGACTGCAATCATAGAATTCCATGAAATGATGTCCTTCTCAGGCATCACATTGAATATCTTCCTAGACAAATCCACCTCACCACACTTAGCATAGGCATCAATCAATGTATTCCCAACTCCCATGTCTTCATCGAATCCCCTTTTTGTGACAAAGCCATGGAGCTCTTGGGTAAGGGTCTTCCCTGAAACACGAGAACAAGCGGAGAGCACGGAAACCATGGCAACAGAGTCAAGAAAAACTAGTTCTTCTGCTTGACCTGCCAAGAGCTCTTTAAAAAGCAAGATTGCTTCATGGGGGTGGTCATTTTGGACGTAGCCAGTTATCATGGAGGTCCATGAAACAACATTCCTTTGAGGAATTTGATCAAACAGCTTTCTTGCATCAGCAAGCTGGCCACACTTGGAGTACATATCAATGAGGGCGGAGGATACAAAAAGGTCGGTGTCATAACCAAAGATGAGAGCTTGTTGGTGGATCTGCTTGCCGGAAGTGAGATCGGAAAGGGAGGAACAGGATTTGATGGCGCAGGGAAAGGTGGAACGGTTTGGTTCGAGAGAGAGCTTTCGCATAGAAGCGAAAGCTCGAAGGGCTTCAACGGAGTCACCGCTCCGAGCCAAATCGGCAATGATAGAGTTCCACGAGAAGACATCGGATTTGTCTAAGTATCTATTGAAGAACGTGGCGACGTTGGGATTTGTAGAGAAGTGGCATCGACACAAGTAGGAGAATGAACCCAAATTAGTCTTCATTCAATCATACAGTGAACTTATTTAAATTGTTTAGCCAGTTCCGACAACTAGTGATGTTTTTTAGCAAAATTTTGGCAGATTAGTAGGAGGCGACTGGGATTTCAAATCTCCCAAGCATTAACCCTTACACGTAAAAAGATCGCCAAGCAATAACTACTAGTAAGTAAAAATCATTAATAGGAAAAGAATGCTGCAAAAGACGCCTGATTAATTTCCTCAACAGCTTATTATAATGATAAAATAAACCCGTACCAGAAGTGCCCTACAATATCAAGAATTTAAAATGCTACAAATTGAAACAATAATCCACAGCCCGTGGTCCCAACTCCATCTCCAATTCAGATGTATGTAGAAGTGGGAATTAATTTCGCAAAAGAAATTGAGAATCATCAAAAGTATCACACCGTGATCTGACTCTAATTATAGAATACACATCCATGAATGCTTTGAAAAATTCCCTAATTAAGCCAAAATACTTCAAATTTTCTCAGTGATCTCAGCTGTCGAACGGAATAATTTACTAGAGAAGCCTAAGATGTGCTGTATCGTTCATTCTCTTGATCTGCCATCCCATTTTCCAAGAATGTTGTAGCACTGTTACCGAAGAATCATCCATGCATATCTTACTTGACATCATTGCACTGCAGCCAAGTAGGCCGGTAAGAAGACACTTGATTGGGATTGAATGCGTAAAAATGCCGATGCATTGAGAAACATTGGTAGTGATTTGCACATTTAAATCACGGATCGAGTTTGGATTAATGGGTTCTCGAGGTGACATCTCATCATCAGCCTCATGATCCCCAGTAGTTGTCACGATCTGAAGCCTACTCTTTCCAGACTTCTTCCTCGAAAGTCCTTGTCGGTTTCTGTGGTGCAAATCCCAATGGGATGACGAGAAAGAAGGCGGCCCATCTCGGTCATGAACTGAATTGATAAGTGCATGAGAACCCCGGTTTGAGAAGCCCTGGTTCTCACTCTGATCAGGTGGAGAGAAATCAGATCTGAATTTTTCAGGCAATGCCATAACAGTTCCATTTAGGAATTGTACCATCCGAAATTCCACCTGCCTCAGTGACTCTCCAGATGGTGCTGAAAAATCAGGCTGGAACTTTTCCATTAGGCTAATTGTTTCAGGTGTAAAAATATCTGAGCGGTGGCATCCCTCCCAATGCCCTTGACTCATTTCCACTAGTGCATCAGAGGATTGTATACGTTCCTCTGAAAAGTTTATTTCCTGCACAATTAATAGAGATCCATTCATTACCAAATTCGGAAGTCCTTAACACGACATGCAAATAACATGTTACTCTAAATCCCTGCAACTTTGTCACAGTTAAAACTGCATCATCCCCGTACAGAACATCATAGTATGCATCGCTAAGAAAAAGCAAGTCTTTAACACATAACTAGAGACGAGAGGAAGTAAACTCTTATTGCTCGAAGTTGTTCCTTGTATAATTCGGAGATGTGATGTTACACTGTGTCTCGGCTGCTCCGAAAGACAGTAACATAGTGTTTGGATGTGCTAGTGGTCAAGACAGTAAGAAAGCTTTTGACACATCAAATCTGCCGAGAAGCCAATTATGCCTTACTAAACTGCAGAATATGCAACTTTTCTCTGCAGTACTAATCTTGCTAAAAGCTTTACATTATAGACAAAAAAGTACTAATCTTGCTGAAAATTTTACATTATAGACAAAAAAGTAATACTCTTGCTGTCCCTTTCATTGATACATTAAGAACAAGGATGATATTTTGCGAGCACCGTGTGGCAATGTAATATAGGATGATCGTATTAGTATACAATACCTATCCCATAAAGATTCAATTAGTTTCCCTTTCCTGATCTAAATGATTATCTGTTCTCCTTGACTAAGAAACTTATAATTTATACTACAGGAACCAAACCAACTTTTATTCCCAAAGTACTTCAAAAGTGGGAGTAACTGTTAACCCTAGAACATCTGAAAACAAAAGTTATCTCTAAGATTTGTTTGGACCCACCTTTATTTGAACTACCAGTACTATAAAATTCCATTCCAACATCTGTCATAGGCTGCGAGACAACCAAAGACTGTAAAGCCCAAACTACTCTGACAGCCATATAAATCCTGAACCTAAAGCAGCTAAGAAATCCAATGGTTTCTTTCAGGGAAGAAGTCACAATACCTCTAATGACAATCACCAGAGAACTATAAAACTTGAGAGGGAAACCTCACAAGTAACAAAGGAAAGCATGCAGCTGCCTAGAAATGAAGAAATCTTGCTCCAGCAGAGCTGATAATATATGTTGCTAGAGCCCCCCATAAATGTCGTTGTATCCATGCTGAATCCTAAAAAAACATAACTTTTGAAGGATCTGACGGACACCCAGCTACATTCTTGAAGGATTCAAGCAACATAGATGATAATGCATAGGATTGTATATCAATTGGTCAGCGGAGTGCTTCATTATTTTTCTGGGCCACCAAGATAGATATTGGAAGCAAAGGAATTTGATTTTTTTTCTACTCCATTTCATACCAAATTCCAAAAGACCAGAGCTTAATATTACTAAGAAAATCCTACAACCAATAAGCAATCATTATGTTTAGACAGGGAAGGTTCAACGTTCACATCAAATGAACATTAAAGAGGGGCAGTAGTGTAGCAGGGATGAAGGATACCTGGGAAACAGAGCGTAGTAATGAAGGATACCTGGCAAACAGAAAGGGCAGTAGCTCGTGCCCGATCCAAGGGGGATGTATAGACAGAATTGAAACGAATCCCTTGAGACTTGAGAAAAACAGCCAAAGCTCTTGCTTGGCGCTTGCCATTAGGGGTAAGTGCAGCCTCGGGGCAGCGGCCGGCAATCAAATCAGGCCTTAAATTCATATGACACTCGCCGTTACTAATCAAATAGAGTTCGGTGAGGGTTCTATCCTCATCGACAGAATCAGAGGAGAAGGTGCGGTGGAAATGAGGGGGAGGGGGGAGTGAAGGGGGTGGAGCCAGAACATTATAAGGGTCCCAGACCTTGATAGAAGGGCCCAAACGAGGGGTTCCGAAAGAGGAGAGCTGAGGAGAGAGAGGCGATGCGGAGGCGTGGCAAGGTAACATCTCGGGTTCTTGTTCGAGAACCTTCTTGAGCAGAGTGTCGTCGCCAACTAATCGGCGTCTCTCATCTGGGGTGTCGTTCTCGTGCTCGGCATCTTCTTGGTCTTCGTCTTCCTGTTCGTCTTCAGAGGGTACCTCTACGGACTGAGAAGCGCCCATTGATGAATGATAAAGTTATACAATCTGGATCTATCGGATCGTAGTCCTATTTGAGCTTTATATATAAAAAAAAGATGCTTCTTTTCCTCTTCTCCTCAGATTTGAGATTGGACGCCTTGGTGGTGATGGGGGTTTTAAAGTTTTCTTTGTTCAACAATTTGGCAGGAAAGGGATAACTGCTGATTAAGCAATAAATCCAGATATCGGAAGAGAGATCTGAGGAAGCAGTTTATATATTTTCTTTCTTATTTATCGTCATTTTATTGAACATATAATACAACAACGAGGAAGAATTCTCATCGCGCAACCTTCGCCTACTTGTGTCAATTCATTATTATTATTACACAGCATTTACTCGCCTATTTTATTTAGCCTTTTGGTACTCAGCCTCCACAGGCCACATCACATCCCTCCTATTATGGACCTTTTTTTTTACCACCTTTTCTCACAAATCACATTCCTTTTCTACTCCATCTGCTGCTCTTTTTTTTCCCAAAACAATTATTGTACTCCTATAACTTTTTATTATTAATAAATAGTGGTTTCGTATGAATTTTATCTTATACATATCATAGAAATATATATTATTAATTATAATTTAGATATAACATATTGTAATAGTTATTATGACTATAATTCCTTTTTCTCAGTTTTCTTTTTGGCTTTTCCTTCGACTATTGTTACATTTTCGTTCACCTTTATGTATTGCGCAACCCGTGGTAGCTATTACTTGTCACAGCTCACCAATAATTGTGCGCGTTGACTATCGTCACTACTCCGGCGACCTCAAATTTGTCGATTTTTGTGGGACTTCTTCTCATCGGAGAATGCTTCGTTCTTTAATATCTCCGACCAAATTTCAAGTGCTACTTTAGCATCCTCTGTAATTACATCAAATTTAGGATCTCTATTTTCCAGATTTGATTCTTGTGTAGAATTGTTGAGTCAACAATCTATTTGTTTCTCGGTGTACTTTATTAAAAGATTTATGTTATACATAGTTAGATTACTTGTGTTTGCGCCACTATAATTTGTACTCTGTTTTTCAGTTTTTCTTTTTTGTTTTCAGATCCGATTTCTTTTATCCTTGTCAGATTTCTATCTACTTATCCATTTTGCTATTGTGTCGAATGTTTTGATTCATTTGATTACTGGGAGTTGTTTGCTTGTTTGTAGTTTAGTATGATTTTTGGTGAATGAAGGCAGAATAAGGTTGTTTCCTCTGGAGGTTATAGGGGTAGGTGGCAAAGGAGCCGCTAGGTTGAGAATTGAGTCTCGGAACATGGAGACCCTGATGAGGAAGCCAAGAGAATTAGGTAAAGATTCTCGAGAAGAGGAAGATCAACATAACTTGTATCCGGGAGACCAAATAGGTGGGTATTAAGGCCAAAGACGTAGATAAGTTCAAAATTTAGTACTCAAGAGACTCCATGAATAGGAGTGGAATAGGTATTTTAGTAGATGGGGAACTCAGGAAGCTAGTGGTGGAGATTAGGATGGTGGGGATTAAGCTAATCATTAGAGAGACTTACCTTGAACGTGATTAGTGCATACACACCACAAGTGAGCTTTGGAGGATTTGGACAAGGAGGATAAACAACGGTTTTGGGAGGATTTGGACGAAATTGTAAGGTATATCACACGCATTGAAAAGCTATTTATAGAAGGAGATTTCAATGGTCATATCGAGACTATTTCAAGCAATTATGACAAGGTTCATGGCGGTTTTGGTATTGAGGATAAAAACGAAGGAGGAGTTTCGCTTTTGGATGTCGCAAAAGCTTTTGATCTAGTTATAGCTAACTCATATTTCTCATAGAATGAGATCACTTGGTGAACTTTTATAGTACGGTATCTAAGACCTAGATAGATTATGTACTCCTTAGACAGTGTGATAGAAGTACGTGTAAGGACAACAAGCTTATCCTGAGTGAGTATCTTACAATCCAACATAAGCTCTTAGCGATGGACCTAGAGATTAAGAGAAAGAAGAGTGTTGTTTCTAATTTAGCTATGATCAAATGGGGTAGATTTACTATTTTGGGAGCTCAAGAGATGAGGGAGAAGTTGATGGCGATGGAAGCTTGGAGGAGTAGTTGAGATGCTAGCAATATGTAAGATGGATAGCTAATTGTATTAGAAAAGTAGCTAGAGAGGTATTAGGAGTTTCGAGGGGTAACGCTGATGGACATCGAGGGGATTGGTAGTGGAGTGAAACGAGTCAAAGTAAAAGTGAAAGTCAAAAAGGTTTCCAATATGGAGTTGGTGGAGAGAAAAGATGAGGAGGAAAAAAAGGGCAAATATGGAGAGGTATAAGGTGGCGAAGAAGGAAGTGAACCTAGCGGATACAATGGCTAAGATGACCGGGTTTGAACACTTATATAAAGAACATCAGGGAACGGGGGAAGAAAAGAAGTTGTATAGGCTCGCTAAGACAAGAGAGAGGAGTGTCCATGACCTAAACCAGGTGAAGTGCATTAAAGATGAAGAAGGCAAGGTATTGGTGGAAGAGGCACACATTAGACATAGGTGATAGACCTATTTCCATAAACTCTCGAATGAAAAGAAGGACAAGAATATAGTGTTACGGTATTTTGAGCATCCTAAGAGTCGTAGTGATTTTGGATATGGCATGGATATCAAGTTTGAGGAGGTTCAAGAGATTATCCGTTGGATGAGAAGGGGAAGGCAGATCAGACCAAACGAGATTCTAGTGAATTTCTGGAAGAGCACAGATATGGAGTAGCTAACTAAGTTGTTTAACATTATTTTTAAGACATTTAAAGTGCCCAAATAATGGCATTGGAGTACAATGATCCCAATTGTACAAAAATAAGGATGATAATTAGAATTGCAATAATTATAAGAGTATTAAGATACTAAGGCATACTATAAAAGTTTGGGAAATGGTGGTTAAGATGAGGATGAGAAGGAATGCATCTATCAATGAGAGCCAATTTGGATTCATGTTGGGGCATTTGACTATAAAAGTCATACATATCGTAAGGCGATTGATGAAGTAGTATAGGAAAAGGAAGAGATACTTATATATGGTATTCAATGACCTAGAAAAGCTTATGGTGAAATACTTAATGGGGTTCTATGGCGATGATTGGAGGCTATAGGTGTACCTAAGGCTTGAGTTAGGGAAATCAAGGACAATTATAAAGGAGATAAGACTCGAGTGAGGAGTGGGAGGAGACTCGAATTTATTAATTTTTAGTCGTGATGGGGTTGCACCAGGATCAGTTCTTAGCCCATTTTTATTTGTTTTTGTGATGGATGTATTGACGAGGTATATTCAAGAAAAAGTGCCATGGTATATGTTATTTATCAATGACATAGTTTTGATTGAAGAAACATGCACAGACTTAGACTGGAGGTTTGGAGACAGACCCTAGAGTTTAGGGTTAAGGTTGAATAAGACTAAGAGAAAATACTTTGAGTGAAAGTTCAGTGATGTAACCCACATGCCAGGTGTGGAAGTAAGGATTGATATAAAAATCATCCCTAAGTATCTGGGATCTATTGTCTAAGAAAATAAAGAGATTAACGATGATTTTACATATTGTATTAGAGTGTGATGGATAAAATGGAAGCTTGCATCTGGTGTCTTATGTGATAAAAATATATCATCAAGCCTTAAGGTAAGTTTTATAAAGTGGTGGTCCAATCAGTTATGTTATATGAGGCAAAATATTTTAACAAAAATTCGCACGACCAGAAGATGAGCGTAATGAAAATGAGGGTGTGTAGGCAATTAGGAGATATAAGATCAGAATGAAGTTATTTGGTATAAAATGGATGTAACCTCCATGAGGGACAAGATGAGGGAGGCGAGATTGAGATGGTTCAGCATGTGAAGAGAAGATGCACAGATTCCCCAATGAGGAGGTGTGAGGGATTGGCTATAGTGAGTATCAGGGAAAGTAGAGGTAGGACGAAAAAGTCTTCGGGAGATGTTTAGACAGGACGTGACATACTTGCAGCTTATCAAAGACATGACCCTAGATAGGAATATTTGGAGGTCGAGGATTAGGATAGAAGGTTAGTAGGTAATTAAGCATTGTCTAGTTCTCTAATCAGTATATGTTGTTTCCTTTGCTTCACTTATCATATTATTTGTTGTTGCTATTTGTTCACTTCTTAATTATTTTCAGCATAGGTTCTTCGTTATTGTATTAGCTTTACATACTTGATTTTTGATAAACTTACTCGTGCCGAGGGTCTATCATAATCAACCTGTCTATCTTCTCTAGATAAGGGTAACACCGCATACATACCACTTTTTTCAAACTCCGCTTATAAAATTACACGGGGGTATGTTGTTACTGTTGTAAAATATATCATGGGTTAAAAATTTAAATTACAAATCGTTGGGATGGATATCATTAATCATGAGTTATATACTACTAATCGTATATTTATATATAATATTTATTATAGAATAATATTCAATGATTTGAGTGTTCTTTACACATATAGTAGATGATTTAATTATAGAATATAGTTTATAGACGGAACATTAAATCATCAGTTCTTATAGTATAAAATTTATGCTCACAATCTAAGATGAAAATTGTACAAAGTTATTTGTATGATTTTAATGCAAATTAAACATAACTTATCTTGATTTTGAAAATGGTATAGTTCAAATTTCTTGTCCTAATACATTTTGTATGTATTAAATGGATTAGTGGAGATAGATATTTTATACGATTTGATAAAATAAATTTTCTAGTCCATTGAATGTGATTGGAACATGATCTTCAAGACGAAAAAAAGTGAGAAATACTGATCGAGTATATAAGTTAATGACGTTTTATAATGAAATAAATGAAAAAAATTAAAAAATCAACTTTTTATTAATAATAATAATCAAAACTCTAATATTTATTTATACAAATAAAAATAACAGTTAATCATAATTTTATATATAAACATATTTAAATGCAAGTAATATAAAAATAATTAATAAAAATAAAGATAAATTTTATAAAAATAAATTCCTAATAGATTATAATGGTTAAAAGTCTAAACAGAAGATTATTGAAATATATACTATTAAATATGTATTTAAATATAATATTTATTATTAAAATAATTATTTATTTAAGTTTAATATAAATTCAAATAGATCATGTATTAGTCTAAGCGCAACAGCTAGTGCAGAAGATCAGTCTTGTGTTGTGATTGAGTTAGACTTTGTTCCTTTAGTCCCTTTGTAGTAATAATTGATTGAGAAAAGTCTCATGCTTTCATTGGGTGTGAAAAATGGAGACTCTGACCATATATATCAATTGGTGGACACTTACTTACAAAATATTAAATTATTAATTTTTATAATTATAAAATTTATATTCATAATTTAAGATGAAAATTATAAAATACTATTGTAGTATAAGATTAAATATAATTTAGCTTGATTATAAAAATTATATAGTTTTAGCTTCTTGTGTTAGTACATTTTATATGTATTGAACATATCTAATAAAGATAAATATTTTATACTAACTATTAAATCTTCTTATACTCTTAATCTTGATATAATCGTTATTACCTATGTACGTTTTTTTAATTATTTTGATTTATTAAAAAATGAGATTCTTTGTGAGTCAATATATATGATAAATTAGATGATAACAATATGCATTGACGAATTAATAGTCAGTTGATATAATTTATGCTCGGTCCAGAAATTGATAATACACCTTTATAAAACCATATGAATTTTCATGTGAAAATCCTACAGGTGAATTTTATATTCGACGCATGAAATAAGTTATTCAAAATTTTAAATAAAATAAATAATGAATTAAATTATCAGTAATATAATTTAGTTAATTGTTATATTAATTTTAACATGGGAAGTTAAATAAAGTTTAATGGAAGAATTTCAAAATTAAATTAAGAAGTGTAATAATAATTTTTTAATAAAATAATTTATAATTTAATATGATAAGATTAATTCAGATATTTTAAATTAATTTCATAATAGAGAGCCTTATTTATTAAATTATGTTATAATTATTATGCTGAAATAATAAAAATTAAATAAAATTTGATATTTTGATGGAAAATAAAAATCTAGCAGGTTTGGGAAAGAGTTTTAAACTCTTAAAACATCTGGCTGTTTAAGAGCTCTTATTTCATCAAGAAGGGCCACTAATTTCTACATTTTCGCATAGAAATTTGCCTACACGAATTTTGCATATTCTGATATTTTTTTATTACGCATTTAATTAAAATTTATAATTATATATTATTTATATTTACATACAAATATGGCACAGAAAATTCTTTCCGTTACTACATCCCACAAACATCCTTGTAACTTTTTTCCTTTTTTTATTTTCTAGTCTAGACTACATTTTGCAATAATCTTAGATTTTCTCCGGGGCTTCTTATAATTTTAGTAATTGATCTTTTATAACATATCATGCAAATATATATCCAAATTGTAGAAAACGAAAAGACTTCACATATAATGTATTCAAGGTTTTGCATAGACTGCTTCCGTTTTGGGTGGTTTAAATTTTTACTCTTTAAATCGGTGATTTTTAAATTTTACATTTTAGTATTTTAAGTAATAAAAAGGGGATAAAAATATCTTTAATATTTTTTATAAAAAATTCGCAGCATAAACAAAATTCGCTAGGCAAAAGATAGCCTTAAAAGGCAGAAGCTCATGCTACTGAATTCTGCCCAAGACACAAGTTCATTTAAATGAATTTCTGTCCTTAAATACAAGTTACCTATTGAATTTCTGGCTCAAAGCATAAATTCATGTTATTGGACTTGTGCCTGACGGTAAAAATTGATGCAATTGAAATTCTGCCTTATGAATTTCTACTTTTGAAATTCAACCTTATGAACTTCTATCTCGTGAAATTCTATCTTATAAACTTCTGCTTTATGAATTTCTACCTTATGAATTTATGCCCTAAGACATAATTTAGGCAAAAACTTATGCCTTGTAAATTTTAGTCTTGCCTTGCATTTTTGTTCCCTGTTAGAGGTAATTTTGACCACTTTTTTCTCTTAAAATGTCGAAGAACAAAAATAATTAGAAGGATAAAAATTAAAGACCATCCCAAAAAAAGGACATTTATGCAAATGACAATGTATTCATGTAATTTCAAAAGGCTAAATCTTGAATTAGCCAATGGGATCCCATTTTAGCGCGAGAATAAAATAGGAGCGGGCTAAATGTTAAATACCCATGACAGTGAGTGGCCCATACGACGGTTAGATTTAGCCCGGCCCAAGAAAGTGAAACGATGGAAAATAAGAAAAAGGAAGTAAATAATACTACAAAGTTATTAGGGTTTGCGTGATGATATAAATGAGATGGAGAGGAAGCAGCGACCTTAGAAGCAAAAGCAATGGCGTGTACTGTGGATTTTCGGTGCCTGGACGAAGGATTCGGAGGGAAGACGTACAAGCGAAAGAGAGCCTCGGAGAAAGAGCAAGGCAATGTTACAGAAGAGGCCATGGAAGTAGAGGAGATTCCAACTCCTGCATCAAAGAGACAGGCGGTTCCATCTGAGGAGGACCCAAACAAGCCGGTACTGGGAAGGCCGACGTACGACGGGGTGATCGCAGGGAGAGTATCTGGAAGGAATTGGAAACAGCCGCGGAAACACAGATCATCGGCGACGAAGGTGAGCGTGAAGGGGAAGTCATTGGAGCAGAGGATGAAAGAGAAGGAGATAAAGAAAGCGTACAAGGAGAGAATCAATGAGCTCAAGGAAGAGATAAGGCAGAACAAGGTGGACAAGCGGAAGCAGAGGGAGGAAAGAGAGAAGAGGAAGCAGGAAAACATCCTCAAGTCTGGGACTAAGCTTCAGAAGATCACCAATCCAAAGACGCTAAAAAAGATTGCCAAATCTAAGCAGAGGAAGCTCCTCAAGGTGGTTTCTGACGATCTTCTTAACCAGAATAAGAACAAGAACAAGTCGAGCTGATGTATTCTTTTGCAATGAGATGGATAATACTAGTTTTCCTTTGCTCTTTTTAAGTTTCTGCTGATCTCCTTTCTAGTTTTTTCTAGTTCAGTTATGCTGATCAATTGCCCAGTGATACCATTCCCAGTTAATGTAATGTTATGATAGAAAGATGTTTCCAACATGCCCAAAACCCTCCATCTTCCTTCTGTCTCCCTTCCTTTATACTTGATTTATATCGGAAATGATATTCTAAAATCACAAAACAAGTAAATATGGAACATGAGATTTCTTTACTCGGAAATGATATTCTAAAATCACAAAACCAAGTAAATATGGAACATGATATTTCTTTACTTGCAAAATCAACGAGTACTTTCAGAACCAAGTAAATATGGAACATGAAATTTGCAAAATCAACGAGTAATTTCAGATACGCATAGTTAAGGACAGCTCAACAATATGGTCCCTTTTTTCCTCATTCCGAAGTACATAATTTCAGTCAAATTTGCAGTGCCCCTTCCAATGGATGATGCTTAAAAACATTCCCAGTTAAGATCTCAGCTCCCTGTGGTGGCAGTCGCTAGTTTACACTCCAAGAAGAAGCTGCTTGAGGTGTTGAGCACAAATCACTTGGTTCCCTCGTAGTTGTGCATGTAAAAACATAATTAGGTCTGCTCAAATCGATCCACCATTGTTTCATGCCTCAGATTTCAGGGGATGTTTCACGCAGACTAGATCATCCAGTTTATTGCCATCCATCTTGTACAAAGACACGCCTTCCATCTGAGTATAGTGCTTCCGTGCTTCCTCCCTCAAGCTCTCGAAAGGCATGACTTCCCATCGATTGTAATTTGAATACTTCCTGGTATCCGTCATATCTGCGGAACCGGATACAGGCCCAGTGCCATAGGGACCTGATTTGCCCCATACTTTACAGTTAACAAATTGTCCCAATCCTCCCTCTTGCCTCGCTTGCTTCTTTTTCAGACGCAATGCAGCTCTGTGAGCATTGTTTATCATTTCTCGACTAGGCACATCGGACCAGTCTTGCTTTCTCTTTGCTCGCATAGGAGAATGGATTCGTATGACCTAAGACATAAATTCTTAGTGAGAGCATAAAAAAAAATGAACAAATTGAAGAATAAACTTTAGCTGCAGTAATCCGGTGTCCTTACTCCAAGGCATTCTAAGAGTTGGTAATATGCCCTCCCTTGGAGTGGATTGTGCCCTTTCCTTGGTGTAGAAAAGTATCGAGTCCTGTGAAACAAAGTTTTCCAATAACCACATAGAGAGAATGTTTAATGGTCGTTAGGTGTATGAAATAGCATGCAAAAGTTAAGAAAAGGTAAAGTAGAAGATGGAATTCAAGTGGAAGTGTTGAATATTCCAAAAAGATGGTAATATTTCAACATTGGATAGAGTTGCAACGAAAAAACTTGAAACCGAAATTTTCAAATGTGCATTTATTTTGTTGTCTAGTAAAGCTGAAGTTACACTGAAAAAGATGAGACATAATGTAACATACCATTCTGTGTAACCAGGATCAACAGTGAAACCATAAATGTCAACAATGTCGCACATGGAAAGTGCTAGTTCTATTGATTTCATCCCAGTTCCTTTGGCACCTCTGCGTAATACGATACCTTGGAACAGATAAACCGGATTCCGGATTTTCTGCGATGAATAATGGAGATCTCATTTTCTCTTAAAATGAAGTTGATGTCATAAAGCATCACATTCTCCACCACCTTATGAAACTTCTTATTTCACCATGTCATTAAATAATAATAAGGCTTCTTTTATAATCAAGCATACATTATTAGCAATGAAAATTCAATATTCCACCATGTCATGAAATATTATAAGCAAGCTTATGGACCAAAGAGGGTAAAACAAAGCACTGCCACAAAACATTTGAAGACAAATAAACAAATCCCTTGTGCTTTAAACACCTTGAATCATTAGCAATATAACAAATAATTGCATCAGCAAAAGACCACCTTAAATTTCCAACATCTACCCATTATAATAATAATAAATAGCTACTCTGTTTTCTGAAGAAAACTACTTAGTCATCCATCCTGCAACCATGTTCGACAATTTTCATCCAATTGACATCCGCACAAACCAACCACCCTTGTTGACCTCACCTCTCCCCTACAACACCTCTGTTTAAGATTTCCTTTTTCTTTTTTCTTTTTGGTGTGGGGTTCAAGGTTATTGTATCGATTCACCTGGTCGTATTGAATTTTAGAACCTCTTTCCCCTAAAAGACCCTTCCCCTTGACTTAAAAGGTGAATTGCGACTTGCGAAGATGACTGGAACAGTTCCTGAGGCAATCGGATGCATATCGATGAAGAAAATCAAAAACTAGTAATTCGGAAAGTTAAGGGTTCACCAAAGTCAACATTTGGGATAAACGAGTTAAAATTTAGGTCTGAAAATTCCTAAAGGTCCGGATGGTGATTTAGGACTTAGGTGGATGGGTTGAAACGGTCTCGAGGGGCTTGGGAGTGTTTCGAACACTGGAGTTGCATCCTAGTTGAATTGAGAATTAAGAATTAACCAACAACAATATAGGCAGTGTAATCCCATAGGTGGAGGATAGAGCGTACAGAGACCTTACTCCTACCTCATGAAAGTAGAGAATCTATTTTGGAAAGACTCTAGACTCAAGTAACACATATCAAAGCAGTTTGAAAGCGAAAAATACAGAAGTGAAAAAGACATAGCAAATAATAGGAAAAACATTACATCACATTCAGCAAACAAGGAACAACAACAATAGCCAAATAATGCTATAATCAAAGCACAAGAAACAACGGGTAGTAACCGAACTCGTAGAACAAGAAACTACGAGAATAAAGCTACTACAACTGGTATGAACGGAGAAACAAGTACAGTGCACCAAATTACCATCAAGCCTATCCCGCAGGAAAGCGAGACAATCCTTATACCTTAATCTGCGACCTCCATATCCTCCTATCTAAGATCATGTCCTTGGTAAGCTAAAGATGTGCCATGTCTAGTCTAATAACCTCTCCCCAATACTTTTTTAGTTTACCTCTCCCTCTCCTTAAACCCACCATAGCAAACCTTTCACACCTCTTCACTGAGCCAATTGCACATCTCCTTTTCACATGCCGATTCCCAAGCCATCTCAGCTCACTTTCCTCATCTTGTCCACCATGAAGGTCACTCTCATCTTGCCTTGGATGTCTTCATTCCTAATCTTATCTCTCCTAGAACGTCCCACCTCAACTTCTTTCATTTCCACAACTCTCATCTTTTGAACATAAAAATTCTTAATTGGCCAATACTTCGTCCCATACCACATACTCAGCCTAATCACCACTCTGTAGAGCTCACCTTTAAGTTTGGTGATATATTGTTACTGCACAGGACACCGCAGGCGAATCTCCATTTCGTCCACCCCGCATCAATATGATGTGTGACATCATCATGCTTCTGGAACTAGTTTTTGATAGGGTCTATCTTAGCTCGAAGGAAAGAACAACCAAAGTTAGACCCCCAAAGAATATGGATTCAAATCAATTAGTATTTGACAAAGAAGTTACGGCGGGATCTTTTTATTCTGAAATTGATTATATATTTTATTCTTACTTTTTTTTTTCTCCCTATTTCCTTGAATTAAAGACTCAAGATACTTGGAACTTCCCCTCTTTGGAATGACCTAAATATCAAGCCTCATTCCTCGCCAACCTCTTAGACACATTACTAAACTTAGCACTCCAAGTATTTGCATTGGTCCTGCTCAACTTGAACCCCTTTAAACTCCAGGGTTCGTCTCCAAATCTCCAACCTAGCGTTAAACCTGTTGCGAGTCTCATCGATCGATACTATGTCATCTGCAGACATATGCCATGGCACCTCATTTTGAATATGACATGCCAATTCATCCATCACCCAAGAAAATAGAAACAAACTAAGAGTTGATCCCTGGTGCAGCTTCATCACAACTGGGAATTGCTCCGATTCTCCTTCCATGATGCTTACCCGGGTCTTGACTCCATGTACTAGTGTAAGCCACATGAACACTTACAACCTTCAAGCATCTCCATAGAACCTCCCTCGGAAATTTTTCACATGCCTTTTTTAGGTCAATAAACATCATATGTAAATCCCTTTTCCTCTACCTATATTGCTCCACCAATCTCCTCACGAGATTGAATGACTTTTGTAGTAGATTGACCTAGCATGAATTCGAACCGATTCACATATAGACACACCCAGTCAGCAACTCCAAAACCACTTTGCCTGTGTGCTCTTCCAAAATTCCGTCGGGATCTCGTCTATCCCTATCCCTCTTCCCCTGTATATCCTATGAATAATATCCTCAACCTTTATACACCCGGAATACCCAAAATCCTTACGACTCTTGAAGTGCTCCAAATCACCCAATACAATGTTTTTCTCTCTCTTCGTTCAAGAGTTTATGAAAGTATGCATGTCATCTCTGTCTTATGAGTGCCTCTTCCACCAATATGCTACCTTTCTCTTCCTTGATGCATTTCACTTGGTTCGGGTCTTGAGCCTCTCTCTGTTGTCTTGGCTACTCAATACAACTTTTTATCTCCATCTTTGTCCCCTAATTCCACACACACACATTTGAAAGCTAACCTTTTTGTTGCTGTCACTGATAACTTTGCCTCCTCCTTCACCATCTTATACCTTTCCCTGTACATCCGCTTATCCTTCATATCTTGCTCTCCACCAACTTTGCATAAGCAGCCTTTTCTGCTTCCATTTACCCTTAGACTTCTCTATTTCACCACCGATCCCTTCAATGTCCACCAATGTTAATCCCATCGAGACCCCCAACATCTCTCTTGTTGCTATCCTAATGCAACTAGCTGTCATATCCCACATGCTACTCGCATCCCCACTATTCCCCTAGCCCCTGTCACCATCAAGCAACCCAATTTGGTCCTTGTCCGATTACACGCAACCCACTTCTTCCTCTTCATCTTAATCTCCAAATCCATAGCTAAGAAATTATGTTGGGTTGTAAGATTCTCACTCGGGATTACAGTCCTTACAGAGACCTTTATCACCCTTCCTAAAAAGTAAGTAATCTATCTGAGTCTTAGCCAACATACTCTGGAAGGTCGCCAAATGTTCCTCCTATGCAAACTCGAGTTAGCTACCACCAACTCAAAAACTTTTGCAAAATCCAAAAGTGAGTCTCCTTCTTCGTTTCTATCCCCAAAATCAAAAACTCCATGCACATCGTCATAACCCCTTGAGGTTGTTCCAATATAGCCGTTGAAATCTCCTCTTATGAATAACTACCCAGTGTGTGGAATACCTGTAACAACCTTAATCCAAATCCTCCCAAAACCTCTTCTTGACCTCCTCATCCAAGCCCACTTGCGGTGCGTATGCACTAATAATGTTCAAAGTAAGCCCTCCAGTGACTAGCTTAATCACTATCATCCTATTGTTAATCCTCTAAAGTCAACCACTTTCTCCTTTAGATATCTATCCACTAAAATGCCTACGACGTTCTTGTTTCTCGAGCCTCCTGAGTACCATAATTTAAACCCATTCACATCCCAAGTTCCTACTCGTTTTCTAATCCGGACACAAGTTTTATTAATCTTTCTCTTCTTGAGAATCTTCGCTAACTCTATGGACTTCTCCGTCTATGTCTCTATGTTCCAAGACCCTACTCTCAGCGTGAAAGCTAGCTTAATCCACTTACCACCTCGACCCCAACCGAGGACATGACCCTAGTCTACCACCAACCACCAATGCCACTAAAGCAAATGTAAACTAATTGGTGATATACTAAAATATACACTAAATCAAGCGGGAATTAAGAGCGATGTTTTGAGTGTTCCACTCGGTTAGTAACATGTATCAAGAGACATTTGCATACTTGATTTGCATCCCGAGAGGTTTGAGTGAGTGTCAGACACTAACTTAGATGATGGGAGGCAACAAATTTTCCTAATATCTGGTGTCAGGCATTGCCCTCGGGATTGCATGCCGGGTTCTCATATCGCTGAAGTGATGGGGGCGGTTGGTCTACTCGGTCACGAGCGGTGTTCTGCAATAGTGAAGAGATGCTGGTTGGCCAGTGAATTGCGAAAGCGAGGGTGTTGTTTCGCGATCGCGAAGGCTAAAGATCTAGAGTCCCGCAATCCTGATGGGTCTGGTTCACGGTCGGGAAGAAGGACCCTTGTGCAGATTTAAATCCCCAATTTGACTTGCTATTCTATATTTTGACTTTGGGAACTATAGGTCTCAAATTTGGACGATTTTCGAGGCAATCATCTCGTTTTAGAAAGAGGTTGATTTTCTAACCTTGATTTTGGTATTTTTCCATAATTCCTTCCGTTATTTAGCGTTTTTATCTATGAATTTGCTGAAGAAATTGCGAGTTTAGCCCCAGAACTTATAAGGATGAAAATTGGTGATTTGGGACTCACTTTGTGGATAGAATTGGATGAATTTCAATATTTAAAACCTATAGGATATGGGTAATTCAAATTTGGAGTAAATTTTTAGTTTTGACCTCAAGGTGACTTTTCGTCGACTTTTTTACCCCACTAATTTTATGTTAATATGAGTATCAATAGTCTCATATACACATGTAGAACTCGTATTTGAATAGATTGAGAGCGTTTTGAGGCGCTAAGGAAGGGGAAGGCTATTTTGTGAGTTTGTGATGCATCGGATAAAGGTAAGTTAAGACTTTCTAGACTCCAATTGAGGGATGTTTTTGTATTTAATGAAAGGTAATAGATAAGGGTAAAGAGGGTATATGTAGGTGAAGTGACGAGTATCTATGGGGGTACCAGGTGCCATGTTTGAGTACTTAGCCGATTATGAGTTGATTTATGTAATTATTTGACATTATATATGAATTTTTGAAGCATGCTTAACTGAGTTAAGGTGATTATTGTGTTGATTGATTGTATGCTGAAAATTATTCCGAGCAAAGTGATGATAGCCTAATGGAAATTCGTTCTAAGCGGATTGATGATAGCTCGATAGGAAATTGTTTCGAGCGGGTATATGGACCTCGCGGGTCTCATATGGGTCACGACTCTTGGACACCCTCATTGGAGTACGAGTGTATACCAGTTACATACATGGCCATTACATTGCATTCATTCTTATCTGATAGCATTGCATTTATTCTTATCTGACTTGTTGAATTGTATTATTTGTCTCTGAACTATTTCATATTTATTTCCGTTGATTGTTTCTCTATATAATGTTTATACCTTGTTAATACTAACACAACTATTTTCAGTGACCAAACCTTGTTAGTACTTCGGCAGTGTCGGTCAATTATACTTGATGGGTACGCGTTGTTTTTGTACTCATATTACATTTACTACGCTCCTTTTTGTATGCACGTCCAAATCCGGCACTAGAGGAGTACGTGAAGGAGTTCGACTTTGTAGCTGTTCTTGCAGAAGTTCCGGGGTGAGATGTCTAATCTGCAGCATTGGACTTCCTCTCTTATCATTTTCATTTTGTTTTTGTCATTTTAGGACAACTATATTAGCCTATTTCAGACTAGTATTCTCTTTTAGAGGCTCTTGTATCTACGACATCAAATTTTGGGGTGTATTTTAATACTTTTTGCACTTTTTGATTTTAACATTCTAATTATAACTTAATTATGTATCTTCTCTTTTATCTTGTCCACTTAATTGCTAAAAATGGACTAAAAGAAGAATTAGGGTTCGCCTACTGATTTAGGTTTAGGTGCCATCACGGCTAATTCTTTTGGGTCGTGACAATTATATGCTCCAGATGTATCTTGATCTCAAAATTTGACCAAATTTCTCATTGATTTCAGGCATCATCCATTGTCTCATCATTTTTCTTTCTCGTTTTTCTAGGTACTCCCTCTGTTTCAATTTGTTTGTCTTAGTTTGACTGGGCACAAAATCTAAGAAAATAAAGAAGACTTTTGAATCTTGTGGTCTTAAACTAAAAATAGGTATAATGTACCAAAATGTCTTTTAATCTTGTAATCTTAAACATGCCATGTGGGATTGAAATAAAAAAGTTGTCAATTTAGGGAAGAGGCATTCTTTTTGAAACAGACTAAAAAGGGAAGTAAGGCAAACAAATTGAAATAGAGGAAGTAATATTATTTCATCATCATTTTTTTAGAATGGTAAACAAAATTGTCTCACCATCTTTTACCAACATTAAAATTCAGAATCCCAAAGAAATCTCTATTTCACCACCTACAATGCTACAACTTAATTGCATTAGAGTTTTCTTAAGAAGAATTAACACGAATAGCTGCCCACTCAACCGCATAAATTAAGAATAGCCAGCAGATGTATAATATGTGTATAATTCATGTATAATTAGTGTATAATCTATCTATACCGGCTAGACAAAATAAACAGTGAATCTGATCAGCTACTTGTGTACAAATCCCTTCTTAACATGCCTCTGATGGATTAGTATCAGAGTAGGTGAAAATTAATAAAATGTTGCGTGTATTAAGGATACCGAGCAAGCAAAAATTTCATTCCATTTTAATTAGTACATACCAAGGGATAGAGCAAGTGTCCCATACTTCATGGAAAAGAAAGATCCAGCCATTATGCGTAGTCCCGTTCATATCAGTTTGCAGGGGAGGGGGGGGGAGAGGGATGATGTGCATTCAATTTTTTGAAAAAGTAGATATGCATTCATCTTTTAGTTTCATTTTAAAAAGTAGATATGTATCCTTAGCTTGTAATCCTCCAACAAATTCCTGAAATGATATCAACTAAAAGTCCTACTCAGATCATTCAGTGGGAGCACTTGATTGAATATGCAAATCGAGAACAACTAAAACTAACATTAACAACCTCAAGAAGAAATATATGACAGAGAAACAAGTAAGAGCATTCATCTGAACGTTAGAAGTAAAAAGATACTAGCATTCATCTGAATAATACATTACCTTTATCATTGCATTGAAGTCTCTATGGATGACACTTTTAATTATAAGCACCTCATCGTCTGCAAGTAAACAAGGAATAGCAACAAATAATGAGTAAAAGCTTCATGAGTATTGCATCTAATATAACAAATCACAACCAAGTCATTGCTAACAACCATAAAAAGAGCAGTAGACAGTTTACTGCTAATTTTCAGAAGCTCTTCATTAGGATAAGAAATGTAGCTGACCTACCAATATTAAATGCTAATATCAAAACTACCCATACAATACAGCTACAGAGGCTAAGAATTACCCTGACCCTATATCTAATGACAAATAACTGAACTGGAAACATTTGAACAGAAAAGCAAAGACCTATTAACCAAAAACTAATAGCCCATCAAGCTATTCAAAGTCATTTTCAAGCCCTTCGGCTATTTTTATATTCAGCTAACATTTTGTCATAGATCTTTACTCTGTCAAAGAGTTATCTGCTAAGAAATGCCAACAGACTTGACAAACAAGTTCCTACGACCTATGCTAAATCAGTGTTATCAAAAGCAAAAACCACAAAAAAGCTCTAAGATCAGTTGGCGATTTAAGCGCAAATAAAGCGTGGGATTTTATGACAAAAAGGCGCAAAGGGAGAAAAAATATAAATATATATGTTTAGTCCAAGACAAAAAGCATGAATGACAAATATATGAACAAAGAAATTACGATAAAGTGAAATATCAATTGTTTACTGTCATCTCTTAAGAAAAGGCTCATCGGCAAGGATAAGTATACCTTAGAACCTTGATGATGACATTGAAGCGCACATTAACTGACGCGAAGTACTCAGCTTAAGCGCGCCTTTGACAACACTGCGCTAAATAAAGAGGGGTATTGAGGTTAATTTTCTAAAGCTTGGTTAGAACCTTCACCTTCCTCTTTTGCTCACATTTCCACATCTCTTTTTATCCTGATTAAGCTAACAGTAAGGCTCAGTTTGTTCACAGCAAGAAGCCAAAAAGAAACGAGTGTAATTCCAAACATGAGTTTGGGGAAGGTAGAGTGTACGTAGATCTTATCCCCTACCTTCAGAAGGTAGAGAGGTTGTTTCCGATAAACCTACAGCAAGAAAACAGTGTTTTCTTTATGCCAGCAAGAAAACAGTGTTTTCTTTATACCAAGTGAAAAATTGAAAAAGGAGAATCCCTTTAGTGAAACAGTTAACTATCTTGCTCTTTCCTTCGACGCCAACGCCGACTCGACTGCAACACTCGTTTGGAGGATATACATACTAGTGTCAAAAGTTAATTTTGGGACCGTCTGAGAAGTTTCAAACTAAAAACAAAACAGTAATAAGTTGAAGCCACAGAGAGAGACATGCAAGGCTTGAGAACTATTTTGCACCCCCTCCGCCCCCTCCTCTTCCTTCTCCTCCCATGAGCAACTTTTGGTTTCGCTGAACCATTCAGGTTAAGAGAGTTGGCTTAGCCAACACTCTTTCCCTAAGTTCCAAAAATCAACCAAGTATAGATTAAAATCTCCTAGGTATCCGACAGAAGTAGTAAGAACAGAAAACAAGAAAGCACCAGCAACTTAGTTAAAATAGCATCAAGAAATCGAGTCTCCATGTCACTGTAGAATTTAAGATTTGTTTATTTATCCATTTGTTGGGAAAGTGAACAAACAATACTATTCTGGCTAGATGTCATTTTTTCTCCCCCTTAATTAAGGTCTATTTGCCTTTTTAACAGAAGGGAAAACCCAAAGATAAAATGTTTGTTGAATCTAACAATATTTAAAAGGCTATGTTGAGACTCTCGAAAAGTTAAAAGGCTCCCAAAACTTGAATCCCTAATTAATAAAAGTAATCATGCTCAAGAACCAGTAATCTTGAATATAGCAATGCTGATTGGACACATATTAAATGTTCTACCATTAGATCATTGAAGAAGAGTTGATTATTCTTCGTCACGAGAAACTATTTTCTAGCATTTGACTTTCAATAACACAACTCATGTACACAACACTGCTAATTCGCAGTATAAGACCCAACTACTGCTGCTACTCATAAGGCTTTTTATAGTGCACCAGAGTGCGCTCATCACAATAAATATGGCATACTCATATAGTCATATCAAGAAGCATGAATTACCCTGAATCACATGTTAAATAACAAAAAGAACAACAATTCTAGAGTTTTGCTAAACCACATTTAGACCAAAATCCTCAAAAACAGACATTATCAATATACACCATCATAATAGAAATCCAATAATTGCCACTGAATGGTAGTGCGCTTTTTCTTTCTTTCTTTTTCCTGATCAGTAACCAAAATGTGATATTGAAAGATCAAATACAGGCACTGAGGATGTGACTGGAGTATAAAAAAGTGGGCAGTCCCCTACGCCCAAAAAAAAAAGGGAAAGAAAAGAAAAAAGCAAAAGAAGTCTAACAAATAATAAATAAATAAATAAACTGCTAGAGCTCAGTCACAAACAAAACTAATGAAGTCTAAATTGTGTGTGAATCATACATCTTGAAATTTGCACTTAAGAGAAACAAACATAGGCAGTCTGTATTTTCATATCCTATACAGTGATTACTTTGCCTCAAAACACATAGACACCTAGAGTTTCTTTCTTTCACAGAACCCAAAACCACCTAAACCATTGCTGAATGGTAGTGTTTATTAGGCAATAATGAGATCATTAAAGAAGTCTTGTTTGGTTGATGTTCATAACATGGCCCCTTACTCCTTAGAGCTAAGTGCATAATGTCAAAAATTGTAGACATCATTCTTTCTTGAAGTCAACATAGGAAAATGGAAAAACGGGAAGAAGCATGATATAAATTGAATCAAAAAAATAAACACAGAAGAAAATGTTCAGAAAATAAATAGGCCTTCCGATAATTTACCAGAACCGTTGAGAATTTTAATCATGTTTCTAGCGGCACCTCGCACAACTAAGCGAAAATCTCTCTTCAGGCCAACATGCTTGGCGTATTTCTGCATAAGATGTTTATAAGCAGTAATTTTCACAACAAGTTCTGGTTAACTGACACCATAGATGTGAAATCTAAAAGGGTTCTATAGCAGGGTTGATACAACTTTTAACAGATTATGCATATTAATGACTACATAAGTGCCGGTAGTCTTCATCACTCTCAGATCCCAATTACAAGGCCAGACCTAGTAATTCTCTAGACAAATAGAACTGATCAAATAATAATAATACGACACATGCTTTACCAGTATTGCATGGAGAGAAATACATGTAGCAGCGTGGATAATGACATAAGAATTTTAAGAATATGTGAGATACAACAGAATGAGGACTCGAGTGCCCGTAAACATACAGATATCTACATCTTTTTCTTTACTAAGTTCTCCGTTTCACTTAATATGCAACAATGTTGAGCCATGGGTCTAGGATATTAATTTGACCTATATATTATCTTAGTGACAGTGGAAGAAACATATTAAAGTACTGGTTGAAAAGTTAGTTTGATAGAGAAAGCATGATATCAAAGTTTAAAAGTTTAACAGTTTAATGAATTGAAATTCTTGAAACTGTATCTTCAACCTTTTCCAAACAAAATTTCGTGAAAGTTGTGAAAGTAGTAGACAAATAGAATGGTGTGCAAACATTTTGGGATGTCTCAAAATGGAAAGCTTAACATACAAATTAAACAGAGCACTTAGTTTTCATTAGTAAGAGTATTGTATTGGATAGAAAACTCTAGTTTAGATAATAACTACTTCACCTTAAAAAGACAAATTATCTAAGAATGAGTGGGACCTGAATAGGGTGTAATGAGGACTCATATAACAAACCCCAACTAATCTGAGATTGAAGCGCAATTAGTCGATTGAATAAGAGTATTGCATTGACAGTGAAATCTGGTATTAAGTGGGTGCCACATGAGTACAGGATATCCAAGGACAATAAGGGACTTGCCTTGATAGCCTATATAGGGAGATACTACCCAGAAGTTATTGATAGGTACCTTACATACACATTAGTGTCAATCATCCATAGGGCATGTCAACATATTTAGTTCTTAACTCTTATCTTGGTTTCTCAAGAAAAATATGCCCTCAAAGAGGCGTGAAGAACACAAGTAGCGTCACGCTATTCAGGTCCAATTCATTTAACAGAGTGTATATTTTTCTTGAGACATATTATTTAACATTGAACGAATTGGACCTGAAAGCCAATTCCTTAGTGAAGAAAACAAGTGTCTGATGGCCAAATTTTTAAAAAATAGAACTAAATAAATTAAGAAATTCACAGAAGGATATTATAAATTGGTCAGACAGCTGAAGATGAAAAAACTAAGTCAAACATGTGTCTAGGATGCTTCTCCTCGTGCCCAGTGGCCCTCGTGTTCAACATGGATTCTGACATGAGATAGTGTCCTAGCGAATGCTTCGTGTCATAAATCATGTTTATTTTCAACGGACAAAAGGCTAATTTACCTCATTAACAGGAGCCTCATTGTCTCGTATAACTGCATCATGACTGTCAATTTCCTCACCAAACTGCGTCTTCAAGAGGTCTCCAGAATTGCCAACGACTGCACATCTTCTGAACTGTCGAGGGTGAAAAGGAGGCTTAGCTGGTAAAATTAGATTGAGGTGTTCTTCGCAAAGAGTCTGATTGTAACATTTGTCTGCTCCTCTGCAAACAGGCAAAGTAGAAACTAAAAAAGAAATAATGAAATAAAATATGAAGATCTAATCACATTAAATGTTTCATTAATTGATTAAGAGGGTGAATGGTGATGATAATGGAAGATGAAGCCAATAACTTACAGCTGTGCAATCCTTTTTGCTGCATAGTCAAACCATCCATCAGGCCGAGAATCCAAATATTCTCTTGTCAACACTGTTGTCATGTTCCGATACTGCATTTCAGATAATCCTAATTTATTTAATGTACTACTATTGATAGCCCCGAAACAAGTTTAAAAGCATCAATTAACGTGAATAACAAGTATGAAGAACCTGCTCCCACAGAAGTATTGCTTCGCAGACGTCGTACTTGTACTCCAATGGTTCAAAAATCTTGAACTGCTCATTATACTACAAGTGAAACATAGAATGGATGAGGAAATACATTTCAGTGTTTTGTAGATGATTGACAAGGTAAACAATACGTAGAAGATGGATGGGAGACAAACCCAAGTGCTATTAGTTCCTTCTGGAAACTTGAGAATCACATTGCAATGATCAACTATATGAGCCGTCAATCCCAGCCCTCGGTTAGCCTGGAAGCAGAAATTCGACAGTAAACAACTAACATGTGGAGCTGATATATAGCATACATGCTATAATATGCTGAAAATGCATATCAGTTTCGAACTCCATTGCATCCATTCCGAAAACCATGGTTATATAATTGGAAACAAGGTTCAAATTTGTAAGTGAGAAATGGAGCATATAATCGGTGAGATCCATGGAAATAGTTAGATTCCAACAAGGCAGGGTGAAGAGTATAAAACCGAAGATGAGAAGAGAAGCAAACAATTTTTCAGGAAAAAGGAATGAGCCTAGCTACTGCATGAAAGTTGAGAAGTAAGGGAGGTAATTACGACGCATTGCTGAAGATTAGACTGGAAGTGGGACAAGATCCGAATTTCCTCTCGGCTGATATTTACGGGAGTCCAACTACCTGAGATTCAAAATTATTAGCTTAAAACAATAAAAATTAGAAGAGAAGAGCATTTCAAAATTGTTAGGGTTAAGGTAAGAAGGAAAAAATACCAGTGAAGAAAGAGGACTGAATGGCGACAATGATAATGGAGAAGAGAGCAGCAACACAGAGAAGACGAACAAGAGCTGGTTTCCTGCTCAACCTCGCAGCTCTTGTCATTTGCTTTCAAGATTTGAGAATTTGCTTCCAAGATCTGCTTACAATCCCCTTTTACATGTGGTAATTTTAATCTTACTATCTATTCCACCTAGTATTAAAATGGATGCAGGCATACAATTTTAAATGTTCTAAAGTTTTTGCACCGAATATCTCTATTTTTGTTCTTTAAATTAATAATATTGAGATATTCTAAATTGTGATTTAATTTCACAAGGTAGAAATTTACATAATTTTTATCTTGTGGGACAAAAATTTAGAGAACAAAAGGCATACTTGTAGGTTCTAAATCTGAAAATTAAAAATATATAGCAAATGTTTATCCTACTTTAACTCGAAAAAAATTAAGAAATAAAAATATATTTTTATTTTATTTAATTCTTTCATTCGTTAAAGAAATTTTAAAAGAAAAAAATAAGAAAGGGCTCTTTAAAAATAATTTTATTAAAAATAATATGTTTATTGAAAAAATAACATTTTTGATCCAAAAGTAATAGTAGAGATATTTTTTAACCAAACTATTAATAGTAGAGACATTTTTGAATTAAAACATTGACGTTGAGGATATTTTGAACCAAACTATTACCAAAAGATATATTTATTCAATTTCGTATACTTATTCAACCAATTATGCACGGATCCAACACGTGTTAGTGCCTTTGCACAAGCGAAGTGGACTTAGGTTTGAATTTAGTCCAGTTTCTTATTGTTATTTTTTCAAAAATATTATAAGTAAAATGCAAGCAAGTTTTAAACTAGGAACCTCAATGTTTAAAACGAGGTTCAATATCATCAAACCACACAATGAGCTATGTTAAATTTTCTTAATTAATTTATATTTATTCAAATACAATGAATTCTACGTGTGATTAATAAAATTTTTGATAAAGTTATATCGGTATCATATGCCGCTTTAACTTAACACACATTTGCTTATGGATCATCTTCAAATCTTAATTCTGCCTTCACTAATGATTATCCAATTTTTATTTAAAATTGTGAGTATAAACATTATATCTAGAAGAATTAATAATTCAATTCCATACACTAAATTATCTATTGCATAAATATATAAATATATAGATTAATATATAATCTATTTAAATTTTTATGAAAAATTAAATAGATAATTATCCAATAATAAATATTATAATCTAAACACATAATTAATAGCATTTATCTCAGCAATCTCTCACTTAATTTTTAATTTAAAACTTGATGTATGTACTGATGAAGCTTCCCTTCTCAGTGATTTTTACCTTAAGTTACAGATAAAAAATATTTAAGAGGTGGCTAGGAGTTTGTTCAGGAGATATTTACATGAATGTTTCTATTTTTCGAGTTCCTATTTTGGAGTAGTGTTTAATTTCTGCCTTTTAATTTATAATTTATAATTTTTATTATTTAGCATTTTAAATATATGTTTAGATATAATTTTAAATTATGATTTAAAATTGAAATTTTTTTTGACATGCAATTTGCATTTCTTAAATTATAAATTTTGTTTTATAATTATGAAAATCTTATAATTTGTGAAAACTATAAAAACTTCTTCAACTCTTATACAATTTTATCAAATAAGTAAATTATAATATGAAAAAAAGGTATAACGAATATGCTAAGGAATCGAATTAATAAATCACATATCTCCATATTTCTTTATAAATAAATAATTGTGAAATTACATATTATTATAAACTTTTACATACACATAATTTTACAAAGATTCACAAATCCAATAAATTAGCAATAGTAATAACTAGTTATTCTTTGATAAAACCTCACATGGTATGGACAATCTCTTCATGTTAAATATGAGTCTCTCTTGTTGTTGTTTTTTTTTTTTGCAAAAATTAAAATTATGGGTCATTGTTTTGTAAAATATAAACTTATGAGCCAAATTTATGTATAAAATCACAAGCTAGAATTTCATATTCTACATTTTGAAAAAAAAAAAATTGAGATTTAAAATCATGATTTGAAGTTGCGATTGAAAATTTTGTGCAAATTTCATTAACAAACCGCTGATCTGAAAAAGAATAAATAGCCTTCCAAATTAAAGTGGTAAGACAAGGTGTTACACACATCACAACCGCTTTAATTCCTGCAGGTTAACAAGATTAAAGTGGTAAGACGGTAAATGAGAACAAGATTAACAAGCTATTAACTTGGACCGGAAATTATTTGGTGCAATTATTTCCGGTCCAAGTTCCTCTGACTTCGGGCGAACTGTAGCATAATAGTTTTTTTTTAAAAAATCTATTGTCTTCTTTCACTGTTTATGTTGTATTACAATAAGTAAATTATTTTCGTGTTTAAGTCTCACCGTAACCATTATCAAAAGAGAATTTAATTTCCTTCTACTAATTTAGCCATGCAAAAGAATCTAAACCACAAGTGAATGAAAGATAATATTAATTAAGAATAGAAGTAGCTAATTACATAGAAATAATGTAGTGTCACTAATTAGTAAGTAACTATATATATTTTTATATGAGATGTTCATTCAATTGAGAAAATAAACAAAGTGACACAGGCAATAATGTGCAAGGATGGTGGCATGGTCCTTTTTTACTTTCACTTAATTTTATGTACCTACTTCAAATTATTCCACCTGTTTCCATTCAAAACAGAAAATCTTTTTCATGCTTTGAGGCGTGTACAAAGGAATTGCTACCTGGGACTGTAACTTCAATCTTGTACTTCACTAGTGTTTCAGTCCAAACTGCATAAGTTCGCCTAACTTCGTGCAAACTGTGGCATAATTCTTTTTTGTTAATTACTTTTGTTTGGCTAACAACATTAAGTCTGGAGTTGCAGTTCGTCAATATTTGGGCAAACTGCCTGATTTAGTTTGTGATTTTTATCATATACCCTTTTTGTGCATTGTGCCAAATAATGCACCTTTTTGGTGCAGGACTTATTACTAATATATCTTATTTAGAATTATTTTTATACACTCTACTAAACGATCCCTGGGAAGCAAAAGTCTCACGAGGCATTAACCAATACGTGTATACTCATAAGCTCAAAAATATTTCATTTTTATACTTTTACATTTGCTTAAAACTTGATCTCAATTAGCACATAAACACTCTAAATTGAGAATGGACGTCTAGACACCTCAACTTAATCCTAACTAGCAACTAAAACACTCTACCTGATGCTGACGTGATACATAAATTTTAGAGGTGTAACTTTAACACAGTGAAGACGAATTAATATGCCTAGATGTGCATACTCAAAGTTGGAGCTTTTAATTAGACAAATTAAAGTGCGCATCTATACATTTTTATCTTTGAAGTTGACATTTTAAAAATTCATTTGGAAGTTATTGTTTCCTCCTCGTGTTTAATTTTCCCATTTATGGAAGGATGGGAAATAAGTCAATAACCATCAAAGGAAAACAAAGTAATAACTAAAAAAGGATGCAAACACAGTCCAACCTACTACTTCACAACACTACCAAAACCCGATGCTCAAATCTAGGCGAGTAACAACTAGCAAATCTCAGTTCCAGATAAAAGACAACACATTTCTTAATATACAGTAAGATTAGTTATCAGGTCCCTTCCAAATTCAGTAACGCCTACCACCAGACGTTGACATTAGGATACGATTTGGCTTCTTCCCCCTCTTCCCTGCATCATTTGACTTGGGCGCGTTGAGACCTTCAACAGCTTTCGCTTTGGACGTTACATTTGCAAAGGACGGGATTCCAGAACTCCTTGTTCCTGAGAGAAATGAAGTCCACTACTTATGAGCACTAATCCCATATAGGCAAAATGAAACAGTAACATGTTCACAGAAAACTGTGATGAAAACATGATAAAGAAGAATTGGGATCACAGCAGATAGTCAATGTCAATAGCCAAGTACGAGATTTAAAAAGATACCAGCTGCAACAGAAGAATCACGTGCGGACTCATCCGTTCTCAGCGCTGGAGGATCACATCCAGCAGCAAAACCAAGCCTTGCAACATTGGAGAACAGCTGCCTGCCTCCAGGCACCGATGAGCTTGGTGATGTTACAGTTATACTCGTACTTCCCAAAGCTTATCACAGATACAAACACAAGAACAATCATTTCAACTAACAGGAAGATGGCTAGCACCTAGGGAAAGGCGTAAAGCAATATTGTAAAAACTTCAAAAACAAAGGCCAAATATTCGCAAGGCTTTTGCAATCATGAACAAGAGTTAAACAGTTAATAGCATTAGTGTCAAAACCTAAGTTGCTCAGACTCGGCACTTTCAGTGTTTCACCCATGTCGACACGACACTACCACAAGTAAGGGTGTGGGATCTGTGTCAAATCTGGTCAAACGAGATCCAGCGTGTTGACCAAAATTCATGGACAATTTGGATTAAAAAATTGAGATTTTGATTTCTCAAAGTAAAGATTTGAAGAGATGGGAAATGGAATACCTTCCCCAGCTAGGTAAAAATTCATAGTTCTTTTGTCTCCTTTGAAGCTTTTGTCTTGGTCAATATTTTTTATCTTGTTGAAGGTTTCTGAAATCAAGAGCTCAAGGTTTTCTTTAGGAGGTGGAGGACTTAAGCTTGTTAGGGAGGGCTTGAATGGGTCATGTTGTACTGGGAAAAAGCAAAGACCTGGAAAAGGTTTTGTTGGGGAAGAAGACGCAAAGATGACAAAGGAAGGAAGGAGATGAAGACTCAGAGCCAGAGAACGAGGAATTGACCCCTTTGCTAATATGCTTCCACGATGGTTTATGAGGATAAACATTACATATACTCTATGTCTTCGAGAGTTTTATATTTATAAAAATTAGAGTTATAATTTAAATAATAAACAATTATTTAATTGTAAATTAAAGTTCATAATGATGCTTATTTTTATAGCTATATTTTTAGATTTTTAGTTTATTTTTTGACGAATTCCTCCACCTGTATCCATACCTAGATCCATATCCCTAATCTTACAATTTAGATCATGAAGTATCCGACCTTTAGATCCACACCTGTGTTGGTGTCGGCGCCCGCACCCGAGAGCAATTTAGGTCAAAACGGCAATAGCAAAAGTCAAACATCTGAAAAATCACTAGGCTCACTGAAACTCATTGAATTAAGGGTGAAAAGAAAGTTGCAAAACTAACCCAAAAAAAAAAAGTGACACAAGTTAGTAGGGGTGTGACAATTTTAAAAGGATCAAGTTTTATTACGCAACTACTATTGTGGTTGTTTGATTTTCTGCAGAATTTGTTTGTCACTTAAAAAGAAATTAAAATTTTCTTCTTAAAATTCCACAATGAAAGAAAAACAGTTCGTAAAATAAGAGCAAAATAAAGGAGAAGATGAAGAACGCGATAAAAGAGATGAACACAATGGCAGCGGCAGCGACAACAAAGAAGAAGGGAAAGGAGGACAGAGAGAAACTGGAGAGAGAGAATCAAGAAGAAAGTGAGATGAAAAGGTAACGAAGAGAGGGGAAATTTAAATTTTGAAATTTGAAATTTAACAGTAGGAGGGAAGTCTCTTTTTAAATTTTCAAAATCTTAATCTGCACCTTAAAGTTTTAATCATTCTAATCAGATCTACTTTTAACCTTTTTTTCTAATTCAAGACTTGACAAGTACCTTTCACACAATTACCTTTCACTCATTTCTCTCAAATCACCACTATCAAGTTCAATTTAGCTTTCTTACCGTAACCATTTTCTATAACAATTTGAGTCACAGAAATAACTAGCATGAAAGTGATTGTATATGTTGAGACATAATTAAGTAAATGACAATTTACTCTCTCTAACAGCTTAAATTTTTAGATGAGATGGTCATAGACTTCAAACATCATATCAAAGCACGTAGAGATCCTGATTCCAAGTCTCACAACCACCTATTATAAAAAATGAATTCCACGTGCTTGGCCAATGAAATTGAATCAGGCTCGCACGTGTTGAAGAGACAATTAAATGTATAAAAGCGTACTCTCTATAATAGTTTAAGCTTTTAAATGAAATGGTCACACACTTCAACAGTATACACAAGTTAAGCATTGTAAACTCTCTTAAATGAAGATTATGTACTTAAAAGGAATATACTTATCTTATAACCAACCAAGTGATGGCATAACTTATAAAAGACTCTGTGTGGGTATGCGTGTGTGTGGTGGGTTGGCTTGGGGGGGGGGGGGTAAGCAGATATACTCGAGGATGGTTCAATTTCCAAACCACGTAAGATGAGAATATTAAACTTGTTACATAAATAGCATTTTCTTTTACATACCTTTGAAGTCATCACTAGTGAAAGTAGGCTGTTCTGTGAAAGAAGGCTCTGAAAAGCTAAAAGGCAAAGGCTCTAAGTGCATGCCAATCGCTTCAGCTTTAACTTGTTCACGCCATTCCTGGAAAAAGAAAAACATCAACTTTAAGAGTTCCTCGATAAAAGGAATCATCCAAACCAAGTTTCTTTTTAAATTGAGTGCACTGTCAACTTCGGGTATCATGAGAATGAGAGGCTCAGGTGTACCAGAAGGACCAAAACTATGAGCAGCTTCTCAGAAATGATTTTGGACTTTCAGCTAATGGATTGCCTTTGCAAGGGGCACAATACACTTTGTAAGGATGAGAAGACATTTACAAGCCTCGAGAATTGATAGGTTCCTTATCTCTCTCTCCAAGGAATGAAAGCTTCAAGGCTATCAAGCAGTTGACACTGCCAGGAGTCATTTCAGACCACAAACCTCTTCTGCCAGAAGGTGGAAAATGGGATTCAACACCATCCTACTTTATGTGTGAAAATATGTAGCTTCAAAAAGAGGGGCTCATTGATATGGTGAAGAGGTGGTGGCAGTCTAGACTTTGTACAAAGTTAGAACTTAGAAGTTGAGGAACTTGAAAAAAGGACATCTCCAACTGGAACAGGGAAGTATGATGCAAGCAACAAACAAGTAGAAGCACGGCTCTAGATGAACTTTCAGCTTTAGAACAGGCAAAAGAAAACAGATTCTAACTCAAGATTCCTGAATCTAAAAATGGAGTTGGAGAGATTGCTAAAGCTGAAGAAACCTCATGGGGACAAAAATCAAGATGCTTATGGTTAAGAGGAGGGGACAAGAACACAAGATACTTTCAAACACTAGCCAACTCACATAGGAGATTCAATTCAATTTACTAGCTCAAGATAAAAAGTGAAAGATGATAAAGAACTGATCAAGGGGGGGATCCTAATTTAGTACCAGAATCTTTATAAAGAGAATGAAGAGCAGAGGCCAACTTCCAGTTTTGAAAATGTAGCATACTCTCAGAGGAAGACAAAAACAGTAGTGATTTCTTCACATTATTGTCCAAGTCTTAATGGACAAAGTTGCCTGGCACTGTGGAGTTAGCCGAGGTGAGTGCAAGTTGGACCGAACCCTACGGTTATCAATAAATAAAGTAGAGTCCTGCACACTCTCTCTAAAAAGTTCCTCCACTCATCTTCGGCAGGTCTTATCTATATCCTGCACTTGAATCTTTTAAAAATTTCTGTTGTTCTCGCTATGGGCTTTTCTAAACATCATAAACGCATGATGCTACACCATTGAATTGCACAAGAACAGAAAAATCAACTGCAATCCAGATAAGAAATATAGGCTACTACAAACCTTCCTAGCTAGCCACTTCCTTTGTTTTTCCCTACTTCTGATTTCCTCCATAAATGGAGAAAGTGCATCCATGGGCAATATCTTGCTGAGATCAATTTCACAGAGCTGAAAGATACAAGTTAAAATAATTACCAAACAATTAATGAAGTAAAGTCAACACACTTCCAGAAATAAGCATCACGACAAGTACCTGAAACGTTGTTGTCAAAGAAAAATGACTTAAGAAGCGATAGCGCCTTCTCATGGCCTCCGATTGCGTCACAGACTCCATTTGTAAAATCTTTCCACTGAGTCTGTATCAAAGATTTTCTCTTACAAGTTGTTGCGGAATAACAAAAGGCATATGGTCAAACATATTCACATAGACAGGTATAAAGTTATTTTCAGGTAAGCATGGTATTTACCACCATTTAGTGTTCTGCCCCTCCTCACTGGTAGACTCATTCCCTCTCTCAGCTCATGGCACAGTTTCCCCCACCTCCCTTTTCTTATAGAAACTTGTCACAGCAAGCAGCAACTTTGTGCCTTTTCTAACTCCCACCTATCCATCTTTCCCCTTTGTCGTTTTTTATGGAGTAAGACATCAACATACCCGCTAAAATCCCACAAGTGGGATCTAGAGAGGGTGGTGTGTACGCAACCTTACCCTTACCTCGGTGAGCTGCATGCGCGTCATATGTTGTCTAATCACACCTCTCCCCAATACTTCTTCGACCTACTTCTATCTCTCATTATACCTAGCACAATCAACCCTCACACCTCCTCACTGGGGCATCTGTGCATCTCCTCTTCATATACTTGAACCATCTCAACGTCGCTTCCCTCATCTTTTTATGAAGTAAGATATATCATTAAGAGCCATCCAGTAGATACAAAGTATTAGTAAAAGTAATGTTCGCTACAACACAACATATTGACTAAGCTAGGAAAAGGGAGCTAACAAAATCCAAAAAGTTAATTGGACTCCATCCTTCCCCTTCGTCATAGCAAATCCATCCTTCCAATGGCCTTTGAAAGCCAAAGGAAATCACCATCCCCGACCCTTTCTGGTCCATTTACCACCATAACATAGTTTTATTTTAGTTTGACAGCGAATCCGCATCTCTCCGTAGCTGAGGAGAAGTCGTACAATGTACTTGGACAGCTAATAATTCTCAAGGATAGGAATCTTGGTCTAATGTAAATGAATTTTTGATAGTTTTTTATGTTTCAAAATGACTGAATTTTTCAAAGTTCAAAGATATATAATTATTTTTTTCAAAATTAACTTTTTCTTTACTAAGTGTTTTTCAACTATCCCTAGTTTTAAGAAAAGTTTGGGAAAAAACAGAAGGGTTATATTGACAAATTACCCTTCGATTAATATTATTAACTAACTTTCTTAAGGGGTGTGCAACACCCCAGAAATTACTTCTTCAAATCTTGAACACCCTTGATAAAAGTTCTGGCTACACCACTGCCTTCGTTCTTACCTCCAAGAAGCACATACAGTAACATTCATCTTTCTCCCAATGTTTGACCTAAGTTGCGACAGATTCACCAATTTCCTGGTTGTGCTAATTTCTTAACCAGTTTATGATTTGGTCTTTAGATGAACCCAAAAATTTGAGTAAGGATGAAACTGGACAAGCCTAGATATGGTGAATACTAAGGATAAAGTTGGAGCAAAATAATTAACCAGTAAATGAAAGGAAAAACGAACCAAGAAAGAGAGGACCCCATTCAACAGACTGTTGACACTACCAGTCCGGCCACTCTGTTCACGCCTGCTTTTCGGAAACATTCCTCCATTGTTGCAGAAATTCTCCCCTCAGTGCCCCTTGTGGTTCATACTCTCGCACCCTCTGAGACCCCCTGCCCACCCTAGCCCCATGCAAACTCCTCTATACCCCAAGCTTAGCATATATCCTTTCCCTTTCCCAGTCACTATTCACTATCTCTGTCCCTCCCCAGAATTAGCTGTCGCCATTTTTCTCCCTATGATTCAGATACAATATCCTCCCTTCCTTTGCCTACCGAGATCATCAAAACCTCCCCCTTCATACAGCAACTCTTTCAGAATCCCTTTTCTGAACTAGCTTTACTCTGACGAAAACTTAGTTGGGATTTAATATGTTTGTCGTCTTGCCATCTATCTAGCGAAAGAAGGTTTTTCAAATTATACCTCCAAACATTGTCCAGTGAGGTCACACGTGCTCAAAATAAAGCTAGATTTTAGTAGCTAATCTCACCAAGGACCATCTAAAACAGAAGACAACTATCAAGGACGGAATAGAACCACAGAAGAATAGGGGCCAAATCGCAACTTCTATCAAACAATTGGGCACAAAAGGAATAATTTAATCCACACAAGACATTTGTACAATCTAATAGTTGCCTCCTTACAGATGAATGTTAAAGTATAGAACAAGCTAAATGTATCATAACCAAGTTAAATGGGTCTCTGGCGTGCAGTTTCTCTGAAACCAACAAAATTAGGCACAACAAAACAGAGACCCCTTTGCCACTTTTCACTGGAAAAAATATAGCATAACTTACTGTAAGGATGTAATTATCTTTCACCTGTTAGGAAGACCATCATAGCCACCATAGTAATGCAGAAGGCACTTCATGTTCAGTGGATGAAGGATAAGGTGCTGACCATCAACTGCCTGAAATAACCAGGCACTATAAAACATGTATAAAGCTGTGCATTACATATCTCACAGAAAACAGCAAAGAATATTGACTAAGCGCATAGAGTTGCAACAGGATAAACAGCGGTAAGACAGTTCCCAACATGTGATATTGTTGACAAAAGAGATTGTGTGTGAAGTCTCATATATTTTTAACACTTAATTCGGGCAAGTACGATCCTAACTATGTATTTAAAAATAAATTTGAGATGTTAACGAAGCTACGGAATGACATGGGAGTATGAGGGAATTAATAGCAGATGTATATCATGGCTTGGGCTGAGTTTTGATTGAATTGAAAGCATTAAGTTTATAAAATAGGTATTGGAAAGCTAAAGGTTGAACAAAGGGCCAAAAGGACTTAGCTATATAATTGCTGCTACGTAGGAAGAAACAAATGAAAAAGCGAAGGGAGTCAATTATATTTGATATTGTGGGACCAAGTGTTACTATGACCAACATAGACTCATTCCCAAGGTCAAAGTGGGTATTTTGATACATACTTGATATAACAAATGCTTAGATAAGGAGTAAATAAACTCCTAAACTTAGGATTTTGCTGGAGAAAAGAAAAATACAACAACTCTTGCTGCTGCTATACCTCTGCTGCAACAGGAAAAAGCGAAAGGATAAGGAGTTTAAGAGGATAATTGGTAGATCTTGGTGGAGTTTTGGAGAGGCATTTAGTTTCCACTCAAGATTTCAAGAAAATCTTTCAAGAACACTAAGGGGGAACTCCTAAGGTTTCTTCAAAAGGTAAGAATCTTAACTCTTCCTTTATATACAATGATGAAATTAGTATCTGGAGCAAGTTTAGGAATGGAAATCATAATTTTATCAAGTTAATTACAGGGATTAGGGTAGCAGGGTAGTAGGTTGCAGTGTGTTGCACTGTTTTTTCGCTCTTAATAGTAGGCCTCCTATTGCTCGTATAGTTTCTTGTCCTTCATTTTTTGGTATTAGTTGTTGTTACTTGTATCTCTATTAGTGGATTGTTGTGTAGTTTGTTGTTGTTACTAGTTGTTGTTTTGTATTGTATGATATCTCCTGTACTACTGTTATTCTGTTGTTTCTAAAAGCCAAGGGCCTACTGGAAACAGCCTCTCTACCTCTGAGGTAGAGGTAATGTCTGCATACATTCTACCCTCCCCAGACCCCATTTTGTGGGATTACACTGGGTTGTTGTTGTTGTTGTTGTTGAATTGATCAAACCCGAATATCTTAGTACTTCCAAATAAAGAGAGCTATGGAGGAAGAAGATGAATAGTATGAGTAGGGTGTTGTTTCTAGTGATATCAATAACTTAATTATGTGGGTATTGAATTATTAACCTCAATATATGGAAGAAAGGAGGATTCGGGTTGAGGATGGCCTTGTTGTCACTTTGTGAACTCTATACGAGTTTCGTTGAATTCCATTTGATAGAAATTGGTTATTATCATGTAGAATTGAATCGAACCAAACGTGTTGAAGATTATTGGATTGTTTGAAGAGCACAAAAAAAGTAAGTTAAGATATACCTTCCCTTAAGGATTATTTGACAAACCAAAAATTCTAAAGAGTTGCTAAAATTCTTTAAATATTGGTTTAGGTTTGTTAGAGCGATGATCGAAACCTACCATCCATGTTTTAACATTATACATTGTATAGTGCTATTATATAGTAACATTTATGTATAAATTGTGTCATTAGGCATCTTCATGTGTTCCTTCTTTAATAGCACTTCTTACCATGTTTCCAACTTGATTTAAGTTGATGATTATTTCATCAATGTTCTTTTAATTAAGATAAAGATTTCATTGATTATAACGAGGCCAACATGGTTGCATACAATGGGGATACCAAAAAAAGAGAAACCTACAAAATATGATTCTCTTCCAAATGCCACCCAATCCTCTATACAGAACAAGAACTACATGGGTGCACCAAAAGAAACTAAGAGAACGGAGATTACTCCTTAGTTGAGCAAAGTTCATTTCCACCCCCTTCAAAAGCTCTCATATTTCCAAATAACCCACATTACAACAAAAGGAGTAACATTTCACGTCTTACGTCTTCTTCTTCTAGATCCACTCTTCCAGTTGAATATCAACTCCTTCATAGATTTTGGCACAGACCAAGAAACACAAACCATCAAAAAATTATCCCACCATAACTTCGCGAGTAGTTTGAAATGAAACAGAATGTGATCCACGTCCTCGCGGCCTCGCCAGCCTCCTTAGAAAGGAAACACCAACTTATGTAAACAACCTTTCATTTTCTAATGTTCTTAGCTGCCAAAATAACCCCCCTAGTAGCTAACCAAGTGAAGCACACCTTCCTCAAACACCTTAGAAATCAAAACCGAATCATGTGGAGAACTATTCTCAGGTCTCACTAGACCTTCTACAAGAAGCTAACACAAAGCACTTTGTTATTCTCCAACTCCCAACTCAAAGCATCGATTCTGTTGACGGGCTTGCATATCTTGTGGATAAAGCTAACAATTTTTGAAACTTGGTAACCTCCCAATCCTAATAAATGTTGAAGTTCATTTGTAAATAGACTTTCATGTTGAGGAATCATCTTCAAAAGAAATATTGTTTACTGGATATACAACAAAGTGAACAGGACTTTTTTTTTTGAAAATGGTAAGTTTGTATTCTTCAGCATTAGGAGATGCTGGCCACCTTTCAACACAAAAAATTACAGGTTTCCTATCAAATCAATAATTTGATCTACATGCTCTATACCTAATTGTTTACACCAAAAGAGTAAAGATACTAAACAATTCCATTTAACTTTGTGAATGGAATTGAATTTATCTTCAAAACATCTACCATTCCTTTCTCTCCGCACAGACCACCATATGCATGATGGTATCATCTTCCATCATTTCTTTTGAGTCTTGTTGCCCTTTCTTCTATTCCAGCAGTTGAATAGGTCAAATATGTGTTTAGGCATGGACCAACTGAGACTGTTAATGTTGAGGAAAAGATCCCATAGTTGTGCTGTGAATTTACAGTGTAGGAAGAGGTGGTTGTATGTTTCCCCTGTAAGCTTGCATAGCATACATCTAGGGACCAATGGCATTCCTTTTCTCTATAGGATTTCTTGGGTCAGACAAGCTCTTTTAATCACTAGCCAGGTGAAGCATTTCACTTTTGTGGGAGTTAGTCCTGTCTAGATGGTTTTCCATGGGTATAGAGCCCTTCCAGGTCCCCCTTATGTCCCTCTCTTGTAAGCATTGTTGATTGTGAATTTGCCATCCTTGTTGTGCTTCCAGATTACTTTATCTGTTGCAGATGTGTCAATTCCAGTATTCCCAAGTTTTCCCGGCAGAGAGTTCAATCTTTCTATTTTCCAATCATTTAGTAGCCTTCTGAAGGAAATGTTCCACCCTTGTATGGAGTCACATATTCTAGCTTCAGGGTTGGTGCAGATGGAGAAGAGGTCAGGAAAGGATTCACTTCGAGGAGTCTGGTCAATCCAGCCATCTCTCCAGAGTTTAAAACTGTTGCCATTTCCCACTTCTATGGATAGACTTTCCTCCATAAGGCTCCATATTGCTCTAATAGTTTTCCATACTCCCCTTCCATATGGGTTGTGACTGCTTCTGTGCATCTTGGTGTCAGCTCACCATATTTTGTTGTTATCACTTCCTTCCAGAGGGGTCTGTCTTCAATGATGCATCTCCACAGGACTTACGAGTCAAAATGCTTTAAAGTTATAGTTTTGGGAGGACCATAGTAAATATTAAATATTGATCACACATGTCGTGTGTTTATCATTTGATGTCCGTAGAGACACTTTACCGTGATAACACTATCATCAAAATCCCACGGTGTTAGGTTAGACAGCCTCGTGACTAGGAGATAATCACTACAGTATTGTTGATTATAAAAGTATGGAACTCCCTACAAAAAGGTTTAAGTTTCATTGAAAGATGATAGTTAGGGAAAGAACTACATTTTATAAAAATTGCTTAAATCTTTGAAATGTTTAAAATGTTCATTGTTTATCATAATTGATTTTATAAAGTGTTTCACTTATCACACATCATGCATATTTTTATGTATCCAGAAAGTATCGCTTCAACCTTGATAGAGGAAGTGAACGACACCTTTACGTGGCCTCTTGCTTTATTGTTTCAGATTCTTCTCATGCTGGAGCGGGCGGTAGGTGTTAGGCATCTTCTCCATCTTCTAATTTACTTTTGGTGAGCCCCACTACTACTTTTGTGGGTTCATTGACATTGTAGTATTTCTTTTGGATGAGCCGGGGCTTTATGTTGCGCCATCATTCTCATGTATTTCCTTTGGGGTTCCAGGCACAGTTGTGGGAGGTCTATGGGTGTAAATGGGATCTATTATGATATATTATTGAAGCTTTGATTTGATGTATTGATATGGGAGTGGAATAGTTAAGATAGGTGGTTCGCTCAATGAAATTTGAAGGCACTGGGTGCCAGTTGTGCAAGCTTTTTCTTTGGGGCGTGACATTGTGGCACTAAAGCCGTTAGAAGCTATGCTTAGTTCAAGTTGACAAAAGAAATTGAGGCTGCAAAGCTGCCAAGTGTTATGCTTAGTTTGAGACAAACTTGTTATGCTAATATGTTCATTAAGGAGTTGCCACGGAGCTCGAGGTGAGAAGCAAACAGATCCAGAACAAAGCATGAGAAATGACCCCCACACAATTAAGTGGACACGAAGGAGAGGCGCGAGAGGACCTTCGAAGGTGTCAATGACACACATTCATAAATGGAAAGACTGTCGCTCTTTTCAGCCTATATTGTTGAAGCAGTCAAAGCATTCAAGTTTCTGTGAAAGATCAGATGACCCTCATGGAAAACAATATCTTTGTACAGTACATCTGGCGTACATGGGCTTCCCCTTTCTCTGAATGAAATCCCGTCACTAGTTGCTATTATATACAATTTTGTTAGTTGCTTCGAAGGTTTTGCCCCACTTTAGGTGATGTATTTAAGTAAGGGAAATAATCTATATAAATGAATAGTTTTTGCTTAGCAGCTAACCTACTGAAGAACAAGTTCATGAAAGGGTGAATTCAACAGAATAAAAGTAGAACACTTAGAAAGGACAATAAAGCCTGAAACGTACTCCTAGTCATCCCAACCATCAGCAACGAACTGAATGCTTGCAAACACTAGGCATTGCTACCTAGTACTTATGATTGGCAAGTACCCCATAAAATAGTGCATAGCAAGCTGGACATCCTTGGTGGGCTTAGTTATCTAGTCCATGTGCTTGCCAGGAACCTGGTAAAATAGTGCACATCAAGCTGGACATGGAACCATCGTTTATAAGAAAACACTTATCTTCAGTTTGTTATCGTTAAAAAATAAAGAGCAGAAGAGATCACTAGATAATGATGGTGTCCTATCCAGCTTCATGTGCACTTCGGCTATTTCATCTGGGTACTTGTCAAGCACAAGTGCTCTTGTTATTTTTGTTGTTAAGTATTCCACATTTGTTGAAGAAATAGGTTACTGTCTTCTTATAAGGTCTAATCATCTCATGAGCTAACTTCTAAGTATAACTTAAGCTTAAGCTTAATGTCCATTTTATTGGAAAGGCATCAGAACTAGACTCATCCCTACTCTTTGTTACTCAGTACAGGCTACCATGTTATGTTTTCTACTCTCCAAATGCCCAATCCTTGACATACAGGTGGAGGATGTTAAGTGTCTCGCATTGGTTGAAGAAATGGGTTGTTGTTTCCTTGTATATCTTTGGGTAATCCTCACCCATAAGCTAGCATTTGGGCCGAGTTAGAATCAATGTCCATTTTCTTAATGGTACACATGCATCTATATGTAATAGACAGATATTTGTATAGAAAAAACATCTTCATATGAATTCACCTGGTAGAAACTGTAGGAACTGATCTCTTCTCTGTCCATAATGCCACTAGCGTCTTTCTGTATGCTCTTGTTATTGTCATATAAGGACAATGAAGATCCAATATAATCTTCTGTTGATTCAACATCTGCAGCTTGAATAAGCTGAGAGTCCCTCACTACTTTATTGAGAGTTGACTTCTCCTGCAATATTGGCTTATCAGTTGGATAACTGGATGATATTTCAGGAGTAGATTGACCAGCAGAATGGGCATGAACACTTTCTGTTGACTGAGAAATATAAGAGCACTTCTCCAAACAATTATCTTTGTTAGATTTGCTGGTTTGAACAGCAATATGTTGCCTATTCCAATACTTCTTCCTCTGCTCCAATTGTTCCATTGCAGCACAGACAAAGGGAAGTTTCTCCATGTCATCAACTAAGCCTGAATCTGCTCTAGCTAACCAACTATCAAGATCAGACATTGCCTCTCGGACAGAAAGGTCAACATCTGACGTAAATGTGAATTTAGAAAACGACTTTTGAATCTCCTCTCCACCAACAATGCCATCATTATTTTTCAAAGATAAAGTAAATGAATCCTTGTGACGGGTTAAGAGGACAAATTCAATGACACCACCGACACGATGTTGCTTAACATTCTCAATTTGAATGGTGTACAAATCCTTCGAAGATATCATCATAAAGCACAAGGGACATTTCTTCTTGAAATCATTTTTGTGGTCATCTTCTTCGGAGATCATAAAATATTGCATAATACAGGGAAAACAAAAGATATGACCACATGAAGTTATCTGAGGACACAGAGGATCCTCTAAGCATATGGGGCATTGCACATGAAATGGAGTGGAGTATCTCACACAAACTATATCCTCCCATTGTAACATTTTGTCTGGATCCATTGACTCAGGCGTGTAATTTCCTGAATCCAACAGAACAAACTTGTAATTTGCTTGAAGAAACAAGTCTTTGTTGTAAGGTTTTCTCTTCGCGTATCTCCTTGGAGGGGGCAGCCTAGATTGTGGACGAGAAATGGGATCATAGTGAAAATTCAGCAGGTGGTTTCCACTAACCATCTGGGTTCTTCTTGGAGCTGAGCGGGTTGCAAATCCTTGAGGACTGTTGGAGCCAGACTGGTCTCTTCCTCTGGAAGGATCATTGGTCCTAGCTGATTTTCCTTGTTCGTGCAGTGAGATTCTATCACTGTTATGGCGTCGTGAACTTCTCAAACCATCTCGACTGCTATTGGAGTTGTTCACCTGCAATATCGTGAAGAGCAGACATCCAAGTAATCAAACAAAATGAAAGACGAAATAAGATAGAAATTTACAATATAAAAAAATAATAATAATTAAAAAAAAAAAAAAAGACCATGGCAATTGGCGGCAAATGGGTGCATTCGGTTTGAGAGAAGAGAAGTTACAACTTACAACATGCAAAGTTTACCTTTTTGGAGGATCCACCTGAAGCACATGCAGTGGTAGCCATGTTTTCTGAAAAAAAAAAAGAAAAATAAAAGCATAAGAGGGGAAAGAATATCCACATCGGGCAAATTGAAGAGATGACAGCGAGAAAAAAAAATGGAAAATTCAATACTAAATTGGAAAGAGGCGCGGATTGAATAACGCGGGACAAGCGCTACAACATGACATCGCTGAATTTGGCTAGAGGAGATGGAAACAAGCATCATACCTGAGAAGTTGTGGGGAGAGTCGCCGGACGGGGAAGCGCGAGAGGGTTCTTGTTGCTGTTTGGATTCATGATTGGGGTTAGGGTTTGGAGAGCTTGGGGAAGAAGAGGGAGCTGTATGATTATCGATATGGGAGGGCAAGATGGACATGAAATTCCACAAAGAGATTAGACGAAGGGGGTTGCACTTGCTGGGGGTTGATTTTCTTGGGTTTTAGCCTCCAAATATACCAAAATATATGCCCACATTCCTTTATTCAATGCTCACTACAACAAATGGAAAAACATCAATAGAAAAAAAAAAATAACACCAACCCACCAAATGGAGTCCGGAAAGGTAGAATATACGCAGATTTTTTTACTATTTAGAGGTAGAAAAATTATTTTCAGTAGATTCTTGGCTTTAAGAAAGACAACCTACAATATAATAGTAGTACAAGAGACAACATATAATATCTGAATAGCCACTAGTATCCCCCCACACACAAAAAAATACAATAGCAATACACGAAATGATAGACACTAACAAGTAACAACAGATAATGTCATGCCCCCGAGAACAAGAAGGTAATGTCACCCACAGCTTCTCTACTGTCCTACTACACCTAATCCGTGTACCCCATACCTTCCTATCTAAGGTCAAGTCTTCGTTAAGCTGCAAATGTGTCATATCCTTTCTAATCACTTCTCTCCATTGCTTCTTCGGTCTAGCTCTACCTCTCCTAAAATCCTTCAAAGACAACCGTTCACACCTCCGCACGAGGGCACTCAGACACCTCTTCATATGCCCGAACCACCTCAGTCTTTTTTCACGCATCTCGTCCTCCACCATAACCACTCTCACCTTGGCTCGAATATCGGCATTTCTAATCCTATCACTCCCAGTATGTCCGCACATCCACCATAACATCCTCATTTCTACTAAAAAAAATATAATAATGGCATATCTCCTAAAATATATATGTATAAAATAAGTTTATAAAGAGTTGCTCTCTCTGTCTTTCTTCACTTGTCCGTTATTAACTTGGCACACCCTAAAAAGCAATAAAATAAAATAATAATTTTATATATCACTTCTTGAATATAATAAATTCAATACTTTGAGAAATGTATTGAAAAAATAACTATAAGGATAAAGTAGAAATTAAGTGATGAATTATGTCTTTAATTTTTCAAACTAAATAAATAAAAGAGGACATTTATTTTTAATAGGGAAAAGAGCCAAAAATGTACCTGAACTATTGAAAATAGATTAAGTTTATCCCTCGTTACCTTTTTGGATTAAAAATGCCCTTACTGTTGTATTTTAGCTCAAAAATGCCCTTGCTGTTGTATTTTGGTTCAAAAATGCCCTCCAACTATCAAAATGGACCAAAACTACCCTTCCTTCTAACGGTTATTCCAAAACAAGGGAAAATGAATCAATTTTGCCCTTGAAAATTTGAAATAAGATAACATTATTATACATTTAAAGGTCAAGACAAATGCCCTTAATTTAAATAATTTGAGTAAAAATTTATTTTAGAGATCGTGAGTTTAATTAAACTATTTCAAATGAAAAGATGTCAATTTTATGAAATATATTTAACTATAAATATTAAATTTTCAACTAAACATTTATTCTATTGTTCCTTTCCGAAATTATTATACTGGTCCTCGACTGAATCTAGAATGACTTAAAATTAAAATAAGTAATAAAGTGTATCAAGGTATAATTGAAATTAATTTCTTTTTATCATATAATTTTTAGAGTTAATACGAAAAGCTAGATGATACCATGTTCATAAAATAATAACTCATACCTATTATGCATGTAACCATAAGAAAAAAAAGTTATATGCCATCCTTTTTATTTTTTAAATGCCGAGTGTTTATATTGGTTTTGTTATCTTATTATATTTTTTTAATTCAACCACACCCCCACGGCCCCAACCACCCCCTACCCCACCCTCTCCCAAGAAAAAAAAATAAGGACTAAATTGTCTCATTTCGAATAGTAAAAGGTAAAATTAGCTTCTTTTATCTTGTTTTGAAATAACCAGTAACAAAAAAAGATATTCTTAGTTCATTTAAATAGTTGAATGGTATTTTCGAGCTAAAAATATAGTTGCAAAGATATTTTTGACCTTTTATCCTTTTTAATGCAGTAGAAAAATAAATGGAGGAAGTACAAAGCCGAATCCCCCCTCCCTCCCTTGCATTTTGGATGTTTATTTAGTTAATTTAATAATAATAGAAGTACATTACTTGTATGAGTAAAATCACATTAATTTAAAAGAATCTCCTTTAGTTATTATAAGTAGTTTAAATTTAAGTTTCACATATTATCGTTTAATGTTATATTTGTCTTTTTCCTTTGATCATAAATCCTTGATATATGAATTTTAAACTGCCTTAAAGTTTCTCAAAAGCTTATTTTAACTTAAATAATGACTAATAATATATTAAAAAATAATAATAATGTTTTATTGTGTATTAACCGATCTAATCGGTAATATAGATAATTTGAATAAGTTAATCACTGAATATTAATTTTTATGCTCCAACTAAAAAGTATGTCAATTTACTAAAATGTGTATACAGTTGTTTAATAGCATCAAAACGATAAAATAAATAATATTAAAATTATTACTTCGAGAGTGATGTCATGATGTTTACTTTTGTGGTATTGAATGAAGAAGAATTTGACTTGTAAACAAAATACTCAAGTTTGTATTACTACTTGAGTAGTTAAATTCCACCGAAGCAAATATTTATATTTATAATTTAAAATGAGAAAAATTCATTTACATTAATAAATCCCCAATAAGATTAGTTGGTTGAACACCCAAATATAATTGATAAAGCAAATTAGTTAAGATTGGTCATGCAATCAGTGGAAAACAGTTTCCCTTGGCATTATGGAAGACAACAGAGACCTGGTAAGTTTGCAGCTAGAACAACTATGATTTTTACTAATGTTACTCATTTTGAAAAGTGTCTTTCTCGAGTTTTACGAGAACATTTTCCTCTCACTGAAAGCGCAGAGCAGTTGGTTTGGCTACTGTCGTGAATCAAAGATATCTAACTAGGCAGAAATTTGATTGCCTAATCAAACGCACTCACAATAGGAAGCACTTGTCTAAACCACAACCCCCATTACTAATTCCCAATACCTGCCTTCATCACTTGCAGGAAGAACTATCAACAACTAACCCGATGCAGAAATGAACTCTAACTTGATCTAAGCTATGTTAAAATGTATTGGGTTGAGCGAGGCCGCTTCTTCAACACAAAACTGGCGGTAAATAAGAGTGCAGTCCCAAAACAAACTCAATGTTACCTTCCAGTAACCTAGATGAGATAACATACTACCATTCTTTTCATCGCTTCTCTTCAGTTCAGGTGATGGATAAGACAAATTACAAATACACAAAAACTCAGCTCAATGAAAGAAATTCAACATGTTACTGGGAAATAGAATATATATAACACCAAGGCAATTTCCCAACATTCGGTAACAAGTACGCAGAAGTACAGATGATGAGAAATCAGCATATAAAAACTCAAAAGAATTAGGTAATGTGTACTAAGATAACACAAGAAAGGCCACATATCCAACATCAAAACAAGCGTTTACGACAATCAGCAGCTCCACAGTAGCAAGCCATTTGTTTAACCTTGCCATCACGATCCATAACACTATCCAGGACATAGCCATAATCATATGTGAGTTCCTACAGGTAAACCACAAACAAATCAATGAGCAATTTGATAGTATAAAAGCTGCTTCATACTGCTTTTCTTGCTAGAGTGCAACATACCCAGGGTAATTCCACTAATATAATCCCACAAGTGGGGTCTAGAAGGGTAGAGTGTACTCAGACCTTAACACTACCTTGGAAAGTAGTGAAGCTGTTTCCAACAGATCCTTGGCTCAAGGAAGCCTTTCATCCTATAGTATTGCTTAATAAGGGATAAAATTACCTGCTGTGTTCTTTCTATTACTCGGCCTCTCTAAGTATTTAGGGTCAGGCCAAATCTGAACCATACAATTAAACCTGACTTCTGCCCCAATACTTATGACAAACACATCCCAGCTCAAAAAAAGAAAAGAAAAGAGAAACACCTTCCGCATAAACCAGGCAGATTTTCCTAGCTTGTTGATTGGTCTAAACAGTTAGCTAAATAGCTACAGCCCTTGGTGAGGAGTTTAAAAGTTTTGAAGCCACAGCTTCCGGTTTTGATGCACAAACTTGATGGAAGTTGATCGTGCACATTATTCAACTTCAAGATAGTGAAAACTGACCGCATAAATTTGGAGAGGTTGTAATTCAACCTGTCTAAAATAGTCTATGGCAAGATTTTGAGGGGCTTTAGGCAGTATAACTTTAACCTTTAGAAAAGCAGCGCATTTTCTCACTGTTTCCTCTCCAAAAAAAATCTTTCTCATGTAACCCCATTCGTCAATCATTTACATTTTCCATTATGGACACCAAGCTAACCATAGATATCCAATTAGAAAGAAACAGAATAAATTTTATTGAGTTCATCGAACACACAAGGAGTTAGATTTAGCAGAAACCTGCAGAGGTGGTATGTTGTCAGCTGCCATTAGCACCACTCTTGCCAAACCAATGTCATGATGGGTGCTTAACACACATTGAACAAATAAATTAGGTTGACAACTATGATTAATAAACCTTGCAACATTGCCAACAGAGACTGCATCAATGCAATACTCTGGACCTCCGTCTGACGTCTTCTCAACATCCTTCTGCCAGTACCCAGGTAAAGATACCTCACCCAACCGTCTCTGCAGAAGAAAATGAAGCGGATAAGAAAACAAAACCAAACAAAAGGACCAAATCCCACATGGGAGAATACTGCTATTGCCATGATGCTGATCTCAGGGAAAACTGCAACAGCCAATAAAATCAGAGAGCACGAAAGCTGGATGATTTGTACAGGGGTAAATCTTAATTTTAAGTCCATGGGGAAAGAGTAGTTTTGGACGTCCTACAGCTAATCCTAGAAGAAACATATATGGCATAAGAGAATTGGAAAAGGAAATCTGAGCAATCAAATATTTGAATACTTGCCTCCCTCCCATCAAGCCCTTTCATTGTTTGCAAGCAATCAATGTCAAAAACATAGTTGTTATCAGCTGCTGGGTCAATCTGATCAGTCTTCTTTAAAAGACCAGTGTATTCACAAATGGTTGCACCAGAAGGAATATAATCCCATGACCTCACACCCCAGCCCTTGTTTGGAGTACGAAAAACCTGCTCCCATTGAACAAGAAACAGCCACAGAAATGAATATGCAGCACTCTTCTGTACAGAAGAATCTGAACTCTGGTTAGTGGACAAGTGAAAGAACCTCAAGACGATATCTCACTCCTTTCTGAGAAGTGCGGTTGACACAGGCAGGTCCGCATCCACAATTTGGACCACATTCAAACACAACAGCCTTTGGCTCAATAAGTCTACAAAGAAAAATATACCGAAAATAAAAGGTGTGTTAAGAGCATTCTATTGCAAGTCAACTGCAAACTCTCCACTTTGCTGTAAAGTATCAGATGAAGCACAATGAGCAACCCTAACAAATTTAACAACACTCCTACCATTGTTATGCTATCTCATATAACTACAATGAATTAATAACAGGGACAAAGCTCAATCAGGTATCAGATAAGTGAAATACATATTAAAGGGATCTTGAAATATTCTTTGTTCTATTCATCAATTATATTTAACAACAGGAAACATAAAGTACCTTTAGAATAAGCCAGGGACCTTAAACACTTCTTAGTTCTGTAAACCAGAAGTAATCTATTAAAAGTCTAAAGTAAAATGAAATACTTGTTTTTTAGTGACACGGCTCTTCAGGATAACATCCATTAGCAATGATAAATATGTCTTAGAGTCTTGGTGACTGCACTACCTGCTAAGTGAGGCTTCCGAAAAGCAGTTAACATGTTTTGCACCTAGCAGTTAACAGTTGTGTAACCTAATGCCCACAAAAAATAAAAGCATCATGCGAGAACAGTGAGTTATAAAGTTTCTCCCGCTACTCTATTGCCTACAATGAATACCCTGATAAAATCACCTTCTCAGTTAGTCAATTGAGGACTTTCAACACAAATAGGAAAAGGAACAGTTAAAAGAGGTACCATTGCTAAATCCCCCAGAAATCCCAAGAAAGCTGAAAATATTTGTTCTCATTAAAATTAAGACTAGACAAAAGCGGAAAACAAGGAACACCATTATATGTGAAAGAGATGATCAAAGTGTAGGCAATTCATGTGCAACTAAACAAGTAGTTTAGCAGCACAAGTGGATGCTAGAAACCAGGGTAAATGAAATTCATCTTTAATTTAAACTGACACACTCTGACAAAAGATTTAAATACGGCACTCACCTTCCACCATCTTTATGAACATAGGGAAAATCAGAACCATTGAGCTTCGCACAAGAACAAACTCTTGGATCAAGACATGAACCACGACAGTTGCATCCTGTGGGAGCTGAAGGGAGCTTTATACCTTTGGCGCATATAATATCCCTGCTATAAGTGAAACCTGAATGTTGCATAAAGTTTTAACATCAAAAAGATAGATACAAATGGATATGAGTTATTCACATAGGCAAGATGTTTACAGGCATGACATTGCCTAAAATTAAGCCTCAATCAAAGACCTACAGCAAAAGTGGCCAACCAACTTACTGAAATCTCCACAAACCCAACCACTTCCATTAAAAATCACATGTCAAACATTCACATGACACTGAAAAGAATCAAGGAAAGCTAAAAATCAGAACATAAAAACACATTTAACAAGTTACTGCAGAAATTGATAAAGTTTCAACTATTCATGCAGTAGGTAAGATGAAGACAGAACAATACAATATTATACCACACAGTAGTGTCTGAACAATTTTGGTGGCAAAAAGTGCAACATGGATCCTTCATCAAGTATCAAATAAAACCAATCTTCAACGGTCAAAAATACTTAGAAGTTAGAACCTTAAAATTATAAAATGATGAATCAACTACACCTCTATCCCAAGCTAGCTGCCGAGATCTATATAAATCCTCCATATATCCAGTCCGTGCAACATAACTCATGAAACCTTATCTCTAAAATTAAGCTTGCCAAATACCGAATGAAATGCAAGAGCAATAAATAACTCGTGTTAAATTCTAACTAATTGGTATCACATATATGAATCTTTTACTTAACTACGATATAAAAAGAACACATTTGAGAATGATTTGCTTTTCTTTCCCCCAAAAGTGTTGAGGTTTACATAATATTTATATTTAATCCCAAAAAGGAAACGAAAGTATGCTAGTAATCCTAAAAAAGAAAGGAAACTAATTCCAATTCCTATTTACACAATTAAAGGGATTCTAAACATTTCATATACATACAAGTTGGAGTGCACATAATGCACGCTAATAACTTGCCACAGATATAGTCAATTATGGAGTCAATTATCAATTGGTCATTTCAGTTGAAGAAACCTATCACAGGGAACCCCTATTCAATCTTTTGTCGAATAAAACGACAGTCAACTCTTATGCTTTGTCCTTTCATGAAACACTGGATTCGAGGTAATGTGTATTGCAACTTGATTGTCACATATTTCATGGGAAATAGAATGAGAAGTTAGATCTTTTGCATCTGGTGAAAGCGGCATTTGAGTTCCATTAGTTTGAACAACCATCTTCTTTTAGAATAAGAATAAGAAAAAGAAATTGTTATTGCTTTTTATGTGAGAATGAGACGAAAAAGTTATAGAGTAGGAGGGTATTTCATAGTAGGGAATCAAGCACATTTTTGGAGCAGGATGAAAAAACTTTCAGAGTAGAAATTCAAACTCTTGGCTCTAAAGGAAATTCAAAAATAAGAGCAACAGCGGTCTCTGAAGAGATAGTCGCACCATCACAATTGCCGGAAAGATAAGTAATGCTTGAATGGAGAGGAGAGGAGATAGGCTATGAAGGGAAGATAAAAGTTAATCTTCAAAAATAGTACAGACAAGTCTAAATTTTCTAGAGCCACAAAAATATTTCGCACATTAAAATTAAAGTCATTCCACATGAGGAAGGAAGAATGAAGAAAGCCGTCAGAACAGCATAATATCAAGACATCGGTACTTGCCTGTCGGTGCTACAGGTGGATCATCAACTAAATTGGTTGCCGGAATGGGAATATCCTCCAGTCCACCAGAAATGTCCTCACATACCAACCTATACACAGAAATAGTAAGAGTTTGCCTTCTTTTAATTCAATTCAGATTATTAATCAGTTTTATTTTATTTACCCTCGTATTTCAGAAACGGAATTGGGAATACACCCTCGAGTAAAATGTACCTGCATATGACAGAAGCGAAGTGATATGACAACCACCACAACATACCCAGTCCATCCCACATGTGGTAACTGTGGAGGTAGAGTGTAGACAACCTTACCCCTACCTCATGGAGGTAGAGAGGTTATTCCCCAAAAACCCTAGGCTCACGTATCATAACTCAGAGCAGTATGAAAAAGGACAGACAGAAGTAATGAAAACATAGCAAATAGCAGAGACAGCATTATATAGCATTTAGAGAAAAGGAACAGTAGCAATAGCAAAATAATGCAATAAACAAAACACAAGAAACAACAAGCAGTAACAGAAAACAGGGGACTGTAAACTACAGGAATACTGCTGATACGAGATATCATGCCACTATCTACTAACACTCCACCTAATTTGTGACCTCCACGTCTTCCTATCTAAGGCACATGAAAGCGAGATATCATGCCACTATCTACTAACACTCTACCTAATTTGTGACCACCACGTCTTCCTATCTAAGGTCAGGTCCTCGGTGAGCTGAAGATGTGTCATGTCATACCTTATCACCTCTCCCAATACTTCTTGGGCCTAACATAACCTCTCCATAATCCCACAAGTGCCAAGCTCTCACACCTCCTCACTGGAGCACCGTCAAATGTCCTCAACCTATGCACCAACCATAGATCACTCCACCTTAAACCCGTATATCTTCATTCCTATTCATATCTCTCCTAGTTTGACACTCCACCCCATTACAGCACTAAGCCAAATAACAAGCCAATGCACAACAAAATTAACCATAGTTGTAGCTAGCTCGCAAACTGAAGTAGAGATGCTTCTTCAGAGAAGAAAAGGCAGAAGGATACAAATAAATGGAACGGGTAGGCAAGATCAATGAGACTAATATTTAGTTATTTATGGTTCGCAACTGACGAATTTTATTTCTGTAGGAAGGTAATTCCATCATTGATCCTAATAAACAAAAAATCTGAGGACAACATGAAGTGCTACATTAGCACTTAGATCAAAATAGAAGGCAATTTCGAGTAACGTATGGCGCAAAGTTTATAAGTAAATATTGCGGTTATAAATGCTATAAGAGGAATAGGGTGTTGTTGACATACATGTCTTATGTATTTATGTGGCATGATTAACTAGAGCATCCTACCATGCTAGTAAAATGTTATAGGCATCATCATCCATGCTAGTTTAATATTATGAGTTATGTGCATTTTTCATTACATGTTTAGTTGCTTAGTCAAGCAATGTACACATGTCTATCCATTTGCATGCAATTCACATCTTGACATGTGATTTGCTACTCCCATTACACACACGAGCGGTCCGTGCAGACCATGTTATAGCACATGAATTGTACACGCAAACAATGTTATGGCACATAAGGATCCATCCTACATGAGACATTGTATCACCCAGGCCAATCGAGTAGCGTGTGTAGCTATGCTGGGAGCACCAGTTATGAATAAAGCTTGAGACTATCATGCATATCCATTTTTGACTCGTGTTCGACATTTCATACAAATGTTAGGCTATGCATATCATTATATATGTTGTTGGGTGCATTTGCTACAACCATCAAACTTGGACGGTTAAGACATGTTCTATTGTGTATATATTTATATACTTTGGTTGTGCATACTTGTGTTGTTTCTACACTTCATTATTATTGCTTTTGGAGATATAACTGCACAGGTTTACAGAGAGTCTTATTCATTAAAGTCTTATCAGTACTTTGATGGGGATGATCTACGACACCTTACTGAGTACGCATTGATTTTATACTCATGCTGCACTTAATGCACCCATGGGTGCAGGCATGAGTTTCAGTTGTTGCAGGTTCGTGAGAGAGCTTTGAAGACCAGTGCTCCAGTGTTAAATGTCGTATAGTTCATGGTAGCTTAGAGTCATCATCTCTATTTGAACTCCAAATGAATCTTGTAGTAATACTCTTATACCAATTTGTACTTTTCCATTCTTAGTAGCTCATGACTCGTGACACTAAATCTTGGGGGGTTTATCAAATAGCTCCGCAGTGTATTTGACGTTGTACTATCTCATTTATATTACCTTGTAACCCCACCAACTGGGTCTAGGGTTTCTTCAAATTTAGAGGAAACTGTACTTTTAGAAATGACACAAAGACAATGTAAAATAAGTGGAAGACCTAGAGAAGAAAGACATACAAGAATAAACAGCTAGAACTTTCCACATAACAAACTCAAGAAATATATGTATGGTCATAAATGAAATTACAAATTTCAACTTTCATCTTTAAAATAGTAGAGACTTATGGTTTTGCAGTCCGCCAAAACTTCAAGCAATCAAAGAGTGCAAACAGGGCATTTACAATTAAGGCACAGGAAAAATAACTTAAAATTAAACCATTAAATACCACCGCAAAAAACCTGGTTGGTGGTCAACATAGGTTGTCCTTCAATACGCTTTAACCGGAATTTAAAGACGGTGAATCCAGAAATACCCTTCTCCGCCCAGTAATTTACAACCTGCAAAAGAAAGATATACTGTAATACTGGAATTGATCCATGTTTTGACATTTGAACAGGACCAAAAATCTAAACCGTCATAATTTACAAAAAGAAAAAATATTAACTGGCCCAAACAACAGAAGGTTGAAAAGTGACATCACTTATTTATCCCTTTAGTTCTTTTTAGCACTTTTCCTTTTTAAATTGATGCCATTTAGCCCGTTTAGAGAAATATCTGATAGATTGGTCAGTCCTACATAACCAAACACGTCATAGTCAGAATCCACATCTGACCCGACTAAATAGTCCAAGATCATGAGACTAAGCAGATATAAACCACGTAAATCACCCTACAAAGCCATCACCCACACATCCGTATGTCAATTTGCAATGATATGGCACCGAGGTCTCACATGACCTCAAGAGCTAGCTCAACAGGGGAGGATTGCAAAAGTCCATATAAGCAAACTACAAGTCTATTCTCCAACAAATGTAGGACTCTACCACCCCCTTCACACTCAGACCAAATTGGAGCATGAAACAGATGCCCAAACAGGAAAGGTCTTGCCTCTAATACCATATTAAAGATATGACACCAGGATCTAACTCAAACCCTAAAAGTAAACTCAAGGGGGGAAGATTCCTCATGTCCATATAAGCACACCACCAATCTATTCTCCCGCCAATGTCGGATGATTGAATGTTGCTTTTTGCTAGCACCAGTTGTTTAACACAAAAAAATGACCCATATAAAACCAGCCCAAAAAATAGAACAAAGATGGGAAGCTCTTAGTGACAAACCTCATATGCCTCAACTTTTACAAGCAGTCTGCACCTATATATTTCATAAAGATTTTTTTTCGGATTCAAAGATGAACAGAAATATAGATTACCTTATACAAGCCATCATAGGTGTAAACTTTTCCAACATAACTATTTTCACACCGATGTCCACGTGTAACCCTTACAGGGACAGAGTGCTCCATACAGTTCTGCAAACAGAGAGCAGGAAATGTAGATTCAATAACTTGACCACTCTTAAGGAATTCAAAATACTAATAAGCACCACAATTTGTCAAAAAAGAAAAACTAAACACCATTTGTTTTGTTAAATCAATTAACATAACAAAGTACCATTAATTGTGAAGCTTTCAGCAAAAAGAAACATAGGGAAGTGCCAAAAAATCCAATCAAGTCCTAAAAAGTAAGGGTGTGCATAAAAACCAAAAAACCGGACCGAGCAGAATTAATTCGAATGTTCGGTTTTGGTTTTGAAAAGTCTGGTCTTTGGTACAGTTTTCGGTTACAAAATCTTGGCATATTGGTTACTGGTTTAACCAAAATACCGAACTATTGTGATTACAACTGCTGCTTTAGTTGTTGTATATTGAGTTTTATAGTCCAAAGGGCTTAAAGTAATGTCATCGAGTTAGAATGCATTTGAAGGAAAGTTGTAGGAGACTATTGTTGAGACATTTAGCTTTTGAATGTCTTGAAAATTATTCCTCCGATACATATATGGAATATATAATGTTCATTTTCAAAGTAAGTGTGTTTTTCAAGCTTACAGATGCCGCTTTGCGAAAATTACTACTGCAATACATGTTGTGTGCCTTCCTTAGTGTTATTACATAAATATTTCCAAGCTTTATGTTATTACCTTTGGCTTATATGTTATCCTTGTCATTACAACAACAACAACATACCCAATTTGATCCAACAAGTAGGGTCTGGGAAGGTAGTATGCACACAGACCTTATCCCTACTTTTGCGGGGTAGAGAGGTTGTTTCCGATAGACCCTCAGTTCAAAAGACATAAAATCAAAAAACAATGAACTTCCCTTATTCGAATTTATGTTTTATTTCTCAGTGAGACAAACCAATCAAAAATCTCTAAAATACACAATTTCCAATTGACCATCTTTCTAACTGCCTATTGAGGTAAATACCACTCTTCAACTCATCCCCGCATAGCTTATTCTTCGTTGTTACACAAAAAAATTGACAGTATAGGAAATGGATTAATCCTGTCCGACAAACAAAAAGGTAGAAAAGCATCATGCGGTTAATAACTGACTTGTTCAAAAAAATGAAGTAATATTAATTGATTTTTTAATAGAAGAATAGAACTGTATCAAGCGTCTATCATTGTTTCCAAAGCAAAAGAAATAAAAGCCGGGAGACATTTCTTATCTCCCATACTAAACACATGCAGTGAACTCACATAGAGTAGGAAGACTCGATTCACCAGAGAACAACATGCCCATTTCTCTATAAGTCTCCCTTTGTCCCAGGGGTTCTCAAGATTTTTATGCTAGAGAACGCGCAAATAAGAGAGGATAAAACGAATCTTTCTTTTAATGCTCATTCATAAGAGTTACTTTCTTTTTTACATTTTTAAAAAACAGGCATTTGCCTTAGCATGGATTAAGATGCTAAATCTGACATATATGAACATAGTAGAAGAAAAAATTATAGTAATGGTTGTTTGCAAAATTAGTTAGATAGACAACAACACATCTAGGTTTAGAATTTGGACAGTATAGTTTATTTGAATTCTTGAAAGTAGTGAAATTTCTATAGAAATGGAAGAGTATCAGACATTTTGGATCACCCCAAACAGGAAACAGAACCACATAAACTGGGACAAAGGAGTGTTAGCTAAACTACCATGCATCCAAAACAGAAAATAATATATTAAATTCAGAATAAAAGAAGGTGCTAATTAAAAAAAATAGTTTGCAAAGAAAGAAGAAGAGAAAAGCAAACCTTAAGCCCTAGATTACCGCGTTCCATGACTTGATCCTTTATTTGGCGCTTGTTACCAAGGAGATCATTTCCACCTTGACCAGTATAGACAACTTCTTCATAGTTGTCCTGGTCGTCCTCATACTGTCCCGATACGACAATTGATACCGCGAGGGGCAATCTGTAACCTTTGAACTCCTAATGATGTGAAGAGATCATATTTCAAAGGCAACAAACAAAGTTCTCAAAACAAAAAGGAAAGACAGAAAATTCTAGACGACATTTGGGAAAATATACTGTAAGTAGACTAGAGAAGACATGTATAAGCCTCTATACAATAGAACCGCCTTCTGCAACTCGTGTGGGTACATTTACAACAAAAGCAACACCCATAAATACTTCACACATGAGGGTAAATAGAGTAATGAACTGTATTCCCTTAAACAACTTAAATCGCAAGCAGTTATAAATAATCCAATCTAATGCACCAAGAGAAAACCCTTCACATCAAAGGGCTTACTAGCTAATTGTTGATTTTATCATTTTCCACTGTAACAATAGACTATGCAATAACAGCACACCAGACAATCTGCATCCTTCATGATACAACTTATTTTCTTCCTTCAAGACACTATTAACATCCTTTAAAAATGTTTCTTTCTAGATTATGCCCATAAATGACAAAGTGAAAAAGGAATTCTCTTGATATTTGGAGGAAAATGAGTTGAAAAAAAAACGCAAAATAGCATTAACTATCCTAGGCAGAACAAGGAAGAATATTGTAATTCACGATTAAAACTCTTTTAGCTGGATGACAAAGTCAAACGCCAATAATATACCCCTTTTCTCCCTGCAGATTGGCCAACACAATCAATGCCATTTAGCCAATGGTTATGGAATCCCACAACGACCATCTCAGCACGCGAAAAGAACTGATGACCAACATCAATGCCTGCCACAAGAAACTTAAAGCTAAAATTTTCTTACAGATACAGCCACCCAAACATAATCTAATTGCAGAACATACCATTAAACCATATAGGTTGACTGGATTTTCAAACGTAAAGGAGAAGAACAAACCCTAATGTCATACAGGCTTCCAGGAAGTTACTTGACACACAAGTTATTGGTCTAATCTCTAGATGTGTAATATCAGAAATTTGTTAGTCCATTTCACCATATCAAAGTTTTCATCTTCTAGAGACAAAGTATGCCATAGGTATGTACATTTGCTCAAAATGCATCCATTTATTTTGTTGGTAAACTCTAACAGTTAATCAATTAGAATTGTATTTCCAGCAAAAAAAAGGGTTTACATCTTGCGTAAAAGAATCTATAAATCACATTATCAAACTAAAAAAAACACTCCCTCTTTATATTCACTGTACAGGTTTGACTCAAACGCAAGAAATTAAATTTGTTTAATACATGTTAAGGGAACATGTTGGGTCCATCAAATCTAAGAGAGAGATGGTGGTAAACTTCATGACTTCAAAATCTTAAGACAGGTGGGCAATACAGTAGTAACTACAAATACATGTGCAAACACTATAAATAGAATATGACGGAGCATATATCGACATATTTACTAAGTCAACATCTATCTTGACTTTCAACAAGCTCACTTAAACCATTATTTTGAGTTGTCTGATCAAAACTAAAATCAGCTTATATCATTAAAAAACATGATAGTGTGGTTGCTATCAGATGAGTGACATGTCACTAGACGTTTACGAGGCACTCAGAGAGTGCTAATTGAACTGAGGCATGTAGCTGAACAGTAACATGAGGCTAAACAGATAGCAGAGCACTGTTGTATAGAATGAGACACCAACTAGTTAACGGAAAATGTGTCATTAAACAGCCAAATGTGCTGATCATAGCATGAGCTTGCTAAACAACAGCTGTTTACTCACCGGACTAAAAAAGTGGTCAAACCGGGTGAAAAACTGGGGTGCATCCATAAAATTTGAGAAGGGGACAGAGACATTACAACAATATAATCACCGGAAATACGCACAGTTACATCATCTTACAGCCTTAGTTACCAAGGGGAAAAAAGTTGTCACTAGAACAATCGCCAAAAACATAATAGTGATGTAGTGACATAGCAGAAACAATCACCAGAAATATAATACTTGGGAAATCTATGAGAAGAAAAAACGTTAACCAAAATGCCAGTCATTGTTAGACAAAGTTACTTAAGTCTCTACTGAGATCATAGAGCCTTTTAATATATGTGAAAATCTGAGTGGGAGAAGGGAAACTGGGGGAACTAATTGTTTTCTCTTTAGGTTGCATTGATAAGAGTAAAAGACGTGCACATACATTTTCTACACCTTATGAATGTATCTAAAACATTTACTAAGGAAGGTAGGCGCTAAATCTGATCAATCAAAAATGGAAGTTAAGTAATTATCATTAAAATTTGAGAACCATCAAATCAAAACCAAGTGGATTTGGTATTTCAATTGCTAACCTTTATCTACAACTTAATATGAAATGAAACACTTTTCAATATAAAATGAAAAAAATAGATTAATATGCATAATATCATATGATATGGGCAACTAAAGTTCAAATAGAAAGTACGCTTCCAGAAACAAGAAGTGGTTTTTCCTAGAAAAGCTAGTGGAGGTTTATAGAATTCACAGTCATAAACATGTAAACATCATTTGCTAAATCAATCATATCATGAGCAGTATAACTGCATGATAAGAGAAGACAACCAACCTGGAATGGTGCCAATTCTCTCAACATTCAAAACCTCCTTTGCTGATATCATCTGCAAGCTTTTGTCGTTAAGAATCACTAGTACAAAGTAGATCAACTGAACAAAGACTCAAATTTTATACAAACTATCAACATGTGGAGCAAATGGAATAAAATTTCTCGCACAAATTTTTTTTTGATCGGGTAAAGGTATTTCTTTCATAAACAAGGTCAAAAATATGCCATATACAAGAGGTAAACCAAAAGGTAAAGAACCTACAAAAACACACGATTCTCTACAAACTCTACCCATTTGAGCAATAATTAAATCACTTCAATACTACTACCAAACAAAAGATGATTGGTAACACAAGCTAAGTAATGTAAGCTGACATGAATAAAGTAGTTTCAAGTCATTGATCTTAAGAAAACAAAACATCCTTTATCCAACTGTTTGTGGCATCATTTCCTTTTTAGTCCAATTCAAAATGATAGACAGGGTTTCATTTTTTTGGTAACCATTTTTCTCCCTACTTTCCTACACTTCCTAGTGAAATTTCCCCACAAGACTACTACAAAAGCACACATGGGTGCTAAATATCTTCATTTCTTTTTTTGAATCTAAAAATGTGAACATATTTAGCAGAAATCAAGTTCAGACAAATTTAAACAAAGGCTAAGAATACCGATCAATAAAAAGATAGGTTAATATTACATTAGAATATAAGAAAGAAGATTGAGAAATGAGTATTGACTGCCGAGATCTACGATACCCATTATTAGTCATGTGGATAGGCATAATGAGTTTCAATATAAAAAAAGTTGAATCTAATCCATGCAATTTTGGAGAGTCATGTAGCATTTGCCAATCTCTTAAGTTTTTCACTATTTTAACTCAGTACATAATCAGACTGACAAAAAAAAGGAAAGGAAATCTAGGAAACATTCAATTGTAAATTGCTGGGAAGACCTAATACTAGAGCATACAAACATCTCCATTACATATGTCACTTAGATTACTGCTGAAATTCAAAAGTTTTGGACAGACAAATTCAAAACTTCCATCTGAACAACATTGCACACCAACTGTGGTTACTGATGACTTTACACCTAGTCATCCTTTACCTTCAACATCAGAAACTAACCAACATCTGCACAGCCAAACACAAGTGAAGATACTATCACAACTTCCCTATTTTTCCTAACATTCATTCAGACTCCCTGCCTGCAAACCACTTAGTTTCTCAAACTACAACACCACCACAAGTAATTCCTGCTAGGAGGTCCTCCAGACATCATAATGTACCTGGATATTTGCAGGATTATGCTTATACTTTGCCTAACCTACATACTACCTCTTTGCTAATCATGTCATCCAACCACCAAACAGCCTTAACCATCTCATATCCAGACAATGAGCAAGCAACTCAACTTACACAGCATGATAAGGAACGTGCTTCTTCTGAGGAAGCATCTTTGAGCCCTGCTTGGCAGAAAGCTATGCAGCAAGAGTTTGATGCCTTGTATGCTAATGATACATGGGATCTAGTACAGATTCCAACAGGGAAGAAGGCCATAGGATGCAAATGGGTGTATAAGATTAAGCATAAGGCTGATGGTAGTGTGGAAAGGTTCAAAGCTACGCTTGTAGTAAAGGGATATACTCAAAAGGCTGGCATTGACTATACAGAAGCCTTCTCACCAACTGTCAAGATGACCACTGTGAGAGTTTTAGTGAGTTTGGCAGTGAAAAGAGGCTGAAACTTATACCAACTAGATGTCAACAATGCTTTTCTTCATGCTGAACTTTATGAAGAAGTGTATATGGAGGCTCCACAGGGACTGTTAGTTGAAGGCAGTAACATGGCTTGCAAGCTTTAAAAATCTTTGTATGGTTTAAAGCAAGCAAGTAGGCAGTGGTATGACAAGCTATCCACCTCTCTTTGTTCAAGAGGCTATGTTCATTCAACAAGTGATTATTCTCTTTTTATAGAAAATCTGGCAGTTCATGTGTGTTTGTTGCAGTGTATGTAGATGATGTAATTCTCACAGGGACAGATTCTAGTGAAATTCAGTCACTCAAATCATTCCTTTATGACAGATTCAAGATAAAAGATTTGGGCAAATTACACTACTTCTTAGGCTTAGAGTTCAAGTATAATGACAGTGGTGTGATGATTACTCAAAAGAAATTTACTACTGATTTGCTTTAGGAGTTCGACTGTTCAGGCTGTACAGCAGTTACCTCTCTCTTTGATTGCACTACAAAACTCCAACTAGATGATGATTCTCCCACTGTTGATGCTACTCAGTACAGAAGACTGGTTGGTAAACCGAATTTTCTTACACATACCAGGTTGAACATTGCATATAGTGTGCAGCATCTTAGTCAATTTATGCAATCACCTAAGGAGTCTCATTTCAAGGCAGCACAACATGTTCTACAGTACCTCGAGGCTGATCCTGCACTTGGGATTTCACTGTCTAAGAAGCCAGATTACAACTTGTATGCATATTGTGATTCAGATTGGGCAACTTGTTTAATCACAAGGAAGTCTGTTAGTAGATACATTGTATTCTTAGGTGACAGTCCAATAAGTTGGAAATCCAATAAGCAGAATACAATTTCATTGTCTTCAGCTGAGGCAGAGTATAGAGCTATCAAAAAAGTTGTGGGAGAGTTAGTTTGGTTGGACATGTTACTTGGTGAATAGGATGTCCCAATCAACTTGCCTATACCTATATTTTGTGATAGTCAAACTGCTATTCACATAGCAAAGAACCCCGTGTTTATGAGCGAACCAAACACATTGAGGTGGATTGTCATTTTGTTAGAGAAAAACTACATGGAGGACTCATTGGCTTGCATCATGTTTCGACAAATGATCAGCATGCAGATCTTCTAACAAAGGCACTGCCTGGGAGCAAGCATTCACAGATTTTAGGCAAGTTGGGGGTTGCTAGAATTATGGTTTTGATTGAAAAGCTTAGTGGTAGTTAACAAGTTAGTTATAGTTAGTTAGAATTAGTTAGGCCACTAGTTAGTTAGCTAAAGTTAATTATAACTAACTTTCTCCCTTGATTTTCCCTCTGATTTTTCCCTCTTTCTTTCTTATTTTCAGATCATATACAAGTATATATATAGGTCAAAGCACTCTACAATTAATCAAGTTTTCATTTTCCATATTTACATCACTGTGTGTTGATTTCATTGCATAGAGGCAGATCTGTGATCTTCCTCTTCAGCTTTTACTTTCTGATTCTTCTTCTCCTTTCTTCTTCTCCTCTGTTTCCTTGTTGTTTACTGCTCACAGCTTCCATTTCAACAGATATTACATGTAATAGGTGTATTAATACAAACTATATGGACTTATGAAGAAATACATGCCTTGGAAATCGCTTTTAGATCAGGACGCTTGGAACTGCGCTTACCATCATCTTTAGCTCCCTGCACATATGTGTTACCAACCTAAAGACGTTAAGGGCTATCAAGTTTTGCATAGCTTATCTGAGAAGAAAAGGTTACCATCATGCAAAAAAATATAACAAAAATTACGGAGGATGAACACGTACATCATTGTTTTAAAGGCAAAGACACTGAACAGGTCATTTTACTTATCAATAGCTTCTAAGCAAAGGTGTAAGCCCCATAATTTTATTTTTTTACAATAGATTCAAATACTATAGACACGTAAATGTATAAAGCATGTACATAAAAGTATTTCTAGTAAGATGGTAGTCATTTAAAATGGTATACCAAGTGTGCATAAAAATCAATTTACCTGAGCAAAATAGTATCGGTAGATAATATTTCTAAGTGGACAATTTTTTATTATAGGTTAAATATTTAAAAATTGTTCTTAAAGAATGTTTTGACTTTGGAGAAGTAAAAAAAACAATTGAAGGCATAAGGAGTGCTGGAAAGAGTGTTGGAGCACACAGGGTGAACAAGCTCAATATATAAAAGTGTGCATAAAACGAACACCCACTGATTGAAGTAAGTCTGCAATTATCAGGAAAAATGGGAATTTATTGATCAATATCATAAGCCAAAATGAGTAATGGAGCAATAAATAGGCCAAACCACAACAACAACTTGGACAAGAGAGAATAGAATGATACTGAAATTTAAAGTTGATATGTTTGCTGGTTCTAACTACCAATTGTACTTTTCTATTTAAACTCATCACAGGCGGGGGAGGTCTGACCTTAGATTTTGATTTTTTCTTTTTTTTCTGATCTGCTTGAGCTCCTCGACCTCTTATCTTCTCTTCCTAACCACGGTCAACAAGAGAGAAAATCATTAGCATACACACACACACACACACGACACAGATATGCCTTTAAATTGAACCCTCTCTTGTCGTGTGAAATGTATTATTGCGTCAATTATCCGAAAAAATGGGAATTTATTGATTAATATCATCAGCCAAAATGAGTAAAGGAGCAATAAATAGGGAAAACCACAACGACAAACTTGGACAAGAGAGAATAGAATGATACTGAAACTGAAGGTTGATATGTTTGCTGGTTCTAACTACCAACTGTAGTTTTCTATTTTAACTCATCACAGGCGGGGGAGAGCTGACCTTAGATTTTGATTTCTTTTTTTCCTGATCTGCTTGAGGTCCTCCACATCTTATCTCCTCTTCCTAACCACAGTCAACAAGAAGAGAGAAAATCATTAGCGCACACACAAACGCGACACAGATATGCATTAAAACTGAACCCTCTCTTGTCTTGTATTTGAAAGAAACTGGACGTTATCATCAAAGAGTCGAGGAAAAAAGAAGAAACGGGAAATTGAGGAAACCTGAACGAAATGGAGATAGTGCTTGTTAAATCTCCGAATGGTCTCTGTCACCCTGACATGCGAACTTTTCTCATTCCCATTCCCACTCCCGCTAAGATGGGGACTCTGGGAGGCTTGAGGAACAGGATGATGGGTGCAGTCATTTGGCCCAGCAACATTGGTTACAGTGACGTCATTATCAACAGATTGGGAGGGCGAATCCACCTTTCTCTTCTTACAAACCTTTGCTTTCTTCTGAAGAGCTGGGTCGTCAATGGGGCGGCAGCGTGCTCGCTGAGCTTCCTGCTCAGTCTTCAAACTTTTGATTCTAGCACTGCAACGTCTGGGGACCAGCGCTTCCGTGCACTCATCGTTGGGATCGGAAAGCTCGGGAACCACCATCTTAAAATGGAAAAAACCTGTAGGGTTTTACGAACAGCTAGTGGAAGCTAGTAAGGAGAGACAGAATGATACGCCCAAAAGGAAGAAAGAAATGGGAGAGTGAAAGGCGAATTTAACGAGGCGAGGCGAGGCGAGGCGAGGCGGGGCTTCGAAAATCACATTTTTCCCCCCTCGATCCTCGTGAAACTCTTCATTTCCCGCCCAGCACTCTACACTCCAGTTCTTTTTGTTTTCCTTGTGCAGATTTGGGAACTCTCTCTCCTACACAGTCTAGCTGTTTTCCACTTGTTCAATGTTCAAATTTTTAGTTTATTTTTTAGGGATATAAACTGGTAATGTTAAATAATTTTTATATTATTATTTTTTAAGGGTCACTTGGGACATTATAATAGACAGTCTAATTTGAAAAATAATAAAATTCACTTTTTTATTGAGAAAATTTTAAATATATTATTTAACCTTTTGAAAAGGCTTATTCAGTATATTCCTTGATAGTTATTCATAAAAATAACAAGGTTTTGCATGGATATTTGTGAGTGATAATAGTTTAAAAGGGTAACAAGTATACTCAATTTTTGTTATACATCTCAATCATTTAAATATATCTTATCAATTATGTCACTATAAAATAAATGAACAGACATACTTAATAATTATAATATGAGTAATTCAATTCATAACTTAAAAGAAATATATTTAATGACAAAATTTAAATAATAAAATTAAAATTTTCATCCGATACAAATAAATAAGGCCTAAATGAATAGATATTAGTAACTTATTAGTTAGTACTATTATTCAATCATTGACTACAAATGCGAAAATGAGATTCTTGAAATAATTGAAAAAAATTTAAATTATAAATGTGATTCTAGCTATATAAAAAATGAAAAAGATTCAAATGTGTTATAGAACTTTTTAAAATCACATATCTATGCTAATGTTAATAGTTGTGCATAAAAATGTCCCACAATTACATTTTTAGCCCTTATGTGTCAGTACACACTCATGTCTCTCTCTCTCGAATCATTTAATTCATCGATTTATTTTAACTAAGTTAAAACATACCTAATCACATTTTAACCCAAAACCACCCAATCCTCCTAATCCCTTCTCTCTTTTTTTCCCATTGAACAAAGGATCTACATCAAAATTCCAACTTAGAGTTATTATGATTTTGAACGTGTGGGAGATTATTGTTGAGGGAAATTTCAAAATCAATTTTAAAAAATATATATATAATTTATCAAGGTTATTGGCCTATTTAAATTTTAAAAAAATATTTAATATAACGTGTAAAATCTTATTTATATGAAATTTATAGCCATGTTCTTTTTTAATCTTTGTAACTAGTTTAAAATTTTATGTTCTTCAAGACATCTTCAAAAGTTTCATAAATCAGATCAACATAATCCTAAATTAAAAATTTTGTTAGAAAGAGAGAAATTATAAGGGAAAGGTCTTAGGAATTGGGTAAAAATGGGTAAAGAATCGGGATTAAAATGTGGGCAGATTAATTTGTGTTTTAATCAATTGAAATAAAAAGTTGTGCTAAAAAACTATGGGGGATTTGATTTGATGCCATGTGACATATTTTATATTTAAAAACCAAGAAAATGACATACATATAATAATAGATGCACGATTCGTTAGCATAGTGGCACATAAAGGCCAAAGTAAGGTCGGAGTTATTTTTAGGGTCATTTACGTGATTGTCTTTATTTTAAGGTGTTTTTTAATTTTTATTTTTAAAATTATTAATCTTTAATTTTTATAGTTGAAAGCTTTAAATAATCCAAAAATAATCGAAAATGTCCATGACAACAAAAAATAAAATGGCAAGGCAAAATAAAATTCTCTAGACATAAGTTGGGTTAAGGTTATACCAGACATAAATTCAATGACACGAGTTATGTCATAGGGCATAAGTTCACTGACATAAGTTATACCCCAAGATAAAAGAAATTATGATCGAGATATGAGTTATGTCACAGTGCATAAGTAATGCCTGAGACAAAAGTTTTATAAAAGTCCGTTTGCCTTTGCGAATCAGATAACATAAAACTTATGCCCCAACACAAATATTATCTAAAAATGTTTTATCTTACGAAATTAGTTTTTACCAATAAAATTAGATCATAATTAAGAGTATTTTGACCCACAAATTTTCATTAAATGAATAGTAAGGATAAAAATCAAAGACTATCCAAAAATAGCGGTAGTCCAGTTTTAGATCGTAACACCATTGCCATCAATTACCTCAATCAATTATCGTCATTGTTGAATGATTGGTGAGTCGTTTGAAGAATGAATATTGGAGAATAACTTTTTAGAGCAAGTTCTCTATGACTGTTTTCTGTTTATATTTGTAGTTAGATTGGTCATTTTTCTCGTCAAGGATAAGTTATTGACGAACTACTTTAGCTCTATCAATAGAGGGTCTCACCTAAAATTCTAACCTTTGTTTCAAGCTCTCTTTTATGAGAATGACACCACCATTTAAAACCATCATCATGTAACACCCCAGAATTTTTCAAGATCAAACCCCAAAGTTGAAGTGAAATGTAGTAGAGAATCAGCAAAAATGCTACAGAATGACTCATGTAATGGGTCGTGGTGCCAACCAATGACCCGTCGTATGGGTCGTGGTAAGAAGCAGATCAGGAAGGGGTTTGGTGGTAACGACTCAAGGTATGAGTCGTTGTTTGTTCTAACAAGCCGTTAGTTCATTCGTCCCGAGAGAGTCATGAAGTTGGTAAATTTTCCTCCAGGCCTAATGAGTGTCAGGATAACCCGCTAGTCCCTGTAACGAGTCGTTAGGATGAGTCATTTGAAGAGTTTCAGAAATTGTGCAAGTGTGACTGTTGTGACTATGAGAGAAGTAACGAACCGTAGGTTCAAGTAATGATTCACTCTAACGAGTTGTGGGATGAATGATTATAAGATGGAAAACTCAGGGGGCCAAGCAACGGATGGTCACCATGAATTGTGGTAACAACCAAAGACTTATAGTGTGGCTTGTTGCACTGTCAGACAGTTTTTAATTACTTTCCTAATGGGTATTCCTGTAACTTTCTAAGTTTTTAACTCCTAAAAGAGGTCATTTTGGGTTTCTTAAAGAGTGTATTAAGGGGTTTTACTTGGCCCAAGCCCTCATTCTGTTCAACACCGTAAGTTGAAAATCACCTCTAAAGGAAGAGCTAGGGTTCTTCATCCTCTTCTTCTCAAATTCTCTTGGGTCTTCAATTCAAGACAATGAACTATTCATGTCAGGCATGTAGGGTTATGAATGAGGGATTTCTTCCACTTTCATTCTTAATCTCGATTTAATTTCATGAATTCAAGTCTCAAATTATGAATTTCTTATAAACTTAGGGTTAGATCTAATTTTGACGGAAGCTTCACGATCTCTTCAGTTATGATTCTCACATGTTCTAGATTATGTTTTCTGATTGTAATTACATGTTTTCTACAAAAATATCTCATGATTCTGTATCTTTAAGCTTATGTATCATGGCTGGTCTCCGACATTGTTTTTATGGCTAGTTCACCTATGTCAAGTATATTTTATGAATTTCATAATTTTTAACTAGCCCATGCAAAATCAAATATGTTTCATGATTATGACTATGAGCAATATGCATGTTTTGGAAGTAGTATTTAGCACCGAGTAGGCCGAAGATCAACGCACCCAGATCTCAAAACTACGTGTCATCATGGGTATGATCATGATAGGGGTCCTCACACTCAGGTCTCAGAACTATGTGCCATCATGGGTATGATCATGATGGGGGTCCTCGCCAAAGAGTGTTTTTTCTACCAGAATAGGCTCACAAGTGATATCATGCCTTTATCATTCTTTACCTTGACAAGGTTTGGGACGGCTCTGCCAACTTGAGCAAGATAGTTGGGCGTCATGTGCTCATTCATGATGGTGTCGGTTATGAGAATCTCCCATTGTTTCTCATGCTTTAAGTTGTTCATGTTCAGGATTTATGATATCATGTTTTATATTATATTTGATCAATTTACGAACTTTTAACTATAATTTCAAACATATTAAGCTATATGATTTTTCTTTCAAAACCTTGGGTCATTATGCTTCGATTTATGATGAATAACTCATGTTTATTACTATCTCACGATTATGGTTTTAACATGTTATCCTTGCTTTTGTATTTTACTTATCCTACATACTCAGCACACTCAAAGTACTGACCGCATGCTTTTATGCTATATCATCTCATGATATAGTTTTAGCTGACTAGTCTTAGCCCTACTGCTAGATTCTATCTGGCTCCAGGTTCAACAGTTTTGGTGAATCCTCATCATTCAAGAACGTTAGTTTTGATGCGTGTTCTCTTTATGTCTTCCAAATTCATATTTTAGTGGAGCTAGTTAGAGGTTTTGTCCCTTCGGCTCATCGTATGACTAGAGACTTTCAAAAATGATGTATAGATATCCGACTGTGTTGTTTGTTGTTTCAGTTGGCTATATTATAATATCTTAGACTTCTGTTTATGCCTTATGTTATGCTTTATGAATGCTATGTTTAGTTTATGCTTAAGTGTGTTATGCATGCGCCATGAGTTAACTTGGAGCCATTCGTGGTTCTGGTCTCATGTTACGATTCGGGGTCCATGCTCAGATCTTGACAGTTGTTTAGTCTAACTTTACTTATTATGAAACTTAGATAACTTTAATTATTTAATTGATGTCTTAAGCAACTAAATTAATCCAAACTAGTTCTGAATTTTTTTGATGTGAGGTCTGGAGCAATACCAAATAAATAATGTTAAGTGAAATCGTAAATAATGATGAAAATAATAAAGTAAAAAGAGATAGGAAAGCTTAACCGATCTCTAAATGATGGAGTTAGATGCTTTTATAATTAAAAGTGAAAGCATGCAAACAAGACAATAAGTTGATTCCAGTGAGTATAAGAGTAATAAAAAATCTTATTATTGATAGTTTTTCAATGGGCCACAAATCAAGGATCGAAGAGATATTATAGGATTGATCTCGTTAACTAACTCTCCTAATCCTAAGCACGTTATGACAGTTGTTGGCGTAAAGATCGGTGATTCTTAAAATGGATAAGTCATGATCCTCGAACGAAATACATGGCTATCTCTTACTATTAATTTCTGGTCGTATAACTAACTATCGGGTTCTATATATGAGTCGCGTGTTCCGAATGAAATTCGAGGCTTGAGCAATCGAGAGCTCATTTGCACATTCTTTCAGTTTTTCAGATGTAATCTCTAAACCTATCTTGTTCGTGTTGATCCGATCCCCTATCACAACGTGTATCCATATAAATGTCTGTCGCATTTTGACTAATACAATCACCAAACACTAGAACTAGACGACCATTTATCACTGCCTTGAATCACCACCACCAACCTTAGCTATATACATCCAACCAACATCATCATCCATCATGCATTATCCACTACAATCATCAGTCATTCATCGACTATCACCGTCACGAAACACTTGCAACCACTACTATTCGCCATTATGACCACCGTTATTGCTCAAACAACTACCAACAGCCATCCAACCAGCACCTACAACACTTCAATTGTCATATAATTTCTTAATGATATTTCATTGACACAGTATTAAATTAATTTGATATCTATTTGAATTTTAAATAAAGACAAGTTTCACATACTATAGTATTAGAAAACAAACAATTCTATTTAGATCTCAATATAATATCTCAATATTGAGATTAATACATACAAAATTTTAATGCATATGCATTTTAATATTCAAATATCTTAATCTCAATTAAATTAAATGATGTCTTGTATAAAATAAAAAATAATAGTATAACTTCTGGACTCATTTATTTTATTTATTATGAATGAAGAAATTGCACAATATTATTGTTACACCCCGTAAAATTCTCGACATGTAGATGGCTTATTCGCATGTTGGTTAAGCGTTTTAGAATGCCATACATGCTAGGAAAAGGCCCGGGGAAAGACCGGATAAGCGTCACGTCGAACTATCACAAGAGGAGGCTGGTAGACCTCCTCCGCGATGGCCAGTGTGTCACGGAGGCTCACCTCCGCGATACCCAACGTGCCACGGAGGTGAGGTGCAGCCCCAAGTATAAAAGCCTCCAAACTTCTGTTTTAAGTGAAATTTCTTATAATTTCCAGTGAGAAACAGAGGGCAAAACCAGAGAGAGGGAAAAACGAACCAAACCTACCAAATTCCTTCCGATTACGCCGTTATACGCGGTTCAAACTCGGTATAACCTTGGGTAGCGAGGTATTAAGCGGCAAGGAGCATTCCTACGGGTTTAGTTTCGCAAAATTCGGCCGGCGAATCGTCGTGCTATCGAGCTAAGGTAAGTGAAATTGCTCCAAATTAGTGTCAATATACTTCTAGCCCTAAAGTGAGTATTTCTCCCTTCCGGACTTCCGAAAAATAGCGAGTTTTCGACCGTTTTCCGATAAGTCAAAGTTTTGGCTATATATATATTAAAAACTGTTATCTTCTTTCAGAATATTAGTGTATTTAGTCCTAATTAATATAAATATGGATGTAGTTGGGAGAAATAGCGAAAATGCTGACCGAGCTACGCCAGTTAGTCGAAAAATCAGAAACGGAGGTATGTAAAGCTAGTTTTTTCTGCAAGTTAGTAGTTCCGGTATAGTAAAATAGTTCAAGTGCCAGTAGAATGTTTCAAAAACCCCATATTATGTTTAGTATGCATTTTAGTATGATATTAGCAACATCATGTCATGTGTAGCGTGAAACTTACTAGCACGATATAAATTCTAGTAGAAAGTGATAAAACAGTACAGCATGCCCAGTATGTGATTTAGTAAAGTATGTTAGGATATTATCGTGTTCAGTCGAAACTTAGTAAAGCAATATAAGTTCCTGTAAGGTATTTTAGAAATAGAATGGTAGCCTAAAATAAAGTTTAGAAAGCATGTTAGAAATAGTAAATCATGTTACTATGTAACTCAGTTATACAACATGTTAGAAATACTCGAGATTCGCGTGATCTTGACGTGTTGAGTGTGGGTAACAATCAAGGCATTTGTGATATTTGCTTTCCTTTTACTTTTGTCATTTACCGATTAGTTTATTTATTCTAACAATTCATTTATTTGTTAAATCTTGTTATTTATTCTTCCTAATTGTATCTCTCATCATGATTATGTGTTAACGTGTTCTTTAACATGACTTGTCAAGTTCGAGATTATTGTTGCATCTACGGTTGTACTAACCTTTAACAAGTCTTAGTTATTTTACTGTGGGATTCCATTGGAGAGTCGTTGGGACAAGAAATGGCTCTTGGAAATTTAATTATTTTAGAATTGTATTTTTATATTTGTAATTTGTTTATTTATTTATTTCGTTCTTATTAGTTGTAATGTTTGTAATAAACTCTAAATATAGTGAAAAAGGGGATGACTAAGGGGGTGGGGATTATGTGCTAATTGTTCAACCTTTTTTTAGTTTCAAGTTAAATATTTTTGCATGATTTTAACTGTTTGTTGTTTTTCCGTTCAAACTAAAATCATTGTCCAGATTCATTTGTTATTTGAATTGGTGATGTGTTGCGAATTTTTTTTATGAACTCTTATGAAGATAAGTGCTTTCCCTTAACATATAGGTATTGGGAAAGTAAAAGAATTACGAGGTCTAATTTCAAAATTTTAAACCAAGCCAACCCGTTCCTCGCAAGTCGATTTTAAAAAATAATTATCTGTATTTATATATAAATATCTTATGTGCTTATATTTAAAATTTAAATTGTTGTTTAGAAATATATATATATTTTTTCAAACTTAAGACCGAACTCCAATTAAATTGTTGCTAAGGTTGAAGATCACAATTCATAATATCGTGTTGTCATCCCGACAAAGCAACAAACATTTATATATATATATATTTTTTAACTCTCTCGTGTTTGTCTGACATCTTAAGTATATTTTAATAATTGATATAATTTATATTCTTAATCTTTACTTACCTTATGTTTAAGTTGCGTTAAAGTATACACATTATATTTGTTAATATTGTTTTAAATTAGTCTCTTGAATTAATAATGCCATTTTTAGTTATTCATGTGTTTAATAAATAAGTTTGCATGTGTAAATTAATTTATAACTTAGGCTTAAATTAATTGGGAGTTAATATACGTTTGAGTGTTTACTGGTGTTGAAATTAGGTTTCATATACTTGCTAAATAATTTTAATTAATGTCTCGTCTTTAGTTTTTTTTGTTAATTAGTAAATGACCTTTTTTTTAAAACTTGTTTATTTTTGTAAGAGTTTATCCGATCACACGGTTAAGTTAATAAATCAATCTTGTTTGATCGCTTAGTAAATACCCCCACATAATAATGAATTCGACCGGGACCCACTGTTGTGGACCTCGAAAGCTGCTTAACACCTTTCTTTCGAGATAACTTGAGCTCTTACCCGAGTTTTGGTGACGTAGACTAGTTGAACAAAAGTTATAGTTTAGTTAGTTTAGAATGATGCCCTAACGCACCTTAATTCGTTAGGTGGCGACTCTCCTCAATTTAATAATCCTAAAAAAGTTGTCACGTGTTTAGTTCCACTTTCCGTGAGGAAAATGGGCCGTGATAACAGTTATAAACAAACGAACGCAAAAATCTAGTTTAATGATTTTGTGAAGGAATATAATTGTTAATTAGTTTTACCCAAAAAAAAAAGAATCTGAATGTTAAAAAGGAAAATATCAGTAGTCTTTCCTTGTGAAGTTATGACCATAACTGGTGGACACTATTTTAATATATTTTTTTCTTTTAGATACTCATATTTAAGATTTACTATGTGCATGTTTTTATGATGATTAACATAAATATTTTAATATTTATTTTATACATAATATATTTCTTAAAAAATATTTAAGTAGAACTGCTATAAAGGGATAATTTTTCAAAGAGTCGTATTTAAGATTTACTATGTGCATGTTTTTATGATGATTAACATAAATATTTTAATATTTATTTTATACATAATATATTTCTTAAAAAATATTTAAGTAGAACTGCTATAAAGGGATAATTTTTCAAAGAGTGTACCGTTATACTGAACATAACTGCTGTTACAGGTAGAATATTGTTACAAAAAATAAAATCTATTACATGAAAAATAGGTTCAGGGGAAAATCACGTATTAATAATGAAATGTTGTCTTAACGAGGTTTGATTGTACAAACTTTCAAATACACAAAATTTTACTAAGATACCGGTCAACAAATAGAAGTAACTAGCTCTTTTTTAATGTACTTTTTTTGCATGCATAGGACCAATCTCTTCATATTGAACATGAGTTCAATATGCCCTTAACAGTTAAAAAAACACGCAAGACATAAATTTAGTTAAAGTTATTCCCAAGGCATAATTGCAGTCACGCAATTTATATCTGAAGGCAGAATAAATTTAGCTCAGGGCACAAATTGTGCTCTAAGATAAAAGAAATTATGCCATGACACAAGTGCAGTGACACAAGTTATGCTTGAAGGCAAAAACAATTAAGCTCAAGGTATAAGTTTAGTGATACAAGTTATGCCCACAACATCACTTTAGTGATACAAATTATGCCACATGATATAAGTTTAGTGGCAGAAGTTATGCCTAAGGCACGGGTTCTTTAAAAGTTTTGCCTTGCGAAGGTTTGGAACCCTCAATTCATCCGACTCAAGGAGAAAAATAGCACAAGATAGGATATATTATATATTAATTTCTATCTATATTATATTAAGTAGATTGTAGATTTTGATGTATATCTATCAGATCTCTGCCCTTCTAAAAGGAACATCGATTCTAATAATTCCATCGTCGTCTATCAAAACGACTGGAAATGTTTCAAAAAAAGCTAACACAATTCCAAATAGAAAAACTTCAATCATTTTTAGTTGTTTGAAAGGAGAAAAAACAAATGCTAAGGCAAAGCTTCTCTAAAATAATTTTACCTTGCAAAATCAAGTCATAATTCAGGGTATTCTAGCTCATAAATTTTCATTAAATGGTCAGTAAAAAATAAAAATTAAAGATCATAAATTTAAAAATTAAAAATTAAAAATTACCCCAAAATAAGGACAATCTGTGTAAAATACTGAATTCTAGGACCAAAACACCGGATTGTGCTCTTCTCCATTTCCCCAAGTTCTCACTTGAATTGGGGACACATGACATAGGTTAAATTTAATGATTAAGATTTAATCGACCTAAATAAATTTCTAACCATGGTAAATTTGATTTAAAAAATTATTGTAATTCTACAATCTCAACAATATATTATCTTATCCATAAATACAGTAAAAAAAATTTATCCCTTCCTATTTTTTTTCTTATGCGACATCTATCTTTTAATTTTTTTAATTAATAATTTATAAATTCTAATATTTTAATTTTTTTAAAGTTTCAAGTGGAGTTATTATCACCTTTAAAAGTCTCATTATTTTTTCGCTAAAAACTTATTTTTAATGGATCAAAAATGATTTTTTCCTAATAAAAATATTATTTTTCTAATACATTCTTTTTCTAATTAAAATATTATTTTAAAGAATCATTTTCTTGTTTTTCTTTTAAAATTTCTTTAACAAATAAAAACGTAGAAAGTAATTTTTTTAATATTTTTTTTGTTATCAATTAAAATAAAATAACCTCACACACTTTTATAACCTACAATATATATATCATAATAATCCATCATTAATTTTTACTTAGATAAAGATTAAAAAAAATTCTAATAAAATAGTTGTTTCATAATTTTTTTCAAATTGAAGTAAGACAAATATTTGCTAATTAATCATCTATATTATATTAAAAGTGTGAAGGCCCTTAGAAATGTTGATTGAACTTTTGCCCTTCATTAAAAGACATCACAATAGACAAAATTGTCATTTACTATTTTTATATAATTATTGTTTAAAATTATTATTTTTAATTATTTTTCATCACTTTATTTTATCATATTAGGATTTCTATTTATGACATAACTCTATTTGTAGTGTAAATCTAAAAAAAAAAAATTCCACCGATTTTTTTTTCCTTTTTTGATGGTCATGAATTTGTTTTTACTTTATTTTATTATATAAAGTTTTTTATTTGTAGTGTAAATCTTAAAAATACGAAAAATAAAATAAAAATTAAAAGAAAAAAAGAAAAACGAAAAAAAAGTTCCACGAAATCTTTTCCCCCTTTTTGATTTGGAAAATTTTAAGTTTTCTTTTTCTTTTTCCTTTTTGATGATAGGAATTTTTATTAAAAATCTCTTTCTGTTATAAATATATTTATATTATAGTGAATATTTATTAAATGTATTTGTATTGTAGTGGATACATGTGTTTATAGTATAGTGAAAGTCTATAGTTAAAGAGGAATTATACCAATAAATAGAGGGGTTCTCATTCATTGTATTTCATCCTATCAAGAGAAATAAGAATTTCTCTCCTTCTCTCTTTCTCTACAATATTCTTGTTCTTTCTTTATTGTTTTATAACACGTTATCAACACGAGTCTCTATTTTGAGCATTCAATTTGAATAGATCTGAGATAAGAAAAATCTAAGTTTTTTTGGAAAGATGAATTTCTTGATATTTATGTCTTTAGTAATAAGAATATCGATTTTGTTTCTTGATTTGAGAACGACTTATTGATTCACTTGGCAATTCATGCCTCATATTTGTTCCAGAAGAATAATATTATGAAAATATATAATAATATTAATTAATGAGTAATAATGAGAATTTGCAAATATATATATATATATATATATATATATTTCATAAGCTTGTTATAGTTACGACTGAATGTATGGTAGAGAAATTCTCTACGTTATATGCATATCTCAATTTGCTCCGGAAGTAGCAATATCTTAAAAGAGGTTTTAATCTATCATAATCTTATATATTTAAGACACGTTCAGATGATCATGTTCCATTCCTGAAGAATGAGAAATTGAGAACTTTGGATAAATATTATAACTATAGATCCATTTTCTGAAGTGAATGTGACAATATTTAGTAAAATTTATAAACAAAAAAATCACCTCTAGAAAAGGTAGAATAATTGAGAAGAAATATTTTGAAATTTACTCTCGAAGTAGTAAATCTAAAATTTACTCTAAAGTAGTGGAACTTTAAAATCTTCTCCTGAAGTAGAAGAATTTGCAAGCTATCTGAAATGATGTATTCTTATGCTTGAACACAGTAACTAAGTTTGTTCTCCGAAGTGAATAAAATAATACCACTCCTAGAGAGATAGAATAACAATGGATATGAATGTTATTTTTATGGTATATCATGGTAAATCTAAAGTTTACTAGTACATACAATTTTATCAGTTGGCATGACCATTTTGGTCATCCTGATATGATATGTTAATTGAGTATTGAAATATATATTGAAGAACTAGAAGATTCTTCAAGAAATCTTTTCTATTGTTTGTTCTCATGACAAGTTGATTATACCGGCTAATGATGGGACTGAATCCCTAAATTTTGAAAAGTGTAAAAAGGAGAATATGGCCCATTCACCTGCCATGTGTTGTCTTGAGTAGATGCATCCGTAAGATGGTCACATGTGCGTTCATTGTCAACCTGTAGTTTGATATTGATAAAGATGTTTACTCAATATTAATTGAGTTAAAAGTATAATTTTCAGAATATGTAATCAAGACAATTTACTTTGACATTAAATGCGATTGATAAATAGTTAAATCATTGCTCATGAGAGCAAAGTTTAGTGAGTTGGTCTATGATATGATATATTACATACAATAATATTTGTATGTTGACTAATAAATTATAATTAATCCCCCCTCCACTCAATTGATTTAGAGTCAGAAATCAAATATTTTCATCTAATAACTTTTGATGTGTAATATATGATTAATGAATCTATCATGATGCACATAGATGAATTCCCCAAAGAAGATCGTGGATGTATGTTAGTTCTTCTAACATGAGGGGGAGAGAATAAGCAGCTAAGAAATATATTGTGAATTATTAGTATGATCCTCCTTCAAAATAATTCAAGTCAAATGCCTGAAGCATTTGCTGACCTAAAATTATTTTCACGTTTCAGCTACAAAAGCTCATATTAAATTTATGTCCCTGAAATACAGAGTCTATGCATGAAGCACTGTAGATCAATTGGTATCTATTGCAATAATTTTTGAAAAAAAGAATGGAGCAAATGATCATAATAAGGAGGCAATGTGCTCTTGAAGAGCTTATGACATAACACTTCATGAAACCTTATGAGAGGTTTAGGTACCTATGAAAACATTGAAAGTGATGAATGAGTTATGTCCAATTGCAAACCGATATAAATTATATATCGTTGACGATATCTTTGATACAATATAACGCGCAATATTGTAAAAGATTGTGAGGATCTAAATTCTACGTCTATTAAAGCATGCTGATGTAGAAATAATTATCAAGTAAAACGATGCATCTTGATAAGCGTAAAGCTTATAGGACCTGTAGTCCAGACACCAGAAGAAGTCATGTATTTAAGTACTAATTAATGTTATCACTTGACAAAACTTATATGAAAATCTTGAAGGATTCAAAATGCCTGAAGCATTTATAAGTTTTTGCAAACTTGTTCATAGTCCTTATATGAAGAAAATCAAATAAGAAAACAACATCGAAGTTTGTCATACTTGTTGTTTATGTAGATGACACAAATCTTATTGGAACTCCAATAGAGCTTCAAAATGCAATTGATTATTTAAAGAAGAAATTTGAGATGAAGGATCTTGGAAAGACAAAGTTATGTCTTGGTTTGCAAATAGAGCATTTGACAAACAATATCTTTGTTCATCAATCCGCTTATACAGAAAATGTGTTGAAAAGATTTTACAATGAATGGAGCACATCCATTAAGTACTTTAATGGTTGTTCGATCACTTGATGTGAATAAGGATCCCTTCCGACCTCAAGAAAAGAATAAGGAAATTCTTGGTCCTGAAGTACCATATCTTAGTGCAATTGGTGCACTAATGTATCTTGCTAACACTACAAGACCTGATATAGCCTTTTCGGTTAATTTGTTAGCAAGATATAGTTCTGCTCCTACTAGGAGGCATTGGAATGGGATCAAACACATAATGCGGTATCTAAAAGGGACTATCGATATGGGCTTATTTTATTCTAACAATTGCAGTCACGATTTTGTTGGTTATGCTGATGCAGGGTATTTATCTGACCCACACAAAGCTCGATCTCAAACTGGCTACGTGTTCATATGTGGAGGTACTGTCATATCTTGGAGATCAACAAAGCAGTCTCTCGTAGCCACCTCATCATGTTGAGATAATAGTTATTCATGAAGCAAGCCGAGAATGTGTGTGGTTGAGGTCCACGATACATCTCATTAGAGAAAAATGTGGTTTGAAATGTGACAAAGTACCCATAATTTTATATGAAAATAATGCAGCATGCATAGCACAACTAAAGGGAGGATTCATAAAAGGAGATAGAACAAAACACATCTCGCCAAAGTTCTTCTACACACATGAGCTCCAAAAGAATGATGATATTAACGTGCAGCAAATTCGTTCAAGTGACAACGTGACTGATTTATTCACCAAGTCTCTACCAACTGCAACTTTCAAGAAGATGGTGCACAAGATCGGGATGCAAAGATTCAAGGATGTTCTAATTAGGGGGAGTTAATACACGTTGTACTCTTTTTTTCTTAGGAGGTTTTGTCCCACTGGGTTTTCCTTGTAAGGTTTTTAATGAGACAGCCAAAATGCATATTATTAGATATGTGTACTCTTTTTCCTCCACTAAATTTTTTTCACTGAGTTTTTCTAGTAAGGTTTTAATGAGGCACATTATCTATCAAATAGATTTTAAGGGAGAGTATTACAAATATATTTGTATTATAGTAAATGTCTATTAAAGGTATTTGTATTGTAGTGGATACATGTGTTTATAGTATAGTGAAAGTCTATCTTTTGGAGAAAAGTTAAGAGGAATTATCCCCATAAATAGAGGAGTTCTCCTTCATTATATTTCATATCATCAAGAGAAATAAGAACTTCTCTCCCCTCTTTCTCTACAATATTCTTGTTCTTTTTTTATTATTTTATACTTTCTTTTTTTTTTCCTTTTTTCAAAGTCATGATTTTTTTTCTTTTTGATTAAAAAAATTATTTTTTAATAGTATGTCCTAATATTCTTATACTTTTTTTTTTGATTTATATATTTTTCCACTTCTATAAAAGAATTTATAATTGCATAATTTAATTCACTTACTCTTCTATGTCAACACCTTTAATCAATCTCCAACCTTGTATGTTTTCGTGTTAATTTATCTTATTCTTTTTTCATGTTATGAATTTTTTTAATGTCGTGGATTAGCATAATAGTAATTGTTATATCAGCTTGTTTGTATTCAAAATAATTTAACTTTGTTTGCTTCTTTTAATTGAGTATAATATTGATATTATGTTATTTTCTTTAATTGAGTCTTATATTGGCTTTATGTGATTTAGAAATTTGTGTTATTTATAACTGGTATTCTTCATGTACTCATACATCCACAAGTATTATCTATTCAGGTAAAGTAATCTCTTTATCTCATAAAATAATTTTTTTTTATAAAATTATAAATTATTATAACTATAACTCTTGTACACAATTTATTTTAGATAATATTGCAATGGAATCTGAAAAAGATTTCATGAACAAAAGTATGCCAATTAACAACTTAAGGCGATATGATTCTCAATGGATAATAAAAGTCTTAGTTATTGGAGCTGGATTAGTGAAAGAGTATAAAAAAGTGAATAAAAGAAGATACACAAAACTATAACATTAGTTGACGAAGAGGTAATAATTCTTTTTTGGATCATAAACGATATTTATATTTTATATTTTTAGATATATGCTTGAGTTCTTATTTATTTTTGTTATATTTTTATATATATGTTTTTTGACCATTAATATTTAATTTTTTACAGGGCACAAAAGTTCACTTTTCAATAATTATATATTGAATAGTGAAAAAAATATTTACAACAAGATAAGATCTGTTACATAATAAACAGATGCATTAATAGTGTTAACGTAATTTTGTACCAGTAAAAAAAGAGATTGATGTTGGATTCAATGAAAACACTATAGTTCAGGATTGCAACAGTCACATTTTCTACTGTTACTTTTTCAAACAATGTTGTTTTGTTTGAAAATGCAATACAATCTTCCGATGGAACAATCTAATCTAACATTCAATATATGCATAATATTTTACTCTTATTTACTTAACAAAATATTCTTTATAGATATAATATGAAGGTCCTTATAAATGTTGATTAAACTTTTTTGTCCTTCATTAAAAGATTCTACAATATATAAAATTGGCATTCACTATTTTTCTTAATTAGTTGTTATTAATTATTATAGATCTTACCAATTTGTAAAAGGTAAAATTTCTAAATTTAGTATTTTAAAATTGACTAAACCTTTGCTTCTAAAATCTTTCCTTATTTAAATTATATTGAAAGTCCTGAGATTTAAGATATTCAATTATAATTTTATTAACTTATATATCAATCCATTATTTAGCAAACTAACTAATTATCCATCACAATATTTCAATATGAAAAAAAATAAATTAAATAATATAATTTTATTATGTATTAATACTTCTTCTTCTTCTTCTTCTTCTTCTTCTTCTTCTTCTTTAATTTATGTGAAATTCATTTTATGTGAAGTGTTTGACTAAATACATAAGTTCAGAGAAAGAGCAAAAAAATAAAAAGAGTTGAAATAATCTCATAAAGGGTAAAATTAAAAGTTTAAAATTAAGTTACTATTAAATATTTAAAGTATGAAGCCTCGTAACAAAATATCATTCACCTTTTTAAAAATAGAGTGCACATTTGACAAAATAGTTATTTAATTATTTTTTAATATTTAGAATTTTAAAATTAACAAAATTTTATGTATTAAATTCTTCTTTTTAGCAAATATATATAAAATACTAAAATTTATATAAATTATATAATGTATGCATTTAAGTGCTCATGTAAAGGCGAATAACTTTTTTACCTTTCTATCAAAAACTATTTCTATAACGTTTTTATTCATTGACAATACTAGAAATAGAGATTTTTTGCATCGCAAATCAATGAAAAATTTGTGTTATAAAACACAATTTTCTCATTCATTTCCCACCGAACTTTCACTGGCAAAACGCATGGTGGGAAACAGATTTTCACTGAAGTGGTGGAAAGCTTCATGATTTTTCTATGTAAAAACACTACTATCTCCCCCCCCCCCTCCGATATTGGTGGGAATCGCCACTTAATATTTTCCGGTGGGAAATTTCAATGAAAAAATTGTCACACCCCGCCTTGGGGGGTATGACTGGCACCTGGTGCCCTACTAGGACCTGACCTGCTGGACTGTTAAGCCTGGGCACATCTGGTGTCTGGCTGGCTCTAACTCATATTTCTGGAAACAAAGGGCTATATAACGGCTGTAAATACAGCCCCCGGCCCGTTGGCCTATAGCCTTCTGTACCTGTACTAGCAGCTGACCAGAAACATACTAATTCAGGGGAACCTATGCGGGCCGACAAGGCCACCATGCTGTCTAGTTATCTGCAACTCAATCATAAAGCACAAAAAGAAACTACGTGACCGGCAAGGTCACCACTATTGGCAAGCTATGGCCCCACGCGGCCAAAGTAAAAGAAAGCAAGAATACTGGCAACTAAACAACTGCACGGCCTCACACGACCGGCTCATCTGACCACAGGGAATATATAGACTGCAAGCCTCTAAGAATAGCAATAGAAATGATCGGGACAGGGCCCCAACCTACCCGTACTGTAAAACAAAAGAACTGAAATACACTTCTGGAATTCAGTCTCCGGATGACAGGAGTTGAATACTCGACCGCTGACAGGAAGTCACGTAGTATCGCCTGCTCAGTTATGAGTACCTGCAGGCAAGTAATGCAGCGCCCCACCGGGCGTCAGTACCGCTGGTACTGAGTACGTAAAGCAATAACTGAAAGCAAAGTCTGAATACAATAATATAACTGAAGAAACTGAAGTAAAGAGAATAGACTAACTGTCTGACAATGTAAATCATACCTTCTCTCAATCTTTACTGGGAAGGATAAGAGTCATATCTGGAAACGTATCGTGCTACTGCTGATCTACTTGTATCTAACATAACATGTCATAACGTGAAATACATAACATAGCACACACAAACCTTACCCCGGCCCCCATAAGCCGGGAGGTACAACCAGCACAGAATCTATACCCTTACCCCGGTCATCCCATCTCCTACAATGGCTGTAAGCATCCTGCTGGTCCCTGGGTATGCACTTGGGCTCGCTGAGCCCCTGACTATAACTGTACCTGAGTCCGAAGGACTCTAAAATCAACACCCCGGGCGTACCCGCTCGACGGGGGTGTATAAGGGCCGACCAAGGCACAATATGGGGAAACTGGCATCCCATCTTCGTCCCCTTGCGGGACGGCATATCACTCCGTAGAGTGACGTATCCTCGTCCTCTGGCGGACGAGTCGATACAACTATTAACCCTGGGCGGTCATGGATGCTAGGTAATCCAACCCCAATCAATACAACGGTCTCAACTAGTCATGCTGTCTGTGTATCTCACATGCTAAGGCTAACAGGGGTAAGGTATCATGTAAGTCACATGCTGAACTAATAATAGTAATCTGTAAGTGTCTGACACATGCTGAGACAGGTGAGTATAAATATAAATATAGTCTCCCGTCAAACTGTACTGGAGCAAAGGCTATACAAGAGGGTGTTTCTGCTGAAGGCTATGCTGTTTACTGAGTTTCTGTATTAACATGATTTCCTATTTCTGACATGCTTTCTAAACTTTATTTAGTTGCTATTCTATGTCTGAAATGCTTTACATATACTATACTACTTCGCGGGGCTTCAACTAAACACAACAATATCTTAACATGGCATATTACATCACATACTGAATATACTGGGCAATCTTAATCACTTACGTTTGAATCTATATCATACTGATAGGTCTCGTACACGTTACAACCCAAAGCTTCTTACATTGTACCAATATTTATAATAATGCAATATTAGACTTCTGAACATTCTACTGGTCTGTAAAATGCTATACTGTCTCAATATTACTTAACTTGCCGAGGAAACTAACTTTACATACCTTATTCTTGAGCTATCCGTCTGTTGGACGAGGCTCGGCCGGTACTTCAACTGTTTTCTCCCAACTGCATTCATAAACATATCAATCAATACTAAATACAACTTTATTTCAAAAGGCAACGTCACTTTCGATATAGTTTATATCCTAAACTTAGGCTTATCGAAAGACGGCCAGAAACTCGCTATTTTTCAGAGGTCGAGAAGGGAGAAATATTCACTTCACAGCTAGGGACACATAGACACTAATTTAGAGCAATTCCACTTACCTTGGCTCGGTGGCTCGATGATTCGCCGGCCGTATTTCGCGAAACTGAATCCGTAGAAATGCTCTCTGTCGCTAAATACCCCCGTATCTGGAGTTAATTTGAATTTGGGCAGCGTTTAGTAGCGTAATCGGACGGAAATTATATAATTTCCTCCGTTCTTACCTTCTCTCTGCCGCTTTGCTCTGTTCTCTGGAAATTTATTTAGGATTTTATCAATTAAAACCGAAGTGGGGCTTTATATACTCGGGCCTGGACAAGGCCAACGTGTCACGGAGCCATCGCGGAGGCCTCTCCTCCGTGACACGCTGCCATCGCGGAGGGGCTCTGCCTCGGCTCCATCCGCGATGGTTCAACGGGTTTCTCGTTCGATTTTTTTCCCGGACCTTCCTCCAACACGTATGGCCTTCAAATATGCTTAACCAACGTGAGAATAGATCATCTGAGTGCCGGGAATTCTACGGGGTGTAACAAAAATAATGATTCTTTGGTGTGAAACAAGTATTAGAACAAACTGAAGAAAGAACTATTAGATTTGATCACTCTTAAACATAATAATTTATTAATTTGAAATTCATAATTTTTTTTTAAAATTCTTTTATTGTTACATAAACACATCTTTTAAATATAATTTATGCTATTTTTATAAATTTATTTTTATTAATATGAGAAATATGCTAAAAGTGACAATAAAAATCACTTCGAAACTTTTAAAAAATTAAAATATAAAATTTATAAATTACTAATTAAAAAAATTTAGTAATATGGTCCAAATATTCCATTTCACACGAGACCCGCTGAGCCAAAAAGAAAAAAAGAAAAAAAAAAAACAAACAAAAAGAGGTCCAGAGAAAAAAAAAAAACAGAAAAAAAGGTGCCCTTGTGCTTTGTGCAGAAGAAGTATCGGATAACGCAGCCACCCTTGTGCTTCTCGGACGCCCTTCATTGCTGCCGCCTCGTTCAGCTGTATTGACTTTGATTCAGGTATTTTGGCTTCATATTCTAGGGCTTTATTTGTTCGCTTTTTGCGTCCTTTTTCGATTTTATGTCTGTCTCGTGTTGTGATTTATCTAATTAGCCTTCAATCCTTTATTATTTCAATTCGATTTCCTCTATTTCCCTTTTACTTGTTAAAAGGCATCTGAAACCCTGCCCCTTCTCGCGAGAATTATACATTCTCCTACTATCAGTGTCTTTGGTATTTTGGGCTTTCATTGTTTGTCGCTTGTGGGTATTCGACAACTTCTTTTCTTTGCTTTCTTAGATATAGTAAAATTTATCTCTGTTATGTACATAATCAGTTATCAATTTGCTTATCCAACACATAACTGTCTCTGCGTATTTATCGTATTTTCTACTTTTTCGGTCTTGTAAATTCTACGGGTCATTATCTCTTTCTGTTATTTCCTTTTTCCAATTATCTCCCTGGTCTGTGTGCATTGAGTGGGGGAATGGGATAGTTGGAGGTTGTTAATGAAGCGAGGATTGTATGGTTCTCTTACGCACCCTTTGCAGTAATCTCACTGTAATTTTAATCTATTTGATCCTTAAAAGTTGACTTGATCTGCTTTCCTTTGGGTACGGATATTCTGTAACTGAAAAATATCTTACTTGTTTCCTTAATTGAACAGGCATGCCAATGAGCTCTTGCACTTTATGAAGCTTGTTTGTTTATTATGTTTTACCTCTTCTGCCTACCTGTCCTTAATAAACGATTTACCTCATTTGTGTATCATTCTACTTGATTGCATGCCAATTTCCACCTTTCCCTTTACTTTACCTTTGGTGTGTGAACAAGGATAGGTTGTGGGTAGTTGGAAACCGGAAGCTCTTGCTCATTGAGCACTTCTTTTCAAGCAATTGTAAAGTTAGCTTACTTATTTTTCTATGTTGTTTTTAGAAGCTCTCAACTGACCATTCATAGGGAGGGACTCATTGATCAAAATTGAGATAGCATCATTATGTTCTAGTGGTAATTATTTTGGCATGCTTTGACAATGGTGGCTGATCAGTGGAAGAAACGTCTACGTGCTGCCAGCAATGTTGACTGTTCTCTGGACCCCCATGGATTGAAGAAGAAGAAGAAGCAGGGATTAGCAAGATATAATTTGAAGTTAAGATCCAACGTTTCTCTGGTTTGGGATGACAAGAAAAGGTGTGTTCTTGCCAAGAAGGAGCAAGTTGGCATTTCACGGAGAGACTTGACTCCCTTTTTGGATTCTCTCTCACATCACCATAGCATATTGGCTGATGTTTTTACGCTACCTCATGAAACTTTTGAACTCAAAAATTTAAGCGAGGTCCTCTCGCACAAGGTAACACTATCAAATTGTGTATGCTAAATATTTGTTACTGAAAGGTATAGTTATCCTTATATCTTACACTATGGAAGTTGATTTAGGTTTGGCAGGCAAACTTGTCAGAAGATGAGAGAGGATTTCTTATGCAATTTTTGCCGGAAGGGTCAGGACTAGATGATATTGTCTATAGATTATTGGGGGAGGAAAACTTTCACTTTGGAAATCCTTTTCTTAAGTGGCAAGTCTTTCTTTGCTTAATATCTCAATATGTTCCATATTAAATTTTCTAGTTTTTTCATATTTGGAAATTTGTACTTGACATTCTTGCGACTTCTCTTCTTACTATCAAAGAGTCTCTCGCGTTCAGAAGTTAAAAGTTGCGGAAATGAGGATGCTGTGGTGGATGAGTGAGCATACTAGGAGAGATAGGATTAGAAATGAAGATGACAAGATACTAGTAGCCTCAATGGAGGACAAGATGCGGGAAGCGAAGCTGATATGGTTCGGGCATGTAAAGAGGAGATACAAGGATGCCCCAGTGCAGAGACATGAGAGGTTGATTATGGATGATTTCAGGAGAGACAGAGGTAGGACAAAGAAGTATTGGGTAGAGGTGATTAGACTACACATGAATCTGTTGCAACTTATCGAGGACATGTCCTTAGTTAGGAGGTTGTGGAGGACATGGATTAGGGTAGAAGGTTAATAGGTAGTAGAGCATTGTCTTGCAATTCCTTCCGTATAGGGAGTCGGTGTCTTTTTATTTCTGATACTATCTACAGCTTCTTGTACTTCGATTATCACATATTGTGTTGTAGTTACTGATCCCTTTTTTCAGAATGCATTGTCATGCTTTCTATTGTGTTTTACCATGGTTTCTTCACTTTTGTTATTTCTTCTTACGATCTACTTTGATATGCTTTTGTTTGAATCGAGGGTCTATTAGAAACAACCTCTCTACCTCCAAGTCAGGGGTAAGGTCTACACTATACCCTACCTAGATCTAAGTTGCTGGATTACACTGGGTATGTTCATGTTGTTGTATAAATATAAAAGAAGCTAGGATATGTTATTGATATAAATCGAGATAGAGGAGATTAGAGTTAATAATTTTAGCATCATGTTCTTCCAATGAGATTAGAAGTTATAGTTATCTCACCGCGGAGCAATTGTTTTAAGGATGCAATGAGAGGTCGAGAGATTCGTGGAGAAGAAAAGATGAACTAAGGGTTTAGTGTTTGTGGATGTAGTTTGGTACGAAGATAATATGATACATCGATTGCAATAATGGGTCAAATAAAGGGATTATGAGGATCATAGTACATGGATATATGAACTGCATCTGTGCCATATCCCTATCTTTTTATTAAATAGTATAGAATATTTGATGTTGTTAGTATGCCAGGTAGCATTTACAAAGGACCAATAAGAGGAACCAAACATCTTATCTTTTAATAGAACCTAATATGACTTGCAATCAACCTCCCACACATTGGCTGTAAATATTTTCCCAATCTAGTCCCTGATATACCAAATGTCCTTTCACTTTAGGAGTCTGGAGAAGCATATGCTTTACCGTTTATGGAACTAACATCTTGTAGTTGTTTTGGCCTCGAACTGTAGTTCTCTAACCATCTGAGACCTCTTTCCTACCTTCTTAGTTGGGTGCATTCTATCTGACCACCTGTGTGTTGCTTCTATTGGCTTCTGTTAAGTAGGTATGTGATTATGCACTTATTAACCTTATAGCTTACACCATTATGTCGATTATCTGAACAATATCCTTAAATCAACACCTCAAGTTGCGAAAGAAGTTAGCATGAACTACTTTGTAATAAGTTAGTATGTTTCATGATCATTTGCACTAGAGTCCCAGCTGCCACACGTTGATATTGGCATAGCATGTATAGGTAATCTTTGAACTCTTCTCATTTTCAAGTGCTTTATACTTTTGATTGGAGAGATTTTGGGCTATGGCTGAAGCATTAAGGATAATCTACCTTTTAAAATACTTTTTTGTTTCTGTTTATAGTTTACTATATAGGCCTAACTATGCATTTACCTGGACATGTGAGATTAACCCTTTACATGGATGTTCTGAGAATCACATGTTATCAAAATCTCTGACATCTCTGCAGGGGTCAGATGCTCTGTTCTGGTAGCTTTCACCCTGATAATGTTATGCGTCAGGAGCAGCTTCTCAATGCTAACAAGAAGGCATATTACATGGAATTACAAAATTACCATGACAAGTATACAGTTTTCTTTACTGTACTTTTCTTAACCTTATCTCAGAACATTTTTCTGTTTGCATTACATTCTACTTCTCGTGGCAGTATGATTGGGAAGTTGCAGTTATGGAAGGAAAGTTTGGAGAGCTGTAAAGACTCAGAGGAGGAAATGATTGAGAGAATATTGAGGTTGGTTTTCTTTTGTTGTCTTATGTTCTAGGTTTATTTAGTAAATTTAAAAGAAAGAAAGAAAGAAACACATGAAAATAAATGAGGCGGAATAGGTCGGGGCCCCTCATAGACTTGACACATTTTATTCGGGGCTCACTCAAACTTTGTCTAGTCCTAATGACCTTCCTGGACTTGGCTTTTCAATAGGCTCGACTCCCCTAACCAATCTCACCTAATGGGCATTGGCTGCCAGACATTTTTCAGCGCAACGTGGCATCTTTTTGAAATAACATATTTTATTATATTTTTAGATTTGTTAACTTTTTATATTATTTTTTTCTGGTCAAATTTGTATAACAGCTTGATTGGAACTCCATTATTTAGGCTGTGTTTTTCAAAAATGATTTAAAAAAAAATATATATGTATGTGTATATATATATTATATATATAGAGCTAAAAGTAGTAGAGTTTGGCCAGTTTTTTCTTTTTACAGATTTGGCCCAAAAAGAAGAAGAGTTAATGCTCTTCTTTCTGGAAGAGATAAAAAGAAATACATAGTTGGAATTCCATTATTTTAGATCGAATTTTTTATTTGACTAAAAATGCCCTAGCAACTTCTTTTTAATACCTTTGGCCCAAAAAGAACGAAAAAAATACAATGTTAGAATAAATAGTGTTGCATAACAACCACATACCGTGTGTAATCCCACTTTGTGGTGTCTTGCGAGGAGGGTATAGTATACACAAAGGTTATCCGTACCTTCAGAGACTGTTTTCTTTAAATCTTCGACTCAAGAAAAAATAGTTTAAAGTAGTAAGGAAAAATAAATAACGAAAGTGAAGAAGCCATGAAAAAATACTAGCAAATCATTTTGAATAGTACTTACAACAAAATAATATAATAATCGAAGTATAAGAAACAACAAATATTAACAGCAGTCAATGGACAGGGACTATAGGAGTAATGCGACGAATACTAGTATGGAAGGGCAAGTGAGACAACACTCTACTACCTTCTAATCTTTTACCCTAATTCGTGTTCTTTACAACTTTCTATCTACGGTAATGTCTTCGATAAGCTGTAACTGTGCCATGTCCTGTCTAATCACTTCTTCCCAATACTTCTTCGGTTCATCTCTAATCCTCCTGAAACCATCGATAGCCAACATCTCCTACTTTTGCACTGGGACATTCGTGTATCTCCTCTTTACATGCCAAAACCATCTTAGCCTTGCTTCTCGCATTTTGTCCTTCACCGGATCCACTCCACCTTGTCTCAAATATCTTCATATCTAATCCTATTCCACTAAGTATGCCTAGTGCAACATTCTCATTTCTGCAACTTTTAATCTTCTGAACATAAGAGTTTCTTGATTGTCCAACACTCCCTCAGACAACATAGAACCACCACTGTGACTTGCCTCTAAGTTTTGGTGGCACCTTCTTATAACTCAACACTTCGCATGCAAGTCTCCATTTCATCCACCCTTCACCAATAAGGTGTGACATGTCATTGTCTGTGACACATCATCGTCAATCATCCTATTCTCTTGAATAATAGATCCAAGATACTTAAAACTTTCTCTAAAAAATAAATAAAAAGAGATAAACAACTGAAACTCCACTGTTTTGAATAAAAAATTTACTCAGATAAAAACAATGAGTTCCAGCCAATTTTTTTAAAGATTTTGCCTGAAATTGAAGAAATATACCGGTGGGATTTTTTTGTTAATAAAGGTAACTATGTTCATATATCACAAAAAACCCATCATCAAGAGATGATGGAGAGGGGATTTACCAACTGGGGTCCAAAAGAATATTGGAAAGAGCCCGAAACTGAAAAGCTAAACTTCTCACTTTTCCTAATGAACATACTAAGGGGTCGTTTGATACGTGGGATAAGGGATAATAATCCCTGGATAAAATGCAGGAGTATTTTAATCCTGCGTTGGTAAGGAGTATTAGTTAGTCCCGGGATTATTTATCCCACCATTTATACTATAATGATGGGATAAGCTATCCCATATATATGGTGGGATAACTAATTCTATGGGATATTTCAATCCATGGGATAACTTTGTTTATTCAATCCCCCATACCGAACGACTCTTAAGTCTTCTATATCCCCCATTAGGTCTTGTTTACACCCAAAAGAAAAAGAGACCAAGGCAATTCAATGTAATTTTCTGAATGTGATTGCTTCCATCTTCAAAATGCCTTGAGTTTTGAGACCAAGGCAGTTCATCTTAATTTTCTGAATGTGATTGCTTCTATCTTCAAATGCCTTGAGTTTTGTTCCTTCCATATTGTCCACCATATGCATGCTAGGCTGCATAGTAAGCAATCTTCTTTTGCCTCTCTTCTACCCACTCCCTTTCAACTGTTAAGCATCTCAAATGTAGTTTTGGGTATTACACAAATTTGCAGTTGTCTTGCAATGTAAGAACATATGCTCATAGTTCTCTGCATCCTGTCAACATAACAGGCATCTTGAGAAAATCTGTAGACCTCTTCATTGTAGGACTTCACAAACTAAGCAAGCCCTTCTAACCCCCTTGCTTCTTACTGTGAGTCAGTGAGTCCCGCATTACCAGGTTATAGCCTTTTTTCTCCTTCTTTCCTTATATTTGGGAAAAGTTGTCATTGCTTCTATAGAAAAATGAAAAGAAATATACAATTAGAATTTCATTATTTTGGTTAAAACATCCTTTTATTTGGATTAAAAGAATAGATTTTCAGCCATATATTTTACAGATTTGGCCCAAAATAAAGAAGAAAAACATAATTAAAACAAATAGCCGTTGCATCTAAAGTTGAAATAAAAAAGAAATATGAAGTTGCGACAAAAATGCATTGTATTACTTACTAAGAAATGTGAAAGCAGGCATCTTCCCGTTAACATGCTTGCTTGTTGACGGGGTAATTTGGTAATTTCGAACATTTTGACTTTTGCTTTAAAAATAGTACACTTCATTTAGGCATGTGGACGGGTGCAATTTGGTAATTTCACATATTTTAAGACGTTAATTTTTTGAACTTATGGGCATTTCTGTGCATTTGTTCATGTGAGACATTGTATTCATAATTAAAGTGTTAGTGGTCTTTAAGAATAATTACTATTACGGCTAGATTGAGCAACACTAAGTACTTTTATTTTGAACTAACAAATAATTTGAGATAACTGTTTTTAGCTTATCCGCTACACAATGTATAATAAATAATATAACGTTATTCGTATTAGGCTCGTGCAACGCCCAGGTTATCCTGACTAGTATTAATAAGAAATACAAATTTGGAACAAATAAAACATTTTATATGATTATGTGTCAATTAACGGTTGAGAACACCCCTTTTAGAAGTTGAATTTTTGATTTTTTCAATCCCAAGAACCTAAAAAGGCACGCTCTTTGCCGTGTTAGTCTATGACGGTCGAGGCTATCGAATTGCCAAGTTCGGGGGGTAATCAAGACCAAAAATAGTTCAGATGTGCACCGAATAAAATGTGTCTAGTTTAGGAAAATCTGAGATTTTCTGCCAATAAAGGATAATTTAGAAGAAATATATTGAAATCTTTTGACAACGTTGCTAAATTATGCCATAGTAGGAGGTTGTTGCAACGATCCTATTTCCTTGATATTGTTGTTCTGGATTGAGCTTAACCTTCTAGTTTATCAATATATCTTTTTGATAAAAGTAGCTAGAAAAGAATTGATTGAAGGAAGAAGCAAAAGTGAATAGATAAAATGAGCTTACGTTATGATGTCTTAAATTTTTGTGGTATATTTGTAATTCTTAATATGATAATTGCTTTTTTCCCATTATAAGGGTCATAACACTCACATATCTTTTTTGGGGTATTCAGGAAGGGCTTCACGGAAGGCACATATGGCAGTTCGCCTGATGGAGCTAAGATGGCTGCAAGATCTAGGAAAGGAGAAAAGCTAAACAAGCGCAATATCCAACACAGCGATGGTGCCAAATACATGTCTTATATTAAGGTGGCTATGCTTTGGTTGGAACATCTTACGAGTCTTTCAAAAATATTCCAATGATCTTGATTTTGTTTGTTTTCTCACCAAATACTTGGAGCTCACACATGTTGCAGCCATTATTCAACTAGATGTTGGCCCAGCCATTTTTTCACTTGAGTACTTACATGAGATGCTTTTCATTTCAGTCTTTCACGTGTGCAAACTTTGTAAAAACTATTGTCACTCGTTGAGTTTATGTTATTTTCTCATCTCCAGTGGCTGATAGTCTTACCCCATCCTTCTTCCCCTTCCTTTCTCCGTCATATTTCAGGTCAGTCGAGAACACTATCAACGTGTTAAGAATAGCATGAAGCATAACAGTAATAGCATTCAACCCAGGTCTCTGAGCAACGTCTTAGGTGATGTGGAAAATCTCCATGTACAGCCATTTGAATTTTACGAGGAAGAAGAGCGTCAGAAATTACATGACCACTGGTTAGTTTGTTGAGCAACACGTTTCTTCTAGTATTATCAATGTTCTTCACATTAATTCCTAGTGTGTTTTTGTACAGGCTGCAACTGGCAAATAGGGATGTCCCTGCTGGTTTTGCAAATTGGGTACAGAGGCGTTCACAGGAATTGCATGTGAGAATATCATTAGGTCAAGAAATGAAACAGAAACTGAATGTCCAAATTAAGGTCCGTCTTAGGAATGCATCTTATACATCCAAGTTCAGAGAATCTGCTTGAATTACGTGATGATTTGTTTACTTTGTTTATCAGGGTAATGAGAAAAAGAGCTCTGATGGAATCTTTGCAGAACCAACTGATAATAAAGAAGCAGAAGAGAGAATGAGCTCTGATGGGATCTTTGCAGAACAAACTGATAATACAGAAGCAGAAGTTGGACTCTCAATGGAAGTAGAGGTTCATACTTTTAGCTTTTCTCCCCGTTGTGTTTGAGGGTCAATGTGGGTTATCTCATCGCTTTTTTGAGGAATCAGTTCTGAAGATGTTTCTAAGCTTCTGACATTTTTTTTTGGCTTTTTCTAATGGAAGTTCCAGATAGTTTATCTCAGTTGTCTAATTGTTAAATTGTCTAAGTTTGCTCTAGATTGGTCAGCAGGAGGACAGCGAAGAATCTGATGGGTTGATCGAGAAGCAAATGGAAAGAGAAATAGTAAATAATGAGTTACCTCTACAGTCAGAGGTCAGTTATACTAATAGTCAATAGACAAACAATTGTATAGATGTGAAAAGGTTTCACCTATAATTCTTACCAACTCGTGTACGTCGAATGGAAGATGGTTTTTTTAGTTGTCTAATTGTTAAAATATCCAAGTTTGCTCTAGGTTGATCGGTTTAAGAGCAAGGAAGAATCTGATGGGTTGATTGAGAAGCAAATGGAAAGAGAAATACTAAATAATGAGCTTCCTCTTCAGTCAGAGGTCAGTTATACTAATAGAAAAAACAATTGTATAGAGGCGAATTCTTACCAGCTTGTGTTTGAAGGGAAGATGGTTTCCTTAGTTGTCTAATTGTTAAAATGTCCAAGTTTGCTCTAGGTTGATCTGCATGAGGGCAAGGATAAATCTGATGGCTTGATCGAGAAGCAAATGGAAAGAGAAATACTTAATAATGAGCTTCCTCTACAGTCAGAGGTCAGTTATAATAATAGAAAACAATTGTATAGAGGCGAATTCTTACCAACTTGTTCATGTCGAAGGGAATATGGTTTCTTTAGCTGTTTAGTTGTTAAAATGTCCAAGTTTGCTCTAGGTTGATCAGCATCAGGGAAAGGAAAAATCTGATGGGTTGATCGAGAAGCAAATGGAAAGAGAAATATTAAATAATGAGCTTCCTATAAAGTCAGAGGTCAGTTATACTAATAGAAAAACAATTGTATAGAGACGAATTCTTACCAACTCGTGTATGTCAAAGCCAAGATAGTTTCTTTAGTTTAATTGTTAAAATGTCCAAGTTTGCTCTAGGTTGATCAGCATGAGGGCAAGGAAAAATCTGATGGGTTGATTGAGAAGCAAATGGAAAGAGAAATCCTAAATAATGAGCTTCCTATACAGTCAGAGGTCAGTTATACTAATAGAAGAGCATTTGTATAGAGGCAAAAAGGCTTAACCTAAATTCTTACCAACTCGTGTATGTTGGTAGATGGTCTCCTTAAATACAAGGGTCCCTGTCTCATTAAATACCAATAAATGAGTGGTAAACTTCAGTTCAAGAGTTTTTAGTTATATTATAATTTGCCGGAGAAGAATTTTTTGAAGTTTTCCTATATGCTTGATAAGATTCAAATAAACTCTTTGGTTATATGATGGTCAGGATCAGGAGGGAGAAGAGTCCGCAAGCTTATTTGATGAACAGACTCCTGATAGCACAGCTAACACTGATTATGATGATGAGGCTCTCCCCGTCCCACTCAATCAGGATCTTGATCTTGTTTCACTTGATGAGAGCAATCAGTTAGGTCACTTTAAGCTGGATTCTAGCGAGAACAATATAATCCAGCAGGCAGATGAAGTTTCTCCACCTGCATCAGAGTATCCAGAAGGGTTGAATAGTGTGGATGTTCCTGTTGATCAAGGGGATCCTCTTGCTTCTACCGGTGATGGTTGGCCAGCAGTTAGCATAGCTGCTTCTTATGGGTGTGCCACTCCGATAAGTCATGAATATTCTTCTGCTGAGCAGTTGTCACTTGGGCATCCTCGAGTTACTGATGAGCCAGCCGCTAGTCTTATTAATCTGGAAGCTGTCCCAACAGAAAAGGATGCTGGGAGGGATATGTTGCCCAGAGAACCCAGTGCTGTTTCTCATTTTGGTTCATACCCTCAGGACAGGAATGAAATATTCCACCCCTTTTTCAAGGATCCAGATTGTTCGTCTTACAATCGTGAGCAGAGACAGCCTCCGCTGGATTTCCAACCATCAACCAATCTGATGGTGGAGCCAGATCAATATTCTGGTCATTTTAGGGAGCAGCTTCATGCGCAGTTACCATTGGAGCTACGGCAAAAGGGGCTTAATGATCTCCTCATGCATCAGAATTTTCAGGGGAATCTATATCCAGATGGAGGTCGATACTCTTTCCCTAGGCATGAGCAGTTGAATGTTGGCATGCAAGATTGGGCTGTCAATTCTGTTCATGTGTCAGCACCGTCTCAAACTCATCTAAGCAGTGGAGACTTGTTAAGTCAGAATTGGTTCTCTGGGGAGAATCATGCCCGTGGGGGCTGGTCTACTTTAGGAGGTGTAGGTGGTCCATCTCAGAGCATTGGAAGCGTAAACAACTCAGATCAGAGCTTGTACAGTGTTTTATCCGAGTGTAATGCACTGCATCAGAGTGGTTCTTATAACCTATCAGGCTCAAGAGAACGGTTGATCCCTTCAAGGAACTATGGTGAGATAAGCGTGGGAGTTCCCACAATGAGCAATGCCTCACAGCAACAAGCTGTTTCCCTTAGTTACATAAGTAGCCAGGAAAGTCCTGGGGGCCTTAAACCTAGTGGTCTTGGATGGACGAGCATGTCTACTCAGAATCCAGGGTTACGCGAATCCATGGGCAAACCATTCTTGAGGCCCTGGAATCCGTAAGGATGTTCTTGCACAAGGACACGAGGCTCCAAGAGTTAGGCAGGACAAAAATTGATGTAAATTCTTACACCTCAAGATGTAGACGGCTATGTTCATGCAGCCGGATTTTAAATGCATTTGTCTTTGAGTTGAGACTGCAGCAAGGCTTTTCTTGATGATGACCAAGCCTCAGGGGCATTTTGTACATACATACATTAGACAAATCTAATGTCGGTGTATATACTAGATACATATAGATATAGGGGAGATTGGTTTAGTCATGGAGGTTGAATGGTTCTTTAATTAGATATATTTAGTAAGTAGCTAATATAGTTCTTGCTCTTATTTTTTCCCTCGTCTTTTGGCGGTAAAATAAAAATGTCTCATTCCTTCCCGTATAATCTAAATTGTTAGGAATGAGGAATTTGCTGCATGTACTTATTAGTATCTGGGGTTTCTGTTTTATTTTGAGTAGATCATTCAGTAACCCTTCATCGTTTGGCATTGACGAGAAGAGGCTTGGGGATGAATTATATATTTTAAAATATTTTACTTGCACTTCAATTGATCAGCATCAGCATTAAATTATTATATATTCTCCTCACTCTCACTTTAAATTATTATAGAGTAACTAAAAATTCTATGGGATATTGGTCCACGTCGATTGAGTTTCATTTGTGAATACTCAATATCAAACTAATAATAATAGTAATAATAGTATTAAAGAAGAGCCCAAAGGACCTACCGAGGAGGCACTGTAGGCTCTTACAATTATAAATTAAAAAAGAATAGTAATGTATGTATGGTTTCATTTCGTCGGTTGATTGATTCCTGCCGTTACACCCCACCCCACCTTTTTATTTCCTTCTTCGTTACTGTCGCCTTTAATTTGATAGCATTGCCTGCCCTTGTTTCTGTCTTTGGAATCACGCGGGGGAGAATGGACAAGAAGAAAGAGGTGATCCGATTGGAGCGCGAGTCTGTTATTCCAATCCTCAAACCCAGGCTCATCATGGCCCTCGCCGACCTTATAGGTTTAATTCTATTCTCTCCCACACTTTCTTCTTCTAATCATCATTCAACCACCTACTGTGTTTCTGTACTATGTATGCTCTTTCACTTTTTTCTCAATCTCACAAAACCCCTTTTCTCTTCTCTAATAATCTGATATCTTAAGTTTCTCTTACTACCGTCGAGAAAACTGTCTGCTAAATTTCCTCTACTAGAAAGGCAAACAAAACAAGGAAACATTGTTCCTCTCTTTCCAAGAGGAGAATTTTAAAGCAAATACCCTACTTTTGGCTCTCTCGGAGATGTTTAGCAATTATTGCATGCCAAGGATTTAAACCTACCATGTTACTACGAACCACGATTTCCTAGTTTGAGGACGTCTGAGTTTTATCTGTCTTCATATAAACCCCTTAACGGTAGTTTACTCTTAATTTGAAAAATTTAATGCTGTTTCCCCAAGCACTCTAATTTTTTTGTCACAAAAAAAAATCAAAACAGACAATTTGACCTTGATTATTTCCCCATATTAATCAGATTAATTTTTGTCTGGAACTTCCGTAGTGAACCAGGTGACTTATCTCAATTAGGAGTTTCATCGTCAAGTACTTCTTCAGAGTGAGAGGCTTCCAATCAACTCAAAAGTTCACCACTTTCTCTTGAATTTAAGATTAAGATGTTTAATGGAGATTATATTTTTGCAACTCCACCTCAATTCATAACTAGTTAGCAGCAGGTTATGTGAATTCTCATCAACTATTCTTCTCCTTTTGGTCTTGTTTTATTCCACTACTCAATAAATTGTCTTTTAGGACATTTATGGGATTCTCTTGTATACTACCATGTCGGCATTGTTATTATCAATGAAACCTTTTACTTGATAAAAAAAATAAAGATGGGATTCTCTATAACCAGGAATTCTCTAAATCTTACACTTCCCTTACATGGTCACACAAGCATAATATACTCTAATGGGCCAAGAAAGGCTTCCATCTTTTCATCAAGTCCTCGTGGATTCTAAGAAATTGTAAGTCTTTTGAAATAATTTCCTTCTATGTGATTTGTTGTATAGGTAAGTAGAAATAATATTCACAGTTAAACCAATGCTATAAGTTAGTGCTGGACAAATCAAATTGTGGGGAGGCCCCTGATGGAAAGGAGGAGGGATCCTGTACGCCCTCCTTGTGGATTTTATGGAGACACTTGTTGGATTGAAATCCCAAAAAGCTTTCAAAATTATTCTGTACTGTATAAGTTTTGACGTCTTATATGTTGGAATTTTTAACACAAATGTTAAGTTTTTCTTCTGGATATACATAAATCATATCCGTGTCTTTGCAGCTTAGTTCTCTTCATTCTTTCTTTAAAATGATTTTCATTACTACCTTTATGAAAATTGTATAATGTTAGATGAATCTCTGGTTTAGTTCTCTTTAATTTTTTTTTTTATGATTGATTATCCAAGTAAAGGTTTTGTTTTGAGGTTCTAATGATCCCACCTTCCCCCTTGTGCAGAACATAGTTCTGACCGGGCTGAATTTCTGAAGCTTTGCAAGAGAGTTGAGTACACAATTCATGCTTGGTATCTTCTACAATTTGAGGATCTCATGGTAATACAATTTTACGTTGCTTTTCATTTGATCAAATATGCTTTCTCCATCATTTGACTGCAAATGAATATAATTGCTGATGTTGATATTGTGTTGATCAATAATATTGTGTTATTGCAGCAATTATACTCCTTGTTTGATCCTGTAAACGGGGCTCAAAAATTGGAGCAGCAGAAGTTATCTCCAGATGAGATTGACATTCTTGAACAGAATTTTTTGACATATTTGTTTCAGGTAAAAAAGATGCAGCTTCTTCTAAAGTTTTTTCTCTCTGGTATCTGAACTAGCTATATGAGCCTTTTAGATTCACAATATAACATGCAAGCCGAAATTGCCTAGCCAGTGTACTTGATAGCAAGAGACTTGAGTTTTCATCTGTTGGCCCTCAAAGATCCAGCTGGCCCAGGTGTCACTCATAACATTTGAACTGAAGTCTAGATATCACATGGCAGTTGGGATTTCTTTTGAGCAACATCAAATGGAAGCATTTCCTTATATAAAAGAGGACTTCTCAAGGCTAATGATTGCAGATAGTTAATAAATGAAGAAGAGATAACTCAAAAGCCACTTCAGTTTAATTCTGGGGAATGGTTTAGTTTTAGCATTAATATTCTTTTCCTAGAAATTTGTTCTTCAGAAGGACAGGGTTGAGATATCTTTGCTAAACACTTTGAACAAAGGTCACATTCTCTATGAAGGATTTGGAAGTTGATTGAATCAACCTCATTTTGTCTGGCCATTGACTGATCTAAAATGTTCAAGTAAGAGAGTCGGAAACATGGCAGGCGGTGGAGGCTAAGCCTTCACTTCAAGAACGCGCCACTAACTCTGATGGTAGGGAAGACCGTCATCCGTCTTATTCTTTCCGACTCCCCAGCAGCATTTGCCCAAGTGATATTTTGAGCACCCCCCCGTTGGACCTATCAATGACCACCATCAGCTGCTATAATCAATTGAATCCACATATCTTTAGTCATGAGATTAGTGTTCCAGTTAAATTTATAAAAACTCCAATCTCATATGTGTCTGTGTGTGTATATATAGTCTTCATTTGTTTATATAACAATATCGCTCTCTCTGTGTATGTGTGGACCCACGGTCCAATAGTTCACCAGAAAAAGGGAAGCTAGAATACTTTCTATCTACAGCCCTGTATGGAGGGGCCTGACCTTTATGGACCTTCAAATAAAAACCCCACCCAAGGACAAAATATGCTATCCTCTTTCCCTGGCCCTAGAAAAAAATATGTAACCAAAAAAAAAGAATCGTGCATCAGGTTAAGTGTAAGATCCTCTGAAATTGAAGAGGCTGTATCACATTGATTTAGCTTCCTTGTGGATGCACATCAACTTGCTAGTTAAACATTGAAACTGTTGGAAGATGAGAGGTATCATAGCCTGTCCTTTTATGGTAGAGGTAGCCATTGACATTGAGAGAAAAAACTAATTGGTTTTGCTAAGGGGAGGAAGACAAGCAGTGAGGTGAACGGTAAGAACTCAAGGTTTTCTTCTTCAGGGAGTGGGAGGTTCTTCTTCCTTCATTCTTCGTTATCCTTTTCTCTTCTTTTTTTTTCTTAGCACATTTTTCCCATGTGCAAAATTGAATGGAAGGGGATATTTCTGTGTTTCAATCATGGGGGGCTATATATTAATTCATTTATCTCTAAAGTCGTTTCCCATTATTTTACACTGCGTTCTCTTACATTTGAGACCAAGCTTTATAATGGATTTTTAAACTCGCATCAAGCTCTAAGAGCAGTGAATTCTGAATGCTTCTTCATATCTAGCTGGAGGATTAAGGGAAAATGGGGTTGACAGTTGTGTTTTTGTGCGCACTTATTTATTCTCCAGTTTCTGTCCTCATATCTCTTATGCTGATGCAGATTATGGACAAAAGTAATTTTAAAATAGCGAGTGATGAAGAGATCAATGTAGCACATTCTGGGCAGTATCTTCTAAATCTTCCAATCACTGTTGATGAATCTAAGGTTTTTACCAAGCTGCTCCCACATATAATTTGGTTCCAACAATTATTGGCTCTCTTGATATAGTTCCTTGTTGGCATGTTGACTTTGTGATTCATTCTACCTTATCCTGGATGCAGCTTGACAAAAAACTTCTAAAGAAGTACTTTGCAGAGCATCCTCATGAGAACCTTCCAGAGTTTGCTGACAAGGTATCACTCTTACTGTAGCTTCAAGTTACAATTTAAATTGAACGTGTTTGCTTCTGAGACGTTTGGTATAGAGTTAACGACTTCCCAGATGCTAGGTCTACAAGTGTAGTTTCTGGTTATGTTCATGACATTTTCATCGAATGAATATTTCCCAATTTGTTTCTTTTTGGTGTGGGATTCAAGAAAGCTACTTGATTCCTTTATATCCACATATAGTTTCCATTTGTTTCCCTACCTCTACCTTGCTTTGCAACAATTACGATTGGCTTTTTCAGTGTGTGTATCATCTCTATTTCCACATGTGATGCTTTGAAACTACTATTTTCCATCAATAGCAGATCTTGGAGATTAGGTGTGGGGATGTTCATTGCTGCCCCTTGATTTTTGGCAGAAAGAATTTGCACTCCAATCCAAACACGAACAAAAGTTTATGACCATTTAATTCGAGGAACTTTAGTGTTATATTGTTCTTACTGGACTTTTCTTCTTTTTCTTTGAAAACAATCTCTCTACCCCACAAAGGGGTAAGGTCTGCATACACTCTCACCCTTCCCATACCCTACTTGTGGGATTACTGGGTTGTTGTCTTTGGTGGAAGATAATTTTTATTATGGAAAAAGGCCAAAAAAGCCCCTCAACCTATTGAATGTGGTTCAAAAATACCCTCCTTCCACCCTTTGGGCCAAAAATGCCTTCAACATTATCTTTTGGCTTAAAAATACCCTCCTTCCACCTATTGAATAAAAAATGCCCTCAATATTATTTTTTGGCTTAAAAATCCCCCTAAGACAATTTTTGTACTCGCAACTAGCATTAATTTTCATTAATATTTTAGGCATGCTTATTATTGTATCTAGTTTGTTTTTGTGAAGTGAGTAGATTATAACTGTAGTCTGTACTAATAAATCTATTAGCAGTTACAATTATTTTATACAGTCTCCTCTGTGTTCCAGGAACAAAATTCACTAATTAAAGATAATATTAATATAACACATTAATTTCTTGAAACTTGTCTGCTCATGGACTTTGAAGAAATTGGCTTGTCAATATAACTAACTGTCAAATTGAATCTCTTAAAACATCCAAAAAACTTTATTAAACTTTATAGGAAAATATTAAACAGGAAAAGATTTAATGAACAAAATTTAATTGATAAATAATGTCAAGGGAAAAAATATTTAGGGGAATTTTTGGCTCAATAGGTGGAAGGAGAGTATTTTTGAGTCAAATTCATTAGATTAGGGGTATTTTAAAGCCAAAAGATAACGTTGCGGCCATTTTTGTCCCAATAGGTGGTAGGAGGGTATTTTGAACCAAATTCAATAGGTTAGTGGAAATTTTGGCCTTTTCTGTTTTTAGTAAGAAAGAGAAGATAATTTTTGCAATCAAGGATTCAAAATAGTGTGTTACAAGTTACAACTGAGGACAAACTGGGATCATTTACCCTGTCATATTCTTGCTTCATTTTATAAGATAAATCATCATTTAAGGGCTGCTCCTCAAATCTGTAATAGTGCACACAAGCAATTAAGAAAGGGAAATGGTGACTTGACTATTTATCATGGATGGACATGGATATATTTTGGCTGTTCAACTTATATGGTATATCAGTGTTTTACGTTGTCCTGAAACTTATTAGGTATATCTATGTGTAGTATGAATATACATTTTTGTATATCAATGTCTAGTATGAATATATATTTTTCTTGAGACAATTTCGTTGCCGTTTCCTGATCTGATTTGAATTGCATTTAGTATCACCATGTTATCGTCCATTTTATATGCAGTATTATCTGTATTATTCCTTCTCAAGAAAAAAGGATGAGAGTGAACAGTTTGATCATGCATCTGAGTTACTTTCTCTTTTCCAGTACGTAATATTTCGTCGGGGCATTGGAATTGATAATACTACCGATTACTTTTTCTTGGAAAAAGTGGATATGATTATTGCACGCATTTGGAGATGGATTTTGAGAAAAACAAGGTGTGTAGCTTTTAGATACAAAAAAAAAAAAGAAGAAGAAGTATGGTACACCTGTTTACTTTTTGCATTGTACTCAAAATGAAGTTCCTATCTTTCTGAACCCTTCTCATAGACTTTTCTCGAGGAGATCAAGTTCACAGTGCAAAAAGGATTCAAAAAAGGATGATGAGATCAACAGTGAAGCAGAAGATCAGGACTTATATGTTGAACGTATCCGCATTGAAAATATGGAACTCAGGTCTAATAAGTGCCTCTTTGTTGTTCTGTATTTCTATTTTTGCTTAAACTGATATGCTGCTTTAGAAAGTTCATAAGGCACTTTTGTTACCTGTGAATCTTTTTGTCAATAAGTTTCATTAACCACAGACTGGTATATTTATTTACAGCATGAGACATATTATGTCATGCATTATGGAGAATAGAGATAATCCAATTGTCTTATAGGAGTTGATATTAAGATTTCAATAGCAACTTTGTCATTTTTCTTGTTCGAATGTTTTTGGTCTTTGGTTATAAAGCAGCTAAGCATTGTTGTGTATTATCTTATCTCTGCCACAGGTTGTGCATTTTGTCTGTCTAGTTGGACCTGGTTTAGCAATGAGCTGTACTCGTTTTTGCACCAACTTTTGTCATTTTAAACAAACATGTCTTCATACTGCCCGGAGTAATAAATTCCTTGCATTAAGAAAAAGAGAAAGGCCAGGATCAGATTGATAGTCAGCTAGGGATACCTATGAAAATAGTAAGGATCACTGGTATCGACATAGATAATGCCTCCATCCGTTTTGACCTCTGCTAACTGAGTGACGACTTGGATAACCCATTCTATCCGATGTTTAAGACTGAAACATGACATCCAAGACCTTATTTGTTCAGGGAAATTGAGGGCTACCAAGGGTAAAATCCTTTAAGCATTCAAGCAAAAAAACTTTTAAAGATATGGGTTGAATAACCTAGAACCGTTATAAGCCTTTCCGAAACCATGCATAATGGTTGCCTAAAATGTTCATACTCTATTCTTGGATTTACACATGGACTTGAATTTTTTGTTGTGTGTCTTTTTGGCTTCTGTCTATTACCCTTTTGAAAAACGAAAATGACTCTGACATTTTAGACATTGGGCCTAGAATAGAGAGTTGGCTCAACAGGCTAAAGAGGAGCAAAGTTATAATGGCTTGACGGAATGACTCGAGTCGGAGAAGCTGAAATCAGTACAATTCTTGCTGGGCTGAGTTGAGATACAAAAGCTCAAAGCCATAGAATAAAACAGAGATTATAACTAGAGGAAAAAATGGTTGATAATGAGTTTATCCAAGATCGACTTTAACATGATATGAAAGAAATTGGGCATCCAACCTGAAAACTTAACTAGGTGGAGTCACTCAGTAAGTTGTTGGCTCATTATAACCCCATTTGGAAATTCGTAGAGTAGATAGATATAAGAATTAAGAAGTAGAGGAACAATGGTTGGGATTGGCTTTGATATGATATGAAAGAATTTGTCCCTCTGTTTCTTATTTAATTGTTAAAGGTAAATACATTAACTTCAGCAACAAAAGAGTGCTGTAAATTAAGTATAAGAGGAGGCTACATTACGGATTGTGTAATGAGATCAAGAAGGCAATCATGGGATCCTATGTCCTTCGCAATAGCCATGTTGCACCAAAAAAAAAAAAGGAAGAGGAGATATAGATTTTTTTTTTTTACTAATTACAGATTCAGATTTGGTCTCAAAAACTCTCGCAATCCTTTTTCTTTTCAGATAGTCCACGATATCACTGCAGGGATGGTATTCCACATTTTCCTCCGCCTTACCAAGACCTCTCAAGTGCCAGAATTGCAGTAGGTCCTTTGATGTTCTTGGCATTACCAATTTAATTCCCAATAAGTTAAAAAGGAGACTCCATATGTTAACGTACAATAAAGAAATAAATGGTTGATATCTTCAGCTTCATTGTTACAAAACAAATATCTGTCATATAAATTCACTTCCCTTTTCTAAAGATGTTTGAGACAAACTCCTTTCGTCAGCAACCACGCAAAACATTCCACTTTCATAGGAGCTTTCTTTTTCCAAATGCACTTCGAAGCCAATTTTCAGCTGGAGAAGGACTTAACTGCATGTAGCATGATATAACAGAGAAACAACCGTAGCATCACATTTCCATGTAAAGGGTCATCTCTGGACAGAAGGGGAGGCAAACTGTGTAGCTGAGACAACAAAGAACTGAGGCTGTCCACTTTTTAATCATTTATATTGTGTCTGAATGCAATATCCCAGCCAAAGTTGGACTAATATTCTGATATTGATGCTTCAGGATTCTGTGCCACTGTAGATAGGAGAGGATATTGATCCTTTAAAGATGCAGAGCCCATCCAAGTTTCTGTCCAGAATCTTACTTTCGTACCATTCCCAATTTCTACTGAAGTACATGTCTGAAAAGTGTCCCAGTGGATTCTCTGATGCTTCCATATACCAAATGTGTTGGAGAGATGTGGTTGTTTGGTAGTCCATGGATTGAGAAATTCATATTTTGTCACAAATACAGTAACGTCTCTCCACAATTCTCCCACCTCCTTGTTGAACTTCCAAATCCACTTGAGCTGCAAATTGTACTTTGAACCTATGTCTCTATGCCCAAACCTCCCGCCTTCTTGTCTGTAGACACTGCACTCCAATTTAACCAAGTTAAAGGTCTTATTCTCTCTATTAGCTTGTCACAAAAAGTGTTTGCATATGTTGTCTATTTTATGCACCACTGATACTGACAAAGTGTTCCCTTCTGTTCTTTATTGCTTATTAAATATAGAGATCTATCATCTTCATTATAGTTACCAGGAATCTTAATCAAATTCCGATCTTTGTAGTCTCATTACCAGCAAAATTCTTGAAGAAGGCATCGGCAAATAACTTCTCTAATCAAAACTCTCCCTCCATTTTGTTGATGCATGCCTATTTGTTGTAGCAACAATATTTGAGCAAATCCCTGACAAAGTGTATATTGGATGCTTTCGTGTAATTCCCTTCTGTCTTTTCTGTTCATTTACCTTTAATTTCAGCTTGATAAGCCTGAGTGTAATTGGAAAAATCGGATTAATCAATTCTATGCATAATGTGTTTACCTCTTAGAGCAAGAAAGTTTATTGTCTAATATCCCCGAATGACTTGACTGAACTGCTTGAAGTGGATGACCAGTTGTTGGATTCACCACTGTTAGCCGAACGACTGACATTAATAATTATGAATTAATGCCAGTACCACTGACAATGTTTGCTTCCTCCTTTGTTTCCTGTTGCTTATTACCAACTTTTACTTTTTTTGTCTGAATCCAGTTTACGTAGTCTGCTGAGCAAGATAACAATTCAAGAGCCTACTTTTGACAGGATAATTGTTGTCTACAGGTACAACTTCGCTTTCTTTGTGGAAATATTTTTAAATATAAAGTTCAGTAATTTGGTTCAAGCGCATTTTTGCTCATGTTTATCAGATTGCTGAGTTGTTGAAATAATTTTTTTGGTCCCTTGTTTCTTTATTTTTCACTTGTTATACAATGTTGTGTTTTTCTAATAATGGATTCAAGTTGTAATTATGCAGAAGAGCTGGTACCTCAGCGAAATTGAACCGAGGAATTTATGTGAAGCATTTCAGACACATTCCAATGGCTGACCTGGAAATTGTCCTTGTATGATTTTTTTTTTCTAATTGTTCTCTTTCAGGCTCCTAACTTTGTATTATGTGTACTTTTTCTCTGGGGGGCTCAGCTTCTTATAAACTGTTCTCTTGATAATATCTTTCTCTTTCTTTTCTAGCCAGAGAAAAAGAACCCCAGTTTAACTCCAATGGATTGGGTCAAATTCCTTGTGTCTGCCATAGTTGGTCTGGTTAGTTATTTTAAACCCTTAGGATTTGACTGCTTGACTTTTGTTGTCCCTTAAGAATTTTGTTTTGAACTCAGGTACTCTTTAATTCTTTCAGGTGGCTGTTGTGAGTTCACTTGAATTGCCTAAAGCTGATATATGGGTCATGTTTGCCATCCTCTCCACTGTGATAGGCTATTGTGCAAAGACATACTTCACGTTAAGTGTTCTGTTGATTTCAGTACTATCTATATCAATATTTATAAATAAAGGGTGTGTCTGGAAAGCCACTTGGTAATTGGAATTAGTATAATAATTACGATTTTGTCTTTATAAATAATAGTAAATTAGGTATTTAAGATACATATTGTCTCTTAAAAATATATCAATTAATAAATATATATTTTGAACTAATAGCATAAAAATTAATTGATATAATATATTAATTAATAAAGTGATTTTTTAACTAACATTATAAAAAATAATTGATATATATATATATATATATATTTTCAAATTAATAATATTTTAATTTAATGAATTATAAAAACTAAAACTCATATTTTTTAAGAACATCGTGGAATGCATGTTTGATAAAAATATTAATATTATAAATATACTAACATAAAATTATTTTAGTAATTGACAAAAAATAATCTATCAATTTAACTAAAAAAATGAATCGCATGCAATGTGAAATAATAAGTCAATGCTACTAAAGCAAATAAATCAGAACCGAGAATATAACATAAATTCAAAATTAAGAAAAAAAAACATAAGACATAAAATAAGTTCCAATATAATTTAAGTAGATATAATTCAAAAGAAAAGGAAAACACTAGTCTATAACATCATTCCACAATGAAATGCTACTTTAACTCAAAAACTAGAATATAATGCATTTATGTTAAATGAAGAAAATAAATAAAAAATACGAGCAATTACATGAATCACAAGAAGTAAATGTTGGGAAATAAGAAGAAAGAAAGTGAAAGATAAATAGTGTAAAATAAAAAATATTTTAAATATAAAAAAATTAAAATAATAAAAACAAAAAGAAAATTAAAATGATAGCAATAAAGAAAATAAATTAAAATAAAATAAAAATGAAGAAATTAAAAAGTAACCTTGTAATTGCATATAATTACTTGCAATTTTCAATTTTCACCTCCCTCTGAGAATTGGAGAGTGTAATTACTCCCTCCTAATGACACCCAATTCCCTGCTAACTATACAATTACTTGGCTAAACTGTGTAGTTATACCCAATTACACTCAAATCCAATTACCAGGTGGTTTTCCAAATAGGCCCAAAGTGTTATTTGTATCGGTGCTTGTATATTGTTTTATTCTTAGTTGCCAACTGTATTTTGCACTTCACGTCTTTCTTCACTTGTCTTTTGTTCATTTTAGGGTCTTCAACTGTTCAACATCATGAACTTAATTGTGTAGTCAGCCCACCTTTGTAATATTCATTCTCTCTTTGAATGGAGTGCCCTAAGTTGTGCATCTTGTGACGCTGAGACACTGGTTTTATATGTTGAATGCATCAGATTATTGCAAAGAACATAATTAATTACTAAGAATATGTTCAAGCCGGTATTCTAGTGGAGCTGATTTCCTTTTGCCCGCAGGTTTCAACAAAATATGGCTACATATCAAAACTTGATTACACAGTCAATGTATGATAAACAGCTAGATAGTGGAAGGGGTACTCTTCTACATTTGTGCGATGATGTGATTCAGCAAGAAGTATGTAGCTTCTGTCTTCTTTTTCCCTTCAAATGCTTTTCCATTTGATTGTATGAATTTTCAGTAATGTTATTATCTACCTCCTTTCCCAGGGGAACAAAGGATAATAGAACTGAAAAATCTTTTGGTGATATATTTGGCACAGTCTAACATAATTAACAATATTTATGTACTTCAATATTAATTTATACTGGATCAAAGAAAAGAAAAAAAGCATATGATGGTCATCTTGATTGTTTGTATGAGGCGGAGTACTGGCCAGTTAAGAACTCTCATCTTTAGAAGAAGCAACTTGCAGAAATGAGAATGTTGAGATGTATGTGTAAGCATACTAGGAGAGATAAGATTAGAAATGAGGATATCGAGGACAAGGTGGGAGTGACCTCCATGGTGGAAAAGATGAGGGAAGTAAGGCTACGATGGTTTGGACATGTGAAAAGGAGATACGCAGATGTCCCAGTGAGGAGGTGTGAGAGGTTGGATATAGTGGCTTGAGGAGACAGGAAAATTTATATTGTTTAATATGGGACACGTGATCCAGTGTACTCTCCGTAAAATTAGATATATTATGTGTATATTTTCTAAAATTACTATAATATTATCTATTACACCTATGCTACAAGAAGGCTTAATGGAGCACTTGGTTGAATGTTGAGTTATTTATCTTGAGGACTAGGAATCAATTCCTACTTAATACATTCTTTTCTTCTTTTTTTTTTTTTAGTGGTGCACCTCTATTCGACAATTCTAGATTCGCCTCTGTGAGGAGAGGTAAAGGTAGAGGCCGAAAAAGTAGAGAAGTGATTAGACAGGATATGGTGCAACTTCAGCTTATCGAGGACACGATCTTAGATAGAAGGGTATGGAGGTCACGAATTAGGGTAGAATATTAGTAGGTAGGTAAGTGAGATTAGGCTTGGTGGGAGTCTGGAGCAGCATGTCTGTTGTAATATTAGCCTTATTCACGTAGTTCCTTCCTTTTATATCTGTTACCATTTGTTGTTTATTGTGTTTCAGTTACCGAATTAGTTCGCTGTTGATATAAGAAAAAAGGAAAGATAGCTAACTAGACACAAAAATGATTGAAATTAGCAATTGTTGTGAAGGCACAAAGATCTCCAATTCACAAATCAAGTACCCTTGCAACCTTTCTTTCTACACAAGAAACAATCTAAAGCTAGACAAGCTCTCTCTTCAATCAAAATAACATATCAAATTTTTGGTCATCAAAAAATCTCCTACTCAAATCAAATAAACTACTATTTTATACTAAGTAAAGGAAAAGAAAAGGCTATTACAAATATGCCCTTAATGAATAAGGGCCTTATTTGGGTGGTCTTCCTTTTTCTTGAAAATTAAGATTGGCCTAATTATGCAACTAGCCATTTTCTTCCTTCTTTTGTATATCTTGTGCTCCATCCCCCAAGCTATAATCCAAGCATGTGTCCCTTTGGATTGCATCATTCTCCCCTTCTTGAAAAGGATTCATCCTCGAATTTGAACTTTGCAAAGCATAGAGAAGACAAACAACAACAAAGCACCTCATAGAATGAGAGTTAGCACAAGTGTAATTAAACCAAACCAACACACATACATTCAAAGGGCCACCGAGGTCAAAAGGCGATATCCATCCATTTTGGTCAAAACCACGACCAATCATCTCAATAAAAATCCATCTCTCACAAGGCAAGCCCTCAATGCAAGCATGAATATCATCTTAAGTAAAGAGATAATAAAAAAAGGTGTAGGACAAAGTAACTTCATTCAAAGTGTCCCCATATGTAATAGCACTGTTAGATACAAAAACATCATCAAGCACATTATCAACAGTTGGGACACTCAAAGCCGAAGTACCTATAAGATCATAAGCATCAGGTTCATCATCAACATTCCATAGTAGGTTATGGTACAAGTTATATCATGGATAGTTACACCACTATCATGTTGAACAACACGATGCCCGGCATTAGAAATGATCTCAGCATCATCAAATAAGATATTGTACTTTAAGAGAGCAATCAAACGAAGACGAAGAGTCAAAGCATGCAATATTATTTTCAAAAAGACCAACTCATCATTCAAAGTAAGTTGATCAACAAAAGTGTCACATGACAATGCATTGGCATTCAAAACACAAGGGTCGACACTAGGTGGACATAAATCGATCTTGCAAGAAGAATTAATTCGGTTCAAAAGGATCAACTAGTGTTTGGACAATCTCAACATCAACATCATCAATACATGGAAGAGACACATTAGGTGCACATAAAGACAAGCTATCACTCACAATTTGTTCATTGGAAATATTTGAAGTGTTAAGTGTAGCTATTGTACCTTGAAGTTCACACGAAGGCTCCTCCATAGCCTCTCTTATCATAGTTTGCTTCATTGCATACAATGGAACGCTGATCTCCCCTTCTTGAGGCATATCCTTGATTACCAAGGCCCGCTTGGTTACTCCACTAGGAATTCCAACCTCCTCCTCACACTCCTCATCTTGAGGATCGTCAATGTCAACCCCATCAACATCATTCAAGTCATTATAGCAAGGAGAGTCATCAACTATCACAACGAATGCCCGCCGATTGGGGCACTCACTCATTCTATGGCCAAAGCCTTGACATTTGAAGTATTTAAGAGGGCGATAAGAAGTACCTCCTTCCGTTGGAGGAAGTGGGAGAGTGAGCTTCTCAACTTGATTACCTTTGACAAGTTCATCATGATAACCCCCGCCACGGTGGCCATCACTTCTATGAACACCCACATGCCTACCCATTAGAGGGATAGGACCATGTCGACCTTCTCTTCCATGGCGAGGACCTTGAAAATTCAAGTGCGATCCCCTCATTTGGTAGTTAAGCAACATCATCAAACTCCTCTTGGAACTCCTCATGGAATTCACCGCCCAAAGGCTGGACATGTCGAGTTGGGAGGCGGGTATTTGGTGGAGGAATAAGGCATATGTGGTTATGGTGGAGGTATATATGGTATGTAGTATTAGGTAATAGAGTGGTAGAAGATGGTATTGGAGTGGTGGAGGTGGGACAGAACATCCTATTATAAGTCCGGGATGAAATCAGTGAAGAAGATGGCTTGGGGACTTTCTTATGATGACAGCGAAAGAATGGAAAAGGGCAGGCTTCACCAATTCTCTCCTGAATGAAAATCAAAATCCTGAGTTGGAACGTTGGGGTCTCAACCATCAAGTCCCTTATTCACAAATGGGGTGTAGATATTGTCTGCTTGCAAGAGACTAAGATCCCAGAGTGGAATTCTGAGCTGATGGAAATATGGGATAGCAGATGGGTGACTTGAGCTGTCCTAAAAGCATCCGGAACCAAAGGAGGAATTCTTATTCTATGGGATAAAAGGAACTGGGATTGTGTTGATATACAGGATGGGGTGTTCTCGATTACTTGTAGATTTGAAAGAAAAATGGAAGATTTTAAATGGGCCTTCACCGGGGTTTACAGACCACACACTAATTCAGAAAGGGAAGAACTATGGGATAAGCTTGCAAGCAATGAGAGGACTATGATCTGACCAGTGAGTGGTGGGAGGAGACTTTCACATATGCAGGTCTGAAAGTGAGAGGTTGAGTTGCACAAAAAGATCCAATTCGATGATCAAATTCTCAGACACCATCCAGGATCTAGGCTTATTGGACCTACCACTACAAGGAACTCAATTCACTTGGCCAGAGGGGAAAATTCATTGCAAGCCTCAAGAATCGACAAATTCTTAATTTCCCCAGAATGGAATGACACTTTCAAAACAATGAAACAACTAGCATTGCCAAGAGTTCTATCAGACCACAAACCTATCCTACTGGAGAATGGAGACGGGGAAGCCACATCCTGATATTTCAACTTTGAGAATATGTAGCTTCAGGCAGAGGGTTTTATGTACAAAATTAAAAATTGGTGGCAGTCATATAATGTGGTTGGGACTCCAGATTTCATCTTTCCGCAGAAATTAAGAAACCTAAAAAAGGACTTACCCATTTGGAACAGAACAACCTTTGGGAATATTGAAGATAGAAGGAACAGGGCTCTTGAAGAATTGAAAGCTCTCGATAACTTGACTAATAGCAGACTTCTCTCATCAGGGGAAAAATTGAGAGTTTTTAATTTAAGACTGGAACTACAGCAGATTGCAATTGCTGAAGAGACTTGTTGGGGGCAAAAATCAAGATGTTTGTGGACAAGAATACCAAATACTTGCAAAGAATGGCAAATTCTAACAGAAGAACTAATTGCATTTGCAGACTGAAAATAGGGGACGACTTTACTGAAGATAAAAATTCAATCAAGAAGGTGATCTTGGATTTTTCAAAATTTATACACTGAAGGCAAACCTTGGAGGCCCAATGCTAACTTTGAAGGCATCTCTACACTAAATATGGAGTAAAGGGATTGGTGGAATCCCCTTTTATAGAGCTGGAAGTGCTGGATGCTCTTAAATCATGTGCCCCTGATAAAGCTCCTGGTCCGGATGGATTCACCATGGCCTTTACCAGAAAGCTTGGAATATCCTCAAAATAGATGATCTCTCAGCACTCAATCACTTAACTATCACATGGTAAGATAATGCAATACTACTTTTATTGCCCTTATTCGCAAAAAGAAAGGAGCTTGGAACTTAAGGATTACAGGCCTATTAGCCTAATAGGCAGTTTGTACAAATTAGCCTCAAAGGTTTTAGCTGAGAGGCTGAAGAAAGTATTTCACGAGCTGGTTTCTGGGGAGCAAAATGCATTCATCAAGAACAGGCAAATCACAGATGCCTCATTAATTACTAATGAGGTATTCGATTGGAGAATGAAGAGTGGGGAACCTGGAGTCCTTTGCAAATTTGACGTTGAAAAAGCTTTTGATCAACTGAATTACCAATACCTGCTTCATATCCTGAGACAGATCGGTTTTTGGGGAGAGATGGATAAGTTGGATCAAATTTTGCATTATTTCAGTCAAGTACTCTGTCCTCATCAATAGAAGTCCTACAGGTTTCTTTTCCCCTCAAAAAGGGTTAAGACAGGGAGACCCCATTTCTCCCTTTCTTTTCATTCTAGCTATGGAAGGACTCTCTAAAATGTTAGAAAAGGACAAACAGATGCAGTGGATTCAAGGCTTTCAAGTGGAACTCAGTTACAGTCTCACATCTCCTCTTTGCAGATGACACTCTTAGCTTTTATGGCACTGAGAGATCTCAAATGATGAATCTAAACCTAACTCTCCTTATTTTTGGAGCTCTCTCTGGACGTCATATCAACATGTTGAAGAGTGTTATATACCCTGTGAATGACGTCTCCAACATTCAGGAGTTGGCTGACATCCTCTCCTGCAGAACAGGCACCTTTCTATTACATACTTAGGGCTTCCCCTAGGAGCTAAATTCAAATGTAGTGAAGTTCGGAATGGCATTATTGAAAAGTTTGAAAGGAAACTTGCATCCTGGCAAATGCAATACCTTTCAATGGGGGGCAGATTAACTCTTATCAGCAGTGTGTTAGATAGTCTGCCAACATACTGTCTATCATTACTCTCAGTTCCTGAAGAAGTCTTCGAGCAGATTGATAAACTCAGAAGGAATTTTTCTCTTGGAAGGTTGCAATAAATCTCATAAATTCCATTCGGTTAAATGGATTGAGGTTGTCAAGCCAAAGTCTCATTGGATTGGGAATCAAAGATCTTCGTTCTCACAACAAAGCTTTACTCTTGAAGTGGTTGTGGAGATATGGGCAAGATAGACCTGGCTTATGGAAAGAGATTATTGTAGCCAAATATGGGTCGTACAACCACTGGTGCACAAAGAAGATTAACACACCCATGGTGTTGGCCTATGAAAGAACATCAGCAGCTACTGGGCTGACTTTTTCCAAAATGCAACCTTCAAAGCTGGGAATGGAATTCACATCAAATTTTGGAAAGACAGGTGGCTTGGAAACACTACATTTATAGATACTTTCCCCAACATTTACCTTGCTGCTTTAAACTGGGATTCCTCTATTTCCCAGAATAGAGATAATGGTGCATGGGGTCCACTCCTAAGAAGGAACCTCCAAGACTGGGAGGTTAATGAGTTCATGGGTTCTAAGTCTCTTAGGAAGCCATAGTATTGATGAACGACAACAGATAGTCTCTACTAGGTGGGTTCCAAGAGAGTTCAATACACAGTTGAGGAAGGATACAAACATTAGTGTGCCCAGGGCTTGATTGATAACTGGCCCAGGAAACACATCTGGAAAACAAAAGGTCCCACCAAAGTTACATGCTTTACATGGACAGCTCTAAGAGAGGCATCTCTAACCCAAGACAACCTATGCAAAAGAAACATCACATTGGTAAATAGGTGTTATTTGTGTCAGCAAAACTCAGAAAGCATCAACCATCTCCTTCTACACTGCCCAGTTGCTGCTGAAGTTTGGAACTTCTTCCTCACTGCATTTGGAGTGACACCTAAGTCGGGGAAGCAAGCGTATGAATGTTGGTATTCTTGGAGAGTTGATAAAATCATCAGAAAAATCTGGAGAATGGTTCCAGCAGTCATCTTTTGGTGTCTATGGACAGAAAGGAATAGCAGATGCTTTGATGGCATATCAACTCCAACCTCTTCTCTGAAGTCCTAAGTGTTTAATTAGTCTGTTTATCTGGAATTTCCTTACCCCTGTAACTAATGCAGATGCTTTTGTGGATTTTATAAGCTCCTTATCAATAGCTTAGATTTCTTTTGTAATGGAGCTCAATCCTTATTTTGTATTTTTGCATCTCCTTGATGCCTACTAATGAAACTTTCTTACTTCATCCAAAAAATATTATGAACTCAAAGAAATGAAAGGAAAATATTTGCGATATTGATGTGCCGTTATAGGAAACTCAGAAATGTTTAAATATATACTCAAGGTTCCCACTTTTAATGAATATTATTGGTTGGTAACTTGGTACTGAATGTAGCTACTGACTCTGATACAATGTTCTAGGACCAGATTAGTTGAACATGTTACAGCTGGTGCTTACAGTGTCCATGTCAAATTTGCAGGTAAAGGAAGTTATTATATCATTTTTCATTTTGATGGAACAGGGTAAAGCTACTTTGGAGGTATACAACACTTGTATCTCTCTGCATGTTTGGCATGCATATGAATATTATCTTGTATTTTTCCTTGATGCATGCTTCCATGGGGTCCATCCATTATTGCGCTACTAACTTAATCTTCCATTTTCCGGAGTGATGGTATAGGATCTTGATCTGCGCTGCGAGGAGTTACTAAAAGAAGAGTTCGGTGTAAGCTGTAACTTTGATGTAGATGATGCTGTTCAGAAACTAGACAAATTAGGCATTGTTGCTCGGGTAAGATTGGTTTTCTGTATTTAGTCTTTTGCTTTCTTTTCTTTTGCTTGACCTAGTAAATTTCTTATCTTGCAAGCTTGTCTTGCTGCCATATATTTAGATACAGACACGTCTAGGAATCACATATAGAAATCTCCCACTCATTGTATGGACTAACCACTTGAAAATAGTTTATGGATATCCGTATTTGGACGATACCAAACTCAGCCAAGCCATTTGTTTCCTATTGCTTGCTCATTTCTTTGCTGACTAGATCCTTACCACACACCATGTATATCTTCGTAGAGAAATTAAGTGCTTTTAAGTTTTAACTGGTCAATGTTTTAAACATCATCCTTTGGAATGAGCAAGATTGAGCTTGTTGGCAGACCCTCTTTAAGGAAAAGACAAAGGTTATCTGCTGGAATATGTGAGTTACTCTCCAACTTTAAACAACTAATTTACTAGAAGTCTGAAAACTTGTAAAGAGAAACTCCTCTTGGTCATTAGTTTAATAACTTACGAGCATTCTCTATTTGTATACTTGGAAAACGCCTGCAAAGTATTTTACAATATGAAAGTGGATATTGTACAAATTCTACACTGATGGAATTGGCGTATGCCTGCCTGATGAATCCGGGAAAATGTGAAAGATTACCTTCGTTGAACGGGATGTTAAATAACTTGTACACAAATTAAGATTTTTAGGACGAAGAGGTTTTATGTAGAAAAGCATTAAAGTCTAATTTGGGGCTTTGAGCGTCGAGTGCAAATAAACGTTGCTTTAGCGAAGAAAGGTGCTCTACCGTCATGCAAAATGTATGAAGTTAAAATCATGTTAAAGTTTAAATATCATTATAAATTTCTTATAGATATAAAGGTGTTATTTATGCGTTCCGTGACTAAATTTCTAATTTTGTATTCCTAATCACCAAAAAAAATGGTCATAATGTTCTGTTAACAATTAACGTATCACTTTGCAAGATGGATGGGGGGTTCCCAGCATCTGTTTGGTTGCGCTCACCTAGTGTCTAATGTTGTCGTCTTGAAGACAGAGCCCATGGGGGCCACGAGGCACATGAATTGGTGCTTGTAGTAAAGCACTAAGTGAGGCTAAGTGCCCTACTTCGGCTTCATCCGTCTTCATAATGTTGAGCGAGCTTCTAACAATAAGGATTTAATGGAAGCAGAGACCATAAATATATTTTAGGAAAGAATTGACCTTTTCTGACATTGGTTACCAGAAACGTTTTTCAGGGAAACAGTTATCACCAAACAGGGGGTAAATGACTTCCCTCGCTTGTGGATAGAAGTAATTTCTTTCACAACTCTCTGAACTTTTAACTTAACATCATTGTACTTGCCAACATTTAGATATTATTATTAATTTTAATGCTACTAAGTTCGCGAAAACACTATCCAGTATGCCAACATTATTGTCAATCTTTAATAAATGTTTTTTTCCAGGGAATAGTTTTTGCTCACCGACACTACTTCTCATTTTCTTAAGATGTCCATTAAATAGCATATAAAAACGAGGTGACTCAAGTGTAATAAATATTGATAAGACTAGGGAATGCAAATCTAATCTTTTATGGAGATATTAGGAAATAATCATTTTTTCAACATGGAGAACGAAGATGCTATTGGATGGGATCCAGGAAAGTATGCATCAAATATGCATACCTTAGTAATTAGTATGATAAGCCCCTTTCTTGTTGGCTATTGAAGGCTATTGCTACCTTAAGTAATCCCTGAAGTGAATATTTATATGTTTCTCTTGCCTCTAATATATTATTCTGTTCCTGTTCAGGATACAATTGGACGGTATTTTTGTGTTGGTCTCAAGCGTGCAAATGAGATAATTGGGACCACTACAGAAGAGCTTGTCCTCAAAGCAAAACAGGGTGTCGTTTCTTCTTGATGTTATATGCCAAGATGATTAGCTTTCTTCTTTTTTTTCTCTCCTCTTTTTGGCTTGTAAGAAATGACACAAGGGGGTGTTTGCATGCGTATTTGACATCACAAATCTTAATCTTCGACTCTTAATGTCCTTTTCATATTCACTGTTGAAAGAGTGAAGTGAATGCGGAAGCTCGTGGATGAACTGATGGTACTCTAGGCCTAGAAGTAGTCCTTGTGCTTTTTATAAATGGAAAGTATTTTCGTGGGTGTGCTCCAACAAATTCATCAGGATAATAAAGACAACAGTACTGTCCTTCCAAAATGGAAACCAGGGTGTGTGGCACCGCACCCTCGGACCAAGTGCCAAAAAAATGTATTCATGTTTCTCTTCCATTTATATTGATTTGTGTTAAATGACAAGTATTCCTGCCCGTAACCTCCATTCTTCAGAAGCCTTTTATCTATGTAGCTTACAAGATGGAATAAAGGAGTGCTAATTAATAAGATTCAAAAAGTTACACGCTAGGAAATCTTCATCTATTATCAACAAATAATTGTTTACCACAACGTTTCGACTACATTTATGAGAGGAAAAGAATAAAAGTGAAAAAAAAAAAAACGCAGCTGTCATTTTTTTCTCTTTTTACAGTTAACAAACAGCTGGATGCATCTCTCTTTCCAATCTGGTGTTTCTGTAAATAAATCTGACAATTCACACAAACAAAAGAATTAATACAACAAAGAAGCTTAATTCTCACTTCATCTTATTTTGAAGCCCGAAAAAGTTGACTTCCAAGAGTCACAACTGGAGTTCCTTCTCCCATGATTGTTGTCAAGCTCATTTCTTTCTCCAGTATACGATCCAGTTCCATCACCACATAACTCATGGTAGGCCGCCTTTCACTTGAAGGGTCAACACAACGGACAGTCAATTGCATGAACTCTTCCATGCCTTCTGTGGTGAAGCTATTCCCCAATCTTTGATCAATGACTGCAGATATGTTTCCAGAGTCTTTACAATTCTCCACCTGAAATGAGAAAAATACTCTATTAGCAACTGCATAACTAGCTCAATTCCTTGATTGTCTCATAGTTTCGGGGCCTCAATATCTTTGTTGATACATTTGAGGAGAAACCGTCTTTAAATGCATCAGCTTGGTCTGACAAGGGTATACCCATTCAACTATGTTTACATTCAAATCTGCAGATAGTAAATCCGTTGCTTCACGGCCGCTAACTAGCTCCAGGAGAAATATACCAAAACTATAGGCATCACTTTTCTCAGAAAATCGTCGGAACTCTCTGACCCTACAGAACAATGAGAAAAAGTCATTGGATCTTCACATGAATCATATCTCTGCTGAGCCACTGGGAGAACAGAATGAAAGGACAGATGTTCCAAAAAATAAGCACTAAAGAAGCAACAACACTATACTCTGGAGCAAGAAATATTTCATCAGCAGCCACTTGAGAAGATGGGCCTGCAACCTCAAATCTTCCAAGAAAATTCCGTAATCCAGCATCTGCAACTTTAGCTATGAAATTTTCATCCACAAGAACATTTGCTGTCTTAAAGTCTTTATGAATCAAGCGGGGACTTAGAGAATGAAGATGAGCAAGACCTGCATATATAACATTGAGCTAGAATGAAGCATAAGAACCAATACTGTAAAAGTATTTCAACTCAAAGAAGCTGATGCAGGGCTCTTAAGTATTGTGAAAGCTTATCTTTGCCAGACCACTACTTTGCAGGCATAATTCTTTTTCTGAACAAAAGATAAACCAATACCAGGGGAGCCCAAATGCTCACTGATTTTGCAGAGTATCACCTTTAGCTGCTCCTAGAGCTATAGAAAGCCTATGCTTGAACTCTAGCTTCTCTTGTGTACCGCCACCTAGAAGAAAAACCCATGAAATAAAGATCAACCAGAAAAAGATATTGCATCTTACAGAAAGTTCACAACATTTTTGTCTGGGACTAAATACTGGTAACAAAAAAATATAAAATGGAAAGGGATGAAACAGAAGTTTTAGTAAAAAGATGATTACCATACAAGTGAATGGACACACTTCCATTAGGTATGTACTCATAGACAAGAATCTGCTGGTCATTTTCCTGACAGTACCCTAAGAGGGTGACTAAGTTCCGGTGCTGAATAGATGATAGATAGCGAACCTGTACAGGAGATACAGTCTGAATACAACAAAATATAAACAATGAACACATAGTCATACGAACAATCAGAAGTCATTTCTGATACACCTACGACTGATGAGAGGCATTTATATTTGCTACTTGCATATATAATCATTGATTTATCAGCATACCAGCTTAATACTTACCATCTGTAGATCTTCCGAGTATATCAAATAAATGGACCTAGGGGCTTAACTCAAACCAAAAAGCTAGCTCAAAAGGTGAGGATTTCTATGAGCGCACCCATCCCTTGAATAGCCGATGTGAAACTCTTTCACAACCCCCTTAGCGCACAGGGTTAGAAATCTGAAGCGTGGAATTTAACATGGGGAACCAACATCAGAAAACGAGAATGGGGATAAGTCCTGCTCGGATACCATGTTAATAAATGGACCTTGGTCCTAACTCAACCCCAAAAGCTAGCTCAAGAGGTGAAGATTGCCCAAACCATATTAAAGAGACTACTCATCCCCTGAATAGCTGATGTGGGACTCTTTCGCACATGTGATAACAGGAGATAAATCACATGCCTGGGGTATTGGTCCATGGTTTGAGCTTACTTGCACTTGTAGACCCCTATTCATGGCCAAGAGGAAAGATACCCGAGTAATGGGGATCTATTTCTAGGGGTATTCTATTAATTTCTTTCCATTTGTTTCTCTTTAACTTTTTACAAAGTAAAATTTAATTGATATGGGTAGAAACAGACCTGTACAAAAGAGAAAAACAAAAGTAAAGATTGTAAACAAAAAGATGGTTCTCTACAAAGAAAACTCGCTCGTCTACCATAATTTGAATCTCGTAGGTTCTCAAAAAGTCTAACTCAATTTTTTCATTTGTATCAGTTGAAAACTTGAAATAAGTTTCAATTTGATTCAATTTAACTGAATTGTAAAACAAAAGTTCAAAATAGAAATAATATCAAATACCATGACAACCCAGGAATGGAAGTGTGCCTCTGACACTATTAATGGTTGCACATTCAATTGAGCACGTGACTGGGTTATTTGTACCTAAGCTCAAAAAAGATTCTTTACAGTAATCGAGTCTCCCCCATTTCACGGGGAATGGCTGAAGAGAACTTTTTATTTTATAAAGAATGCATTGTCACGATAACTTAATTTGTCCAGCAAGATACTTAGGACTCCCCACGGTTAGCAAGAACGGAATCAAATACCATAGATTACACACTTTATTCCACACAGCTATTTTTCTCAGTATGTGACCACATAACCCACTTCTTCTTTTTTTCCTTTTCCAATTGCCAGTTGTGCAATGCAATTTTATCAATTTGTGACCCAGATAACCCCTAGGTCCCTTCTCCCATTGCAGACACAAACACAAGAAGGAGATAATCAAAGACGTCACAAAAAATTGCTCTCTCAACATTCCTTTAAGTTATGTTTCATCCTCTTAATATTCAGGTTCACTCAGAATTTAGATGGTCCTTTAAGTTAAAGCCGAAGGGACTAAAATGTTCTGGAAGTTAACTTCTGTGTAAAACACAAATGGAACAAAGACCCAAACCCGTATCCCATCTCAGTCGCAGCTTGGATTTGCCATGCCTTATTCACATCATGTTGATCACATAACAGACGAGTGGTCCAAGGGAAGCAACTAAAAGATGCTTCAAATATAACAGGAAGTTGCTTGCTTCTCTTGTGTTTGGATTTGAACTTTTTAGGACACTGTTCAGGTGAAGGATTTGGGCTAACCATGCAAAAGGTAATTCTCAAATTGGAAGGTCTCATTGACAACTTAAAAGGGTTTATTGGTGGTCGGCAACAGTTCAGGAAGGAGATAAAGCAATAAAATAATAGCATGATTGGGAGAAAAGTAATAAATATTTTTACTTGATGATATTGACACAAGGTAAAGCAAACTCTCAAAGATTTTACCGCCAAGAGGCCAGATTTGTAGCTTGATATCTTACAGATCCAATTAGAATCTGAGGTGTAATTGTTACCAGAATGTGATCCTTGACACAGACACATAGTTGGAACTTAGAAAACTGTGATAAATTAGAGAGAGAAGTAGATGCAATTAGTTGGTCACTGCCTCTTAGAATATCTAGAGAATTTGTAAAGATCCATAAACTTTTATATTCATTGTACTTGAGGAAATCATACAAAATATTCAATATGATATCTTAGGGTATTTTGTATTTAATTATAAAATATCTAATTACCTTATTAGCATTGAAATAGAATATCAGCCATAATGTGTGTAGCATGTGACTCCTAATAAGGAGCATTTTTGTATAGTGTTACTTAATCAATTCAATAAGAAGCTTTTTTTGTTACCTCTAAAATCTCAGTAGAGACTCAAATAGCTTTCATAAACGATGATCAGTGCGTGCTAATGTGTGTTACCTGTCTCGCCTATTTTCTCCTTTTCTTCTTCCTCTTGGTTCCGGCACCGCTTCTCTCTCCATCAGCTGGTGCCACAACTCATCTCTCTGCAACCATCATGCATTCCTCCTCTATGGCGTTGTTCAGGCGTTGCTCCTTTCTCTAAGATCATTAACGCAACATTCATATCTCTGCCGACCGGCACTAATACTTTCCACGCAACTAACGCCCTCTCTAGACCTTGAATTTCTTGTCAATGTTCTGCTAATTCAAGTTGTGCTAATAATGTCCTCGAGATTATAACACCTTCACTCTTTTCAATGATTAAGAATAAATTCCTTTCTGTATGTAGTGCAAGAAGCACTTTCTCTCGCGATGTAGTTACCAATGACTTTCTGGAGGAAATAATTCCAACATCGGTTTCTTTTTAGTGATTGTGCATCATTCCAGCGAGATTTCAAATTCAATTCTCTATGTTTACAAAATAAGCAAACTCCCCACTTTGAGATTGAAGGGGCCTAAGGAATATCAAGAGAATATGTTGGAGCTTTCTGATATTCAAGATGCTTGCTTTCCCACCCCACCCACCCCCACCCCCCACAATTATGAAGTCTTGTTGAAGTGTGTATAGAAGATAGGGTGTCGTTTGTACAAAATGATATCTTTTTGTAGTTTTTCTATTTTTTTGGGTATACTTCTAATATTCAGGTTTTTCATGCCCAAACTTTCTAATAAAACTTTTACCTTATCCAATAAAAAATAAGTCTAGTTGAAGTAAAAATTTTGTCTCACGGTCAATTTCACTTTGCTAAGAGGAAAGTTTGAGCATCTTCATAGTGAAATTCATATTAGTTTCTGCACAAATATGAATCTAATAAGAGCAAAGGGAAGCTGTGTTATGAGTGAGGTAAGTAAACCTCCAAAACATTGTCATGCAATCAGACAAATGATAAAGGCATGAAAACGCCAAGTTCTTCGGGAGGTAAACTGATGCATTTAATGCCTTCTGTCTGTCAATTATAGCATATAACTTAAAAGCCATTTGGTCACACAGGCTCTAGTTAAAGGATTACTGTAGTCACTTGTTAGGACAATGAACGAAATTTTGGATAGGCTCAAAGGGACCAGTATGATTAAAGAAAAAACTCAAACAATATGTGCAGTACTTCCCATAAGATGTACATAATTAATATTACCTCATCAACAAATTCCTGACTGGGCACAGCAGATCGCCTTTTTATTGCTACAAGCATACCATCATGAAGCAATCCCTTGTACACCTCCCCAAATTTGCCTTGGCCAATCAAACTCTTATCACTAAAACTTTTTGTCGCCAAAGACAATTCTTCTATCTGGAAGCGTCTGGCATCTCGTAAGGTCAATTCAATCCCAGCATTTTTTCCAACTGCAAGTCCTCCAGATACTTGAGGAAGTGATCTTATTGGAAGAATAAATATGAAATTTTTTACTTAAATAATAAACGAGTTATCACCTTGAACAGATGGATCAGAAGATCCCGTCTCGGAAGTTTTTGAAATGCACCTTTTATGAAAAATACAGAACCATAAAATGGCAACCACAATCCCTACCAATGCCACGGCTCCTGCAGCACCTCCTACAATTGCTGCAAGAGTCCTTGACATTTGGCGACCACTTCAGCTGCAAAGGCGAGTACTTTTGGGATATATATTTTGGCACATTGAAGCTGAACTACGAAGGATGTGCATGATGTTAGCTCATGAAGAGAGTTTACAAAAAGGGAATGAGAGACGAAGGAATAACGGGTTCAAAATGCATCAGACAGGTCCTAATATAAAAATTGTACTTGTTTGTAGGTAACAAATCGCAGGTGCATGTAGTTAATTTTAGGTAATCGCCTTGCATAAGATGGAGCAAACACTTCCTTATTTATATTTGACAAATACCAGACAGCTAGTACACTGTTTCCTGATGAAACCTAAAGCAGCAAAGATTGAAGACCTAGCAAAAGCATATGCTAGACGAGAGTGATAAACCCACTGCTCAAATAACATAAACGAATAGCATCATTTCTTTTGTTAGTGAATGACTTGATATGAAGGTCACAGAAACTTATTCAATTCAGTAAGTAAATAGTTAGGGCATATAGTAGATAAGAGAAGTGAAAAAGAATAACCTGAGTTGGAAGATGAATGGATTGGAGAGATTAACTTCATTTGGGAGGGAGTAATCTGGGAGTAGTCGAATCAGAATTCAGCCGCATTCCCACATTAACATTAAGAGGAGGAAACTTGTGGGGGGAAATCGCCTGAGCCTTGAACTTCCACAACAGTAAGAATCATCAGCATCGTGGTGTCGCCTGCTTATAAGTAATTTTTTGAGAAAAAAGAAAGAAATCGGTTGGTGAGGGGAATAAGATAGTTTAATAGAGATGGGTTATTCTCCTCAGCATTATAATCATCACCATTGTTGGATACAAGACGATGCCGACAGAAAGCGACCTGGCGCCGACAGATAATTAGTCGTCTGCAGCTCAGGAAATTAAAAAAATACTAGTACAGTACAGTACTAAATAAAGAAAAACACGTTGAGGGAAATAAAATAAAATAAATAAATGGAAGGAAGAAGAAGACAAGTAATGTGCTTATAATACTACTAGTTAGCAAGGTAGCAAAAGAGTGTAAATTTTGGTGTTGTGCTGAGGCCAACAGTGTTTGTGTGGGTTGTAAAGTATGATGGCAAAGGTTGTCCGCTACTGCAACTATTTTACATTTTTCTTTTTCTTTTTTCCCACTAGCAGTTTCTTTGTAGTCCAGGGGCCATACATATCCATATTACTATTCTTGCTTTTATATTTTCTCATAGTTTTGTTTGGTCGCTGATTTCAACGAGAGCTATGTACTTACTAAATTTTATATAAATAATATTATATTTATTAATTAGTTAGAAGATAAATTATTTATTTATAAAAATTAATATGGTATTAATTTGTAATTTAAAATTTTTTAAAATTAATATATGAAGAAATTTATGTTATTATTTTTTTATGCAAGATAGAAGATGAAATAAGTTATACATGAATAACTAACACTGTATAACTAATCTCTGCATAAAATAATACATAAAATTTTTTTATAATTAACTCATGTATTACTAATATTTGCATGACTCTAACCAACCCAAACAACCCCTTATTTTAGAAGTGAATAAGTTCAGTTTGAGGAGTTTAAAGGTAGTTATTTTTTTATAGAGATAATTTTTAATATTTAGTGTTTTGGTATTGTTGCACTTTAAGAATTTATGTTTATATTATTCTCATTTTTGATAAAAATAACTGGGCAATATGTAATTTTTCAAAAAATGTGAAATAAGTTATTTGAAAAGTTATAATAAAAAAATATAGATCGTCAAAAAATAAAGTAAAATATATTTGAAGCGTAAAGAAAGAAGCATCAAAAATAAAAATTAAATAAGCAAGTAATACATGGGGAAAAAGAGAAAAAAATATCTTAGTTGTCTTTATGTGCAAGCTTTGAAGCTTAAATTTAAAAAAAAATATAATAATGGTATAGTTTGAAATTAAAAATTTTAAAAATTGATAAAATGAAATGGCAAAAATCTGCACGATTATTATATAATTCTATTAAATCTAACAATTAAATTATCTTTAAATTCTAATAAACTTATTTCGTTATGCGATAATAAAATACAAATTAAATATTATAACTTAAAAAATAAATATTTTCATAATTTGATACCAACAATTTCTGAAAATGTTTATGGGTTAAATTATTTTATTATGGTATCTTATTTATATTAGAATTTTTTGATTGAAACAAATAAATTGTCAATTAAAATGCTATGTAATATTTTTTGTGAATAGTTTTTAAATTTATTTGGAAAAAAATAAAATAATAGTAAAAATATAATTTTTCAATATAAAATTAGTTTAAAATTTATAATCAATCATATTAAATTCATACACAAACCTTAAATTATCTGGTATTAATGTACAATTGAGCCCGTAAAAGTTAAATGAGTATGAATATTTGTAGCCCTACTCAACAACTTTTTTATACTTATTAATTGGGTGATAAGAACGTGGAAATATGCAAGCAAGCTCTCTCCATATTATCTTTGATAATTACATGCATTATCAATCAATTTTGAATTAGTTAACATTATCTACCCACATTCTATTATATATCCGTTAACTTCGTTAAGGTAGGCGGTGGAAATGAGATTTCTTATTGTTTTATAATTTAAATAAAATAATAATAATTTTTAAATTTATATATATATATAAAAATATTTATTAACATAAAAATAAATTTTTTTAATAAAAACATCATTAAATTAAAAAATATATATATTATAAAAAATCAGAAAATTATGTCCTCAATATATACAATTTCTTTTATATTATTCAATCCCTTTAAAAAAAATTTCATAAATCGTATCACATTAATTTTATAAATTCCTTTAAAAAATAATAATTTCTTTCATTAGTTTTATAAATAAAGAGGAGGTGACCGAGAGCTCCAGTGCGAAGGTGTGAGAGTTTCGCTATGGATGATTTTAGGAGAGGAAGGGGTGGACCGAAGAAGGTATGGGGAGAGGTGATTAGAAAGGATATGGCACAGTTGCGGCTTATCGAGGACTTGACCTTAGATAGGAAGGTGTGAAGTGCTCGAATTAGGGTAACACAGTAGTAGGTTGCAGTGTGTTGCATTGTTTTTCATCCTTAATAGTAGGTCTAGTATTTCTCTTATAGTTGCTTGTCTTTCGATGTCTGTTATTAACTTTGTGACTTGTATCTTGGTTAGTGGACTGTAGTTTGATGCTGTTACTAGTTGTTATTTTGTTATTGTGTATTATCTCTTTATGAGAATATACTGAAGAGTTGTTGTAAATCGTATCACATACATAACTAGTGAATTTGCCGCGCTTCGCACAGTGGTAAAAATATATTTAAATTTGTTACATCTTTTTCTATATATAAAAAATAAAATAACTTATAAACAATATATATTTAAGTTAATTCATAAATATGAATTATTTAGAAAGATATATCACGATATACCTAGCATATATGCATTTTTACTATGAGAGAAATAAATAATTTTACCTCTAGGTTTTTTCTCAATTCTTTATATTATAAAATTCGTGTAAGCCATAAAAATGAGAAATGTAAAAGAATTGAAAAGTAACTTTAAATTTTTTGAAATATAACACATAGAGAAAACGAGGGAAAGGATAAAATATGAAAATGATAAAATGTGAAGAATGAAATGAAAAATACGAAAAAATAAAGGTAAAAAAATACCTTCGATGTAAAGAAATTATGCATCTTCAAATATGTATAAACACTTCTCTTAGAAGCGGTTAAGAAATACAAAAATGTGTAACTAATATAACTAAAAAAATGATCGATTCTTTTTTCTTTTCTATCTAAGCACATAAGTGAGAAAAATAAATAAGAAAAAAAAATAAAAACGAAAAGATGAAGGCAAAAATATCAACAAAAAAAATTACTTTCTTTTTTCCGCATAAAAAGTTCTATATCACTCTTTCACGGATCAGCTTTATACAAACATCAATGAGTGTACAAAATAAAATTAATAAACTATCATATAAATTTATTTTTCAATTATCCGAGATATAGAAACTTTTTTATTATAAATATATACATTCAAAATTATTTCTATAAATTAATTAGGTTATAATAATAAATATTTTCATTTACAATTTTTTGATTATATAACACTGCATATAATACTAAAAAACTTTATAAAATGTAATTTCTAAAAAAATTTAATCCTTTCTAATATTTTTTTCATGCATACAGTCATATCTTTTTTATTTTTATTTTATATAATGTTATACGTGTACTTATCAATTTTGTGAAATATATTACTTGAGAGTATTAGTTCCTTACAAATAATTTTTGTCTCTATATATATAATGAACTAAAAATAAATAGATAGAAAATTTAAAAAGAAAATAATACAATCAAATTTGAATCTTTGCATTTCTTTTTGCTTGTTCATTTCTTTCTTTTTCATTTTTTTTCTTCTTATTTGTACGATAATTTTGCACCTTCTCTGATTATCATTATTATCTTTATATTCCCCTCTATGTCCAAAATTTTCTCTCAAATCGGAAATCGGTTTTTTCTTTTTCCACGCGTAATGTTTTAAATTTTTCTTATTTTTTGCAAATAATATTTTCTACCATTTAAATATAAACTAAAAATAAAAAAATAGAAAAACCAAAAAAGAAAACGATACAATCAAATTTAAATCTTCGCATTTCTTTTTGCTTGTTCATTTTTTTTATTTCTTTCTTTTTTATTTTTATTTTTTCCCTCTTATTCACACGATAATTTTGCACCTTCTCTAGTTACCATCATTATATTTGGTATTCCCCTTCATGCCCAAAATTTTCTCTCAAATCAGAAATCAGTTCTTTCTTTTTCCACTCGTAATGTTTTAAATTTTTTTTTTTTTTTTGCAAATAATATTTTCTACCATTTAAATAATATATAGTTATTCGTTACAATATAGGGAGACTATATATATAACAAATCAACACTATATATGGAACAAAATAAATGAGTCATTATTTATAAATTAAATTTTAATTTCGGCAATATTATAAATGAAGGCTTTTTTATCCTTTTTTTTACTCGATCTATCTTTTTCTGTTTTTCTTATTTCTCTTAAATTTTTTTTCTCCCACTACTCCACATATATATATATATAGAGAGAGAGAAATAGATATAGATATAGATAATTGAAAAAGAGAATATGAAATATATATGGACTAGTGGGAGAATAATGAACTAAAAATAAAAAAATAGAAAACTAAAAAAGAAAACGATACAATCAAGTTTAAATTTTTGCATTTATTTTTGCTTGGCCATTTTTTTTTATTTCTTGCTTTTTCATTTTTATTTTCTTTCTTTTATTCACACGATAATTTTGCACCTTCTCTAGTTATCATCATTATCTTTAGTATCCCCCTCTATGCCCAAAATTTTCTCTCAAATCAAAAATCAGTTCTTCCTTTTTCCACTCATAATATTTTAATTTTTCTTGTTTTTGTAAATAATATCTTATATTTATCGTTAACATAAATATTTTAATATTTATTTTTATAAATGATATATTCTTACGAAATATTATTGCACAATATTTGAGTATGACTATTATAGAAGGATAGTTTTTCATAGAGTGTACCGCTATACTTAATGTTATTTTTGTTATAAATAAAATGTTGTTATAAAAAAATAAATATAATTAAAAAATTATTTCTAAATAAAATCATATTATTATAATAAAATATTGTTATAATAAAATATAACGGTAGTTATTTTGCAATTTGTATGTGAGCCAAACAACCCCTTGCCATAGATTGCTCAATTAGGGTTTGGTTAGGATGACAAGTGAAACTACAAGTCATACAAAAGTAGTACCCCACAATAAAGTATGGGACAATCCTAATTTCTGAAAAAAAGAAATGCGTTAAAACTCTAAAAACCTCAAGAGAAAGTGAACTCGCCATTATATATACCCCATTCCACAAGAAATATTTATATAATTGTGTGAAGAGTTATTCATAGATGTAATAGTGTGTTGTTGATCCAATATGACCACAGGAGCATAAGATTGTAATTGTATTGATCCTTGAAATTACTAAACAATCTTGATTGTTATGACTTTGTCTCTTGGCCTCATTCTTTCTATCTCACCTGTTTCTGCAAATTCATACTGCACAAAGTTTATATTTAGTTTATGAAAAAGTGAAAGGGTGAATGCATATTGTATGTCTATTTATATAGTTATATTAAATTTTAATTGTGTAGAAATCTTTCAAATTCCATAATTAAGTTATGGAGAATTATATTGTAACTGAAAAAAATTATTTGAAAAGATAAAGAGTCAAGGGTTAGAATTAATTTTAAAACTAAAAACTTTTTGGCTGGCTTTAAATAAGCAAAATACTTAATTCCTGTTATTGAGTATGTGATAATATTAAATGATAATAATCAAATAAGTGGATTTAAAAAATAATTTTAAAAAGAAGAAAATAATTTAAAAAATCACAAAAAAAAAATAGAAATGAAGGCGTCAGAGGCATGTCAGATCAGCATGCCTCTAAGCTTCCTTATATATATATATATATATATATATATATATATATATATATATATATATATTGATTTATTGATACACTCGTGTCTCCGTCGAAGATAATAAATGACATATAGCCAAACTTTATTATGACAGCCATTAGTTATAATAGTATTTTATTATAAGGAAAAGGATAAAAGTTATCTCTCTATTTTGATTTATTAGCTAACTTTACCCCTAGTTATATTATAGGGCCAAATATGTCCCCGTTGTTATGAAACTTAATAAAAATACCCTCAATTAGATGAAATCCACCAAAAATATTAAATTTTCATTAAATTACCTATTTCTCCTTTTCCAAAAGCCATGGTAAGTGAAAAAAGGGGCAATCCAATTGCATATTCCTATGTTATTATCGTATGCTTACATCAGACTTTACCTGCAATTTCTGTGCAAACTAATCTATCATTCGTTCTTTAACCATCTTCTGCTAAGAGGAGCAAAGGGTGCAAAAGTATACAATGCTGCAGTTGCAGCTACTGTTGATGGCTTGCATGGGAAAGATGGAGATACAAAATAAAGATGCATACTCATTCTTATTGCTGCCTGTACTATGCACAAGTTCCCACCCTAAATCCTTGATTTACCAACTTCCTGTAGATTTATTTAAAGTATTCTGATCCGTCTAGTCATAGCAGTTTCATATTGGAAAAAGACTTAATTTAGTTAGGTGGTTCTGAGTCTGGTCGGGTCAAATGAGAGAAATGGGTAATTTAATGAAAATTGGATATTTTTTGTAGATTTGGGGGTTTCATTCAATTGAGGGGTATTTTTGTTAAGTTTCATAACGGCGGGGGTATATTTGACTCTATAGTATAATTGTAGGCAAATTAGCTAATAAATCAGAGTAGGAGGATATTTTGACCCTTTTTCCCTTTATTATACTTAAGTTTGGCTTCAAGTTAAGATTTGTTTGATTAACTTCAATGTGAATCACTATCATTCAATGTAAATATCTTGAGTAGAAACATACAAGAAAATGATCTTGCTGAATATATTGCTCCAGCAAAACTGAATAATTTTTGACATGATAATACTTGAACCAAATAAATTTTAATAAACAAACTAAACAGTTAATGAGTAACAATAACTAGATAAATAGAAATGTTAACCTTGTTTTGTTCCAATCGATCACAATAAAACACACAAAATAATAATAATATTTCATCAATTAAAATGATGGTTTAAGTAGATTTTAAGTTTGGTCTCCTCTTATTGTTTTTAGTAATCTATTTTATTTTTAATTAATTTTTTATTTGACCCACGGGTCAGCTCAATCCACCTCGGTCAAGTCTCACGGGCCATTAGACTTATTCGTATCGGGCTAAAAAGCTTCATTCTTAGATCAATTTCAAAAATCATTGAACAGCCCTATCAAATCACAAATTAGGTTTGGTTGGTCTGATGAGCCTAAATCATATATTGATGGCTCTAATTGTGAGTGTGATATTTTACATCTTCGAAAAGTGTAAAATATTATGCATGAGTGTAACATCTGCATCGAAACTGATGACATATTCTAAAATGAAGATCTGAAATGTAATGAGATTGAGATAAATAGACGTTCCGATTTTCACGTATTTGACGATCCGTTCTCTTATCCTCGGGTGTGTAACTCAAGAGTCTGATTACTTCATTGCTACAATACCTGAAACTCAATGTCTTGATATTAAACACTGTCATATTAATTATTATACAATTCTTCTTGGTATCACTTTTTCTTTTTAAATAATGCTTTCTCATATAGTTAAATTATTCAAAGGATATGAATATTAAATTACACAAAGTTTATCTCCTCTCGTGAAATCTGATACTTGAAGGATTGACTTCTTGAATAATATATAAACTTCCATCACATGTATTATTGTTTATATATCTGTATACTATATATAGTCTAGCTATAAATTTATATTTCATTTTGACTTATGAAATTTGAATTGATGTGGAATTCGGTTATTACTAATTGTGCACATTATTTATATTTGAATAAATGATGATTTTGTTATTAATCATTATATATGTGTGCAAGTTTTTATTTATACGGTGAATCTCTCTTCTTTTCCCCCTTTTTTTTCAGGATTGCTTTTATTAAAAAATATACTATGCTAACCATCATAAAAGATTATAAAATGATTCTTCATACCGTTTTATATCGAGAAACACAATTTTTTCTCTACGGTCTTTGTTTTGATATCAAAATTCAAATTTGATTATATTTATTTAATTAAAACTTTAGCACTTTATGAAAAAATCCAAAACACATTTTCTACTCTCAAATATTACAAATAATATTTCTTAATTAACCAAATATAAATTGTTATTCTTTAAAAGGTAATTCTCTGAACAATTATTTTACTAAAAATACTTCTGAGAATAAATAATTTTGAAAGATTGAACTAACAAGAGTGACAATAAACTGCTATTCTTGGATCTTATTATAATGAGTTGACACACTTTACAAAGTTGCTGTAGTACGTTATCGCCTTGTCATTTGAGTTGAGACGGATACGACATGCACTGAGATCGAGCGCGGAGACAATTCTTCTTCAGAATTGAAAAACCTAAAAGAGTTCGTCATCATAATGTGCATATCCAAATACTTATACTCCCTCTGACGTTAATTTATGTAAAAAGATCCAAAATATAAAATTAATATATTTATAAACTATATTAAAAATACTCTAAATCATAGAACTATTTGATATGTATATATATACCTATTTGACTTTTCAAATAATATACCATCATATACAAAAAATATATTATTGTAACGCAAAATTTAGAAGAAATAGAAATGTATCTATATATTATAATCAGAGCAAGTGGAAATGCGCGCTCTCACTTCAACAATTTTTTGTGGTATTTACGCTATTTGGTCTTATATTATTTTTCTTATTTATTTTAATGAATAAAAGAAAATTATTATTATTTATTTTTATTATTAAATAACTATATAAAATACTATATTAATCAAATTCAATATTATAAAATATGTAATTAATACTATATTAATCAAATTCAATATTCTAAAATATGTAATTAATAAAATTAATTTAAAGAAATAAATATTTTGTAAGAAAAGTGTCAAATCAAATATGAAAAATACAAGTTTACCTTTGTTCAGTGACCTGGGTAATTTGAAGGTGCGGGAATGGAAATGTTTTTTTTTTTTTTTTTTGGGTCATTTGGTACGGAATAAAATAAATAAAGTTATTACATTTATAAAAATATCTCATGAAATATGAAATAATTAGTTTCATCATTAATATAAATAATGTAATAAGTAATTATAAAACTAAAAATGATGTGCAATGAGTCAATGACCCTTAGTTTGTTTGAAATATGAAAAATTAATGTTATTTCTGCTTGCGAGAATATCGCCGGTTGTCCGTAGCGCTCACTTTCCCCTTTCAAATGGCTTGACTGCGTTCTAACACTGGCAATTTCTCCCTAATTCCTCCAACTGTAGACGTAATTGTCGATTATATAGAGATAGATATACCCCGTCCTTGCCGGTAAGAACAACTACGTAGAAAGAAGGATGGCACGGACCCGCGGTAGCTATTGAAAGATCATAATTGTAGTTCCCTTATTCAAGCTGAATGCCGCTGGAGAGGGAGAGTGGTACTTGTTATAGTTGTGGCAAGTCAGGGCACTGGGCAAGACAATGCCCCAATAAAGCCGGCGCCATCAACGTGGACACAAGCGAATTTGTCGGAGCTGATGGTAAGAAATTTCGACGGTCCCTGCCATGCCGTTGTGGCGCTGGCTCTTGCAAACTTTTCACCTCTAACACCCTTAGAAACCCCGGACGCAGTTTCTACCGCTGCCCCGCCAACGACGTCAGTCTCTCTTCTCCCTGCAATTTCACTAACATTTCTTTTTCCCTTTTCTCTGTCATGTTACGTTTTGTTTGTTCCGTTTTGGGTTTCAGAAAAGCAAGTGTCAGTTTTTCAAGTGGGCTGACGAGGTAAATTTAGACGAATTTATCAACGTTCCGCTTTGCCGTTGCGGTGCTGACTTTTGCCGTGTGGGTGCGGAGGACAGTGGGGGACCAAATGCGGGTCGGATGTTCTTCATCTGTCCAATAAAAAAGGTGAAACCTTTCTATTCCATTTCTGTCTTGGATCAGCTTCCTACTACTTGCGTACGCATGCATCCTTTCTTTTTACTACATAATTTGAAAGTGACTTAAGTGTCTTTTTCTCCTTCACATCTCTACTTTCTCCCATTCTTTTGAATTTCGCGGAAGAATGCATCTTGAGAAGAAGCTTAGAAGAACTTGAACTTGCTGCATTTTCCCGCTTGGTCATTGATATAAGTTTTGATTTTACCTCTACATTTTTTGAACGTCCCTTGACTACCGTTCATCCATCAGCCTTAGTTGAAATTGTTGGAGAGATATCTCCACTCTAAGTACCTTAGTTCTAGGGAGAGAAAGAAGAAGATGATAGCAGGAGGAAGAAGAAGTGATAGAGACAGAGATAGAGATGAATTGATCAGCAATTTTGTATTCAATAATCTGTCCAAATACAATGAGATTACCTTACATATATGCTTCAGCCTAAGCCTTAGAGATGGTAATTAATTAATTAACCACCTTCCGGATTGAACAATTAGTTAGCTAACTATCTTCTAACAAACAAACTGAAAATAGTAAAAGACTGTTTTACCCCTTTACTTAACACAAAGTTCTAACTATTCTTAATACTCTCCCTCAAGCTAGGAGGTGTGAAAATGTTATAAACTCCTAGCTTGGAGCTTAGATAGTGATGTTGAACTTTGTTGAGTCCCTTGGGCAGAAGTCTGCAGGTTGCTCCTTGGTTGAAATGTACTTTGTTGTCACCAAATCTTGTACTATCATTTCTGTTATAAAATGATAATCAATTTTGATATGTTTTGTTCTCGTGGTAGACTGGATTTATAGCAATCTAAATTGCTGCCTTACTTTCCATGTAAATTTCCACAAGTTGTTTGATTTCTACTTCCATTCTGTCATAAGTCTCAGCAGCCAAATTGTTTAAGTGACAGTTGTAGCCATGCTTTTGTATTCTGCCTCTGCTTAACTCCTAGAGACTGAGGATTATTTTTTTGACTTCCAAGTAATAGAGTTTACAAGCTTCACACAGTAACGTGTTACATATTTTCTAAAATGAGGGCAAGATGCCCAGAATCACAATAGGCTGGGATCCCTTGGCCTGTGTTTGAAATGTGTGACCATCTCATCTAAAAGTTTAAGATGTTAGAGAGAGAGCATACTTTTTTTATTTAATTGAATTCTCAACACACTCCCTCACGTGTGGACCTGATTCTTTTTCACGGGCCAAGCAAATGGAAATTATGTTTTGACAATGAGTGGTGATGAGATTCGATCCCAGGACTTCTGCCTGCTTTGATACCACGTTGAAGTATATGACCATCTCATTTAAAAGCTTAAGCTTGTTAGAAGGAGCACACTTTTATTATTTAATTGTGTTCTCAACTACTTGGTTGGTTTTTGATGTATCTCACTATTCTCAGAGCTGCTTCCATGTGGGATTTCTTTGGTTGTTGTACTATCTCAAAGTCTGAATTCCAAAGGAAATATCAGGTCGGGTCATAGTTAAGTATAGTAGCTTTCCAATTAGTCTTTGGTATGCATTCTGGTCAGTCAAGAGATCATGATGAGTCTTGCTTGAGTCAATTGTACCTTTGATATAGTCATCATATTGTTTGGTAGTCAACTTATTGTTTGTGTCAATAGGGGTGATAGTTGGTTTTGAAGCACTAAGTCCTTCTTGTGAGATCAACTCCAGTGTGTGTTTCCTTTGATGCATTAAGGTACCTTGCTTTGATCTAGCAAATTCTATCCCGAGGAAGTATTTCAATTCCCCTGGATCCTTCATCTTGAAGGCTTGTTTTAGTTTGTCTTCGATTTCTTCCCTGATTGTAGATTATCTCATGTGATAGCATGTCATCTACATAGATGAGAACTATGGCTATTCCCACTGAAGTCTTCCCGATGAACAATGAGCGATCAAGTTCACTTCACTTGAACTGAAAACTTTGGGACCTCAAAAAGTTTGACATTCCACTGTTTGGGTGCCTATTTCAGACCATACAAGATTCTTCTCCCCCTGGTTGTTAACTCCCTAGGGTAGATCCATATAGATCTAATCATGTAAGTCCCCTAGTAAAAAGGCATTGAATACATCCATTTGATGTATATGCCAGTTGTTTTGAGCAGCAAGGGTAGAACTGTTCTGACAGTCTTCATTTTAAACACAAGAGAAAAAGCGTCCCGATAGTCTATTTCCTCTTTCTGGCTGTACCCTTTTGCTACCAGCCTTGCTTTAAACCTGTCTACTTCCCCTGTTGATTTGTATTTGACCTTGTAAATCCCCTTGCAACCTGTTGGAGTTTTCCCTTTTGGCAGGGATACAATGTCTCATGTGTGATTGTTTTGAAGAGCTTTAGTTTATGACTTCATAGCCTCTATCCACTTTGGATCTTTAGCTGCTTCAGTATAGGATTTGGGTTCGGAGACTGAGGAGAGATTAGCCAGATTGGCTTGATATTTGGGTGTTAGTTTTTCATAGGATATGTAGTCAGAGATGGCATATGGAATCTCTTTTGTGTTTAGAGATTACAAAATTTTTCGTCCAAATGGAAGGCCTTTTATCTCTCCCTGACCTTCTTGGATCTGCTTGATCATTTTGATTTTTATCCTGTGGAGGTACACCATCTAGTACATTCTGATCATATTGATGAATATCTGCTGGATCATCAGGTGGCTGCTCAATTTGTTCCTCTGGTGGATTAGATAGCTGATCATGTTGGTCTTGACCATCTTGGGGCAAATCTAGTATAGATGTATCCGGTGTTTCATACAGAGAACTAAGTATTTGATTACTTAGGTTGGTCCAGCTTCAATTGAGTCAGTGAAGGATGTATGTCTCCCTCGTTGATGGAGTGGCAATGTATCTGATGTGTCCAGTTCTATTCCAGAACTTGGAAATATAGGACTGTGACTTTGTTGTTTCTGATGAGATGGAAAGACATCCTCCTTGAACACCACATCTCTGTTGATAAAAAAATATGTGATTAGCTATGTCATATAGTAAATATCCTTTTTGTGACTCTGCGTATCCCATATGGGTACCTTGTCTAATTCTAGATTTCAGTTTATCAAATTCTTGAACTTCTTTAGCATAACACAAATAACCTATAATTCTTAAATGGTGTGAAGAGGGCTTTTTCTTATACAGTTGTTCATAGGGTGATTTGTTCTTGAGGACAGAACTTGGTAATCTATTTATTGATATATACAGCAACTTGAACACATAAACCGTAGAATCCAAGTGGCTTGCCACCCTCAAACCTAACATTTCTTGTTACTTCTAAGATATGCCTATGTTTCCTTTGAGCCACCCCATTCTGTTCAGGTGTATAAGCACACGACTTCTGATGAATCGATACTACATTAAAAGCATGAAGGTCGTTAGAAATGTTGATTGAATTTTTTGTCCTTTATTAAAAGACTCTACAATAGACAAAATTGTCATTTACTATTTCTCTTAAATAATTATCATTTAATTATTATCCTAATATTTTGGACGTTGAAATTAATGAGAGTTATAACTATCAAATATTTACTTATTTGTAAAAGGTAATAACTACTAATATTTACTACTTTTAAATTGACTAAAAATTTGATTCTTAAATCTTTCCTTATTTAATTTCTTAGTGGTATAAAAATTTGTCAAGCCCCGAGTCTACACCCTGGACGGAACATAGTACTTGAAGCCACAAGTGACCCTAAGTCAACCCCTGGTCTATCATACACTGGCATTCTGAGTGAAACAAATATGGGGGAAGCTTTGAAATAATAGCATAAAAACATTTATGAAAATAAAATCGAAAGCATAAAGTTTAAGAACATCTGAAGTCTGAAATTTATTCTGTGTTTGAAAGCCCTCTAATTAATGAGTTACTGGGACAAGCCCCAGCTAACTCTAAGTCTAGCTAAAAATAATGAACTAACTGAAAGAAATGAAATAAGACCCTCGAATGATGAAGACTCTCACTTCAACTGCTGAGGTGGAGGATCTGAACCGCGGCGACTAACGGTGCTGAGTCTGAGAACCTGCAATTGTATCATGAAACGATACAACATAAAAGTATGCATCAGTACTTTGAATGTACTGAGTAAGTGAGAGAAGACATAGCTGAATATAAATAACTGAATTGAAATGACATGCAATGACCAACTAATATACTGAACTGAACCACTGAAGCAAACTGAAATGGTCAAAATGACCCTGTCTGATGGTCATGGGCGTGCCCTAAGTCTGAAAGTTCTGAGTCTGAGATATTGTACTGAACTGAGCTGCATATTCTGAAATTGGACCGGACCGACTAGTGGGAGAGTCTATAACCGACATATAACCACGTGAGCTAGACGTGTAGTCCGATGTATACACCCCACCGGTAGGACCCAATATACCTTGCCAGGGTATAAAGGCATGAACTGGGTGATCACAAAAGGCTGGGGCCAATCAGGCCAAGAAATACTGTAACCTATGCTGGCAACGTAGTTCCGGGAACCTGGATGTGCTGGAACCCCGGCCCGCTCGGTGCTAAGTCCTACTCCCACTGGAAAACCTAAACTGAACTACTAGGTTGATAGCTCGAAACTGGGATCCAAGACTAGTCAGGGACATATAACTGAAAGTACCCTGAGAGTCTTGTCGGACTAGATTCTGAAACTGGGTTCTAGATTGGTCAGAGCTGCTTATCTGGAAGCGTCGTAACCATCTAAGAGCAACTATAAACTGAACTGGGGTCCTGAGGCTAGTCAGAGCTATATATCTAAAATGTCATGACCGCCTAATGGACCAATAAACTGGATTCTGAGTCTGATTCTGATAACTGGGAGGCACCACTGATACCTCGAAAAAAGACTGAAGTCAAACTGATCAGTTGACAATTTTTTAATAGTTCTGAACAGGTTCTACGTTCTAACTGAATTGAACTACTACGCAGCTAATAGAGAATCCAACTCATTCCAACAACACGGGAATTCTATATTATGGCAAAATTTCAAGAATTAAAGAAATCTTATCTGGCAAGGCTAAAATCATTCTTATCAATGGAGTATTTACTCAACACATAAACAATAAGAAAATACTAGAAAATTCAGCCCAAATCACACTTCACAAACTTGACGGAATTTAATATACAAATAGTCTTTACTCGAAAATTTAGGACTTAAATTCACTTTGGCAAGAACATCAACAATTCAGGTAAGAATTGATGGAGATCATATCAATAATAAGCAAGGAGATCATTCTATGTGAAATTAACGAATAATAACATATAATTTCTTCGTATTTGAAAACTCAGGACTAAAACTGATAGAGAAGCTATGGGAGGGTTTGGGGGACACAAGGAAAGAACAATTTTCCTTGTTGAATTCCCACATACTTGAGTTGAAGTTTCTTGAAGGAGAAAACTTAGACTGCTGCAATGGAGGAAAAACCCTAGGCTTGCTTGAAGGGTTCTTGAGAGGAGAGCTTAAGATGATTTTCTGAAAACTTAGAGTGCGGATGAGGAATGAATCGTTTTTCCCCACTAATAGGTCTAAAATTATGACTTAAAATGACGTAGTTTGAAGTTTAGGAAACTATGAAGTTACTAAATAGCCCTTAGAAAGTCGCAGCGAAAAACTGTCAGGTGACCCTAACGGGTCGTGGTGACACTCGTTAGGTGCACTGCCTAACAATTGACTAGGGCTGGTAACGGGGGACCTAACGAGTCGTTACTGGTGACCACGACTCGTGGTCACCATGGGTCAAGTACACTTGCCAACTATTTAAATTCCTGACTCGGCTTGCTCACGAATGACCTAACGGGTCGTGGTGATTGACCACGACTCGTGAGGTCTTTCGTTGGGTACACTATCTCTCCCTTGTAAATTTTCAAACCTCCTTCCCATGGCTGACCTAACAGGTCGTTGGGTTCTCAACGACTCGTTAGATGAGTCGTTCTGTGACAATTTCTGCATATTTTCAGCTTTTCTGATTTAAGTCCCGGATCTAGTGTTTGAGTTTCCGGGGCATTACATAATTAATCAAATTTATAGCTATTAAATTTTTACTTATTTGTAAAAGGTTAAGAACTACTGATATTTAGTACTTTAAAATTGACTAAAAATTTGCTTCTTAACTTTTCCGTTATTTGAATTTTAAGTGATAAAAAGAGAGACCACACACACACGCACACACACACACACATTGAATGAGCTCTGATTTTACTTATGATTTGGAGTAATTTTTTCATAGCATACGCTTAAGATGCTCATAGTGAGTTTTTATTTCTTTTTCTCAAGTCACTTATTTTTTCTAAAAATATTGATATGGTTATCAGATCTCTATTTATTTGTAAGATGTAAGAACTCCTTAAATATTTAGTACTTCAAAATTGGCTAAATACTTTTTAAATCTTTCTTTATTTGAACTAATATTAAAAGTTCTAATATTTAAAGAACACGTATTTTTCCATTTAACTGAATATGGTATTACATATTTTATAATTTCAATATTGTATGCAATCTTTTATATTGACGTGACACCCACGTGCAATGCACGTACATTAAAACTAGTTATTCCTAATTTCTTGAATAGATTGCCACATATGGTATTCACAAACTCAGTGCCATTGTCTGTTCTGTATTTTTACAGTCTGTCAAACTGAGTTTTAACATAAGTCAGAAATTGTTGAATTAAAAAACACCTAGACTTGGTTCTGAGCAAGAATATCCATGTCATTCTACTATGATCATCAACAACTGTTAAGAAGTATTTATTTCCATCAAATGTGAGAACTTTGTAAGGCCCACACAAGTCCATATAAATCAGACAAAATGAGATTCTAGTCTGTTTAGCACAAGGACAAACTGGATATTCATTCACAATTTCAGAAATAGCATCTACTCTCAGAGGAAGTAATTTCTGTAACACAGTAGTAGATACATGTCCAAATTTTTTATGCCACATTTCTACATTTATTTTGGTACTAGAATCTAGGTGATACTGAGCATGCCTTGCTGATAGAGTGGGTTGTTTGCTATCTGATTTGCTTGTCAATATATATAGTCCATCATCCTCACCTTCCCACTGAAGAGCTCTTGAAAGACACAAAAGTCAAGGAAAAAAAGTGGCAGAACATTGTAATTCTTTTGTTAGTTTTGATACTGAAAGTAAGTTATAATTGAATTAAGGTATGTGAAACACATTTGTGACTGCGATCTTGTCACACAGAGTACTTCCTCCTGTATGTGTGTCGAAAATTGCTATCAATTACTGCAGTAATTTCTTTTAGCGTAATAAGTTGCTTAGTTTTAGGATTAAACTACTCTTTTGAATTCTTTTGAATTTCTAAATATCCTATCCTTGAAGTTGTGTTGCTGGGAATTGTAATTGTATTAGATTCCCGATTTTACTTGTTTTAGATCTTCTTATAGTTAATTTTAAAAGGATTGTCACAATTTAGCTCTTCAAAATTCAACTGATGTTGACCAAACCTCGACAGGGACATGGAGCTTGTGATTACAAACTACGGCTAGATGCTGAGCAAGCAGTAGCAGGAAGCACCCAAGTAAATGAAAGCACTAGTTCATCTCTGTCGACATCGACTTGCATTGATGTCAGTCCTGCATCTAGTGATTTGGTTGAGGAATGCAATGTAAGATATGGAGTTGGACAGATGGACACATCTCCTGAAGAGATTTATTATCACCTCAACACTTTTTCTGCAACAGCTGGTCCAGTGAAGAGCCACACAGTAATTTTAGAGGATTTAATTGGAGAGGATGAGGTGTTGAATGAACCTTCAAGAAAGCACCGCAAAAGATTGCGATATGGTGAGCTGAAAGTTTGTGATACTTCTCTTCTCTCTTCTCTTGGTTGCGTGCAATTGCCAGAAACAAAGTCGAGGAATCTGTCACTTCTGGAATCTGAGGGGGAGGTTCATACGATACAGACTGAAGTTCGCAAACAGATTCTTGTAGAGGTTTCAGGTTTGTGTAGAAACTTACTCTGCTTCTCATATTTTTCAATTTGTTTCCAATGATCACTCACATAGAAGACCTGAGTCCCTGAGAGGTAATATGTTTCTTTATTTTGTTCTGTTTAATCCTTTCCCTTTGCTTTGCCTTGCAGCTTCATCAGGTTTATTTGCTTCTTCCCTAGCTCATTCTTCTGACTCACCAATGCATTTGGTGGCAACAATGGATTGGATGTTAAATTCTATTCATCAAAATTTAAATCTCACACTCCAGGGTTGGTGGGGCAGGCTTGTGTACCCTCCGCCTCAGTACTTGATGATACCCTCAGTAGAGCATTTTACTGCCTGTAAGTTTCTTTTTCTGCAACTGCGTAATATCTTATGCTCCCTCCACTCCCTCCTCTCTCCACAAAATGAACCAAAAGGGGTGGTGACAGATGTCGTAATCTAAGCCCAGTCATCCTAACAGATGGTTTGTTTTATGTCATTTTTAATCTCTTTACAGATGTTTTCCCTCCCGAGCCCATCTTTATCCTTCAAGAAGCGGGTAAAGAAGACGATGCTTCCCCAGCCACTCAGCCAAGAAATCTTTTACCAACTGAAATTAACATCTGTAAAATGCTTACTGTTCATGAAGACGCGCAGCTCCTAGACTCCGTCAAAAAGAAGTCTGATGGAAAAAGTTTCCAGGGAGGCGGACAAAGCAGCATTATGAGGTGTTCGATCTCAAAGGTATTTTTGCAGGCTGCTGATCGTCTTCAGAAGGATCTTCTTACCCTTTTTGAGTCTATGGATATCAAAGATCACACAACTATGATCCAGGAGGCAGATGCTACTTTTGCTGCTCTGGACCATTTAGGTGTTGATCGCCAACATTTTAGTGAACGGGTGGAGACTTTTATTTCTTCTGTATCATCACTGGCTAAAATTGAATGCTCTATATCAAGTGATCAATGTTTTGAAACCCTTATCAATTACTGGATATCTGAGAAACTAAAATTGGATGAGCTTTCTCATGCTCATGTTGAGGCAATTAATGCTTCTGCTCTTGCTGAGCGATGCCTTCTAAACCTTAAGGATGAAGCTTCTGTGGTTAGAGCTAGGCTTTCTCAAATCGAGGCTGAATTAGCCCATTATGAGGTGGAGAACTCAGCTCTGCAGTGTAGCTTAGAACATATCAGTGAAGAGAAGAAAAAATCTGAGGAGAGTCTTTCGATTGCATTGAAGGAGTTGAAGAATGCTCAAGAACTCAGGAAACAGAGAGAAGTGGAGCGAAATGCTGCAAAGACAGCATATGAGACAGCAAAAGCTATGCTTCGTGAATAAATCTGGTGACCTATGTGTACTCCATAACAATGATGATGTATCGGGAGGTGCAAATCTGTATTGTTTCAGTTTGCGAGATACCTTTGTGATCCATGGTCTCTGACAAATAACTGATTGGTGGTGATATGGTAATAAAATTTTGCATTTTGATTGCGGTTGCTTGGAACAGGAGCGCGGTGGGGCTGTGGTGGTTTGACTCTGTCTATGTACGTTGAACTGGAGGTGCTAGGGAACAAAGTGGGACCCTTACTCTTGGAAGTGTATATTTGGCTTTTGTGCTTTGTTACGTGTAATGAAGCTTCCACCAATCCTTTATCCATAGAAGCCGTATTCAGGTTAAAGGATCACGAGGGAGTGTGTGCAATATGATTCACTTGCGCTATTGTGTATTATGCTATATGTAGATGTACGCTTTCGTATTTTGACATGAACTAGACCAATATTTGTATATACCTGGATTGGCTTTCCAACTTCCATGCAGTATTGTAATAGCTTCTGTAAACTGTATTTCTATTTTGTGCAGAGGAAGAGGAACTCTCTATTTTATCATCTAACTCAAGACATCTTCAGTTATCCATGTAGTCATTAGCAGGCACATGTTTGTTTCCGGAGTAGCAAATGTAGCAATTCATTTCCTTCCTTTTTTAGTTGGTACTTGGTATATATTGGGAGTTGTGTAGTATCCAACATGTTTACTTTGCTGATTCTCTTAATGTAACATCGTATTTTCATGTCAACAAAGGAAAAGAAAATGAAGAAATCTTTGACTGCCTAATGGTTTGGTATGGAAAGGAGGTATGGATTTGATCCCATCTTATTGTGAAATGATATAGATTTAGTTCAATTAAGGGCAGATTTCACTTTTTCCAAAAGTGATTATTAAAAAAGTATTTTTTTAGTGAGAAACGGTTTGTGTTTGACCAGTAAATTTAAAAAGCAGTTTTGAGCAACAATTAGTGTTTGACTAAGCTTTTGAAAAGTGATTCTAAATGTATTTTTCATAAAAGTGCTTTTCAAATAAGTGCTTTTGGAAAAAACTATTTTTTTTAGTTTTTGAAAAACAGCTTCTGCTATTCTTTAAAAATACTTATTTTCTCTAAAAAAACTTGATCAAATATCTTATTTTTTTTTAAAAATAAATATTTTTTTTTAAAATAAACTATTTTAACCTCCAAAAAACTTGACCAAAAATGCTATTCACGTAAATACGTTGATTGGTATTTCACTCGAGGAAAGTGGGAAAAAAAAGGGTCTGGCATGTCATTAAAAATATTAAGATATTTTAGAAAAAGGGGCGTGGGCGTCACAAAATTGAAAATACTACTACCATCATGTTTCGAGGGAACAGATAATGTGGAAAACCCGCCTTTCTCAGCTCCATTGATGTTTTGGTTGGAAGATTTGAGAAACCAGAACAAGTCTTCTTCTTACAAGTACTATCCATGGCCGCTGCAAAGGCCTCCTTCCTCTTCTCTCCCTCGCCCGCTCCTGAGGTCTTTATCACAACTCGTCTCTGCAAACTCTTCCCCATTACTCAAAAGCCCTCTTTCCCCTCCCCTTCTTCCTCCTCGTCCTCTTCTACTACCTTAACCAAGGTCCTCAATGCCGATGCTGTATATACCAAATTGCCTCCCCGACTACGGACTGCAAGGCAGGAGCAGGAGCGAGACGCCATTTCTCTCCTCAACGAGCGAATTCGTCGGGAGCATGCTAAGAGAGATCAGTCCCCTCTTAGGCCGGCCATGGATTCGGAGGAGGCCGATAAGTACATTCAGCTGGTGAAAGAGCAGCAGCAAAGGGGCCTCCAGAAGCTCAAAAGCGACAGAGCCAAACAAGGTGCTTCAGATGATGCAGCTCAAGCTACTTTTAGTTACAAGGTGGACCCTTACACTCTCCGTTCCGGCGATTACGTTGTGCACAGAAAGGTTGGAATTGGCCGATTCGTCGGCATCAAATTTGACGTTCCCAAGGATTCCAAGGAGCCTATTGAATACGTCTTTATTGAGTATGCTGACGGTATGGCTAAATTACCCGTTAAGCAGGCATCTCGTTTGCTCTACCGCTACAATCTGTACGTACAACACTCCTTTTTTACATACAACATAGTTATAGATTTTGTTACTTTTTACTACCACCGCATGTCAGTTCGCTTCACTGTCCCATTGAGCTACAACCATTATAATGCTGGTCAATTCCCCCTTTTGGTATTTAAAATCATGCAGTAACTTCTTTCATTCATGTGGAGAAGATTTTTGCATACTGATCAATACCAACACTGCTTCAATCTCCAATACAACTCGAAGGGGCCTTCTCCTTTTCAGTTCCTAATAGAGCGCATAGCTCTGACAAAGAATCATGTCCTGTCCAATTATCTTATGTCATGAATTCCCAGCTATAGACAATTGACAAATTTCCCTCTTTTTATTTTTTATTTTTTAATTAAGGTAAGGTAAACAATAGCCAAATTTCCTTAACGCTACAGGAATTTTGATTTTTCAAGTAGAGACTTTGCTTTGCACCTCTCGATCTAAGCAATTTCCTGAATAACCCTTTTTTCCAGTTAGGATGATACTTCCTCACTAGATCACGTAAAATGCCTTTTCAATTCAAGCTAGCCTCTTTTCCTTAGTCACGAGCTATCTGCTTTCCAACCCTTGTTAGTCCAGCATGCTTCTTAGTGCCAAGGAAGTAGGCATCCAGCGGAGTTAAACATCTACAAGACCTGCTGGAACTTGTTCCTTGTGCATGAATGATGGAGAATAAGTATTCAAGAATTTCCTCATTTTTATTGCATAAAGGGGAGATGAGCTTTTAGCAAGATCCCAACCCCTCTATACTAGCTATTTTCCCATGGGAAGCTAGCCAAATAATAAAGGCCTATTTGCTGGTTTCAGCCGAGAGCACATATCTAATACCAACATGCCATAGGAGCTTTATATTTTAGTCTGTCCCAGGCACTCTTTACATTGCTGTGGTCCTTTTTATTTGAAGGCCTTTCTTTCAATTAGCAAAGGCTGAACAAAGACGGAAATGGATCTGCTCTGTCTATGACTATCTTTAGTGAAGTCGCTGCATATCATATTTCCAGAGGTGAGATGGGGTATGATTCTCGTTTTGGAAGAAATATAATTATTAAGAAGGAGATACAGGCTTTGCCTTTTAATCCCTTATCACCACACTTGGAAGGACTCTCTTGAGTTATGAATAACTGTGGAGCCAAGGGAAACCTGGAAATGTCCAATTTGTCAATTTCGTGTGCTAGAGAGATAGTCTAGATTGCTATTTGACTAGTGCATATTTTAATTATTCAGCCCTAATGAAACCAAAAGGCCACGGACTTTGAGCAAGTTAAGTGATACTAGTGCATGGGAGAGGAGAAGGATGAAGGGGAAAGTTGCAGTTCAGAAGATGGTTGTAGATCTAATGGAGCTATACCTACACAGGCTAAAACAAAAAAGGCCTCCATACCCAAAGACTTCAGCTATGGCTGAATTTGCATCTCACTTCCCTTTTGAGCCCACACCGGATCAGAAACAGGTTTAATTATCTCTTCTGTATCTTTTAAATTCTAACGTCAACCTGCAAGGTTTCTTCTGCAAAATATCAGCTGTTGTTGGTTCTTTCCACGTGTATGATTCAGCTGCAATTATTGTTTTTCATCCAGTTGGTTCAGCAAGACATATATGACAGTTTTAACAACACAAAAAAATGACTGTTGTTATCTTGCCACATTCTATTCAGAATAACTTATTGCTACTCCTGGTCCGAAAAGTGTAGTTATCTTGGCGCATTTTAGCAAGAGTAACTTATTGCTACTCATTGTCTGAAAAATTCAATCATTTTTACTGGTTTACCTATAATGGGAAACCTTTTCTGTTTCTTACAGTTTTGGATTCCAATGACAGGCTTTCTTAGATGTAGAAAGGGACTTGACAGAGAGGGAAAATCCAATGGACAGATTAATTTGCGGAGATGTTGGTTTTGGTAAAACTGAAGTAGCACTGCGTGCCATCTTCTGTGTAGTCTCTGCAGGGAAGCAAGCTATGGTTCTAGCGCCAACTATAGTTTTAGCTAAACAACATTATGATGTTATCTCAGAGAGATTCTCAAGATATCCTAACATAAGAGTTGGACTTCTTAGCAGGTTTCAGGTGCATAACTCGATTTTTAGCAATACATGATTGATGCCTAAGAAGCCCTTTCTACTTGTACATCTACTCTTCATCATTCAAATAGTAGGTGGTTTGGTAAAAGAATGGTGGTTGCTCCCGAGCTTCAATGATAAAAATTTGGTCATATTGTTTTTTGCGAAAACTATCTTCTCGCATCTCATGATTTCTTAAGATTAGCTTTCTTGATCAATAGGTCCATGGCAAGAAAAAATAAGTCAAACTGACGTAGACACATTAAATCTTATGTCCATTGAGGATTTTATGCAGTTTGAGGTCGTTTAGGCTGTTTCACAAATCATGCTTTGTTGATTGTTATTTATTTTGAACTTACATAAATAAAAAGTTCACCTTGTTGAAATGGTTTAATATTATTTAATATCTGTTTACTCCTCTTAATTATTGTTTGCCTCTGATTATTAAGAAGAAAAACCAAAAGAATGACAGTTTGAATATGCAAGGAAGTGCACCAAGCTAGAAATGATGTCTTTTTCTCTTTCTTTTTAGTATTTTCCTTCCAAAATATGAGTCTTAATGGTTCTCAATGTGAACTCCTTACGTATGTTATTTTTGTTTTAGTTCTTTGGTGTTGTCACTGTTGTTTACCTTGTCCAAGTAAACACCATAACCTGTATTCTGAGTCCTAACTTTAGCTTTCTTTGCGACCTACTTTTACGCAATCAAGACCAAATCAGAGAAAGAGGAGTACTTGAGTATGATTAAAGATGGACGTGTGGACATTATTGTTGGGACTCATTCACTACTTGGAAATCGGGTTGAATACAATAATCTAGGTCTACTTGTGGTTGATGAGGAACAGGTATTTCCACATATCTAAATGCCATTATATTTTGGATCATTTTTTGATATCCGTGGTATCACAGCCAGCTTGCGCGTACCTCAACTAATTCCATGAGATACCTGTCCCCTCCCACCAGCAATAGGTACCAGGTAACTCTATCCATCAAGGCTAGGACAGATGAGAAGAGATCATCTAGTGTTTTCGTCTCTACTGGGACTTGAACTTGAGACCGCATGGTTCTCAACGTGCTTCATTGACCACTAGGCCACACCCTTGGATGTCATTATATTTAGGATTATTTGTTTGGCGTTTGCATCAAAAGGAGGTAATATTTCGAATTTAGTCATGGATGAAATAGGTTGGTTACTTGTGTAAGTAAAGCCCTATAACGAGGAAAATTATGCATAAACTCCCTCTTTCTAATTTTTGGTTTCCCTTGTATAAATCCATCTCATTGATCTAAAACCTTATGCACTTCTTCGTTTGATCTATAATAAGGCCAACTATGACTATATTTTCTTATTATTCCGTGATGATAAAAAGCTTGAAAGAATCTTTATCCAAAACCCTAAAAAGAAAAATGGTGTATTAACCCGAATAAAAACATGAAGGTTCACGGCAAAGGTGTATTAGCTTGTTAGATGGGGCAAGCCTACGGTGCTATCTCTTTCTTTTGATAGGGTCCCATGATGAAGTGGGGAGCTATGGTCTGGCTGGCTTCATTTATTCATGGTAAAAAGTTTTTCTCGTTATCACTGAAATGGATAGTAAACTGAATTTATTGAGAAGATAGTCAACCTTGAATCTTCCTCTGTGAGTGTGTATCTCTCTTTCTGTCTCTGCGCGTGTGTGTCTTTTGGACATCCTTCATACCTATAACCGATTCATCATATTTGATCTCCCTCTGAATTGCTTTTTGTCTTTTCAGAGGTTTGGTGTAAAACAGAAGGAAAGGATTGCTTCATTTAAAACTTCAGTGGATGTACTCACACTTTCAGCAACGCCTATTCCAAGAACTCTATATTTAGCATTGACTGGATTTCGTGACGCTAGGTAAAACCACCGGGTTAGTTTCAATTTATCAAAGCCCTGTATGGCTATTGATGAAGTATCCACTATACTGGTGGGCACTCCAGCAGCCGAAATTGGGTATCATTCGTTTAGTAGTGTCAATGTTGGGTTGATTTGACTAATTCTGAAGTTACATTCAACTCAACGTTTTGCCTGCTCAATTTTTTGACTGTTTTACTTTGTGGCTGCCTTCATTTTCTTTTCCACTCAAACAGTTTGATCTCGACACCTCCTCCTGAGAGAGTTCCGATAAGAACGCATCTTTCAGCTTACAGCAAGAACAAAGTAATATCAGCTATCAAGCATGAATTGGACCGTGGTGGCCGAGTTTTTTATGTCTTGCCCCGCATTAAGGGTAAAGGATTCTGTGCCTTTTATGCACATTAATTGAGTGGCATTATGTAATTTGGTGGCCAGGCTATAGAGGAGTTTGCGGAAGTTCATCAATTGTACTTGTTGTATTTACATGGGTCTGTCTATTACTTGCAGGTCTTGAGGATGTTATGGAATTTTTAGAACAAGCATTTCCACAAGTTGAAATAGCTATTGCTCATGGAAAGGTAATTATGGGATTTAATGAGTTTGCTTTGAGTTCTGCAATTGAAGGTAATACTTGGGAAGATCAATCAATCAGTCAATTGATCAATCAAACGTGTGATGCCCTGTGACTTAAGCTGTTATGGGACTCTTTAATCTTTCTTTTATATCTTCCACATTTACTAAACCTTGTCCTTCATTAAAGCTCTCGTCTGGACTGTCTGATGCCTTTTCACTAAGCACACATGATTCTAGGGAACTTTATGAGGCAGAACGCTATAAGAGAGGAATTGAGAATTGATTTATCATATGGGAGTAACATTTTCGGGAATGAAAGCCAAAAGCTTGTTATTCATAGGTCTTATTCTGCTGAACATGTAATTTCAATAAGCCTTCAACTATGCTGATGTGTTATTAACTTTTTATCACAATATTTGTGCCCTTCTTAGGCTTGTCTAATTTGCTATCTTCTTTTTGTGAATTTTATGTCCTCACTACATCTCCCTTTCTCATCCCTGTTTAGGCACAACATTGAAACTCTTTCAACCTTTAGTTTAATGCATCTAGACTTTGTTGTGCATGAACCTTTAGAGAGCTTAATTACAAATGGGGAACTTTGACTTAGAGAGCTTTATTTCTTCAAAACATTTGGAGAACTCTTGTGTATACACAGAGCATAGATGATTCTTAAGTTGGACAAAGGAGGAGGTTGCTCGGTCAGTGTAAAGATAGTCAGATCATGATGAATCCTCATAGCAATGAATTGCTTATGATGTTCCTTTATAGGCATGTGCTACTGTGCCACCCAGACGTAGTGTTAAATGAGTAAAGGGCTCCAACAAATCACTGCATTGGCGAATATAAGCAAGCTTTTCCTACACCATAGACATGTCTGGATAAAGATATAAGTCACCACATTGGTGCTCGGATGTGGTGCTAGGTAAGAGAAGATTTCTGCACTTTAAAAGACAAGTGAAGGTAAAAAAAGCTAGTTCAGGTGAGTGAGATCCGGATAGGTTGTTGAAACCTACTTTTTTTCAAGAAGCAATGAAATAGTTGGATATTTGAAAGAGGAGAGTTGATATTTCATGTCTACAAGAGAATATACCGGGGAAAAGGCTAGAAAGATTAACGACAAGTTATAGATTGTAGTATTGTAGGATAGATAAAATAGCAAAAAGCTAAGAATCATTATGGAAGTGTCCTTAACTTGAACTAGCAAAAAGAATTGTAGTAGGATTATCTCGTTAAGCCTCTTGTGGAAACAATGTATGATCAATATTATTAGTACCTATGGCCTACAAATATGATTTAGATGAGAAAATTAAACTACATTATCAGAAGAAAAGGAGAAAATTAAAACTAAAGAAGACATGGATACTTTGGTCGAAGGATCATACATAAATTTGCAAGTGGAGGTAACCTGAATCAAACCACCCAAATAGCCTAATGGCCTCGGATGTCAAATGAAGGAGTGGAATCAAAAATAAAAAGAGTTTACATGCCACCTAAAATTTGATAGTGGAAACTAAAAGGAACGGACCGAATAATATTGAGGGGAATCATGAAGCATAGAACTTAAATGCTAACATAGATATATGGATGGAAATTTCAAGTGGCATTAAGAAACAAAGTTTTAAGTGTGTCTAAAGGCTAAGGACCTTGATCTGGATTTTGGAAGTAGAATGAGGAGGTTAGAAAAAAGCCAGTGGAGTAGAAAGAGAATGATGTGGTACCAGAGCAGACAAAGATTCTGGACAAGTTTCATTTCTATCCTTTATCTGAAAAAAAATTCCACTTGCAGTAGCAAATAGGAGAAGGAAATTTATTGAGGCGTGATATGTGAATGGAGAGGTGTATGAGGGAGAGGAGGAAGTGAGGGGGCTATTGTAGATTTTTATGATCATTTGTTTAAGGAAGATGTCAGATGGAGACCAAAATTGGGGGTAGATTTTAGTTTAATAGGGGAGGGAGTGGTGGTAAGGGCTATAGAAGAAGTAGAGGTAAGGGAAGAGGTGAGGAGTTGTGGGAGGGATAAGGCACCAGGATCGCATGGATTCACCTTAGCTTACATTTAATAGTATTGGAGGATAGTTAAAGGTGAGTTGATAAGACCATTGTAGAATTCCAAGATACTAAATAGTTCGAGAGAAGCCTTAATGCATCTTTCATTACCATTGTACTTTAGACTTGTTAATCTAGTAGGAAACATTTTACAAGATTATCTCTAAGGTGCTTCCTAATACACTAAAAAGGTTTTGGATGCGACGATGTACACTTCTCAGCATGCTTTTGTGGAAGGAAGACAGATTCGGGATGCTTCCCACTATGCTCAAGATGCTTCTTTTGTGGTGAAACTACTAAAACAGTTAACCATCTCTTTCTGCACTGCAGAGTCACTGGACAACTATGGAATCTATTCCTAAATCTTAAGGGTATTGCCTGGCAAGATCACTAAAACAATTCAGAACTGGGAAGAATCAGGCAAGCAATCAAAAAACAGAGAGAAATGGAGAATTGTCCCTGCTAGCATTTGGTGGCAAATATGGAAGGAACGGAACTCTAGGTGTTTCGAGGGTACAGAGAATAGTATGCAGAAGGTCAAATTGAATTGCCTTCTATTACTATGTTTTTGGTGTAATCATTTGTATACAAATGACACTATCACATTAGTCGATGTTCTAGATTCTATTAAGGACGGGGATAGTAGGAATTTGTATCAACTTGTAAATATGGTTCCAGTACAACCTATGTACAATTTTGCTCATGATGATATATACATACAGTTACCATTTCAGAAAAAAAAAAAAAAAAAAGAAAGATTTGGGATGCAGCTTTGGTGACAAATGAAGTGGTTGACACTAGAAAGAAGAAAGGTGTGGAGGGTATTTTATGTAAGTTGGACCATGAGAAAGCGTACGACCATGTGAATTGGGCTTTCCTGAATTTCATAATGGTGAAGCTGGGCTTTGGGGACAAATGGAGGAGATGAATCAAGTTCTGCATTTCTATTGCTAGATTCTCCGTTTTGGTGAATGGGAGTCCGTGTGGGTTCTTTTGGGGGGATCCTTTATCTCTTGTGTTATTTATTTTAGTGATGGAAGCTTTGAGCAAGATGATGGACACGACAGTTAGTGGAGGTCTATTGAAGGGATTTGATGCTTCTATCAGAAGGCATAGTGGCATAGTAATGTGACAGTTGCACATCTCTTATTGCTAGATGATATGTTGGTCTTTTGTAATGCAGAGGTGTCCCGGCTAGATCATTTGAGTCGGACAGATTCTTCTGTGGTTCTAGGTTGTGTCAGGTTTTAGGATCAATCTCAGAAAATGTGAGATCACATCGGTGGGAGTGGTGGATAATATGGAGGAGATGACGCAGGTGTGAATTGCAAAGTGGGTACTTTACCTACTACCTATCTGGGATTACTATTAGGTGCGTCAAGCAAAGATCTTACAGTGTGCACTCTGGTGATCGAGAGAGTAGAGCAGCGGCAAAAGAGGCACTTGTCTAAAGGGGGTAAGGAAGTATTGATCAAAAACACTCTTTCTAGCACTCCTGCATATTTTATGTCACTTTTGTAGGCTTTGGAAAAGTGGCTAAAAGGTTGAAAAGACTTCAATGTAACTTTTTATAGTACACAATAGGAGTTGAGAAGTGTCATTTATTAAATTGGAGACTTGTCATATCTCCAGAGGATTGGGGAGGTCTCGGAGTGAAAGATCTCAAGGTGTTAAATAATGCTTTGCTAGGGAAGTGGATATGGAGATTTTGGGGCGAAGGAAAATGCATTGTGGAGGGCGGTGGTAGCAGAGAAGTACGGTATCATGGAAGGTGGTTGGAGGACTAGAAATATTACAACTTCGTTCGGAGGAGTATCATGAAAGGATGAGAAGACTTCGGTAGTCATATTTCTTTTAAGGTTGAGGATAAAAGCAGGACATACTTTTGGGCACATAAGTGGTGACGGGAGAGCGAGTTGAGGGAAGTCTTCCATAAAATATACAGATTGTCTTGCCAAAAAGAGATGACGGTCCAACAAATTCATAGGTCACACAAGGGGGTAATTCACTGAATTTGAGATTTAGAAGGAATCTTCAGGATCGGGAGATGGAAGAATTTCACAACTTGATTGATATATTGTGGGCTGGATAATTCCGCCAACAATTGGATGCGTGGAGTTGGCGGGCGAGTGGAAACGGTTTGTCACAGTCAAATCTTATTACAAATGTTTATTGGTGAGAGACGATTGTTCTTCCCTCATGATTCCATTTGGATACCTAGAGCATCGAGAAAGGTATGATACTTTGTGTGGTTGGCAGCAAGGAGTGTGATCTTAATAGAGGAAAATCTGATAAAGAGGAGGATCACCTATTTAAGTTGGTGATTCATGTGTAAGAGTTCAAGCGAAACTGTAAATCACCTATTATTGCATTGCAAAGTGGCTAATAGGTTGTGGAAGGTGGTCCTTAATTTGTTTGCGATGCAATGGGTTATGTCGGGCACAATGAAGGAGCTTTACAAAGTTGGAGCAGTAGGAGAGAGAAGAGAAGACCAAGAGCATGGAATGTTGCCCCCTTAGCAATCATGTGGGTTATCTGGAAAGAGAATAATATGAGGGCTTTTGAAGGGGTGGAACAAGATTTTGTAAAAATGCATAGTAGTATTTGTTTCTAGTCTCTTTTTGGTGTACTTATGAGGACCCCGTCTGTATAGAAGATTGGATCTCTATTGTCAAGAATTATATTTTGGTGTAGGTTCTCTTCTTTTGGTATATGTACATGGAATTTCCACAATTGTCAATAAAATTATTTGCCTTATTAAAAAAGATGAATTGGCTCGCACATGAGATGTGTTGAAGATATAATTATGTAAATAAGATTGTATCCTTTGAAAGAGTTTAAATTTTAGATGAGGTGGTCAAAAAATTCAAGATAAGTACGAAGGAGTGATCACAAGTGTGACGATAGTTGAAAGAGATTCAGAGACCTTCCCATAACCATGGCTTACACCTGGCATCTCCCTCGAGTTTGGTACTTTGTTACGCTAGTTATGGATGAGCTAACCAATAGTGCATTGGATGAGGTCCCATTCGTGCATGGTATTTGCCGATAATATTGTGGTTAATGATTAAACAAGAAAGAGGGACCCTAGCAGTAGTTGGAACAAGGGCAAATGACCTCAAGGCGCAGGGTTTTAGGATAAGTTGAAGTAAGTTTATATGCATTGCCATTTTAGCCCATATTCTAGAAAAATGAGGTGAAGTGAGATTAGACAAAATTGTGGTGCATAAATGCATGAAATTTACATATCTAGGCCCAACAGTTTGGGAGAATGGTATGAGGTTGCAGATGCAATATACAATTGCAGGATAACTACATTGAATAGTGTTATGGGAGTATTATGCATTAGAAATATACCCAACAAGGTGAACGAGTGTGAGATCATCATATTATATAGGAGTAAATGTTTGGCCTCTAATGCCTACAAAATGAATGTTGGAAATATACAAATTTTATGATTGATGTGCAACCATACAAGGCTAGACAAGATTATAAATGATTATATCCAACAAAGGGTGCATGTAGTACACATGAGAGGTTGCTAAGATGGTTTTCCCATGTTATAAACAGACCTTTAAATGCATCAGTACAAGGAAAAGTTGTTTCAAAAGATCTAAAAATATCTCGGTATCAATTCAAATTAACCAAAGACTAACTAAGAAAGATTGCAATGGATCAAAGGATCAACATAGGTGATACAACTTACAAAAAAGGGCCAAAAATGATCTTGAACTATCTCAAAAGGTCTAAATATACCTTTCATCCATCTATTTTGCTACAAATACCCCTCCTCTCATCTTTCTGACTCACTTTTACCCTTACAACTGACAAACCTCCTTTTTTTTTATTTATTCATTTATTTACTTTTGTTTTTTTTTCTCTTTTTATTTTTAAAGTGACAAGTAAGGCTTAGATCTGTCTTATGCTCTGGTTTAAAACCCACATACCCAACTTTGTCATAAAACAAACAAATTATTTTATTTGGTCACCACAAAAACAGAAAAAAAAATTAAATTAATTTATTATGGATGGACAACAAAAATATGAAGTTTGCTAATTGGTTCATAAAATTAATTTGTTATGAACAAAAACAACAAAAAATGAACAAATAAAATAATAAATCTTTTTGTTGTTTTTGTGGTGAACAAATAAATAATTTGTATTTTTATGACAAAATTGAGTATGTTGGGTAGGAGCGGGTTTAATTAAAGGGAAAAGGTTTTAATTTCGTCCAATAAGAATATGACACATAAAAAATAATAATTTTAAAAAAAATTGTACTTGAGCATAAGACGGAATAAACAAATCTTAGCCTCAGTTGTTACTTCAGAAAAAAAAAAATGAAAAAATGAGGTTTGTTAGTTATGAAGTCAAAAGTGAGCCAAAAAGGTGAGTGAAGGGTATTTTTAGCAAAATAGGTGGATGATCGGTATAGTTAGATCTTTTGAGATAGTCCAGGGGTATTTCTGGTTCTTTTCCATACAACTTATTGAGATTAAACTAGGTACAGCAAATTATTTAGTATTGAAATTAAATGGACCTGAATAGAGCAGAATATTCATGTATCCACCTCCAATTGATTTGGGATTGAAGCGGGGTCGACTGATAGATTGATTATTCTGGGGACAATAGTGAGAGCAAATTTCTTTAAAGAGTCAGTCACCTTGTTGCAATAGCAATGGTGGCTGATATCTGTATCACTTGTACTACAGTAAAGTTTAAGTTATTGGTGCATTTACTCTCGTTATTACTTTTAAAGGTTGGTGCTTTTTTCATAAGTATTACCTTTGATAGAATACTTATGTTCATTCAGTCTTTAGACATTGATATAAGATATGAACTCATATTTACATAGCATCTACACTGTATTGTTCAGTTCTAGTGGTCTCACATGCCATTTCATCTTTTCTTTTTGGCAGCAATACTCAAAACAGCTTGAAGAAACTATGGATAGATTTGCACGGGGAGATATTAGAATTCTTATATGTACAAACATAGTAGAAAGTGGCCTTGATATTCAAAATGCAAACACAATCATCATTCAAGATGTTCAGCAATTTGGACTTGCACAATTGTATCAGGTTTTTATGTTCTCTTGCCTAAACAAACAGCAAGATTTTGGTGTCATGTTGTCTTCCATTCCTATTGCTAGTTTTTTCCTGCACTGTATAAGTGACTTTGAAACCAGGAAGCAAATCATTTGTTTTTATCTATTGAATTTTCTTCGGCACAAGTGATAGAAGCATAATTTATTTTGACACAACCTTTTGTTCAATTTTACATGAATTAGATATTCCTTGATTGCATGTGCTGTTTCCCAGCTCTTAGGTAATATAGAATCTCCTTGTTTCCTTAATGTACCTAATTAATCACACAAGACGGTTAATGGTGTTAAAGGAGAAAATTTACCTTTTGGGATAACTTAGGTAGCTGGGGTTTAGTGTAGCAAGTATTTGTTACATTTGAAAACTCCTTATAGTTTTGAGATTACATCAAAGTTCAATAGCATATATAGTGCTATTTTCCTTGTAGTGGCATTTCAGTCAAGCTCAGATTTTTATAAGACAAGGATTGTTACAGAGAGAGAACAAATGTTGTTGAATCAGCCTTTTTGCGATATTTTGTGAAGTCTCCTGTTGTTTCCTTCACTAGGAATTTCTGGGGTTTGGTTCTCTTGTGATGTTGACCACGGGGAACCTGCTATTGCAGCTGTAGTGATGAAGTCAATCAATTGTCTTCTACTTAGTTAATGTAGTGATTTCAAACTCCAATAAAGAAGCATCTTTATTATCTTTCACGGTTTCTTTTTCATCGTATTGACTACTAAAGTTGATTGGTCAAAGATTTTCAGCCCTTAACTTCAAAACTTGGCCCCTTCCACTGTTAGCTAACTGATTAACTTGTCTCTCTTAATAGCTTATTTCAATACTGTAGATTTTGCAGTTCGGATGTCTTTTAGCAGACTTTATGAGACCTTATGTCTTTCTGGAAACAGCCTCTCTACCTCCCAAGGTAGGGGTAAGGTTTGCATACACTCCACCCTCCCCAGAGCCCACTTGCGGAATTACACTGGGTATGTTGTTGCTGTTGTTGTGTATATTATGACCATGGACTAATCAGACCATGATGATGTACTTCTGAGAATTCCATATCTTTACTTTGCAGATTCTTAATTATTGCTGTTATTGATCGTTACAATATTAATTTCTGCGACTTTTATACTCTTTCTAATTCCTATGCACTCTTTGATTATTGTAGTTGCGTGGAAGGGTCGGACGGGCGGATAAGGAAGCTCATGCACACTTATTTTATCCTGACAAATCCCTTCTTTCTGACCATGCACTAGTATGCTCTTTTTCCTCTATATTTTTCAAATGACAAGATATGTAGGAGAAGGTTCATATATTCTGTCTTCTTGCATTTTCTCTGGTAATGTTGCGGTATTTTCCAACAGAACAAGGGTTTAAATATTATCTTATCAAGGACGGGTTCCGTGATATGCATGTTGTGTGAAGTTATTTGCAGAAGATTGATCTTTATTATGGCTGTAACATGGCATTCATTTGACAATTTAGGAGAGGCTTGCTGCACTTGAAGAGTGCTGTGAACTTGGTCAGGGTTTTCAGCTTGCAGAAAGAGACATGGCTATTAGAGGATTTGGCAATATTTTTGGCGAGCAACAGACAGGGGATGTCGGCAATGTGGGCATTGATCTATTCTTTGAAATGCTTTTTGAAAGCTTGTCAAAGGTCTGTTGCATCATCCTTTTACTCCATTATTAGCTACAAAGATAAAATTGACTGGTATGTGCTTAAGATAGCATTGCTTTCTGCATGCTAGCCTCCTCCCTTATTTTGAGATTATGATGTCTGTGCATCAATAATGTACCTTTCAAAATGAAAGAAAATGAGATCTGTTATCTTTATGTTATTGCAGGTTGATGAGCATCGTGTAATATCAGTTCCTTACCCTGCAATGAAGGTATTTAATGCTCTCTATATTTTCTATAAGTTGCTTCATTTTTCGAGTACAAAATCCATGGTACGTCTGTGGTTGTGTCCATTCTCCAATACCTAATCCGTGCTGCTCTTTTGAGGAACTGTCATTAATCATTGATTCTTTTAAATGATTGATTAGAATGTCAACTAGAGAAATTTGGATCTCAAAAGATGAATAATTTTGGGACACTATTCTTGAATTAGTAACTGTTGAGTCATGTACAACCAGAATTAGCCTAACTACTATAGTGGATTATGAGCTTTTCGTAAACACACCCAATTAGGTTTTTATCATGTTTTTATCCTAGAAAAATATACTAGTCAACTATGGACCAGAAAGAACTTATCAACTTCTTAACAGACAACAATCACAAACTAGAGTCGTCAATTGAGATGCATATGCACGACCATTTTTTTTTCCTTTGTTCTTTTGGTAATTATATGTATAAGTTGCAGTAGCAAAGAAAATATAAACAAGTTTTCTCACTGTCATTTCAAAATTAAAGGTAGTCTTCTTGAAGATTTTATATTAGGTCCCAAAGTATTAAATTTTCATAGTTTAGTGATTTCTTCCGATCTTGCTAACCTTGGGCGGAAAGAGTTACCTGATATCTGTGTTGGTGTCCGGACCAGCTTGAAAGATGTGGAATTAAGTTTGAAATGTCTAGGATAGCGTCAGGTCAGAGTATTTTATTTTGTTGGAGGAGAGGATTTTCTAGACTATCAAAGATGTCAAGTATTTTGTGTCGCTCCAAAAAAGAAAATAGGTCAAGTGTTTTGGTTAAATGGAGATTACTTAAAAGTGAAAAAAATGGTTAATAATCTAGAGGGTGAATCCCATTTGCAAGACGGGTCTCGACCCAACTCCAGTACTCTCTCTTCTGCCTCAGAGCTCTTAGGTGGCGCTCCATGTGAAAGAGGTGCATCTCCATCTAACTGAAAATGATGAGGCAAGACGTCAAATCTTTGGTTCAAAATTTCATGTTTTATTTCTTATTTGTTGGTAATCCTATGTACAATATTTCCTGTTTCTATTGGACTATCCGATGTTTTCGCATTTTAAGTAATTGGGCAATTATACATCTTATATGGAACGTCAAAAGTTTAAATCACTTCTTTATTGCATGAAGTTTAATTAAGGGATAATGCATAGGTACCCCCTTAATGTATGAACAAATTTTCAGCGACACACTATATTTACGGGGTTCTATTCCCCCTAAACTATTTTTTAAGTGTAATAAACACATCCTTCGGTGTTGAGATGGCACAAAGAGTGTGCTCACTCTCTTGGAAGCAAGTGAGGTGAAAATTAAATTAAAAATATGATCAATATGGACACATGTCCTTTTTTAATTGAACACTTTACAATTAACTAGTATACATAATTGTTAACATTAAAACTTATATATTTTTAATTATTTTTCTTTCTTTATTTGTGAAATATTTATTTCTCTCCTCATTTTAACTTTTTCTTTTCTTTTTCTCTTTCATTTATTTACTTCATTTTCACTTTTAATTAATTTGCATGTATTCCGGAATAATAGAATACTTACAATATAGTATTTCTTTTCGTTTAAAGACTGTCAGATACAATTTATATCAATTTTATTCAATAACACTAATATCAAAATACAATTATAGAAGACCTTCATGTAAATTTTAACACCTTCTTTTTATAATTTGTTATTCATTTGATAGAAATTTTTGGCCGTATCCCATTTTAAAAGAATTCCATCATAAACTTAATGTATTTTGATTTTCAAAATATTTTTGGTATCGTCCGAAACTAACTTATTTTAAACATAAGGCATTAGAATTAGATTTGAAACCAAATCAAAAGAAAAGGCAAAGAAAATAAGAAGAATAAATTCTTCTTCAGGTTGTGGGTTCGAGTCACCAAGGGAGCAAAAAGGGTGGGAGCTCTTAGGGAGGGGGAAAAAGAAGAAGGTTAAAAAAAACCTTTACAGTAAATTATTTCAAAAAACACTAGGTAATTTCTTCTCATCTGTTCTAACTTTGGTGAACAGAGTTATCTGATACCTGTTGCTGGTGGGAGGTGACCGGTATCCCGTGGAATTCGTTGAGGTGCGTGCAAGCTGGACTGAATACGACGATTATCAAGAAAAAAAAAGGAAGAATAAATTAAAACAATAAAAAAAAAAGAAAAAACAATGAGAGAAACATAGAATGGGAATAAAAATGCAAAAAAACATTTAAACGAATGCAAGGGAACACCGACGAAGGTACTTATGCATTATCCCTTTAATTAGTAGTTAAAAGCGCACAAGAAAGAATGCAAGGGAACACCGACGAAGATAAGAAACTATACAATAATAAATTATCGATAGGAAGAATGGAAGTCGTGCAATATTTAGTTTCTTCTGTTGAGGTTCTAATTTGTTGCCTTAGCATCGTCTCTTGCTTCTGAACATGTAGTAAGAGTACAGGGTAGAAAAATGAAGACAACAAATTGCTTGGAATTGGAACATATGATCAGGGAATTTAGCTGGGTTAATTAGCTAAAATGTTGAGCATGACCACATTGGTTCGCTAGGCTCGTGGAAATGGCTTCACACGGGAACTATAGACTGGTGGTTCTGCTTTTCTCCACATCCATTGTGAAAGATATAGCCTATAGTTTATCTGCTGAACTACTTCTATTGGCAATTGCAAATAATGGGAATAACTTTTTAAAATTCTTTCACTTCCCATCTCAGCTTGATATCAATATAAACCCTCATCTTCCCTCCGAGTACATAAACCATTTGGAGAACCCCATGCAAATCATTAATGGAGCTGAAAAAGCAGCTGAAAAGGATATTTTCAGCTTGATGCAGTTTACAGAAAATCTGAGGCGTCAGTATGGCAAAGAACCTTATTCTATGGAAATCCTATTGAAGAAGCTTTATGTAAGAAGAATGGCAGCAGATTTAGGAATTACCAGCATATATGCTTCAGGAAAGATGGTTGGCATGAAAACAAACATGTCAAAAAAGGTTTTCAAGTTGATAACTGATTCAGCAACCTCAGATGTTCATCAGAATTCTCTGATATTTGAAGATGGCCAAATAAAGGTATGATTTTGTTTAGTTTTACTATCGTCTCTATGCCTATATTAATCCACTAAGGTTCCATATTCTTCATTTGAAAGGAAGGGAGAAAATTAATGTGGAAGGCATGTTTTCCATATTTAAGTGGCTTTGTGTAATGATGCGTCTTATTCAGGCTGAACTGCTCTTGGAGCTACCTAAAGAGCAGTTGCTGAATTGGATCTTCCAATGCCTAGCGGAATTATATTCCTCATTGCCGACCTTGATAAAATATTAGTCCTTTCAATGAACTGTGATTCTTACTTCATCTAGTAAGCAGCCCCATGGCCATCGCCAAGCACTATAATAGGGACTTGGGCAATTGGTTTAATTAAGAACGTTAGAAGCTTGTCTCTCATCAGCGGCTGTCTCCATGTATACCATATGAAAAATTGAGGTAGATATGTATCGTCTATTAACGCACATTATGACTATCCAACTGGCACTTTCCATTCCTCCTGGGAAATCAATCTATATCAGAAGTTAAAGCCACGAGGAGTGCATTGCCTTCTGAGGCGAGGTACTTAACTTTCGAGTTCAGTGAGGTTTATCTTTGGTCTCTTCCTTTTATCTTTTCATTTTCTATTTTTACTCTGTCTGCTAATCGTCAGAGACCTGGTTTGCTTTTCACTGTGCAGGACTAGCAGAGTTGTTTAAACACAGGATGTAGGATATAAAAATGATTTTCTGTTTCTTGTGAAAGATATGTTTATGTGGCAACAGAAAACAATTAGGATTCTTAATTACCCTATTTGAATAGGGAAATTAATATGCGGCCTCCTTTCTCTTTATGTTAGATGTCACCTCTTGATGACATTTTTCTTCTTCTGAATTATGGCGCTTCATGGAATTTGTGTTTCATATTTATTCAAGGCATTTGGGCCAACTGTGATTATAAATCTAACTGATGCTTTACTCTTTTTATTGACTAAAATTACAGATATGTCGTAAAATCAAAATAAATAAAAAAATGCAAAGAGAGGTAAGAGAAGAACGCTTTCATATTCTTTCAAATGTGTATAAGTATGTGTAATATGATTTTTAATATCCATATTTATAGGGCTACATAGAAAAACATTTAGGGTGTCATAAACATGACATTAATCTCCAAAAATGTGAAAAAGATTAAGGGAGGTATGGGAGATTAATGAGGAGATAGTGGAGGTGTAGATATTATTACACATAATGGTGAAAGATAGTTAGGAGACTACATTTACATTCATGTGACATATTTTTCTTTTCAGTCCGTTCCAAGAAGAATGATACATTTATATGTTTAGTAACAATTCAACTTTTAAATATTGATTTCATCCTTAATGAGATGATTTATAGTCACACAAATATCTATGATTTATTTCAGACCATAAGTTTCAAAAGTCATCTCATATTTCTTAAACTTTGTGCTCAATTAAAGGACATCACATAAATTGGGACAGAGGAAGTAATATATTTTTGATACAACTCCCTTTGATGTCCATAGATCATATGGCTTCTCAAAAGAGTGAAACAGGTATTGCTTGCTATCTTGTTAAAAACCTTATCTAAGAAAAATAGTGCATTGCATATTTTATTCCTCTTTATGAAAACATCAGTTTGTTATTCTTGTGTAACAACTTCTTAAATGTTGAGATTGACAATATCTCGGTGGAATATCTCACCAAATTATCATTTGACCGAAGATTTTTTATTTTATAATTCTATTAAAGATTGTGCCTAAAATGATACTTTGTTGAAATGTACTTTATTTTATCTTCTTTAATATATTATTCTTTCAATTGAGCGATGCAAGTAACATTTATCTTCAATATTATTGGAAAAAAAATCAAAGAAAAAACAACACATCTTTATGTATTGAGTCATTTACTTTAGAAGTTGCTAGTATTTTGACATGACTTGCATAAGTATTACTAATCGACTATCTTGTAGTTAATGTTATAGTATCCTCACATGCAAATAGATAACTTCTGTTATGTAGATCAAATAATCCTCTTACATTTGTATAACCAATAATCACTTGACAAATATTGGTTAGAAATAATAAATTCATACCAATATTTGATATCACTCAAATATCTCCACATGCATAAAAATGAAATTATATCTTATCTGCCATTTATAAAAAAAAATATTATCTTATTGATAGTAATAACAGGATACTTAAGTGAACTATTTGCACTAAGACATGATACTTTTATGAGATCGAAATTAATCTTCTTTATATTAAGAGATCTCGCAGTCATTGCGGTATTTAATGAAAAGAAATTTACATAAATGGCTACAATTTGACTAAAAATAGGCTTATATAGTAACATTCTCATTATTTACAATTTATGGCAATATTTAATGTGTCATCCGTTGTATTCTTAGTTTTTCGAGTTATCAAATACAAATACAACATTAATTTTATTGAGAGATTTAATAGATTTTGTTTATTTAAAAAGGCAGTTACCTTGATTCACGCTATTACTAAAATACAATCTTCAATACTGATTTGGATTCTGAAAAATAGTTGGAATTAATATTTATATTTGTATTATATCGTTAAATTAAGTTAGTCATTAATTATTAATATTTCATACATAATCGGAATCTGAAAAATAACTGTCATTCATATTTATATTTATATTTTCATACTAATATGTATAAACTTTAAAAAAAATTATTTTATAAAATTTTTTTTCTGAAATTAAAATTTGATACATTTTATGCACTGAGTATATATATAAAATTTAAATTACATGATATTGAATGTAATATTTATGACACTTGTCTGGAAAGTCATATACAATTTCAAATAAAAATTATTAGAGCATATTTCATGAATATTAGAATTATAGAAGAAACCAAAATAAGTAAAAAGGAGGACATACATCATGGGGTTTGAAAATTAATATGCTTTCAGGCACATAAAGTATCACAAAAGCCACTAAATTAATAATTTTAATATTCTTCCAAAAGAATTTAGATATGTGTGTATAAAAATTCACTTAAGAATAAGAAAATCAATTTGATTAATTTGAATTGTCCTTTTCTAAAAATTTTGTTCTTTTAATAATAGTTACATATTTATTTTTTTTGAAACCCATTCAATCATTGTTATTAGTGGAAATTCATGTCTATTTAAATGGTGATATTTTGATAGTTCTTTTACATCGATTATACAAAATAATGTCATTCTCCTCAACTCTTCTGTCGATCTTTTTTTTAGAGTCGAATATATATGTAATATCATATCATAAAGATTACTAAATTCTGTATTATTTTCTATTTAGTTAAATGATCATTATTTTCATAAATTTATATATTTTTTCTGTTTTAAGTTTATTTGATTTGGCACGAAATTTAACAAAATGAAAAAGAGATCTTAAATCAAAGATACGTAGAATGTCAGATGCAAAACCTAGAGTTTGAAGACAGTAGGGGCATCATTATCTTAATAAAAATGTCAATAAAATTTTCAATAACGTGTCGGACTAATCACCAATATCATGAGTAGTGACAAAAATACAAGTATATAGGAGGAATATCGTTAAAATAAAATGTTAACACAAATAAATCAATTGAAAGTGATAGCTTTGGTTAAGGTCGTGTAGAACTTAATAGAATGATGCAGGTTTCATTCCTAGCTCAATCGTTTGCTTTTTTTACTTTTTCCTTAAAGTCCAATAACGGATGTTTTAAAACAAAAAAGAATATTTAAAATAACAACCGATGGGTTCAAGAACCTGGGTCTCAAGCAGAAAAAACATTTCTGCGACCAGCATCCCCCATCAAACATTCAATTTGCAGGATATACACGCATATATATACATAATTTTTTCTAAAGTTAACAGGTGCACGTGCATTCCTAAGCTTTCATGTGGGTTCAGTCTCTGTAGAATGTATTAAAACATCTTTTAATCTTGTGGTCTTAAATATGACGTGTAAAAAATTAAAAAAGAATTGCCAAAAACAAAAAAAATAAAAATATTCATTTTAAAACAAACTAAAAAAAAGTAAAACAAATAATTAAAACAGAAAAAGCATCAATTTATTGCTATTAATAATTTTATAACATAAAGTGGAGTGTCTTTCGATTTAAACAAAAGATCAATCAAAGTATAAAGATTTATAATTTTTACTACATTCTTTTGAGTTTTGAGCATCATTAATTACATCGTTGATCGTACCATTTTCTATATGTGGGGTGTTAGCCCATATACTTGTTAGCAGATGGGCTTTAGGGTTTTAGGTAGTCTTATGCCTATATATATAGGCACCCCCTTCCCCATTCTAGTGTATTGTCTTCTATTCTCTTATGTACCTTTGTAGTTAGCCTTTTGACTCTTTCCTTTCTTGTTCTTCATAAACTCTTGTTATATATCAACATGGTATTAGAGCCAAATAAATCGATCCTCCCCTATTTGTATCGACCACCCGGTGCGCGTTTCGAACTGCTGTTCTCCTGGGTTTGCTGCTTCCGCTAGATCCGTTTAGATCTACTGTTCGTATGGTTAGTTTGTTGCTTCTGCTGGGTTCTTGTTTTGCTGTTTGTACTCTATTGTTGCTGCTGTTGGTGGTTTGATTTGATTTGGACTAGGGTAATTTGTCAATATGGCTGGAAAGGATGATTCTCTCCAGTCCATTAACACTCAATTAGATGGCAAAAATTATGCGTATTGGAGTTATGTCATGAAGAATTTTCTTCGTGGCAAGAATATGTGGGGCTATGTCACTGGGGTTAAATTCAAACCTAAGGATGAGAAGGCTGCGGATTTTGTATTGTCGGTGAATTTATGGGAAACTGCTAATTCCAAGGTTATCACTTGGATTAACAATTCCGTAACTCAGTCAATTGGTATGCAATTGGCTAAATATGACACAGCAAAAGAAATCTGGGATCATTTGGAGAGACTGTACACCCAGTCTAATTTTGCGAAGCAGTACCAGTTAGAGTACGATATTCGTGCTCTTCAACAGAATGCTATGAGCATTCAAGATTTCTATACTGCTATGTCTGATTTGTGTGATCAATTGGCCCTTCCTGAATCTGCAGAATTGAAAGGTTTTGCACCGTATATTGCTAGGAGGGAAGAACAACGTTTGATTCAATTTTTAATGGAATTGCGTTCTGATTTTGAAGGACCGTGTGGAACAATCCTTCATCGATCTCCCCTCCCCACAGTTGATTCAGTTGTCAATGAACTGATTGCAGAAGAGACTCGTATCAAGTCTCAATTGGATAAAGGGTCGAAAACACCTACTACTCCTGCTGTGTTTGCTGCTTCACCGGATCAGTCTAGACCACATCGTTTTCAGATTCTCAATCAATCGCGACGATCTCCTAAAGTTGCGTTTGATGAGTGTGCATTTTGCAAGCAGAAAAATCATTGGAAAGCTCAGTGTCCGTTGCTGCTCAACAAGGCTAAGTCTGGTCAGCAACAGAAGAATGGACAGTCACACTCCCTTGGTACTCCTCCACGTCCTCCACAGTTCACTGCTGCTGCTGCTGCACCATCAGTAGATGCTGAGTCTGTTAGCACTGTGCCTCCTTCGGCGTTGGATCCCTAGGTGTTCGAACAGTTCAGACAGTTTTTGGCCTCCAATCCTACTGCCATGTCAGCATCCAGCTCAGGTCCAGCTTCCTCTAGTACATCAGGTATTCCCCCATCCTTGTGGATTCTAGATTCTGGTGCGACCCAGTATATGTCACATTGTCTTTCATCGTTTGGTTCCTTGTCACCCATTTCACCACTCTCTGCTGCCAGTGCTACATCTATGCCAGTCGAGGGTGTTGGTTCTGTTACTAGTTCTCACATTGTTCTGTCTAATGTTTATTATATTCCTAAACTTGCTTTGATGTGTAGGACTGGTCATTGGGTATTCTTTTCTGATTTTATTTGTGTTGTACAGGACCAACACACTCAGAAGGTGATTGGGATTGGTCGTAGGTTGGGGGAACTATATGTCCTGGAGAGTCTCAAAGTGTCTGCTGTTGCCGCCTCTAGCATTGATTTGTCTTCTTTTCGTTTGATTCCTTTGTCTTCACAGTTTTATCTTTGACATTCCTGCTTGGGACATGTATCAGTGTCACGTTTACGTTTTTTAGCCTCTACTGGTGCTTTGGGTCATTTAAACACTTCTGATATTTCAGATTGTAGTGGTTGTAAACTTGCAAAATTTTCTGCCTTACCTTTTAATAAAAGTGTGTCTTATTCAGTTGCTCCTTTTGACATTATTCATTCTGATATATGGGGACCATCACCAGTATCCACTAAGGGTGGTTCAACCTATTATGTTTCGTTCATAGATGACTATACTCGGTATACCTGGGTTTATCTTATGAAGCGCAGGTCTGACTTCTTTGGCATTTACAGCAACTTTAGAGCCCTTGCTAAAACGCAACATTCGGCTGTCATAAAATGTTTCAGGTGTGACTTAGGGGGTGAATATACCTCTAGTGATTTCACTCAGTTACTTGCCTCTGATGGTACCATACACCAGTCATCTTGTACAGATACTCCTGAGCAGAACGTGTTGCCGAAAGGAAACACCGTCATATTGTTGAGACAGCATGCTCCTTACTATTATCTGCAGAGGTTCCTAGTAATTTTTGGGGAGAAGCAGTCCTAACTGCTGTATATGTGATCAATCGTATTCCTACTGCATTGACTTCAGGGATGTCTCCGTTTCAGAAATTATATGGTCACATGCCAGATTACTCTGCATTACGAGTTTTTGAATGTACTTTTTTTGTTCTTCGTCCTCATGTTGAACGAAACAAGCTGGAGCCAAAATCAGCTATATGTGTGTTTTTGGGGTATGGTGTTGGACAGAAAGGTTATCGTTGCTATGATCCCGTCAGTCAGAAATTATATGTTTCACGGCATGTCACCTTTTTAGAGCATATTCCTTTGTATTCAAATCCAGCTAAATCCCATGATGTTACTAAGTCAGATCTTCGGCGTATTGATCCATTTGGCATTGACATAGAGGCTCCAGTTTCGGATTCAGATGTGTCACCTGCCAGTGCTTCAGCCCCGCCTGTGTCTGAGTCTGATCCTGTGACTGGAGATCCACCAACTCTGAGGAGGTCTACTCGTCAGAGTAAGTCCACCAAACTACATGATTTTGCTTATTCTACCTACTCACCCCCATTTGCTTCCTTTATTACAAACATACATCAATTGTCTGAACCTGAGTCCTATAGAGAGGCTGTGTCTGATCCTCTTTGGCAGAATGCTATGGCTGAGGAACTCACTGCTCTTTATCAGACACACACATGGGATTTGGTTACCCTCCCACCTGGTAAACATACAATTGGCTGTCGATGGGTGTATAAGATAAAAACAAAGCCTGATGGGTCTGTTGAGCAACACAAGGCTAGACTTGTGGCAGAAGGGTACTCACAAAAATATGGTATGGACTATGAGGAGATTTTTCCCCGGGTGACAAAGATGACGACTGTTCGCACTATGATTGTCGTTGCATCCGTTCGACAGTGGAAGATATTTCAAATGGATGTCAAGAATGCATTTCTGAATGGTGATCTCCATGAGGAAAGTGTTATGACTCCTCCACCGGGTATTGATCACTAGCCGGGTGAAGTTTGTCGGCTTCGAAAAGCCCTATAGTGTCTCAAGCAATCCCCTTGTGCTTGGTTTGAGAAATTCTCCACTGTGATTACTTCCCTTGGCTTTGTCCCAAGTAACCATGATTCGGCGTTGTTTGTTAGAAGTACAAGTGCAGGGCGAATCCTTTTGTCCTTATATGTAGATGATATGGTTATAACTGGTGATGATCATGATGGTATTGAGTCATTGAAGCATGATTTGGCTCATCGGTTTGCCATGAAGGACTTGGGCCTGCTACGTTATTTTTTGGGTATTGAGGTGGCTCAGTCTAAGAAAGGATATCTTCTCTCTCAGACTAAGTATATATCTGACTTGTTTAAACGGGCGCGCCTTTCTAACAACAGGACTGCAGATACTCCACTTGAAACCAATGCACTGTACTCTCCTAGTGATGGTGTTTTGTTAACAGATCCGAGTCTTTATCGGACTGTTGTAAGTAGCTTGGTGTATCTTACCGTTACTCGCCCGGATATAGCTCATGCAGTTCATGTTGTTAGCCAGTTTGTTACTGCTCCTACTTCAGTTTATTGGGGAGTTGTACTTCGTATTTTGAGATATCTTCGTGGCACCCAGTTTCAGAACCTCTTGTTTCCCTCGACGTCATCTCTCGAGTTGCGAGCCTATAGTGATGTTGATTGGGATGGCGATCGCAATGATCGCAAATCCACCACTGGTTTTTGTGTGTTCCTTGGAGATTCTTTAATTTCATGGAAGAGCAAGAAACAAGATGTTGTCTCTAGATCTTCCACGGAGGCTGAGTATCGTGCTATGGCAGTGACTACATGTGAGATTGTTTGGTTACGTTGGCTTCTTGCAGATATGGGGGTTCACATTTCTCTGCTTATTCCCCTACATTGTGATAACAAGAGCGCGATCCAAATTGCAAAGAACTCTGTTTTTCATGAGCGGACGAAGCACATTGAGATTGATTGTCACTTCACTCGTTATCATCTCCAGCTCGGGACCATATCGCTTCCTTTTGTTCCATCGGCTTTGCAGATTGCTGACCTTTTTACGAAGGCTCAGTCGGCTTCTCGGTTTCGTTTCTTGTGTGACAATCTCTCAATGCTTATTGCTGCCGCATTATGTGTTTGAGGGGGAATGTTAGCCCATATGCTTGTTAGCAGATGGGCTTTAGGGTTTTAGGTAGTCTTATGCCTATATATATAGGCACCCCCTTCCCCATTCTAGTGTATTGTCTTCTATTCTCTTATGTACCGTTGTAGTTAGCCTTTTAACTCTTTCCTTTCTTGTTCTTCAATAAACTCTTGTTATATATCAACATGGGGAAGAAAAATTTATACACGTATATGATATTTAAAAGATGGAGGAATATGTTGCATTTGATGTAGAAAAATTAAACATGACATATCACGACAAATATGTACAAAATAAAAGAATGTAATCCTAAAAAGTTATTTGTTATCCATAGTATTATACTATTATCACAGGTAGTATGTAATACCTGGTGGATGGGTGTTGATGGGCTGGTGTGAAAACATATTTTAGGGGCTAATTTTTTATGGAGGAATTTATCTCCACAATTATTTAATACTTTAAATTATTAAAAATAATTATATATTTTTTTATTTATAAAATATAATTATATTATAAAATATAATATTATTTTTTAAAAAAAGAAATTATTTTTCTTTTCCTTCTCCTTCTTCTTTATTCTACTTTCTTTATTTTTTCTATTTATTACTTTTTTTTAAAACTAAAATCTCAAATTTCACCATTGATAAATTTTTTATAAAAAAAATTATTTTCCTTCTCCTCCTCTACCACCACCTTTATTTCTTTCTTCTTCTTTATTTCTCCAATTTATCAAAAAAAAATTATAAATTAAAATCTTGAATTTCTCCATTGATGAATTTTTGAAGCTTCAAAGTTGAAATTGATTTTGAAAAATTAAAATAATTTTAAATTGAGTGTGATTTCAAAAATTTGAGAACATTTTAGAGAGTACCTCAAATTTAGGATTATTTGATGTAGATCTGATGTGGTTTTAAATAAAATTTTAGATTCAATCTTAAATTCCACAATGGATAAAGCTTGAAGCTTTAAAGTTAGAAACGTAGATTTGAAAAATTAAAATAATTTCAAAATGGGTGTGGTCCAAAAATTAGAGAACATCTTGGGGAGCTTATATCTCAAATTTAGGATGATTTAATGTAGATTTAACGTGGCTTGAATAAAATTGTATTAAAGTTGTATGAATTTAAGTTTTGTCGTTGTGGTCGTATTAAATTTGTATAAAAGTTGTATACAATATTTTGTTGTAGATATATTAAATTTTTAAAAATATAATACGAATTTTTATACAAATTTTATATTATTAGATACACATTCCATACAGATTTGAGCGAATTTTTTAAGCCTTGAATGAGATATACTCATTTTATACTGATTTTGTATAGTTTTCATGCCCAGAATTTTGAGCGGGATATACACATTTTATACCTTCTTATATATAAAATTTTGAGCGAAAATTTGAACAAATTTTTTTTAAAAAAATGCTGATATGTTTTGTAAACTGAAAAATCATGGTATATTTTATAATATTGAGTACTATTCATGTATATATATGAAATTTTTTCCTTATTATTTTTAAATTGCCTTAAAGTGAAATAATAAGAAAATAAGTTGTCCGAAGAAAAATTCACGGATATGGAGCGACCGCACATTGACTGAAAAGCCAAGCGCAGGCGCACGTCAGCAGGAAGCCTCACTCGTCGGCGTGCACAGGGACAGGTGGTTGCGCGCTGAAGTGCGCCGGGCCTTGCTGACAGGCGGGCCAGCCTGCCCATATAAGCTAAAATTCACCCCAAAACTTATTTTTAAGTCATTTTTTTTTCAATTTTCAAGGGCTTTCCATAGAGAATATATATTTAAGTTTTGAGGGACCATATTCAAGCATCTTTTCATCTAAATTCAAGTTAGAATCTGTAGACATCATAGTGGAGAACATCTAGGTTACGTTGATTCCATTGATTGTTTTCTTGTCGTGATTTTTTTGAGAGAGTAGCAAATGGGAGTGGTGTATATTTATTGTTTTCTTCTTCTAGCGGAAGGTAAGAATTTTACACTTTCCTCTATCGTTAATTTGAAAGTTTTACAATTTATATTAAAATGATTATCGATATCGGAAATCTTTTCTATTTGTTATGTTGTGAATTGTTTTGGGTGCATTGAGTTATGAATATTATGATTATATATAGAATCTGATTATTGGGAGGACTAATTCAAGGATAATAGAGCTATTGAACCGCTTACGAGGTATATCAAGGCTAAACCTTTTTCGTCAAGTTGCTTTTGTTATATAGTTGATACAACTTGTTATCTATCGTTGTAGTACTTGCAGCCATGTTATCTATTATTAGTTGGCTGCTGGAGTTAAACATACAGAGTTGTGTAAGTTTTTCTTATCAGGATTTGCCTCATTTAGCTATTACATTTTTGTCAGAAGCGATATAAGAATCGTCTTCTATAAATTGTTGTCGCTTAAATTGACTATTGATAACTTGTTTTCATATAGATGTCTTAGGGGTTTCGTAGTTAGTTGTTTAGCATTTCTTGTTGATATTGGAAGCATAATGAGTAGTTTGGCGTAAATATTACATGCTTGTGATGCCTATATATTATCAAGCTCGCCTCTGCCGGTCTTTAGCATATCTTGGCTCCTATAGAGCTAGAATATTAGTATTGTAATTCCACCTTCGGGTTAGTGGCTTCATAGGTGCCTATTGAACTTTGGTGGTGAGCTGCAACGTGTTGCACCTATTTGGTTAATGATCTTACAGCTCCATATGATGTATAGATTGTTTGATGCCTTCATTGGCTATCTGATCAGTTATTAGCGTTAGGCCTATGCCTTCCAGCTATACATACAAATGTCCATTTACAAGTTGCCTAGAAGAGCTATTACAGGCGTACTTCGTCTATGAAGATACACTATATTTTAAGAGCTATAAAACTATCTAAAGAGACTATATTGAGGCCGACAGAGTCATATTGAAGTTTATTTACTTATGGACTTTCTTTATGCCTAAGTTGGCATTACTGACCGTCAGTAGAGCGTTGTGTGATTGAGGTACAGTTACAAGAATCCAACACGCTCAAGATATAGTTACAGGAGCCTAAAAGGCTCAAGATACAGATACAACAGTTAAATCTGCTCTAAGAACACCTACAACTTGCCTACGCGACTACAGTGTTACTAATATGGGTATATAGATTAAGATGTACCTGTCAGGGCTTATGGGGGTTCAGGTAGATTATTGTTTATTGTTTTTACATGTCATACTTATGGGGGGGGGCAAGATTAGGTTCTTGTTTGATTATTGCTTATTTAGTTCACGGTATAGATTGATGAGATCTTACAGGTTATCCTCTGACTCTTATAGGTGATTACTTTCAGTATCTTCTATCAACTTTAATTTCAGCTTATTATTGTTACCTTACATAGTCGGTGCATTGTTGTGTTGACGTCCCGAGCCTGGGGCCACTGCATTCTTATCTGTAGGTTTTGACAGACAGGTTCAGATACATCCTCACTAGTAGTTCAGACTCAGCTTAACAGCCTTAATTTGCACTCTCACACACACACACTCTTTCGGCTTAATATGATTTAGACAGCATGATGGTTTCATCAGCTTGCATATGATTGTATTGTTATTATAAACTGCTCGATCGGTTAATTATCTGTGCGTGTATTATATATTGTGGCCTAATCGGCCAAGGACTTCTTTAAGCCAAGATATACTTACTTGTTTTCTTGATTCTGTGTTGTTAATATGCACCAAAAAGTGTACATATTCAGTTAAATCAGTTCAGGGTCCAGTGAGGTGTCAGTTACGTCTTCCAAAGAAGGATGTGACATAGTAATATCAATTATTATCAAATAATAAATATGACACCGCGAACAAACAAAATTTAATTACAATACTAGATGTACTTGATAAAAATATCATTATTGCTAGAAAGTCAAATATATCATTTTGGTGAGATTATTTTTTCATAATAAAAATAAATATCACCTACACGTATACATAAAAAATTATGGGTGGGTTTATTAAGTTTCGCTATCATCAATAATTAATATTTCTTTTGCAACTGTACACTATAAAATTGACATTGAGGTTTTAATACTGAATTTCTGATAATTTTTATAAAATATTAATTTTTTTAATAATAATTTTTTTTATATGTGTGCAGCGGTAAATAGGAGGCTACAATTTTTAAAAACAAGATATAACTTTACAACGCGAAACATTTTTGCAACTATAATTGATATTTTTCATATTCACATTTAATTAACTGTTCTCCAAAAGATTTTAATAAAAAAAATTAAAAATAAAGGAAGAATGTTCAACTGAATATTTGATATACAAAATAAAAATGTTATTAGTCGAACATTACTCTCATACACACATATATAAAATGAATTTTTGAGTTGTGAGCTACACATCCAATTAGTTAGAGTAGCTTTTTCTGTTATTCAGTTAATGCCAATTGTGTATGAGTTGGCAATGAACTATCACAGTGGATAGGAGTTAGTTAGCTGAAGATAAGTCGGTTAACTAATCCTATAAATATAGGTGTATGTAGCAGATTAGAGCATAGCAGTTAGATCAATACAGATACTTTTTCTCTTCTTCCTTCTTCTTTCTTCTTCATTACAGATTGATGTAATCTTTGAATGCTTTTAGCATAAACATTACAATGAAATAGATTCTGATTTTATCATGGTATCAGAGCGATCGATGCTGGAATAGTTGAAGCCGTCGTAGAGAAGATTGAGTGGTAAACTCGAAGATCTCATTGATGGCGCCTCTCAAAATTGATCAGAATGATCCTCTGCATATAGGACCATCAGATACATCAGGAGTTATGTTAATTCCAATAAAGTTGACTGGATCATAGAACTACAGTATATGGAGCAGGTCGATGAGGATTGCATTATTGAGGAAGAGGAAATATGGATTTGTTACAGGAGCTTGTACTAGAGGGCTGTATCGAGAAGAACTACATGAGTAGTTGGAGACATGTAATGATATTGTTTTGTCATGGCTGATGAATACAGTCAGTGAACAACTCCTTAATGGAGTTGTCTATGCTACCAGTGCCTTCACAGTCTGGAAGGATCTAAAGGAACGATTTAATAAGGTCAATCGTACGAGGATTTATCAATTACACAGGGAGATTACTATGTTATCACAAGGTACTAACTCTGCTTCAACTTACTTCAAAAAATTAAAGAATTTATGGGGAGAATATGATGCAGTGGTGCCTTCACGAAGTTGTTGTTGTTCAAGGTCGAAGGAATACACAGATCACCTATATCAGCTTTGATTGATACAATTTTTGAGTGGATTAAATGAGACATATGATCAAGTTCATAGACAAATCTTGTTGAAAGGTGTTACTCCATCCATAAATCAAGCTTATGCCATGATTATTGATGATGAAATTCAACATTCAGCTTGTGTGGTTGTTGCTTGCGAGAAACCTGATCCAATGGCAATGCAGATCAGCAGAAGTTGCTCTCATAACAACAATCAAGGTAATCAGAACTATAGAGGGACAAAATCATAGTGTGAATTCTATCACTTTACTAGTCATACCAAGGAGAATTGCTACAAATTGATTGGATATCCTGTTGATTGGAAGCAAATAAGAAAAGTCAGTTATGGCAATGACAATTCTAATATCAATCCTAGAGGACATGACACTCATGGAACATATGGAGGGCAACATAACAGCACTGGTCATTCTCAGTTTAGTACAGTAACAATATTTCTGGAGGTCATTCTCAATTCAACACTGCAACTAACATGTGTGGAGGTCATACTGATCACAACATTGGAGCATCAACTAGTTGTGAAGCAAACAATACCTTTGTGACAAAGAATAGAGGATTATCAGAAGATGAGTATACGCAGATTTTGGATATGATGAATAAAGATACAAAGGAAGTTCAGCCTAACATGACAAGTATTGTTACATGCTTAATGGTAAATCTTTTAAAGAATAATTGGATAGTAGATTCTGGTGCATCTCACCATATAGCTGCAAGTAGACATTTGTTGACAGGAAGTCAAAATTTAACTAAGTCACAAGGAGTTAAAGTGAACTTACCCACAGGAGAAATGCTTGAAGTGTCACTAATTGGGAATGCATCTGTTTTTAGAAATGAGATGTGAAGGATGTGTTATTTGTACCAGATTTCGAATTCAATTTATTGTCCATAGCAAAACTTAGCAGGGAATTATCTTGGTTTGTATCCTTTTACCCTGACTTCTGTGTATTCCAGGAGCTATATAGTGGCAGAGTGAAAGGGATTGGTAGGGAAGAAGGAGGCTTGTACATTTTCAGAGGAGGAAGGAAAGATGATGAATCAAGGAGAAATCAAAAGATTGTTGCAAATATGTCAAAACAAGATAGCAGCCTATGGCATAAGAGGCTTGGACATCCTTCAGTACAAACTTTGAAGTCTTTGAATCTGATGGAGAATAATAAAGATAGTGATATTGTAAATAAGTGATCAGTTTGTCCATTAGCTAAACAAACTAGACTGTCTTTTCCTACAAGTAATTCTAGAGCTTATTTGCCTTCTGATATAGTGCATATGGATCTGTGGGGACCATATAAGATTCCAACATTTGAAAAGAAGCATTACTTTCTATAATGTGTTGATGATTGTACTAGGCATACTTGGATTCATTTGTTGCAGCTTAAATCTGAAAAAATTGTAGTTATCAGAAATTTCCTTTCATTGATAAAGACTCAGTTTGATGCATATGTCAAGGTTGTCAAATCTGATAGTGGTACTAATTTTTTTAATTCTCAATGCAAAGCTTTGTTTCAATACTTAGGGATATTGCATCAAAGTAGTTGCCCTCACACACCTCAACATAATGGTATTATTGAGAGGAAGCATAGACATATATTGAATATGGCCAGAGCTATTAGATTTCAAACTCATTTTCCCATCAGATTTTGGAGCATATGTGTGAATGCAGTTGTTTATTTAGTGAACAGACTGTCATTTCCTTCTTCTAATGAAAAAAGTCCATATGAACTTCTATATGCTAAGACTCCTTCTTTATCTCATTTAAGAGTGATTGGTTGTCTATGTTATGCATCAATAATACCTAAACAAGACAAGTTTGCAGAAAAGGCTAAACCTGCAATATTAATGAGGTATTCAGATTTGCAGAAAGGTTATCTGCTCATGGATATTCAGTCCAAGAGATTCTTTGTGCATAGATATGTTACCTTTCAAGAGTCCATCTTTCCTTTTGTAGATTCCCAAGAAGGCAAGCTCTCATCTATTACAACAGATTGATTTGAATATTGTGCAACTGACTCTGAAGATTCAGAAATACATTCTAGTGCTGATGTGTCTTCCTTAGTTAACCAACATGAAGACCTTACACATGAAGATACTGCAGTCCCTCAAAACATGCAGATTGCAGATTCTTCAGCTTCTCCACAAACCAGTTCAAATTCTCACCTTGTTGTGCCCTTGAGGAGAAATGATAGAATATCCAAACATCCTCTTTGGATGAAGGATTATGCTGCTCCTGCAAGACAGCAAAAGAGAAAATATCCATTGGCAAATTTTCTTTCTTATGAGAAGAATACACCAACCTATCATAGCTATTTAGCTAAGTTTTCCAACTTGGTGGAGCCTCAAAATTTTCAAACAGGCTGCTAAAGATGATAGGTGGATTCAAGCAATGAAATTGGAAATCCAAGCTTCGGAGGATAACAAGACTTGGATAGTTGTTGATTTGCCACAAGGTAAGAATGCAGTTGGTTCTAAATAGGTGTATAAGATTAAATATTAGGACAATGGTGAAGTTGAGAGATTTAAGGCAAAATTGGTGGCTAAAGGTTATAGCCAACAGGAGAGATTGGATTATCATGATACTTTCTCACCTGTTGCTAAGATGGTCACAGTTAGATGTGTCATTACTTTGACAGTCTCTAAAGAATGGTCTTTATTTCAATTGGATATTTATAATGCATTTTTTACAGGGTGATTTGCATGAAGAAGTATATACGGAATTACCTGAGGGGTTCAGGAAACAAGGGGAACATAAAGTTTGCAAACTACTCAAGTCATTATATGGGCTCAAACAAACCTCAAGATAGTGGATCATTAAGCTCACCACTGCCTTGTTAGCTGCAGGATTTGTTCAAAGTACTCATGATTATTCTTTATTTACATTGAAGAAAGGGGAAGAGTTGGTGATTATTCTAGTTTATGTAGATGATTACTCATTACTGGGAGCAGTGCACATCTGATCTCAAAGGCAAAGAAGGTGTTACATTAGCAGTTCAAACTGAAAGATTTAGGCCAACTCAAGTACTTTTGGGAATTGAAGTATTGAGGTCTCCTGGTGGTGTTGTGTTGAATCAAAGGAAATTTATCTTGGAGTTGATATCTGATATGGGACTTAGTGGTGCCAAACTAATGCCCACTCCTTTACAGTCCAATTTGCGACTTACTACAATGGAGTTTGATCAGGCTACTGGTTTATTTAGAGATTCAGTTTTATCTGGCATTCCATCCTATCAAAGGTTGATTGGAAAGCTCTTATATGCCACTATTACAAAACCTGATATTAGCTATGTTGTTCAAACTCTCAGTCAGTTTATACAGCATCCAAAACAGTCTCACTGGGATGCTTTTGTTGGGGTAGTTCGATATTTGAAAGACACAATTGGTCAAGGAATTTGGTTACGAACTGTTATATCCCATAGAATTTCCGACACCTAAATGACCTATTCGCACGTTGGTTAAGCATATTTGAAAGCCATACGTGCTAAAGAAAGGCCCGGGAAAAGATCGGATGAGAAACCTGTCGAACCATCGCGGAAGGAGCCGAGGCAGAACCCCTCCGCGATGGCAGCGTTTCACGGAGGTAAAGCCTCCACGTTGGCTCCGTGACACGTTGGCCTTGTCCAGGCCCAAGTATATAAAGCCCCACTTCGGTTTTAAATCATTAATCACCCATGTAATTTCCAGAAAACAGAGCAAACCAGCAGAAAAGGAAAAAGGAACGAAGAGATAATATAATTTTCGTCCGATTACGCTGCTAAACGTTGTCCAAACTCAAATTAACCTCAGATACCGAGGTATTTAGCAGCAGAGAGCATTCCTACGGATTTAGTTTCGTGAAATACGGCCGACGAATCGTCGAGCTATCGAGCTAAGGTAAGTGAAATTGCTCTAAATTAGTGTCTATGTGTTCCTAGCTGAGAAGTGAATAGTTCTCCCTTCTGGACCTCTGAAAAATAGCGAGTTTTCGACCGTCTTTCGATAAGCCTAAGTTTAGGCTATAAACTATATCGAAAGTGACGTTGCTCTTTAAAATAAAGTTGTATTTAGTATTAATTGGCATATTTATGAATGCAGTTGGGAGAAAATAGTTGAAGTACCGGCCGAGCCTCGTCCGACAGACGGATAGTTTGAGGATAAGGTATGTAAAGCTAGTTCCCTCGGCAAGTTAGTAATCTTGGTACAGTACAGTAATTTAAAGGCCAGTAGAATATTCAGAAGCCATGCATGATGTTTACTATGAATGATGGTACGATATTAGAAACGTTATGTTATGATCAGCGCGAGACTTGCTAGCACGATATAGATTCTGATACAAGTGTTAGAAACTGCACAGCATGCTTAGTACGTGATGTGACACAGGATGTTAGGATAATATCGTATTCAGTTGAAACCCAGTAAAGCAATGTAATATCTGTAAGACATCTCAGAAGCAGAATGATAAGTTAAACTGAGGTTAGAAAGCATATTAGGAATAGTAAATCCTGTTACTATAGAAACTTTATACAACATAGTTTTCAGCAGAAATACTATATCATGTTCAGCATTAGACTCAGTATAGTATGGCAGAAGATTATATTTATGTACATATGCTATGTTTAGTCTCAGCATGTATTAAATATGTACATATCACTATCGCTAGTTCAGCATGCAGTATGTACAAACACTTTATTATCGTTAGCTTCAGTATGTGAGACATGCAGATAGTATTACTAGTCGAGACCGTTGTATTGTTTGGGGTTGGACTACCTAGCATCCCTGACCGCCCCAGGGTTGATAGCTGTATCGACTCGTCCGCCAGAGGACGAGGATACGTCACTCTACGGAGTGGTATGCCGTCCCACAGAGGACGAAGATGGGATGCCAGTTTTCCCCATATTGTGCCTTGGTCGGCCCTTATACACCCCCATCGAGTGGATACGCCCGGGGTGTTGATTCAGGAGTCCTCCGGACTCAGATACAGTTATAGTCAGGGGCTCAGCGAGCCCAAGTGCATACCCAGGGGACCGGCAGGATGCTTACAGGGTTTATAGGAGATGGGATGACCGGGGTAGGGGTATAGATTCTGTGATGGTTGTACCTCCCGGCTTATGGGGGCCGGGTAAGGTTTGTGTGTGCTATGTTATGCTATGTTATGTTATGCCATGTTATGATAGATACAAGTAGATCAGTAGTAGAACGATACGTCTCCAGGTATGACTCCTACTCCTTCCAGTATAATTGAGAGAAGGTATGACTTACATTATCAGACAGTTAATCTATTTCTCTCTACTTCAGTTTCATTAGTTATATTATTATTTTCAGATATTTCTTTCAGTTATTGCTTTACATACTCAGTACCAGCGGTACTGACGCCCGGTGGCGCGCTGCATTACTTGCCTGCAGGTACTCATAGACGAGCAGGCGATACCACGTGATTTCTGTCAGCGATCGAGTATTCAGCTCCTGTAATCCGGAGACTGAATTCCAGAGGCGTATTTCATTTTCTTTTGTTGTATAGTACGGGTAGGTCGGGGCCCTGTCCCGATCATTTCTATTGTTATTCTTAGAGGCTTGCAGTCTGTATATATTTCCTGTGGTCAGATGAGCCGGTCGTGTGAGGCCGTGCGTTTTGTTAGCTTTTTAGCATTGTTGATTATGTTGGCCGTGTGGGGCCATAGTCTGATAGTAGTGGTGACCTTGTCGGTCACGTAGTTATTCAGTATTTTATTGTTGAGATAAAGATAACTAGACAGCATGGTGGCCTTATCGGCCCGCATAAGTTTCCTTTTAGTTGTTTGTTTCTGGTTAGCTGTTATTGCAGGTACAGGAGGCTATAGGCCAATGGGACGGGGGCTGTGTTTACAGTCGTTATATAGCCCTTTGTTTCCAGAAATGTGAGTTAGAGTCAGCCAGGCACCAGATGTGCCCAGGCTCAGCAGTCTAGTAGTTTAGGTCATAGTAGGGCACCAGGTGCCATTCATACCCCCTAAGGCGGGGTGTGACACGAACTCAATCTACTCCAGAGCTCACTTGTTGGTGTGATATTGATTGGGCTGCTTGTCCAAATACAAGACGGTCTGCTATAGGTTATATTGTGAAGTTTGGGAATTCCCTAGTGTCTTGAAAATCCAAGAAACAGCATACTGTGTCTAGAAGTTCTGCTGAATCTGAGTATAGAAGTTGTGAGCTACACATCCAGTTAGTTAGAGTTAGTTAGAGTAGTTTTTTCTGTTATTCAGTTAATGTCAATTGTGTATGAGTTGGCAATGAGCTGTCATAGTGGATAGGAATTAGTTACCTGGAGTTAGTTAGCAGAAGTTGAGTCGGTTAACTAATCCTATAGATATAAGTGTATGTAGAGCATAACAGTTAGATCAATACAAATATTTTTTTCTCTTCTTCCTTCTTTTTCTTCATTACAGATTGATGTAATCTTTGAGTGCTCTTAGCATAAACATTACAATGAAATAAATTCTGATTTTATCATGAATTTTATAAAGTGAATATTAGAGAGAGAGAACAACAGCACAACAACACATGATAATAAATTAAAAAGTAAATTTTAATTAACTGAGAAAAATAAAAGTAAATTTGATCATTTATCTCTATAGGTTCAAATGTATCTAAATATTTTGACCTCGACAAATAATTTACAAAATGACAATTCATGTTGTATACTTTTTTATTTTATGTATAATTGTTTATTAATATTTTATTGTATATACCATCAGATTTGATATATACGTGCAATATATATGTATGAATATATATATATATATATATAAAATAAACAATAGTAAATATAATGGCTCGTATAACTACAAAAATGAGGGCTCGGCCTTCATTCTGTGTTATAACAAAAAAAAAAAAGAAAAAAAAAAGATCTACTCTTTTCGTAGAATTTAGATAATTGAACTTTTAGGAAAAGTAAAACCAAATATTGCAGAAAGTATGGCTAGTTCGTAGCATCTTTTAAGACTAATAAAACAACTACTTTATTAGCATATACTCCTTTTGCGCATTACGCACAAACGGAGAAACTAATAGAATCACTAATTTAAATGAAGTCCAGGAATAAAAATATACTATTAGTCGCTGTTGACAAAATTGTTAATTGCCCACTACAGATGACAAGCCATTGCCCCGGAAAGAAGTGAGTCTCAAATTGAAAAAACGAGAGTGAAGTTAGAGATTTTGTGTTGATATCTATATATTTATATAAAGGAGGGATTTAGGTACGCCTACGTGCTATACCTCACAATTTTTAAATTTCATTTATCTTTTTTTTTGTATTTTCTCTTTTTTTTTCTAATCTGTTCATTACAATTTAAAAAAAAAACAACAGTCACGTTTATTCATCCTGATAATTGACGTTTCTTCCTCTAATAACTTCTGCCAAAAATACTCGCTTCCTCCTCCTCTTCCTTTTCCTCCCTCTCTGCCATCTTCTTTTGCGTCTTTCCTCTCTCATTTTAAAAAGAGTGAGAGATAAGTTGATATATCAAATTCTTGGGGATTGTTGATCAAAAATTTTTTTTCTTCCAATCCCTTTTACATCAATGGAGGAATATTAGTGCAGTAGAAAGAAGTTGAAACAAACTTGGTTGTAACATTGAGTATATTTTAGAGATTACCACCTCAGCAGAGGATAAGAGACAAGGATTATTCTTCTCAATTAGGGAGTCTGTCCAAATTTACTCCTCCCCACCAAGGTAAATCTTGTCTTTTATCTTTTTGCAATTTTTAGCTTTTCTTACATGTTTGGTTGATGTTTCATGTATCTTCTTCCAATTCCTTTTATATCAATGGAGGAATATACAGTGCAGTAGAAAGAAGTTGAAACGAAATTTGGCTGTAATATTGAATTTATTTTAGGAATTACTACCTCAACAAAGGATAAGGGATAAGGATTATTCTTCTCGATTAGGAATTCTGCCTGAATTTACTCCTCGCCACTAAGGTAAATCTTCTCTTTTCTCTTTTTACAGTTTTTAGTTTATTTTTAAATGTTAGTTGATGTTCCATGTATCTTTAAATTTATATTTTTGAATTCCTGGTTAATTTGGGTTTATGACATACTAAAATAATGCATCTTTTGATTAATTTGTTGTCTATTTATGAGATTAATTTAATCTTTAAAAAAAATATACAAAAATTGCATTCTCACACTTGAAGGATTTTAGTAACACCTTTTATGTTCGAATTTTAGGAAAATAAGACGTGAAGATTTGACATACAAAAGTTTTAGGTTCTTCCACCATACTTTTTTTGGTAAACTGCAACCACATAATAAGTTGGAGTCCTTTAGGAGTTTGGACAATCCGAACAATAATTATGTATTTAAGAATAAGAAAGAGTGTTTCTTTTGAGTTTTATCAAGGTACTTAGAATTAGAATAATTATATGCTTAAAACAGTTTCATGATAAGTTATACACTTTTTTATAAGGATAAGAACATGAGTCTCTCCCTTGAAAATTAATGAGATATTATATATTGGTCAATACTTACCAACCACTTTCATAATAAATATAATAATTATTTATTGTGTATCATTGGAAAGACATCAGACTTGGTTATCAATCTTAGTCCATGAAATGAAACTTGGTTGTAACATTAAATTTATTTTAGGAATTATTACATCAACAGAGTATAAGAGACAAGGATTATTCTTCTCGATTAGGGATTCTGCCCAAATTTACTCCTCGTCACCAAGGTAAATCTTCTCTTTTCTCTTTTCGTGATTTTTAGTTTCTTTTGGTTATTTTGTTTCCAATTTATGAGATTAGTTTAATCATTAACAAAATATACAAAAATTACATTCTTACACTTGAAGGATTTTAATAACACATCTTCTGTTGAAATTTTAGGAAAATAAGATGCAAAGTTTTGACATACAAATGTTTCAGGTTTTTCCACCCTTCTGTTGCTGCTAGATTGCAGTCACACAATGAGTTGGTGTCCTTTAGGAGTTTGGACAGTCCTAACAATAATTATGTATTTAAGAATAAGGAGTGTATCTTTTGAGTTTTGTCAAGGTACTTAGAATTAGAATAATTAGATGCTTAAAACAGTTTCATGATAAGTTCTACACTTTTTTTATAAGGATAAGAACATGAGTATCTCCCTTGAAAATTAATGAGATATTGCATAGCGACCAATGCTTACCAACCACTTTCATAATAAATATAATAATTGTTTTTTTGTCTATCATTGGAAAAACAGTCAGACTTGGTTATCAATCTTATTCTATGAAATGAAATGTGGCTGTAATATTGAATTTAATTTAGGAATTATCACCTCAATAGAGGATAAGCTAAGGGACAAGGATTATTCTTCTCGATTAGGGATTTTGCCCAATTTTACTCCTCGCCACCAAGGTAAATCTTCTCTTTTCTCTTTTTGCGATTTTTAGTTGTTTTTTAAAAAATATTTATTTGATGTTTCATGTATCTTTAAATTTATATTCTCGAATTTCTGCTACATTTAGGTTTATTACATGACTAAAAAATGCATCTTTTGGTTAATTTTCTGCCTATTTATGAGATTCATTTAATATTTCACGAAATATACAAAAAATACATTCTTACACTTGAAGGATTTTAGTAACACATGTTCTGTTGAAATTTTAAGAAAATAAGACGCGATGTTTTGACATACAAAAGTTTTAGGTTCTTCCGCCCTTCTGTTTTTGCTAGACTGCAACCACACAATGAGTTGGAGCCTTTTAGGAGTTTGGACAGTCCTAACAATAATTATGTAATTAAAAATAAGAAGGGGTGTTTTTTTTTTTGAGTTTTATCAACGTACTTAGAATAGAATAATTAAATACTTAAAACAGTTTTAGGATAAGTTCTACACTTTCTGTTAAGGGTAAGAACATGAGTCCCCCCGGAAACTAATGAGATATTGCATACCTGCCATTACTTCACTTTCATAATAAATATAATAATTATTTTTATTGTCTATCATTAAAAAGGCAGACCGACTTGGTTATCAATCTTATTCCATATAATATTTGTTGGTAATTATATAGCATGTGACGTTTGGTTTAACCTTGAAAAGAACAGGCCGGTGCATTGAAAACCCGCTATAAGTGTGTTCAGGAAGGATTAGATCAAATTGAATCTTATTTATACAATATTACTTTATATTATTGCAAGAGGTTGTTTCGTAACTTGAATCTGTAACTTGGTCATATGACGACAACTTTTATAGTTACCCCAAAACTCACCCAATGTTGGCTTTAATTTGAAAACCAAAATAAAATTTCGAATTTTAAGAACGCCAATAATTTATATATAAGCAAGTAAATCTTTTGGTTACAACTTTGAGCCGCCTTTATTTTCAAAAATGAATAAAAAAAAAGAGTAAAAATAAAAAAATTTACGTTTTATCCCATTTTGATACATTAATGGGATGATAAAAAATCATAACATTCTCTGCACTTGCATCTCTTCTTTTCTTGATCAGCTGCACAAAATGGAATGAACTATGAAATCAAATACTTATGGTATTATATTGGACCTATCACTCACATTATACGAGAGAATTCTTTTCCTCCTCTTATTAGAAAAACAACAAAAATAAGCTAGGTCATTTTTTTTTCTAACTGTTCTATTTTTAAAAAAACCAGAAATCACTTTTACAATCCTAAAAATTGCGTCTCTTCCTCTAATTTCTCGAAAACTTATTTATCTAAAAATACTAAATACTCTATGTAACTCTATGTGTTTGTGTATTTTGGTCTTCAATTGCACTTATCAAAGAAAGAAAAGAATAATAATTTTGTGTGGACTTTGTCACCGCAGTTATTTTGATGTGAGATGTCATGTCCTTAAACTTTGATGTTGAAAACACACACATACAACAGAGAAGTTCTAATCTTGTTTTATAAAGAAGTCGCGTAAACTATATGTGTTAATATTTATTGAAAATATTATTTGGAGTGAACTCTAGATATTTTCTTATATCAGTGGTCACCAAGTTCCTCTTACACATTTGCATTAAATTCTTACTAACAGTTCAATTTTGATTTGCTCCTTGATGTGTGGATTCAAGATAACTTGATACTGACATTTGTGTTGGAAAAAATATTTATATATATCAATAAGATGTTTTACCCTTGAAATGAACATGTCATCGAATTATTAGGTTGCTTCTCTTTTCAAGAGGTTCTAAATGACCAACCAAAATTAGCATTCCGCATTGAAGTTGTTCCCATGAGTTATGGATAATAGCACTTACCGTTTCATTAGCTTAAACTTGAGTCAATCTTGGATTTTCTACAGTTTTTTCAAATGGAGAAGTTATAAAATTCTTCTTTTAATCTTTTAGCAAATTAAAAATTGCATGTGGCATACTTTCTGTATCGTTTTTTATCCCTAAATGAAAATATATTTTGTTAGTATAATTAAGTTCTTGGAGATAAGATCTCCATTGTATTTCTATATTTCAACTTATTTGAGTTGTGTCAATGCTATTTTGTATAAGTTGCTGGTATTCTTAACATTTGTAGGGTAAAAATAAATTTTTTTTAACCAAAAAATCAAGCATTTTTTGATGAATTTTCATATTGTATTGAATTTTACAGAGCTTACCAGTGATCAAGTTACAGTCAGCATTCATGAGGGTCACAGAGCTATTCAACAAATTTTACATTTAAAAGTATAAGAGAATTCTTATTAATAACAGGTATTGAAATTAGTTAATAATCTTTCTTCATTTTATTTAATCTTACTTTATATCTATCATAAATTGAATTAATTTGGTTTGTAAAAGCTAAAGCAAAAATCTCCAACTAAGACTATCATGGGGCAAAAAAATTAGAGAAGATCTTATAAAATACAAGAAAAAAGGAAGAAGAAAGCTATGATGACTTTCAAAGATTTTTATTGGGGTTCAATTCTCTTCTCCCTTTTGGCTTCTAAAACCGATTTGTAAAAGTTCTATGTCCTTTATACATCTATGTTGGCGATTTTCTGAAAAATTGTCTTTTTTTATTGAGCTGATTTTTTGAACCTTCGGTTATTGAGTTAGTGAGTTTGATAAATTTCTGATTTTTTTTAGCTCTGACCTCTATATATAGTTGCTTTTGTTGAGTTTTATTTTCAAAAGAGACAAATCTAATTCTGTTTAAAGGTTAAGTATTTTTAATCATCTATATGACTTCGCTACTGCAGTCTGCAGGAGTCACATTTCTATTACTGTAGCTAGCAATTATTTACATAAGTTTTTAACGATAAGAAGCCTGTTAAAGGTATAATAAGAGATTGTGTCTATTACTCAAACTTTTTTAAACCCGGACATGAATATAGAAGCAAACATTCCTCATTAAATAGGATTACATAAAATAGAGATAGCTAAGTTCCATCCATAAAAATCATAATGAAATGATTTTTTCTTCTTATTAGTGAATGTTATTCCTCTAATTCTATGTATACTTGTATTGTTACATGCGTTAGTCTACAGTTTCTGGATTATTTAATTTTTTCTATAATGATTTGTATTTTTTTTGGTGTAATGGTGGTAGGATATACATTGAAGGTCAGTGTCATTTATTAGACGTATGAATTGATATCTGAAGTTTATGCTAATTGAGCATTTGCGTTGATTTTTCGCTACTGAAATTGCTGAAGGTACAATCACAATTTTCTTTAAAGATCTATACTGATATCTCTTGAAGATAAATTCAAATTTGGTATGCCTATGGTAAAAATATAAAGACTTTAAAAACCTTATCAGCCTTTGATATGCGCAATGAACTATGACAATAAGACGAGAAGTAACAAAATTTTGACATGACTTCAAGGATGTTGTGTCGGACGACCCATTTAGGAATATGACTGGAATGAAACTTTTGTAGTCTCAAGCCATATCAAGCCATAAAAATACAACATAATTGAATCCAGGTATAGTATATAGTAAACTATAGCTATGCACGATATCTAGAAAAGGATAAACCACATTATGTCTTAGAGTAAAGCATTTATTTCAAGTTGTTGAGACGAATACTCATATTATAGTTCTTGTTTTGTTGGTTAAAACATTTATGCATTTGAAATTTTCAATTTGTAAGTGTCATTTGACATGTCATAAACGGAACTTAATATGAATTGAGGGTTCGATTGTTCGCCCATTTCATTTGTACGTAAATTTGATTTTGATTTACTATACAATAAATTATTTTCTCACATTCAGCAGAGAAGTATGGATAGATTTTCAAGTTAAATTGCAAGTTGTAAATGTTTCTTAAAGTAATAGATGTGTATTTCTGGACTAACATTGGAATAAAAGTATATTTTAAATTAAACCTTATCACTTTGGTATCCTGATTTATTTTAAAGCACCTAAGGAACTTATTAATTTATTAAAATATTTTTTCCCTTTAAGTATATATAATTAGTTGATTTTTTGTGCAATTATGACATAACTCCCTTTTATTTTTTTATTTTAATAATTTCTTTTGGGCCATTTAAATTGGGGAACATTTAAATGATATATGTAATACAAAAGGGAAGGGTGGACTTTCTACAAGGAAATATTAAGTTAAAACTAGAATATTTATTCACCTTTTTTTCCACCTTTCTATTGTTTCTTTTATCAATAATTATTTATTTATTAAAAAATTCTAATATTTCACGTTGACATTTATTTGATTCTTCTAAAATTTCAAATATTAACACTTTCAGAAAGGAAAAGGCTACATAATAATATAAAATCAAAGATGATTGATTCAAGGATGAATGATAATATGTTACAATCATTTTCTTTTTCTCAATTAACATTTGTTACTATGTAATTTCATATGTAAGGTATATATTATTGTAGTTTTAAAGGCTAATAGATTTTCTTCATATTGTAGATATCATATTTTAATGGCTTGATATTATAAAAAAAAAAATGTTAATGCTAATTTAAAGAAATAAATTTATATTTGTCATTTATTTAATTTATAAAGTTATTTTGCATGCATATTTATTGTTTAATCTATTTGTTTTACTTTGATTAAATTTATAAAAGTATTATTTCATAAAATCAGTGGTTTCAAATCACCGCGCGAAGCACAAATACTTTTACTAATTGTGTTATAAAATCAAAGCAAAAAAGAAAATGTAAAGACATAAAAGAGAAACAAGAAAAGAGAGCTTTCTTATCCTTTCAAATATATCCAACATAATTTTTAATACCTATATTTTTAAAGCTATATAAAGGAACATCAAAGAGTGTTATAAATATAATATTAATTTTTAAAAATGTGGAAAAGATTATGAAAGTATGGGAGATTAATAAGATAGTAAGGGTGTGAATATTGATGAAAAAGCAGGGAAGAAAATATATTTAGTGGATATTCACGCAATAGTACATTTCATAACAAGAAAGATAATAAAAGGATTAAAATGCCGAATGAGACAAAAAAAAAAAAAAAGAAACAGAAATACTTATGGACAACACAAAAGAATTTCTTGTCAATTACTGACATTGATTCCAGCGGTCTAGCCTACAGAATGACAAATCCTACCTTACTCCAAATCAATTGAAGTTCGAGGACATTGGTTGGAGTTCTGAGTTGAAAGAAGAAAAAAGAAGAAGAAAAAGTTGGGATTTAAAACTACCTTGCATAGCGTGGAGTCAGCAAGAATGGAGTATAATACTCCACCATTCCCATTTCAATAACCTATCTTAATCCAGTTCCTAATCTCCAGAAGAATTAGAAAGAATAGAACTACATAACTCCAGAAGAACAGCTCCTCTTTCAGGCTTTCAGCCACTGCTGGAAGTATGATTGCATCTTGGCCCGATTAACAGCTTTTCCAACATTGACAGTGGGAATTATCTTTTCTGGCCTCAGAAACTGCAAAACCAAATACTTTCATAATTGGGATAAAGCAATATTTTGTAAAGTATTAAAGGGAACTAGCTCCGGAAGACCAAAACATCCACTTGGGAGTTCTACCAGTTGGCAAAGATGACATTAACTAAATAATCAAGAAGCCAAAAGAATTGTACAAAAACATCTCAACCTGCACAAATTCCTGCAGCTCTGTGAAATTAGAATGCTCACTATATGGAACACCTGCAGGAAATTAATGCGGTAGTGGAGTTGATTCAATACCTCAGCCAACTTGGAGCCACAAAAAGCAGTCGTAACCATACAGTAAATAATACAAATTATAAATAAAAAATATGTGGGAACTAAACCTCCCAAGAAGCAGCAATTCATCTCACCATAAATAGTGATGTTGCCCTTTGTAGCGGGTTTTATCAAGTTTAGATTCTCCCCAATGTTCTCTGAGTAAGTCCAACCTGAAAAAAGGTAACGGTAAAGAATCTTCTGCTTGAAATAAGAGACAGAAATCCACTTAAAATAGATGGGTCACAAGCTATAAGTAACAAATATGAGTCACCTGTTGGTCGGAATGCCAACATGTCAGTGTACTGTCCGTGTTGTGATGCCAAATAACGCTGCAGCACCTTGGGAAACATCAATAGAAGAAGTTATAAAAGGAAAATCCGTCAATCATCTAAAGGAGGTGCTAATGCAGACCTCAAATCTCAAGGACGACATGGGCAATATGTGCAAAGGTGTATCTTTCCCATTTGTTGACAGATTTTCAGAAATTCCAGCCCAGCCAAAAGATCGAAGAATGCGCCTCCTGGAGGCATTTGCATATATTTTTACCTATGAAGTATTTATAACAAACCCAGTCAGCTAATATTTTGTATAGATGTACACTTTCTTAAGCAAATAGACGGCATAAAGTTTAGCTTTAACGAGAACATCATAGGCAAACTTGTAAATTGTTGCCTTGTCCCAGAAAGACAAATGAAATTTCAATAGTTTGGTACCATATGACATGCTATTCATCCATAAAGAGAAGGATTTTAGAAACCTAAGTTACCGGAGCGAAGCAGTTTCAGCTTCTGCAAAATGGTCACTGTATTTTTTTTCTAGCAACTCATAACTGTTAAATCCTAAGCGTTTGATGCCTTTATAAGGTTGCTAGATGTTCATCAAATCATAATGTGGATTAATATCAGAAAGATATCAAAAAATAAATCAAGAAATACTCAGAAGCTAAGATACCCCCAGTGCCTTGGAAATTGCAAAATACACATGTTCTTTTCCAATGCTGTATGCACCAACAACCACAATGCTTTTTGGATGATTACTCAAATATCTTCTCGTGACGCCTACAACAAATTCCAAAACATCTTCTTTTGAAGGAAACCTGAAATAGATACCTCCAAAAAATTAACATCTGGCACAACTCTTTGAACAACATATATCCACACCACAGAACAAAGAGAATTAACACCTGTACTTTGGATTGCAATACGTTGTGTCAAGGTAAAGTATATTAATACGTTGGCTTGCAAGAAGTGGATATGATTGCATCATCTTCGAAGCCCTAAAGTCTCCAGTGTGCAAGTAACATTGTCCATTTGGGAGACGGAAGTGAATGAGAGCAGCACCAGGACAGTGATTAGCATCAAGCATAGTGACTTTGATTCCTTTAAGGATGTACTCGGTACCTAATTCCATAGGACAGATGAAACTGCAAAAGAATCAATGGAACTTAACTGCCCTGTACACTTGTTTGAGGTGGGAAGGAGTAAAATAACCCAAAAAGAGAAGAAAAGGATATGCAAACTTTTCTTGCTTTTTGAGTAATACACTTGACAAAGCAAAAAAGAGTCCTTACGATGGACTAACATTCAAACAGATTCTAAGTAAGCGAGCAGTCAGGTTGGTGCAGTAGATAGGCCCATGTGACCATCCTTTCGTCAAGCCAATATAATGATCAGCATGGAAGTGACTAAGGAAATAGACAGAGCAGCCTTTGACTGGACCATAGCAGAATGCGTCGACAGTGAAGGGCGTTCCTGCATGAATGAAGAACTTAAATGCTGAATAAGAGCACATTGGAGTAGTTGAACCCAGTATACATGAGAAAATAATGAAAACCAATTCCCAATTAGGTGTGTCAGAAGAAACAAAACATATTGTCTAGAGCTGAATAATGCATTAGTTAAGATACCAGATGGCTAGAAATATGGTGCCACTGTATGACATAGGTTAATCTTAATAGTACTGTACACTTGGTGATTGATTATGCAAAAGTAATAAAGCAGAGCTTAGAAACTCAAACAGCCAGGCCTGCCCTTGTCATATAACAACAGTAAGGAATAAGTGCAACTAAAAATCCTTAGAGGACACAAAGCGCGTTATATTTTCACTTTCAAGTATTGTTATGAGAACTATCTAACTAGAACTTCTGAATTAGTCAATATTAAGAAGTTAGAAGTTCAAAATGTACATGATGTGTATAAGATTAACAACCTGAAAAATGCATCTTTTGCTCTCTCAATACTGCACACTTAATCACTGGTTTCTATTAGCTAGTAATTTTCAAATGTTTGCAGAAATTAAGGAACGGGGAGGCAGAAGTAGAAAATGATACACTGAACTGTAATATAGAGAGGGGGTTGTGGAAGGAAGGACCTGGAATCCTCTTATAGAAGGGGCAAAGGCGTTGGTCTTTGCGGGAAGCAAGAGAAGTAGCTGTCTCACTCTTCCCCGTCTTGTGGTTGATGTTGAAAGAAGTGGAACGTCGCCGACCCAGTTGGTGCTGCAGATCAATGCGGCCATGGCTAGTATTCTCAAGGCCCCACAACTGGAATAGATTCTTCTGCGTCAGTCTCCTTTTCTTAACAGGTTGTCCGCTGGAGGAGCATATCTGGTCCAAATTTTCCTCACAGCCGTCAAGGTTTTCGGGTTTGGGTAAAGAGTAGTCGGAATACGAATAAAAATCGAACGTTGTATCACTAATCACTGTCTCTTTCCACTTCTCCATTTTCGGACAGATCTTCGATCCTGTTCTCAAACCCGGCGGGAAAAATCTCTTGTACTCAATGATGATAAAAAGGGAGTGTCTTTTTGTTTTTGTTTTTTTTTCTTTTTTTTCTTTTTTTTTTTTTGACTTTCTGAGGTCGAACGTGGAGCTTTGGGGTCCTTTAAAAGGCAGAATTACAAGGAAAATAATCACTCCAGTTTTGCAGTTTGAAATTTACAGAGGATTTTGTTGAAGACTTTCTACAATTTCACTTGCACCATTTTTTATTTTTATTCTGGGAATATCACTTGCATAATTTTTAAAAATTCTTGGATGGCATCATTTAAGATTTTCAAAATTGCACTTGCACAAATTTGAACTCAAGGATAATGTTATGTATGGTACCTACACTTGGCTATAGTTCCGAATGCACAGAAAAATCATGGGTAATGTCTCAGAAGATAATGAGTAGCTTGATGAATGGTCAAAAGAAAACTATAATGAAGGAATTTCACAAGTGGTATGTGCAAGAATAATGGGGTAATTAAATGGATGATCTATTTGTTTGTATCTAACATGAACTTTCTAATTTAAAAATTAAAATTTTAAAATATTCTTCTAAAAAATTTAATATTGTGTATTTAAAGTCAGAATTTTGATGTTGTCACTATTTGGGTCATATACTTTCCTGTCTAAATCATCTATTATATGTCTATGACTTTGTAAGTTTTGTTCCGTTTATTTAGTGGGAAAATAATGTATATGTGCTGTATTAAAGTTAATATTACAAAATCTAATAAGAGTTTTTCACTTTTTAAAATATAACAAAAAATAAATTATAATATTTAGTAAAAAGGTTAATTTTAAAATACACAAAAAATAGAAAATTGGTAAAATTATTTTCTTCAATCACAGTAATTTTCTTTTTTATATTTATTCCATAAATTTTTTAATTTTTTTTTTTTTATTCTATAAATTTCTCTTAAATTTTAATCTTTCACTATTTTCCCTTATATTTCATTCCATTCGGAAGTCTTATTATATATACTCATTCTCTCTTTTATTTATTTAAAACTTCATAAAAAATTTATTTTTACGGAGTGTGAGTAGATCAAAGACTTAATTAGACATAATTCATTCAATATACATGACTGTATATAAATTTCATAAATACAAACATGTTAAAAAATAAAAAAGTAAAAATATATCATTTCTATACAAATTTCAAAAACTGATACACTAAAATATATTTGTAAATAATATGATATAAAAAAAATTAAGTAAACCAATTTGTATTTACTATATTTTATGCACAATCCACACATTAAGTCATATTTATATACAATCTGATATTAAAAAAATTAGGTTAAGTATCCCCTTAAACTTAACACTATTTGTTAAGTTAGATACTTTTAACTTTTTTTGTGACCAATCAGACACTTTAGCTCAATAAAAGTGTAATTTTTGAACACAAAGTATTTGACGTGGCAACAACATGTCTCAAAGACACTTTTGAGCGTATGAGACCCTTTTCCCCCTTATTTTTATTTTTTAATTGAAAATAGACCCTAATATTTCAAGTCATCTTCGCCCACCTCCGACAAGCACCTGACCGAGAAAATTAGCCGCTATGATCAAACAATTACCACCGCGACGATCACCATTTTCTCCCTTCATAAACTCCTGAAATTCTCCACTCAAAATTTATTTCTTTTCTTTTCCCTAAATCTATATTTTCATTGGTTAATATCCCTATAAATTCAATCAAAAACAAAGCTGGAAAAAATAAATAAAATAGAGCTAAATTCAATCACGGAATATAGAATTTCTTTTGCAGTCATCTCCGATCTATTCCTTGATTTCTTCCTACAGAAAGAAAAAACCCAACAAAATAAATTTTCAAACTTAAACTCTCAAAAATCAAAAGCTATTTTATGTTCAAACAGGCACATCAATAGAATTTTTTTGAAACAATTCATCTTGAAAATTGAAACTCAGATCAAAATTAACTGATTTCTGACTGACTTTTACAATTGGAGAACTAATTATTTAATAGAAGATTCAAATTCAATTATCTAAATCTTATTTCGGCGAACTAATTACTTAGTAGAAGATTTAAATTCAATGACAAAAATAAAAAAAGATATGATGGTGAGCAATAGACGATGATATATGGGAAAGATGATGAAGAAGAAGAGGAAACAAAAATGCACAAATAGATATTAGAAAAAAGGTAAAGGTCACTAGTGCAAAATATTTATATTTTCTAGGGAGAAAGGGAGTGGACGACCTAGGGGAAACGGGAGGGGCTTCTACGGGTGAGGTTTGAAGAGAAGTGGAAATTCTCTTTCCTTGTTTTATTTCTTCTAGTTTTTTTAGATACAATAATTATCTTTTTTTTGTTCAAATTCCACATATAGCTATTAATTGGTTCACTTATCATGTCATTTTGTGGACATAAGACACATAATTGTGAAGTTAAAAGTGTCTAATTGAATTGTTTAACTCACGAATGATGCTAAATTTAAGGTACTATCTAGGTATTCTGTCAAAAAATTAAATAACTTAGTTTGTATTATAATATTTTATACATTATTTATACACTAAAACATATTTATATATAGCATGATATAAAAAAGAACAAGTAAATCAGTTTATATATCTATTCCATACATATAAAAGAAAAAACTTAATTATATCGTCTTGTATAATTATGTCATCTTTATATAGCTGTTTTAAGGATCCATCAAATTAACGGATCAATTCAGTTTGACCCATTAAATTTTAAAATCCGCATAAAGTAATTAGAATTAATAGATTAGGTTTACCCGTATTAACAACTCTTGCCAAGAATTTTCTAGCTATTAAGCTTATAGCTAGATTGCCTCTACCAGATGTAGACTCATAGATACCATCAAACGAAAAGTTACTTTTGGCCTAAAAAATACTATAATATATGGGCATAATTAATTAGCATGATGCTAAAAATGGTTGGGAGAGGACGGAGATGGAAAATTGTATATGAAAGTTTGAAAGCAAGGAAATTCAAAATTTCTATTTTTTCATGATTTGCATGCAGGTTGCAAATACTGTATAGCACTTCGTGAAACATTTGTTCAAGAAGAACCAAAAATATCAAAAAATTGTTGGGTGCTCACCAGATAGTTTGGAACCACCTTATGTTCGTGTTCATATTACATAATTACTAACTATCAGTACGTGCTAAGAAAACTGTGGTTAGAGTCAGCTATTTAAATCGATCACTCAGGAATTACAACAACCAATATCTCATAATGAATGAGTTTCTCCAAAGGTTTAAATGCAAATGGAGAATCGCAACTTTTAGTGTGGTGGAAGAATCATAGCGAATAATAATCAAAGCTTGCAAGGGTGGTTAGAGATGTGCTAGCAATTCAAATGTTTTCAGTAGCTTTGGAGTAAGCTTTCAACGCGGCGAGATTTTATGATTGGAGACCACAGATATTCACTAACAAACAACAGTTTGGAAATATCGGTGTTATTTTAGAGATTGAATTATTATCGAACGAATAAACTATGGATTGCCAAAATTATCGTCCCAAATCGAAGACGAAATAGATGAAGTGTTTGGGGTAAATAATGATGATGACATTGACGCAATGGAGGAACAAGGACAAGTATAAATTCCGAATAATGTTTCCGAGGAATTAATAAATAACTTACGAAAATAATATTTTGAAAATTACAGATATTAGCACGATAATAGAGGCCTAATTCAAACAGAATCATTCCTAGAAAGTAGTTATGTAGATTAGCTACTCTTTTAGTATTTGTAATACATGTATAATTTTATTTGTTCGAATAAATATATTGGCTATGCGCCTTAATTTTCATTTAATAATTGTCTTTTATTCAATGCAAGTCATTTTATAAATAACTTAGGTAAAATTTAATTTATATTTCTTAATTAGCTAACTTACTTCATAAATTTCTTACTATTTACTATTTTACAAAGATTTAATAAGTTAAAAATGTAATAAATTTTGTAAAAATTTTCATAAATTACAAACTTTAATAAGTTTTGTAAAAACTTTAAGAATATTAATGAGTTTTGTAACTTATCAACTTTAAAGATTTTGTAAAAACCTTAAATAAGTTTTATCAACTTTTTAATAGTTTTATAAAAACTTTAATAATTTTAACTTAATAAAAATTATTTATCAAAAATTATCCAAAAAAAACTGTTAGCAAACTAACATTTGATAATTTTTTAAAATATAAGATAAAGAAATTAATTTTAAGAAAAATACTCGCTTGGATCTAGATTCGGAATCGATACGAGCTGTTTTCACACCGATTTCTAATGGACAGGATTGGACAAGATATTTGCACCGGTGCATTCAGTATTGTGAACCCGATTCCAATCAAAGTACCGGTCAAAACAGACTCGACGGATAGATGAGTCAAAAGATACCACGTGGAATAAATCACAGATAAGACGAGAGTTAGAGACCGATACCATAATATGAACTCATCTAGATCCGGAGACGCGACACAAAATATGTGCATATACCAGATGAAATGTGTTCAATAATTTAGCCAATGTAGAAGATCTGAGATTAATACCAGTCGTTACTCCATAACAATAATGAGCAGTTAATCTGTTTTATGAAGGCATGATTCACAAATCTTAGCTCTTGATATATAACTATAAATAACACTTTACCTTTTTATTGAAGGGTATCTGAATTTTACTCATTCACAGATAATATAGTAAAAGTTCTTACACTCAAAATTACTGAGCTTAAAAACAAAAAATCTTTTTGCTGGTCAAATATATTAGAATTGAGGATAGATCTATCTTTTTCATCTTAATTCATATTTATTCAGTCATCTGCCTAGTGTTTATTCCTTACAAGTTAATTTATTATCTAATCAATGCGTCCTTAAATCACGTACCGTTTTGAAGGTAATCGAAGTAATTTTTTCAATTTGAAAACTAAACAAAATCAAGTGAAAAATGTATGGATTCGATGCAGTTCGAGTTTTCATTTTTTATCGAGAAGTAATGAAGCGTCTTAACCGACCGACAATCATTTAACTTCTGAAAGGGTTGATAAGTTGTCACGCTGAAAAATGGACCCCTCAACCACAGCCTGTTTTTATTTATTTATTTGAGATTTGAGAAATGCCATGGCCCGGGTTATTGATATTCTGGAGTATTTTTTTCAGAAAAAAGAAAGTAACAATTGGAGTATATTCTTTCTATACTTTGCCAGGAACGCAAGAAAAGAAAGACTCAACGCAATCATCTTTGATTTCCCTGAGAATTTTGTCAACTCCCTTCGTCTGTTAAGCTTCCAATATCATTGTTAGGGTTCATTTTCCTTCCGCACAGGATTTAAATCGAAAGATAAAATTTGATATCTTATTATGTATATAACATACAAGAAGGAAAAAATGAAGTTCATTGTTTGATCCGCTTAGCTTCTGCCTTTACTTCAAATTTCAGACGAATACATAGCTTTAAACACGCTGGCTCCCTTTCCAGGTAAACTTCCTCAGCTCCTCCCCTCCCCATTCTTTCATTTTTCTCAGAAATTATTTTACATTATGATCTTCAGCCCATCTCTTTTTCTTTAATATATCACCTCCCCTTCTTCTTTAATCCTTTATGAATTCATTGGTAGCGTGTCTGCCTATTTACAGTCTTCCAAGTTCCTAGCATCAGGGATCTGATCGTCTTCCGCGGTGATGCTTCTGCTCCTCTTTAGTCGACCAAAGTTGCAAAAGCAGTACTCACTTCACTCGGAACAATCTTCGAGGTTCTTCCTGATCTTTTCCATCCATGGGCGAGTGGGTAATTGGAGCCGTTATCAACTTGTTTGGAAGCATTGCCATTAACTTTGGAACCAACCTCCTTAAATTAGGTCATGATGAGGTACTTTCTATCCTTTATTTTGATGTTCCACATTACAGAACTGCCTGCCGTGTGCTTTGTGCTCATATTTGTAGTCTTACAGTTTAGGCAAATGAATAATTGCTTAACTTAGAAAAGAGGAAATTGATTAGGTCATGGTCTAATTCTGGTCAAGTATAGTGTCAATGTCCATGTCCATGTTGAATTAAAATAATTGGGGCCTCCATATTTGAGCATGAAATGCAAGACTTGTTTTTGGTTGTTTTGATAAGAAGGAAAAAAGAAGTCTTGCAATTCATGCTCAAACATGGAATGCAAGATATGGTGCTACAAACAGGATATTTTCTCTCTCTATTTCTCTTACCTTTTCTTGTAAGGAAAGGAAGTAGGATTCCTGTGGTACCTTTGAGTTGACGGATGACTTTATACAGATAACTTATTTGTTTGTACACTTCCATTCCGATGACACCTGCCTATTTATGGGTTTCTCTTTTTGTCGCAAACATTGATTGGACGCAATAAGAAGTATTCATGATGCATCAATGTTGAATATAATGTGACATTATCTACTTTATTTTTGATCCTTAAAAAGGTATTGTATCAAGGGGTTGTTTGGTAGCTGGTTATAGTTATGCAGGTATTAGTAATACATGAATTAGTTATGAAGAAATCTATGTATTATTTTATGCAGGGATTAGTTATGCAGGGTTTGGTTATTCATGTGTTGCTTATTCCACCTTCTATCCTGTATAAAATAATACATAGATTCCCTCATAACTTGTACATGTATTAGTTATGCAGGTTTTTAAATTGTAAATCAAATACTATATTAATCTTATACATGAAAGACTTACCTCCTAACCAACTACGAAACATAGTATTACTTATACATAATTTAATAGCTCGATAACTCATATCTAAACCAGCGACCAAATGACCCCTGAATGTACTGCAATCAGAAAGGTGCTGTGGGGTTGCTCCATTACATATTGTGTAATGAGCTCAGAAAATCTATCATGGCCTCTACATCATTTGCAATTCCCGTTACACCAAAACAGTTGGGATAAACATCTGTACTTAGTACTAACTACAGATTCTGATTTGCTTTAAAAAATCCTTGCATTCCTTTTGTTCCAAATGGTCCACCATACTGCCGAATGAAGAGTATTCCATGTTTTCATCTTGGTCTTACCCAGACAACAGTTCTTTTGTCGTCCTTGGCATTGTCTAATTAACCCCGATAGTGTTCAGAACAAAGTCCCATATCTGTCTAGTGAACGCTCAGTGAATAAAAAGATGATTGGCATTCTCCTTGTCTCTCTCACATAATGCACATCTACTACAAATGATCACTCCTCTTCTCTGAAGGTTATTTTGAGTTAAGCATTGTTCGTGGCCCATCAGCCATGTGAAGCACTCCGCTTCCAATGGGGCCTTGTTTCTCCAAATACATTTCCCCGGCCAATTGGGAATGATGGCAGTAGAGTTCCTTAAGAACTGGTAACATCCTTTAACAGTGAATCTTCTTTTTGAATCTCCTTTCCGCAGTAAAGAGTCAGGTTTGTATTGTAGGGGAGTGTGACTTTGCAACCGGCGAAGCAAAAATGAGACACCATACTGCTCCCGATTGTTGGTGGCTCACTCAAGATTCAAGTTCCAGCCTGTTATGACCAGCGATCTGAGGTGGTAGCATCCTGATTGTGAGAGATATGAATGAGAATTGGGTATTGCTCCTTTGGTGACATTTGACCAATACATATCTTTCCAGAATTTTTCTTCCTGCCGTTGCCAATTTGAGTAGAATTGTTAGATTTAAAGGAGAGCATGACATTATCTACTTAGGCATTAGTTTTGATTTCTCTACAAACTTTGATGAGAGAGAGATGGATAAAGCATGTTCTTTTAGGCTTATCAAATCTATCCAACAATCTCAAATGTAAGTATTAAAGAAGATAATAGTGACTGAATACTGTTGGACTAATAAGGGCATTGCGATACACTTTGGTTATGCGGGCTGATAACATGGCTGCATAAGGAGTGAGTCAAATACTTCTGATTTTAAGAGATTACAATATGGTTGGATGGAGGATGTGTTGAAGTTGATTAATGTCTTTCCATAAGTAATATTACACATATATGAAGCAAGATTATTTACGGGTGACAGGTGTGTCCAAGAATAGAGGGGAACAGGGAGCAAGAAGAGGGGATCCTCTTCGGTGCGACCTGTACCTAAGTGGTATAGTGGAAGAGCTCCACGATAATCATCTAAAAGTGTGTTGCAAGGAGTTATTTACAATAAATTTCAATTCTTGAGACAAACAATTTGGGGCTTGGGGGTGGAGGATGTTCTACGAGGGGGCAGTTAATTTGTTCATACAGAATTAACAGCTGTATCACATGTGATTGTTTGATCCCATGGGGATTGGCTTCTTAACAAAGAGGCGTTTTATGGGTTACCAAGCATAGATAATTGTGAAAGATTTTAGGAATATCCCGTCTTCTCCCCTTTTTCCCACCAAGCATTGATATCAGATATCAGTACAGAGTGATATACTGTTTCCCGTTTCCGTCATTCTGTTCAAGGTAGTCTTTCTTTGTAATCTCCCTTATCCAGTAAGCTTCTTTTGTTTAATACCAGAGATGGATATATGTCTGCCAATGTAATGTTACCTATGTGGATGCTGAATACTACCTCTGTTATATTTAATGTGATGGTGTTTGACCGCATGTGGAGATTAGATGTTAATATGACTTACATAATATGTAAGTTACGACAGAAGGAAAAATATTGAAGTAGTGGTTGAAAACAGAGAAAATATTACATCAAAGTTAAATTTTCAAATAGTTTAATGAATTTAAATCCTGAAACTTACATAGAAATAGAATGATGTCAACCATGTTGTAACGTCTCAAATGAAAAGTGTGTCAAATAAATTGGAACATAGCGGGTCATTGTCCAAAGAAAATCTCCTGCTGATGAACTGTTTAAGAATATGACTGACATCAATTTGACGGAGACATGCGGTTATCTAACTAGGAGGCATAGTTTGGTGTAGAAATGTTCACTTCCATGTGTTCAATAGTTGGAATTAGTATGATCCTGCAAGAACATCTGCATTTTATTTTTCTCTGCCGCATGTTATGACAAGTTTGAGTAATGAGTTATTATTATGGCAGTATTTTGATATTTTCTTTTTCTTTTCTTTCATTTCTTGTTATCCTCCATTACTGGAGGCTCAACTTGTATTTTCTTTAGCAGCTCTAATGAATCATAAGTATTTCAGAGGGAGAAGTACTCTGTGCTGGGTAATGAGGGCACAAATGTAAAGGCTACGATGAAGCCAATTATATACTTCCAAACATGGAGAGTTGGTAATCATTGCTTTCGAGTTTGTCCCTTTACATTTACTGATCTTTCTTTTCACTGTATTGATGACGCGATCTTTTACACAGGTATTCTATTCTTTGCTATAGGAAATTGTCTCAATTTCATTTCGTTTGGATATGCTGCTCAGGTCAGTACTTATTGGTTCTTGTCTAAGTTTGTCTTTAGATTTAGTGGGATATATTGACTTTGGACAAGGAAAGTAGGTATTAGGGGCAGTGTTATCAAAAATGGGTTAGAATGGTCAAAAATACTTTGGTAGACGTTTTCTTAATTTTTAACAAAAGTCAAATTCGTGGTCAAAGGTTTGACAGAAAAAGTCAACGCTGGCCAATGAGGCAGAATTGCTGAACTGTGACCACCGACAGATTCTACTCGATGAGAGGATTGCAGAACATTAATCAAAATCGAATTTTGATAACGTTTACCCTTTCAAATTGATGATTTGGGTTGAAGAACCCTAGGGCTAAACTTTTTCACCTATTCAAAATTTCCCATGTTTCTATCTTAAAAACTTTCTTATAATCGCGTAATAAACTCAAGCAAAAGATTAGGATCATTACCTTGATTTTTTGGATCGAAAATCTTTATTCTTTTCTTCCCTTTTCTCTTCCTTTCTTCTCTCCTCTTTTGCGCGATTTTTTTCCCCTGCGTTATGCTTTTGTCGACTATGTTTCTGGCCTGAGCTGCGTGCCAAGGCCTTTTATTTTTATACATCCGCTTTTATTTTTTTAATTATTATTATTATTATTATTTTTACCCTTAATTGCCTTTATTCATTTTTAGGCTTAAATTACAAAATAATCCTTAATGAAAATTTAGGTTATTACATCAGCCAAGAGGATTTTCATTTCCTATGTCTTTCTCCGACCAAAGGGAAAGAAAAAAGAAATAAGGATTTTCCCTTTGCTTTGACAATTTGTAACATTATGGTAAAATCACAATACAGATAGCTTCTTAGCTCATTATTCAGCATAAGTAAGTGAACTTAGTACTTATATTGCTACTTGTAGATAAAGAAAAGAATAAAATAAATTGGTCTAAAAAGGAAAAAAAGGCTTCTGTTTTTATTTAATTGACAGGCTTATGAGAAGTCCAATGGTTGGGCACAAGCATGTAGCCAGATGGACTACAAGGATGTAACCTGTTTGGTATATGACTGACTACAAGGATTGGGTGTACAAACTATCAAGACTAGTTTTCCACTCCCATCTCTGAGCCCATTTTAAAGGAACTCGAAAGAAAAATTGGAAAATTCAAAAAGAAATATTTTATAACTCTAAAAGTTCACACCTTGTGTTGGTTTGGTTGATTATAATAAAAGGGTCAAAACTGATACAGTTATTGTTCCTGCTCATCTCCTTAAATGATGCATAATCTGTTGGTTCTTAGACAGTATCACTGCATTTGCAGCAATGCTTACCTTTCTTGATGATGTGTATTTTTGTTTTTTGCTTGATCATCCTGGTATTTCCTCTTTGGCAGTCACTTCTAGCAGCTTTGGGATCTATACAATTTGTCTCGAACATCGCTTTTGCCTACTTTGTTTTGAACAAAACAGTGACAATCAAGTAAGCTAACATTTAAACTTCTTCTATAAAATCAAATAAGGATCCGAGCCTAGACTACCAGCAATTCAGAGAATTGATTGCTGATGTATAATACTTATTATCCTCATTATACAAGTTACAGTCTGATAAATATCTTTCGCATTGCAGTGTACTGGTAGCCACTGCCTTTATTGTTCTTGGAAACATCTTCCTTGTAGCCTTTGGCAACCACCAGTCACCTGGTATGTGATGGAAGGTGAAGATTGTTGTTTTAGTTGCTTATATCATGATGGTACAGAGTATTGGGTGTCTTCCATAGAGTAGCTTATTTTGTATGCCTCCCAAAAAGAGCATCATATTTTGTACATTCTATCAATTTTTGTATATTACTTGTATATGGGAGTTGTTCCCCTATAAATAAAATTATTTACCTTACAAAAAAAAATCTCATACCATGAAAATTTGTTATAGGCTTATAGGACTGACATGTGGTCGACTCCCTATTTGATACTTTTAAGTCGACTCCATACTATGATGGTACCCTGTATATATCTTGCTACCTGCACTTCAGATCTTAATTTTTGAAAAAAAAAAAACAATGTCATTTGCTGCTGAGACTGTTCAGACCATTTTAGCATATACTCCCAAGTAAAATGAAATTTATGCTAGAGGACAGGAGATCTTATAAAGGGTTGTTGATTTATGCTAAAATTGCTTCCTTACTCTTGTATCTTTAAACCTGTTTTGAACATCGTTTTTATTGAGCCGAGGAGCTAATGGAAACAACCACTCTACTCCACAAAGGTAGGGGTGAGGTCTGCGTAAACTATTTACCTTACAAAAAAAGTCGCCAATAAGGTTGCATGCTACCAGATTATTGGTTGAGCGTCTGATCTTTTTCTGATTGTGCCGTGTACCCTGATGTGTCTTCTTCTTGCTCGGTGATCTTCATACTTGAATCCGTTCTGGTTACTTGAGTTGTTATGCATGCCGCCAGCTTAAGTTGAAAATTTACCCACATTTCATGTGACCTCAGTAACAAGCCTTAATGCATAATAAGGATATGATGATTTTGAACTCTTTCCGATGTCATGAGCTAACTGTTATTGCTCTTGGTGAAGCGATAATTATTTCTAACAATTAAGGAAGAACGAGATGGTTCTGGTGTAATATTTGTTAGAGCCTCCATCACTTTGCTTCCCATGATACTCTTATAACCACCTTATGGGTAAGAAGATAGAGAAAATGTCAAATAGGTTATTGTTGAATAGTGCTGGCTTATTTTTGCTTACATTACCCCATAATTCAATTGTTGTTCTTCATCTCCTTTTTCTTTTTTGCTAAGAAATTGGATTTTTCAAGTATTACTCTCAGATCAAGAGTCGAGGATTCTTCAAAGTTCAAACAATTCACAGAGCCAATTCCTTACTTGAGGGCAAAATGGGGATACTAAGATTATATATTTTCCAACAAGAGGAATGTGTCATTCTTTTTGGTACAAACTAGATAGAAAAGTATGCCCACATACAATGGGGCAGAGGGAGTACTTTTAACATATTTCAACTATGCATTCAGACAAGCATATGCTCTGCTTTTTAGTACTGTTTGATTGTATATGCTTTCATGTTTACCTTATTGAACCAAACAAAATAAAAAAGAAGAAAAGATTATTACATGCTTCCAGCAGATTATAATTTATTATCCTCCTTTCCTTGTAGTTTACACGCCGGAGCAGTTGGCTGAGAAGTACAGCAACATTACGTTTCTTCTTTACTGTCTCACTTTGGTCTTAGTTGTTGCTTTACACCATTCAATATACAAGTAAGTCACGATGGCACAGTCAATAATCTCTGTACCTTTTTTTGGTGTCAAGTAATAGTATTCTATCTTGCACGGACGCTTCAAAAATATCATCGGGTGTGTGTTGTGTCCTCCAAAAGCTATGCATTTTCGGATGATCCGACATGGCTGCGACAATATTTTTGGAGGGTCCGAGCAACACAGATAGTATTCTATATAAATAACATGTCAAATACTACTACATCAAAAAAAAAAAAAAAATAACATGTCAAATATTGTGACTTGTAAAAACTTAGCCCACTAGAAGTAATGGACTTGGACTATATACCTTCCAAGTAAATTTCGAAAATACAACACCTTTAACCCTACTTATTGACCAAATGAGTTATCGATGGCTATAACCAGGTGAAAATAAAACCCTTGGCTATAGACTGTGTCACTTGCTCCTTGTGATGTCTTTCCCGTCTTCCTCTCCAGTTATGGACGTGAACTTGTCTCTGTTGTCCAGGCATGCTTATACCTGGCACAACTATAGTGACTACACTAAGAATTGCTATGTATCCCTTATTCTTCATGATTATGAATCTGTGACTATAGTCAAATATCAACTTAAGTGAGACTACTTCTTCTTTTGTAAGTCAGGTTCACAGGAGATTGTGATCTTAGTTGTTGAATATGTTAAATGGAGTTAAGTGCCCAGGTGACTAGTTTAAATAATCAAAGTGGATGGGCTTAGCTGAATACCTTCAGTGTCGGAGATTAATACTCTACATTTGATCATCTGCCCGAAAAGATTGTCTTCCCTTTTGCAGTTGTTTCTACGTACTGGAAGCTCTCCTTCAGTACATATCAGTTAATTTCATTCTTAAATTTCACAGCCAATTAAACCAGAACCGTAAAACGAGCAGAGGGAGTATGGATAGCAGGAATTACAGGGCACCATTGCATTTGGAGGCATATATACTGGTAAATGTAGAAGTGGATGCTAAGGAGCTATTTGGTCAGATGTTTTTAGAAAGAGAAACTCTCCCTTCTCTTTAGGTTCTTCCTGTTTCGGAAGTACAATGTTCTCAACAATCAGAATTATTTCCTGATTTGTTTGGATTGATCCTAATTTTCAAGTAACATAATACTGTTTTAATGAATAAGAGAATGATAGATTGCCCACAATTTAGAATTGATGGACTTTGTAACTAGTAAGACCCTACAGAGATATTGCTTGGCCAGCCTTATCAAAGGAAAAAAAGGAGATCGCCTCCGGAGTTTATTAGTTCAAGAAATGTCATGTTCGTAGAAAAAAGAGAAGGTTGGCATCTCCGTTGACAGGATGAGAACACTAGCTTTACTTGTTCCTAGAAATGTCTTCGTGTCATTTGAGGGGAGTGGGATCAAATTGCTTTTCCAAGAAACATGTATGGTCGGGAGATTTGATACTGGCTAATGGGGTAGTTTGGTGGTGAGCGCGGATGGAGTCCCCATTCCTTTGAAAAAATTGGTGCAGTCAGGTCATAAAAATATAGGATCAGTTCTAGGGAGAGATGCTCCTACTTCTCTCTAGAATCTAGGGAGAGGGAGGACATGTCTTTCAAGGAAAGCTTTAGCTTGGCCAACTTTGGATTTAGGAGGAAGATGCCGAAGGACGGATCAATCAAGAGAGCAAACTTCTCTATGTTAGAGGAACACACTTCAAAAAGAAGAGGATTTTTCAAATCTTGTCTGGTTGGGTCTTTTGCTAAATGGGTAGGTTCATTGGAGGCCATTAGAAATTGGGTTGCCAAGGAGTGGGGAGCAGTAGATGGGTTGAAGATTACACAGATGAACGACACCTATTTCTTATTTAGTTTTGTGAATAAGGAGCAAGCATCGAAGATTCTTAATGGAGGAAAATGATGGTTCGATGGTAATTTTCTGAAGTTGGACAGGTGGACAGAGTATCAAAGTTGTGTTGATCACGCTTTTCCGATGATACGGTGATGGTCAAGATGGTGGGTCTTCTGGTTCATATATGGTGTATTGATCTGTTCAAAAAGGTTAGGGACTTCAGTGGGGGCTTTGTGAATGTGATATGTAGCTTGCACGACATGTCTAGGGTGAGAATAATGGTGAAAAATAGGGGTGAGGCGTGAGGGTGCCTGTTTCCTTGAAGGTGGATGGTTGTGATTTGGGTTATAGAATTTGGTTATCATTGGAGTTCCAACTTGGGAAGTTGTCGATAGAAGTGGAGGAGAATAAGGAAGTAGCTAGGATGGGAGAAGCTTTAGGAGGTGTAGAAGGGAACGGGGTGGCTGGAGAAAAGGTCTTTGTTGTTGGTAGTAAGGGGAAGGCTGACTGTTGCGGAGAAGAAGAGGAAAAAAAGGGTAAATTTGAATTCTGGAGAGGGAGATAAAACCCAAAAAAAGGGAAAAGACTTCTTTACCCCTTAGTTAATAGGGATGGAAGAAGAGATGGATTGGTTCAACCACTTGAAAATCAATTATCAGGTGGAGAAAACCCTTGATCGAGGTTCAACCTTGAGTCATATGGGGTGCACAGGATTTGGGCCCTCGATTCTAGCGCGGGTGTGTGCGTGTGGGGGAGGGGGGAAGGGGGGTAACATAAGATGAATTCCATTGATCGTGCAACTTCAACTGGTTGGTATCGGCTCCGGACGGGAAGAAAATAACATATTCAGGCCGAAATGGAGTTTTTTCGACTAGATGAAGGTCTTGGAGCGGTCTGGGCTAATGGACGAAAGGAGTTGTAGGGTTTCTAGGTCTAGATCTGGTCTGGGAAGTGGTTGGGGGGCTTGTAATAGTTCCAATGTCGATTTTTCTAAGGGGGAAGAAGCTGATTTTCATAATTCAGCCAGTCGTCAATTGATTTTTGGGTTGAGCAATGGCTAATGATGTTCAAGGAGATGTCGAGGATGGAAGAAACATGACTAGTTGGGTGGGTGAGAAATACTTGAGGTTTGGGGGAGAAGAGGAGTGGGGGTGATTGTAAAATGTTGTCCACGACAAAAATAAAATTATAACATGAAATGTGAGGGGGATGAATGACCCGAATAAGAGGGCCATCATCAAGATAGGGGTAAGGAATAGGGGCCGAATTTATTGTGCCTTAAAGAAACCAAAATGGAGATGATGACGTACACATTTCTGAGAAGTTTATGGGGATGATGAGTGAGATTTGATTGGATATGGGCGGTATGGAATGTTGGGTGAATATTGGGGGTAGTATAGTATTATGGGACGAAAGAAAGATGTAGGTTGTAGAGGTGAGTAAGGGGGAGTTCATGATAGCCATTCATGTGAAAATTTTGGGGAGTGGTGGAGAGTGGGGTTTAGGGGGAGTGTACGGTCCGGTAGGGGAGGGATCTAAGGAGAGTTTCGAGGAAGAAATAATCACTTTAATGGCAAGGTGGAAGGTTCCTTTTGTGTTAGAATGGGACTTTAACACGATAAAATTCCGGAGGAGAGGTAGGTTCTAGGATCATATCCAGGGAGTAGAAAGCAATTTCCGAAGAATTTATTGATAACCATTTCCTCGTAATTGATCTTCCTTTGATAGGGGAAAACTTTACCAGGCCAGGGAAAGAGAGTCTACATCAAGATCTAGACTTGACAACTTTTTGGTGTCTATAGATTAGGAGGAGATGGTTCCAGATGTGCTGCAAGTCCCTTTACTCGGAATGACTTCAATCATTCATCTATCTTACTAGATGTGAGTATGAGGAGGTGTTTGTTTGTGCATCCCATTCAAATTCGAAAATATATGGATCAATGCTCCAAATTTTGTTGATAGAGCTAATGCTTGGTGGAATGGGTACGAAGTTGTTGATACACCATCTTTTTGACTTAGCTTCTAAGTTGAAATTGCTAAAAGGAGATATAAGGAAGTGAAACAAAGAGATGTTTGGGAGGGTGGAAGTTAAAATCAGGGATTGATTAATGAGGCGGTGGAGATACAACATGCAGAAGTTGGGAGGGTAGAAGAGAAGAGAGAAATAAGGAGGTGGCGAAGGGGGAGATTGCTACTTTAGCGGTAGCTCAAGAGACTAGTCAAAGGAAAAAATCGAGAGCATTGTGGTTGAAAGGGGGATTTTAATACAAAATTTTTCATAGGCTAACTAGCAAATAGGAGGAGAAACTTAATTGAGTCTTTGGATGTGAATGGAGAAATGTACGAGGGGGGTGAGGAACTGAATGGGACATAGTAGGTTTTATGAACAGTTGTTTATATGGTTTAGTGTTTAGGGTTACCATTGTGCCAAAAAAGGAAGGAGGCATGAGTATAAAGGATTTTTAGTCTTATAGGAAAATCTATAAGATTATCTCTCAGGTGCTTTTTGATAGACTAAAAAAAGTTCTGGATGAGACGGTGTCCACTTCTCAGAACTTTTTGTGGATGCAACTCTGGTGGCAAATGAAGTGATTCATTCCGGAAAAAAGGAAGGTGAGCTGAAAAAGAAAGGTGGGCTAGGAATGTTATGTAAAAGTTGGATCTTGATAAAGTTTATGATCATGTGAATTGGGAGTTATTGAATTTCATTATGTCAAAGATGGGAATCGGGGATAAGTCGAGGAGATGGATTAACTTTTGCATTTCTATTGTTAGATTCCCTATTTTGGTGAATGAGAGTCTTTGCAGTTCTTTTTTAGAGTTCGAGGGGATTGAAACAAGGGCGGGGTGGATCCACATAGTGGGTTGGGAGTGCATGTGAAAAGTTAACTTAAGAAAAACCTTGATATATGTGTATATATCTTGAAGAACCATCATATATTTTAAAAGGACCCATCAAATACATTTACTGAATTGGGCATTTGGTCAGAGTGCCCTTAAGGCCCTTTAGTGTTAGGGCGTGGCCTGAGTTAGAGTCCCGGACTCATCATTATTGTATTTGGTTTTATATGACAACAAAAAAAATGCATAAAACATGTAGGTGGCAGGTCTCGAAGCAACAACCTAACACATGTGAAGTGGTGTGATCGTCGCTCAAATCCACTCCAATCTTTGAAAGTGTAAACGGTCGATGCAAATATAATACCCAATTGAGAGTCGGGGTCTAGCACTTGTCAATTTAGATACTATTCGAATTACGGTTAGGAGAAATATAGCTATAACTAAGGAATGTAAATTGCTTTAGATTGTAATCAAATAATGAGAAGTACTAGGAAAGTGGCCCCAATGTTGTATTTATTCCCCTAAATAACCCAATATAGGCAACAAATTGAGAATGAACTATGGATGATCATGCAAACAATCACTTAGGCAACCAATGGGTATCTTTCAATAGCACCAATAATGTCAATTTACCTCAATTTTATTAAATTGAAGAGAACTCCCTTCTACCCAATTGCTTATTGCCAATTGGAATTCATCCTATGTCTAGGTGAATCCATTAAACAAGGGTTAGAGCTTTTAGTTATTGTTGATTGATGCTAACCCAATCTAAATTGGTTCTTTCAAGTACAATATAGGTAATTAGGCAGGATTGAGTGACTTTCATCATTGATCACACTTTACATTCCACAATCAATTTTACCCAATTGGGATCATTAGGGTTCACAACCCTAGATCTGGTTTAGCTACCCATAGCAAGAAGAAGAGAAGAAAGCAAGTAACTAAACATTCTTATTAATGAAATTGAAACTTGGAGAAGAGAACTTGAATTAATGAATTTAAATCTTTAAATTACAAGATGGATCTACTTTCTATGTTATAAACTATGAACTATTCTATCTACTCTAGTCTAAGATGAGATCTCTACAGTATATCCCAATATATGTGAAAAAAGGAAGAAAAATTACTATTTATACTAAGCCTAAAAAACCCCCAATTCATTTAAAACTCGGAGGGTCCCAGGTGTGAAGTGAAGGACCGTCTTTTGCTTCGCCGATTAAAATTTGATTCTGCCAAGTTGCTTGCTATCCATTGATTGGCGGACTGTTCATGTCGTCCTTTGACTCTGGCATTTTTGAGCAAGTGATCCATCCTTCAATTCACGGGCCGTCTTCTGGAAAGAAGATCTGTCCTTCACTTTGTCAGCTGCTAACCACTTGGAAGTGGTTTCTGGATCACGCCGGACTTGAAGGACACTTGAACGTGTGGACTGTCCGGCCTGTTCTTTGTTTAGTCTTGGGCAGATTTCTGGCTTTGACTCCTCCTTTCTTCATTTCACTTGGATTTCTGAAACATAGCATAATGAGGTTAGTTTTGACTTAAATTAGTATCTAAAGACATGCAAAACTTTATGAAATGAAGCAAAAATGTGTCGCAATTTCCCGACACAGCATGGTGTCCAAACCACCAGTCCACTGATCGGGCTTCATTCAATATTGTCATTTAATTTATATTATATGTTAGGACATCAGTTCTATGGGTGTGTAATACAATTTTTGGAATATTGGGAGACAGTGCAGGTGTTGAATATCAAGGTGGGTACTCTTCCCATGACCTATTTGGGACTTTCGTTGGGTGCTTCTAGCAAAGATTTTGTAGTGTGAAATCCGGTGACTGAGAGAGTAGAGAAGCGGCTAAAAGATTGGCAAAAGAGGTACTACTTGTCAAAAGATGAATTGATCAAAAGCTCGCTAGCAGACCTACTTTCTATTCCACTCTTGCAGACTCTAGCAAAGTGACTAAAAGGTTGTAAAGAATTCAACATAACTTTTTATGGGACATAGTAGAAGGAATTAGGAAACATCATCTCGTGAGTGGGAGAGTAATCACATTTCCTAACGAATGGGGAGGTCTTGGTGTTAAAGATCTCAAGGTGTTCAATAAAGCTCTGTTAGGGAAGTGGATATGGAGATATGGGGTGGAGGAGAATGCTCTTTGGAGGGGGTAATTGCTGAAAAGTATGGTCAAATAGAAGGAGGATGGAGGACTAGTAACATTACAATGCCGGTTGGGTGTGGTTTGTCGAGGAGTATTATAAAGTGGTGGGAAGACCTTCCTAGACATTTATCCTTCAAGGTTGGGGACAATAGCAATGATTAGTTTTTGGGCACACAAGTGGTGTGCGGAGAATGTGTTGAAGGAATAATATTGTTTTCCAAACAAAGAGAGATGACAATTCAAGAAATGTATAGGTCTCACGAGGGGGTCTTTCATTGGGATTTATGATTAACAAGGATCCTTCGGGACAGTGAGGTGGAAGAGTTTCATGATTTGATCGAGTTTTTGTATGGGCTAGACACACCTAATAATTTTTTGGATGTATGGAGATGGCAGGAGAGTGATGATGGGTTATTTGAGGTTAGCTTTTTATATAAGAAGCTACTAGTGAGAGAGGAATGTATTTCCCCCCAATGACTCTATATGGACTCTCTAAAGCACCTAGGAATGTGTGTTTCTTTGTATAGTTGAGGGCTATGGGCGCGATCTTAAAGGTGGAAAATCTTATAAAGAGAAGGATCAACTATGTTAGTTGGTGCTTCATGTGTAAGAGTGCAGGTGAGAGTGTTGATCATCTTTTTTTGCAATATAAGATGGCTTATCCATTATGGAGGGTGACCCTCAATTTGTTTAAGATACAATGAGTGATGTTGGGCTCAATAGAGGAAGCTTTGCAAAGTTGGACTCATAGGAAGGGAAGGAGAAGCCCAAGGGTTTGGAGTGTTGCCCCTTTAGCTATCATGTGGGTCATTTGGAATGAGAGAATGTCATGACCCAATTTAGGACCGTGACCGATGCTAAGGGGTAGAACCCCAAAGCATGCTTTAATTGAAAATTTTACAGAAAATTGGACATGGTTTCTCCTATTTTTAAGACTATCCAAAATTTTCCTGTCTCATAATCTATAATAGAACCAACCAATATCAACAAAGTAGACCTTAATCATCCTCAATCAACCATTTCCAACATCATAATTCTAAAACCATTTCCAACATCATAATTCTAAAACCATTTCCAAAATACGGGAAGATCGTGTAATAGTAGTCACAAGTCTGTATTAATAAAAAATACTCATTGAACTAACAAAATGACTATGGAGCGATTCTAAGATTTCAAAGGAAAAGACTATAACAATTAAATAAGCTTTTGCCTATGCGAACAAATGCGAGGCTCACCAGAAATTTGTCAACTTGAACTCTTTAGTTGATAAAATCCTCGCCAATGTCACCTGCGGTCTCTGAAAAAAATTAGCGGGGAGTGAGTCACTAGCTTAGTGAGGAATAACACTTAGCCATAACCATTTTTAATGGGGACAAGTTAGAAACATGCTAGTAGGATATTCAGAAAATATCATGAATTTTGGAAATGATAACAATTATCAGTTTGTATGTTTCATGTAAGTAGAAATCAATTAACAATTCGGTAATAAACTCAGTAAACACTGTCATATCAAATCTTATGTCCGAAAGGTTTCCAAGAGTGAATAATGTAATCGGTGTAGCTTCCTACCTTGAGAGATAGCTAATAGCTATGAACCCTTCGTAAAGGAGTCAAATATTACAGTAGGTCCTGTTCAAGGGGAATCAATAACTATATGCTAGTTCTACCTTTTCACTAGCGAGGGCTGTAACGGTTATCTATAAATACAAGGTGCACCAGTCTAACGAACCCGCAGTTAGCTACGGGATCCACCAAGGTCTACTCCCAGACTATTTTATCTTCAACTAGTATTTATTTGTAATAAGTATTTTCAAAACAGTACAAGGCATTTTGATTCTTATCAAATCATATCATATATCAAACTTTAACAAAGTAGCTGTCAAGGTAATTAATTCTTGAGTAAGCGTAAAATCTCTCAAGTAACAAAAAACATGTGCAATAACAGTGAGAACATCTCAAATAGCCATTTCAACATCATATCAAGTGAAAGACTTGTCCCACACGAAATTTTAAAGCATTTGGTAACACATTACTTTTAAAACCATGTATAAACCATGCAGATTGTGAAAACATAAATTGGGGTAAGGTCACTGCTCACCTCTCGATGCCAACTAACCAAAGCTCGACTCTGTAACGATCCAAACCGCTCAATTTGTTCGTGTATCTATAAATGAAATATAAGTTTCTCTGTTATCATCCGCTAAACTCTGTAATCCAATAAATTCAAATAATAACCGATCACGATTCTAATTGCCTGCGTCTCGATTTTGCTTAAAGTATTAAATTTTTAAGCTATTGGTTTATTTACTAAAATAAATTTTCTATAACTTCCCTCGTTCTCAATTCATGTCATTTTTGCTAATTTATTTCATCGTGCATATCAATATTACCCACTGCAGTTAAACGCTAATTTCCATCTCAATATCATAATTTAACTCTAACTTGTCCAACATCATGTGAAATAGTATACTATTTTAATCTAAAAAAAAATTACAGCGTTATACGTCTTTTGTAAAACTTGTTGCCTATAATCTTTTCAATTAAATTATTATAGGTATTTAAATACCTATAATAATTTAATTGAAAATCTTATAGGCAACAAGATTTAGTAAAATTGCATAGTAGTGTTTTGTCTCTAGTGGTGTACTTTCGAGGTACCCTTATGTATAGAGGAGTGAATCTCTTTTGTTGAGAACCACTTGTAGGTTCTCTTCTTTTGGTATACGACATATATTCGGGGTTCCCCATTTGTTAATAAAATTATTTACCTTATCAAAAAAAAGAAGAGACTTATATCGTGGTTACATGGAAATTCACTTGTCTATCCAGCTGTCAACAACAACAACATACTCAATGTAGTACAACAAGTGGGGTTTGGATCCCTAACTTGTGAAAGTAGAGAAGTTGTTTCCGATAGAACCTTAACTCAAGATAAGCATATCAAAATTAGTAGAAAAGAAAATACAGTAGTGAAGAAACCATATAAGTGTATCCAGTTGTCAAGGGTGAATTAATAGTTAAGGACAGGTGAGTTTCCAGCATCCTTTGTCGGTGATGGAAATTTTTGCTACAAAATATGGAATTCGCCATAGGAAGGAACAAAATATATTCCGAACTCCAATAACCAAAAATAATAAAAAATAAAATTGCAGGACACTATTTGTTCATGGCGAGGAGAAAATAAAAAATGTCATCCCGTGAAAGGGACAATACTTGAATGTGCAACGATCCAAAAATGATTCGGAGTGCAATGTTGTTGGAAGCTTTGTAATTAGAATGGATGAGGATAATGGTCTAGGGACGGGTAATTTGGAGTCTCTTTTATTCGAGTAGATGATATTGGGGCATCGAACGCAAAACTTAATCAATATAAAATCAAGTCAGTAGGGAGGGGCTACACAATTCAATAATCAAGAAGGAAATGAGAAAAAGAGGAATGCTGACCCAAGAGATGAATAAAAAATAAAATTGGTTATAACATCAACAAACCCCTCGGTGTTTCCCAAATCCCCAAGTCAATTCTAGACGAAGATCAATCATTCCAAAATGAAATTTAAAAAGCTCTTCTTCCTTAATAGTCTGTCGGGACAGAATTCATTCCTTTGAGATTAGAAGGGTGAGTAGGATGAAGAGAACAAGAAGTTAGGTAATGGGCATTGACAATGGTTTCGAAGGGGCATTATATCAAGCATCCACTTCTCCACTTTTGTTGCAGGTTGTGTTTGGTTGACAAGGAAGGAAGTGTTGATATGATGGAGGTGGGGACGAGATCAAAAGTGTTAAGAAAAAGGGATAGTAGCATAGTTAGTTACACTAGGATGAATATTGGAAGAGGGAAGATAGGGATGAGAAAAGTGAGGGTAAGGGTAAAGATTTGGTCTATGGATATATTAAGATCATTAGTTGGAAGTTGAAGGGACGAATGACCTGAACGAGCTTTGTAATCATCCCACCTGTCATTATCTTTATAAATAGAAAAGTGAAAGTAGAATAAGAAATTGATTAGGAAATACATTCATACGAATACGTTGAACAAGCTTTGTGATTCAAGGGAAAAGAGGGAAACGATATTATCATCACTCGACATTTAATCTTATACATATGTAGAATAACTATGAGATTTTAAACAAGAAAGATCACATATAGCTCAATCCAAGATACATCCAAAAATGAAATAGATTATTAGACTACATTGGTAAACATTACTGTACCTAACTCTACAAAATTCTGAGCATTAGTTGGCATTTCTACTGACTTTCACAAAGGATCAGCAATTTGGAGCCATGATTGTGATAGTTTTAACAAGAAACATTAGAATTATAATTCATTTGATATTATCACACCATGCCATCTGAAGAGCCCAGACCATATTGAAGAAGAATCTTACAAGCCAACCTTGTTTATGGAAGAAACTCAAGTGGTGAGAGTGTCCTGTTAGAAAAATTAAGAAGAAGATAAAATCAGGGTTTTTAATTAGATGGATCAGGTGTTTAAAATTCAGTCCTTGCCAGCCACATGTCTTCTTTAAGTTGGGACTGGCTTTTTAATGAGTGGAGGAAAATGTAGCTAATCGTATAACATTAGGCCCTTGAATTTTAAAAATGTTAAACAAAGGGTAGATATGACTTGTTTCTAATAGTACAAAGTTAAATTTGATCCTTTTTCGCAAATACAATAATTTGAAGCATGTACGTGAGGAATTGAAAGGTCCAAATATGTCCCTGAATGATTAAATGTCCCTACGTGCTTCTACCATTAGTGTGAGTGACATATTTGGACCTTTTTAATTATTAGGGTATATTTGAGACAAAAGGTAATATAGGAGCATTATGAGCCAATAAGTTAATGAAGGAAAAATATAAGACAAATCACAAATGTTAAGGATATTTTGTCCCTTTTCCGTTGAGTCAATAAAGGAAAATGGTAAGAGGGGATTAGGGTTGTATGAGCAATTATTTAGTGAGGAAGTGGGTTTGAGGCCAAAATTAGGGATTGGGGGTTTAGAGTTAACCAAATAGGGGAGAAAAAAATGGTATTGGAATATAGTCAAAGATGAGGAGATGGAGGGTATTGAGGCTTTTCAAGAGACATGATAATTTTAAAAATTGTTTGAACGAATGGAAAAGGGATCTACACGTATCAAGGATTATAGATCTATTAGTCTAGTGGGAAACATATACGAGATCATATCTAAGATTAGTTCCAATAGACAAAAGAAGGTCTTGGATGAGATAGTATCTACTTTGCATAATACTTTTGTGGAAGGTAGACAAATACTTCATGCAACATTGATGGCTAATAAAGTGGTTGATTCTAGAAAAAGACCAGGAGAATTAAATATTTTGTGAAGGCCTATAATCACCTCAATTGAATCTATCTTGATCTCATTATGTTGATGATGAAATTTGGTACTAGATGGAGGAAGTGGATTAAGTTTTGCATCTCAACTGTCAATTATATGGTCTAGTGAACAGTAATTTTTGTGATTTTTTTGGTAGTTCATAAGGAGCGAGACAAGGAGACCTCCCATCTCCTATTCTGTTTATACTTGTCATAGAATCGTCAAGCAGGATGGCGGATAAAGTTGTGGTAGGTAGGTACTTTGAGGAGATTCTTTGCTAGAGTTGAAGGAAAAAATTTTGTGTGCACGTCATATCTTGAAGATAATTAGCGTTTGTGATGTTGACACAACTTAGTATAGTATACTTGAGACAATGCCAACGTGATTGTAGGTGGGGTCAAGCCTAAAGATTAATCTCAGAAAATGCGAGATCATTCTAGTTGGTGAGATGGAGAATATGACGTGTATAGCATAGGCGTTGAATTGCAAAGTTTGGATTCTTCCTACTATCTATCTTGGTTTACCACTCGGAGCGTCCAATAAGGACCAGGCAACTTGAAATCTGGTAATAGAGAGGGAGGCTTGCAGTTTGGAAAAGAGATATTTGTCCAAAGGAGGAAAGGAATTGTTAATACGATCACACTGTTGAGCATTCCCACATACTTTATGTCTTTACTATATGCTCCAATTATTGTTACATGGAAGTTGGGAAAACTCCAAAAGGATTATCTATAGGACTCGACTGACATGGTGCATAAGTTTCACTTGGTAAATTGGGAGAATATTATGAACCAAAGTCTTGGGACTAAAGATCTAAAGATGTTTAACGAGGCTTTACTAGCAACGTGGTTATAGACATTAAATGCAGAGGAGAGTTCTCTTTTGAGAGGTAATTGCGGATAAATACGAGGTCTTAGAAAGGGAATAGAGGACTAAAAAATTGCCACTCGTTTGTATGGATGCGGTGTATTAAAGATTTGTTTTGAAGGGGTTGAGAAAAGTTCAACGGGAATGTTTCATATAGGGTGAGGGGACAAGAGTAGGGTAAGTTTTTCAGGTTGGATGTGATGTGGGAACAATATTTTGAGAATTTCATTTCCAAACGTGTACAAAATTTCAAGAGAAAAGGAGAAGATTCAGATGAAGACTACAAGGTAGGGATCATTCAATGTGGAGAAGTTCATTGGAATTTGAGGTTTATGTCTCGGTAGGGATTCCTAGGCTAATGATGAAGTTGTATTTTTTCACTTGGCTAGCTGAGAGGGAAGTAATCTTGATAGCTGAGAATTTAAGGAATAAGAAGATTACCTATATTTGCATTTTTATGTGTGTAAAAGTTTGATGGAGTAGTGGATTATCTTATTTTACATTGTCGGATAGCATTTCGCTTGTGGTGGAAAATACCGGGACGGTGCTAGGAGTGATGTTTAGCTGGACCCTTCTTTGATGTGATAATGTTCATAGAAGAGGGGCAAAAAGCGTGTACACCAAATATAGAAACCCTTACAAAAAGGCATGGTTTTCTACAAAGAAACTCAATTTTCTATATATATCAAAACTATATGGGTGCACCAAAAAGAAATAAGGGAAAAAAACTATTTCTCAAGTGTACACAATCTTTTTCTACTCCATCAAAGCTCTCTTATTCCTCTCTCCACATAGTCCACATAAGTACTGGAGGAGCCATATCCCATGCCCTTTATCTTCTTTTCCATCTTCTATTAGCCCAACTAAACATTGCACCTTTCACAGTGCTTGACATCACCTTTTAGATTCTCCAAAATAGTGCATTTGTGGAGGATTCAACATGGACTAGTAGCATATTTGGAGAGTCCGAGCAACATAGCCTCAAATCCCACTGAACTCCTCCCCCTTGTTAATACCTTGTTGAACCGACATCTTCTTTTGGCATGAAATCCTAAACATATTAGGAAAGTAATTCTCAAGGTGTTGGTCCCGCACCGCCTATGTTCCAAGAAACTCACATTACTTTCATCCCTGAATGATATGTTCCCACCAAAATCTTCCCACCCCTTCAGGATATCCTTCCATAGCCCGCACCATAGGGAAGTGAGACATTTATAGTCCACCCCTTTCCAAAATCTCATTCTTCTACGATCACTCCCCTTCATAAAGCTTTTTCATCTACTCCAAATCTCCATTACAATTTTTCTGATAATGTCTTATTATAAACTTTTAAATCTTTAAACGCAAGCCCACCCTAACACTTTTGTGTGGTGACACCGTGACAGTTCAAAATTACCAAGTGAAACTTCTATCCCCAATTAAATCATCCCATAGGAAGTCCTCCTGAATTTTTCTAACTTCCCTCTAGTGCTGGTTAGAGCATGAAGGACATGAGATATTAGGAATGCTCGAAGGTGTACTCTTTAGTAATAATTCTTTTCCCCTTTTGTAAGTACCTGGTTTTCCAACCTGTGAGCCTCATTTCCACCTTTTCTATCACCAAATTCCAAGCTGCTTGGTCCTTAGCTGGACCATTAGAAGACGGGAGAGAAGACACAGGGCACGAGATGTTGTTCACTAGATTTGGGTAGACCATTAGGAGAGCTTTTCAAGGATTAGAGAATGATTTTGTACACTTGAGGAATAACATTTTGTCACTCATTGATTTTTTGGTGCACCCACGAGGTTCCTATATGTATAGATGATTGATGTCCATTTTTAAAATCAGGTAAACAGTATCATTTCATAAATCAAAGGCCAAAAATCTGCCGTATACAAAAAGTGAAGAACCTACAAAAAGATATGATTCTCTATTCTCTAAATGATCCACATCTAAGTCGGAGGAACAAAATTTCATGCCCTGCTCTTCCTCCTGCTTCTTCCAGCTTTCCAGCAAAACAATAGATCCTTCCCAGACTTTGGCATCATCCAAGATATACCAAACCAACTGAGCATATCCCACCACAGGATCATATCGGCTGCAGTGTCGAAGAAGATGACCTACATCTTCACTCGCCTCCCTGCATGAGTAACACCAACTGATACAAACAACCTTCCTTTTCCTAAGGTTTTCTGCTGTCAAAATCATCTCTCTAACAGCTAACCATGCGAATAGGCGCACCTTCCTTGGCAGCTCAGGTGTCCAAATCGACTTTAGGTGAAAAGCTTCCTCTGTCCTCACCAAAAGCTTCTCATAGGAGGACTTTACAGAAAAAACGCGTTTGTTCCCCAACTTCCATCTCATGATATCAGGTCTTTCGACTGGCTCACAATGCTGATGGAGTAAAGCCAACAATTTTTGAAATTCGTTCACCTCCAATTTTGGAATTCCTCTGTTAACCTCAAATCTCAGAACATATCTTCTCCTTCTGTCCCCCTAATTTGATGGATTGCCGCCTCCCTGTAACGAGTTACCCTGTAAATGCTTGGAAACTCATCTTTAATAACAAATCTCCAGACCACTTATTACCTAAAAACTAACTCTACTCTTATCCCCTACCGTAGAAGAATGTTATAAAAAAATCTACCCAACCCTTTGTGGTATTATTTCTCCACATTCCTCATCCAAATGATAACGTTAGATGATTGGTGTCATTGTAGGGATCACATCTTTTTGTATGTTTTTTGCTTTTTGGTATAATTCTTGTATACAAGTATTTTTTTTCCATTCATTGATGAAATTTATTACACCTTGTGTGCCACAGTGCCACTTTATATGTCCTAATTACTATTTGAAAAGTCAAAGGATGCTTTCGTTGACAACAATTTTTTAGAATTCTTTTAAAATTTTTGAACTGTTAACTATTCTGACCTATAATACTTTTTATAGAGTTCCTAAATATGAAAAAAGAATTTCAAAAAAATTTGGATATCCTTCTAAACATTGCGGCAGTAGAGAGCACAATGTTTAAGTTTGAAAGACAATAAATCATTATTTTGTCATATTTTCTATAGATCTATATTGGAAAAAGAGGATGCTAATCTTGGTAGTTCTTGCATGTCTAATGTCAATCATGCAGGAGAGGAGAGCTAATGCTTGCTGTTCCGATGAATGAAAGTAAGCCATATTGGCACATGCTGCTCCCATTTTCATATGCAGTTGTTTCAGGTGCTGTTGGATCATGTTCGGTATTGTTTGCGAAGTCTCTGTAAGTGGCATATATGGTTGTTTGCCTTCTATGGAAGAACTGGATTTATACATTTGACGCTGGTTACTTCTGATTTTGCAGTTCAAACATGTTAAGATTGTCCATGTCAAGTGGTTATTCATTGCACAGCTGGTTCACGTATTCCATGCTCTTGCTGTTTCTTAGTACAGCTGGATTTTGGGTAATAGAGTGATGGAATTGTTCATTGCGTTGTATGTAGTTCAATTGTTGTAAAATAGAATACTTGAAACATGTGTAATTCAACTGATTCTGTTCTTGAATTTATTATCTTCACAGATGGCAAGGTTAAATGAAGGACTTTCGCTCTTTGATGCAATACTTATTGTCCCTATGTTTCAAATCACTTGGACGTTTTTCTCCATTTGTACAGGATTTGTGTACTTTCAGGAATACCAGGTTTGCTCGTTCTCCGTGTGTACGGCTGGGCATGTTCATCTCCTCACCTTTTGCCTTTCTAAAATGGATGTAAAAAATTAGAATAGAATGGATGTTGGGAATAAATTGCTTGATTATTTCTTCAAGCATGTTTGGGTTTAAATAGCATTTACTAGTAATCCTAAAGAGAAAGGGGAAATAATTCCTTCCTAATTTTAGTTGCACAAATATATGAATTCTAAACCTTTCCCATATTTACAAAGAGTAAGCTCTTTTCATACTAATAATCTTCCAATTCGTAACACACTCCCTCAAATGGGTTGTACATTTTTTTTTGCTCTTAACAATGCCACTCATACACTCAACTCTGGAGTGACAGTGACTTTTCAAGAATACCTGCTAACTGATCGCTCGGGTTGATAAAACCTGTCGCAATGCACCTTGACTCAATCTTTTGCTGAATGAGTGACAATTTACTTCTACATGCTTTGTTGTCTCATGAAATACTGGGTTTAAAACAATGAATATTGCAGCTCGATTGTTGCAGATCAATTGCATGGGTGCACCTCCTCTACCTCCTAACTCTTTGAGAACTTTCTTTAGCATATAAGCTCACCTATGGCCAAAGCCATCTTGCTTTTTCAAGATAATAGATTTCCTCCTGTAACAAGAACTCAGTTCTAACTACACAACTATTAGGATTCGAAACCTTCCCATATTTACAAGGGATGTGCTCTTGCTATATTGACAATCTCTTAGTCTTCAGTCTTAGCAATAAAGTCGGGAGAAAGATCTATGGTCTCCATTTTTCTAGGCTAGTTGATTGATATAGCTAGGATGAAAATTGTTCCAACTTTGATTCGCAAGTAATTTCGCAGGCTAAAAACCTAATATTGTGAATTTACACAGGTCTTTGATGCATTAAGAACGACAATGTTTATTCTTGGAATGATTTCTGTGTTTGTGGGCATTTCGTTGCTTGCGCCAGATGAATCAAAAGGTATTATTATTTTAAATTATAGGTTCTTGATAATAAAATGTGCCTAGGGCATGAAAGATTTAAAAGTAATATCTCCAGGAGGTGAAGTGAAGGATGGTTCGTTAGTTTCAACAACTTCAAATTTGTCACAGGATGAGGAGAGGTATGTGTTTTCGACCTCTTATTATGCAGACATTTGAGTAAATTCTTGCTTTTATCTCTTCTTTAATTCCTCATGGTAAAATTGCTTAGCAGAATGACGTGTTGTTCCCTGATTCCTGCCTTTTTTATTGGTAAATATGCACGTCAGGCTGTTAATGCCATCTGAAGATTCCCAAATTAAGGATATAAGATCATTTGGACGAGTTATGCTGATGAAAGCTGCTAATATGATTGTCAAGGCGAAGGTTCTGGTTGTTGTCCTATTTACTATTCCATGAAGGATATTTCATGCTTACGTATCTAAAGAATATACTTTCACGCAGGCTGCATGTTCAGTATCACTAGGCTTTGGAGAAGACTCGCTTCATGCATCTTCAGTGCTGGTGATGCCCATGGTTTCATCGAAAATAACAGGCTTCCGAGGAGGTGGCCTTGATCGGGCTAAATTATTATCTGCTCGAGGAACAGGTTGGAACAAATTCGCAGTTGATAAGGATAGCGAGAAAATCCTGGAGACAACTGCAATGCTGCCTCAAGTTATCAACTTGGACTAGGAGAGCGTGACATTGGTTTGTGGAGACGGACATGACAATGGTGGTTATTTCTTCCTCTTTATGGAGAATATTCAAGGGTGTCTTTACTTACCATTTACTAGTTGTATGCTTAATTCCACTCGTAGTCTGTCAGAAGGCAGCAGATGCTGGGACTGGGAGGGAGCAGGATATGTTTTAGAGGTAGAGCTAGCTAGCCTTGTTATGGAAGGGGATTGTTTTTCCAGTGTAATTAATGTTTTATCTCCAGTCTGGTGCATATGATTTTGGCTGCAACCTAATCAACTAAATAACCTTAAACAGAGAATTAAATGATTCTTTAGAAATATGAACTCTAGATATATTAGCAGAGTTGAGAATTTCGATTAAATGGCAGGAGAGTATTTAAGCAGGAAGGAATGGGTGCTGAAAAATGATAGTAAGTTCAGATGCGAGTGCGCCGCCCACATTTATATGAAGTTGATATTTTACTGTCCATAAAATAGTTGCTCTTTCCTCAAGAACTTATCTGAAATCAGTGTCTTCTACCTTTCTATGTTGGAATTTAATTTATTACTAGTCCTACTTTCTAATATGCATATGAAGCGATGTAGGCCTTCACCTATAATAGTTTAGTAGAATGACCAGCTTCAAATGAAGTCAGCGCTGTTAACTAGTTATTTGCTGTTTATTTTTCTTGGGAGTGTCAGGTTTCCCCAAAAAATCTTACTCTCTGCAATGTTAATTTTTGCATAGTTGGTCATTTCCAGATTCAATGGCCTTTTATTAGAGAGCTGAAATTGGGAAAAATTGAACAAAGTAAAAACTTCTATATGCCGAAGAAAATAGCTTCTGTAGATTGGCATCAACAATATTAGTGAGTGATCGATGCAAAATGCATTAGTGTCCACCCCAGTACCAATTACAATTGTGCCAAAAATTCAGCAACATTAGCACACGATAGCTAAATTATATAAATGCATACCAATTGTTTCAGACGGTAAAAATAAACTGGACCCTAAGCCACCCCTTTTCTCCCATCCATACACCCTTAAAACGCGGATCCTCCAATAAGAAAGTTTTCAACAACCAAATATTGAATTTGGAAAGTAAGATTTGTTAGAATAATTATTATCCTCCATTTTATTTCTCTTTTGATGATTCTTTTCCACTACTAACCAATTGCCAAAAATGGGCCATCAGTCCCTTGTAGATATGTTGTGTATTACAAGACTGATCTGTATATTACAAAATTGGGGATACTGTACATCGGTACAAAAAATGCACAAGTTCTCCAAAGGAGTTGAGACCTTCAGAATGATGATGGCTGCATTCCAGGATAAAACTCAACTTATATAGATGCTGCAGTTTCAATATCATTGAACTTACACATCAGCAACTGCTCAAATTTCAAGTAAAATTTGGTGAATTGCGATGCCCATCAGCAAATTCTCTCACTAAACGCTTCAGAATTCTCCCCCCTTTACCTTGCATATGCCCATAATCACTTGTTCCTCCAGCATTTTGCCTGCTCTCAATATAGTCTGAAGCAGCAGCAGCAAGTGCTTTAATCCAAAGAGGAACCAATGACTCTACTTCGCCCTGCTTTAGGTACTCAGTTGGTAAATTCTGTACCTGGAAAACGATTATTGATCACACAAAAGAATGTCTTGATACAACTCTCCCACTTATTATAGTTGATGGAAATAATACCACATATCTGGAGAAGAAAGAGACTAAAGCTATAATGGGGTTGAAAATAAGTGACAGACTAGCAGAGAGTAAAACTAATATGTAAAAAATGCATATATTATAGAAGGAACAAAAGTGGACCATTTCATTAGCTCACATAAGTGCAGCCTTCCTTCAAGGAAGTTTGCTGAAGATCAATGTGTCAATTATTGTAGAACAATAATTATTTGAGTGCATGAGCAGCAGCATCAGTTTTGATAAAGTAAATGAGAAAGGCACTTTGAAGAGAGAGGACTGACTGCGGAATGGAGCCATCCATGTAAGGAATCCCAACAAAGATGAGCCTTCCAGGTGGTTCTTTCACTTAAACTGCACATAGCAGCCAATTGCTGCAAAAGTGTTGCAGACTTGTGAACCTGTTAAGGGAACAATACTGTTAGCAAAAACGACAACACTGTCAAAAAGACCATAAAGATTGAAATCATCCAACTGTAGTGTTCGAAGAAAAGTTGTTCATCACTGCTGCCTTTGTTTCAAAATGGCTTAGGATGCTCCACAAATAGTAGTGACCCACTTAATCCTCATGACGATATTTCCAAAGAAAGGATCCCATTCTGGCAAAATTGGTTCTACACTATCTTTGCATATATGACAGTTGAATTGTAATTCAAATATAAGACTCTAGCAACCTACGGCATACTTGCAAAATAAATGATTTAGATACAAAGCAACCTGCACCAAACTTGATTGCTACCACTTCTTTATATAGTATCTCGAGGAATAGACATGAGCTGGTTCAATTTACCCTTGACATTGCAGAAACGCCAAGTAAAGCATACATTAGGTTTGACACTAGGCCATCCCCGCTGTGAGATATGACTTGTATTGCCATAGCATCAATTGAACTATCAGAAATACCAACTATGCCCTCCAGTTCAGAACCATGAGCAAGGGATTCAACCAAAGTACTTAAGCCAGTCTCCAGGAAGCCTGAAGCACAATATCAAGTTAAAGTTTCTCATTTAGACTTAAATAATACATCACTAGATATATAGAACAACATTGTACTAAGGTCAGAATCAAAAGAAATCTTTGATATAGTGAATAGACAAAGAACTTAAAAATTGTCCTCCGCAGCCATAACAAATTATAGTTACACAAGTAGCATCTATTTCATGTAAAAGAAAAATGTGAAAATTCATTATGGTGACTATCAAATGGACTTCACAAGATTTAGATTATGGATAAGGATCTGATCAAGCTATTTCCATGTTTAATTATGACTTGCAGTTCTGTTAATAGCAGATTGTATTGGACAGATTAAATGTAGCAAGTTTCAACATTTAAGGTATTGTTGAGCATAGATGGTTCGGTAATGACAGCCTAAGCATTTTTGTACCAACCACTTTCAGCATCTCAGGTAAGATGGACGACAATTCATCAAGTACAAAAGTTTCAAGATAGAGGAACCTTGTGGAATTTGACATTCAGGAGAAATCTACAAGATTGGGGAGATAGAGGAATTCTAGAACCTTATAGAATTATTCTATAAGAAGATTATCATATAGTCCAAAAGGATAGTTGGAAATGCAAAGAGATGATGAGAAGCAATTTATTTCAATGAAAAATTTCTTATACAGGCTAGTAAAAAAGAGAGGACACTAGTTTCCCACAACTACCAGTTTGGATTCTCAGAACGTTGAGAAAACATGTTTTCTCACATGCTTTGCAGCAATAGGTCTATTCCAATAGAAGGAAACTCAAAGAAAGAAAGATTAACTAACATGTGTCAAACAGAGGATTAAACATCAAGTGGAATGGTCATCCGGTTAATAGACAGGTCAAAATAGCGCCTCACCAAGAAATTGAAATTGTTGCAAGGGGAGATAAGCTTGTGGAATAAGGAGGTGTTTAGGAGGGAGGGTTAAGGAGAAAATGAAGGAGATTCTGAATGAACTAGGGAAGTCGACTATGGTTGGAGGGCAGAATTTGGAGGTAAGAGAGAAGAGAGAAAAGGAATTAAAGAGGGTGTTAGCTAGTCTGTCCAGTCTAAGAGACTAGCTTTTGGAGACAAAAATTGAGGGCATTAAATTATGGTTAGAGAAGGGGGACTCTAATACTAAGTTACAATAGAAGTAGATTGGGTGGAGTGTACATGAGAGACTGTATAATAGGCTATAGTGGGGTTCTACCAAGGTTTATTTAAGGAAGAGGTAGAATGGAGAAGAAAGTTTTGAGGTATGCAATTTAAGCAAATTTGGGATAAGAGGTGTGGGAGGCGGTAGAGAGTTACATAGATGATAAAGCCCCGGGTCCTATTTTTATGATATTTGACCGGACACAGAACTTAAAGTAGTTAGTTTGCCTTGTGGATTATATTAGTGGTTATGGAAGAAACAATAAATAATGGTGATTAATATCTGATCAAGTTTAATTTTGAAGAGATAAGTTTAAATTCCAGCGGAATTTTGGAAGAACGCATGTATAGCAGGCATGAAGTGGCTAACTGGGTTATTTGAAGTCATTTTTAGGACGTTAAAGATGCCCGAAGAATGGAGGTGGAGAACAGTGATCCTGTTGTAAAAGAATAAGGGTGAAATTTAGAATTGCAACAACTATAAGATAGGAGTATCAAGTTGCTAAGTCACACTATGAAAGTTTAGAGAGGTGATAGAGATAAGGGTAAGGAGATCTGTGTCTACTACCCAAAACCAATTTGAATTCAAGTTAGGACATTCAACTGCATAAGCCATTCATTTCGTAAGGAGATTGACAGAGCTGTATAGAGAGAGGAAGAACTCACATATGGTGTTCATTGACCTAGAAAAAACATATGTCAAAGTCCTAGAAAACTTATATGGAGATATTTGGAGACTAGAGGTGTATCTAAAGCTTACATTAGAGCGATCAAGGACATGTAAGACGGAGTCAAGACCTGGGTGAGGACAGTCGTGATGGAGTTGCACCAAGGATTAGCTCTTAGCCCATTTTTATTTGCCTTGACGATGGATGAACGGACGCATTATATCCGAGGGGAGGTGCAGATGACATATTATTGATTGATAGGATACTCGACAGAGTTAACAATAGGTGCGAGATTTGGAGACAGACCTTGGAGTTTAAAGGATTCAGGTTCAGCAAGATTAAAACAGAGTACTTGGAGTGCAAGTACAATGACGTAATTCACAAGGGCAGATGTGGAAGCGAGGACTAAGACATGAGTCATCTCCAAGATAGAAAGTTTCAAGTATCTTGGGTCAATAGTTCAAGAAAGAGGGGAGATTGACAATGATGTTGTACATTATTTTGGAGCGGGCTAGATAAAAATGAAGGCTCACATTCGGTGTCTTGTGTGATAAGCTTGTACCACCAAGACATGAAAGGTAAGTTTTATAAAGTGGTTGTCAAGAACTCACACGTCCAAAAGATGAAAGTAGCAGAAATGAAGATGTTGAGATGGATGTGTGGACACTAAAAAAGATAGGATCAGGAACAAGATATTCTGGACAAGGCAGGCGTGACCTTTATGGTGGACAAACCGAGGGAGGCAATATTGAGATGGTTCGGATATGTAAAGAGGAGATGCACAAATGCCCCAGTGATGAGGTGTGAGAGGTTGACTATGGTGGGTTTGAGGAGAGGTAAAGGTAGGCTGAAAAAGTATTGAGTAGAAGTAATTAGACAGTACATGACTCATCTACAGCTTACTGAGGACATGATGCTAGATGGTAGTAGAGCGATCTAGTTCTCTTTATCAGTATTATTATTATCACTCTCTGATCTTATTCTTCGTTTTTATTACTTGCTGCTTTTTGTGATTCGTTTGTCATATTATTCGTTGTTGCTGCTATCCTTTTCTCTTTATCTTTTACATGGCTTCTTCACTATTGTAGTGCCTTTTCTTATTGTCTTCTTGATATACTTTACTTGAGCCAAGAGTATCAAAGTAACCTCTCTACCTTCACAATAGGGTTAAGGTCGCGTACGCACCATCCTCCCAAACTCCACATGTGAGATTACATTGGGTAAGTTGTTGTAAGTTACAGAATATATATAACTAGTGGAATGGTGTCAAACATTTTCAAAGTTCTCGGATAGAAAGAGGCTATTCTCTCGGCTTGAGCTTTCTGAAGGTTTTCTTTTAGTTTGGATAATAGGCTGAGTAAATTTTTTTCATCCCTCATCAGTTACAAGACGCAATGAATTCTTTTGACAAGTTTAGGTGCTGAAAATGCATATAATAGTGGTCGATATAATATATATGGCTCTTGAGGTTGGGTTAGTTGATAATAGTGGGTGTATGATCACTTCCTGCATGCTTTATGCATGCAGGTATGTGCAACACTGCAAAGAAAAGGAGAAGTTAGTTTGATAGTTTTACATTTGCTTTCTTCCAACAATTTTGAAGCACGGTGGGGGTTGGAGATTGTGGCAACATTCTAATAGGTTGGAGACTTTGAGAGAAGTCTTAATGTATCTTTCATAGCCATCATCCCAAAAAGGGAGGAAACACGATTATCGAGGGCTATAGACCTATTTGTCTTGTGGGAAGGTTTTATCAGAAAATTTCTAAGGTGCTTTCCAATAGACTAAAGAAGGTCTCGAACAAGGTAGTGTCTACTTTATAGAATGCTCTGGCATAAGCTAGACATATTGTAGATGTAGCTTTGGTGGCAATGACGCAATAGACTCTAGAAGTAAGCTCGGTGAACTATATTTATTGTGCAAGCAAGACGTTGAGAAAGCATATGTCTACATCAACTGGGATTCTGGATTTCATTCTATTGAGTATGGGCTTTGAGGATGAGGAGAAATGATCTAATTTAGCATATCTACCGTCAGATACTCAGTATTTGTGAATGACAATCCTTGTAGATTTTTTGGTAGCTCAAGGGGGGTCAGATATGAGGATCCATAATCGCTGATGTTCACATTAGTCGTGGAATCAACAAGCAGAATGATGGATAGAGTAGTTGTATAGGGACATTTGAGCGGGTCTCAGCTCTGTTCAGAGGTCAAGGCATCATTAGAGTTTCTCACTTGTTATTCACGGATGACAAGTTAGGTTCTTTTTGATGCCAATAGGAATCAATTGGAATAGAGGCAGCAACCGAAAATCTGAGAAAGAGGATCCCCTATGTTAATTGGAGACCACCTCCTAAAGCATTTCCAGGTAATTCATGAATATGGTGGAAGGTATTGAGATGTTTTGGAATATAGTGGAGCATGTCGATGCTAGTTAAGGATGATTAATTAGTTGGGTGACCAAGAAAATATGTTAGGTATGTAATATTGCTCCGTAAATCTTATAGTTGTATGTAGAGAGGAACAAAGGGGTTTTGACGGAATCAAGCATGATTTTGTACATTTGAAGAATAGCCTTTTATCTTTAATTTATTTTTGATGCAGCCATAAGGTTCCTATTTGTATGGAAAAATTGAGTGGCTTTCACACCATTTAATTTTGCAAGTTTCTCTACTTTTGGTATACCACTTGTACACAATAGCTTTTCCCATTGTTCAATGAAATCATCTCTTGATAGAAAAAGATTAAAATGTATCAGCTAGCGATGCATGCGCAAACTTTCAAGTGAAGATATAGATGTAACACCTCGTAGCTTCCGAAAAGGGTTTCCTACCTTAATATATGATCATTCATGTGATTTATGGAGTAGAAAGGGTGTGTGAAGCCTTCAACTAGGCATGGGAATAGCTGGGAGTCGAAATAACTGAAGTAAGAAATTTTAGAAAAATCACTGTGCAGGTACCGCACGTGACATACAGACAGTAAGTGGATTCTATGGTACTGTATGTCAAAGTACAAATGGATCCCTTATGCTGGAGCCACTGTTTTGAAGAATCTACAGTCCATTCTACGAAGCATAGATGAGTTCTATGAACCGCAGGTCACCACTATAATTGGGAGCCCAATTTCCTAAGTTACTGTTAAGGTCTACGAAACAACCTAGGAGCCGTATGTTAAATCTACGAACCATACTTCACATCGCAGATAAGACTTCAGAAAATGAGTAAGGAGCAGAATCAACATGCAGTCCAACTTACAAATCATAAAATGATTTTATAATCCGTACCTGGCACCACAGATGGAACTTCAAAGAAATGGAATTTCCTCGATAGACAGACGATTCAACCTACAGTACATAAAATCATTCTATAGACCATGCCTGACCACCATAAGTGGAGACGCAAAATTTTGAGTTTCTGGAAAAAGTTACGATTCAATCTACGAATAGCAGATGGATTCTACGGTCCGTACCTGGGACCACAGATGGAAGCTGGACCCCTCAAACGTGATCCACGACCTGAGTTATGGACTGCAAGTCAATTATATGGTCCATAACAGTGCCCAGGTGTCCGTAAGTTGTCAATTTCTCGATAGTTATTTAAGTGCGAGACTCGTTTCTCCTTAATTTTCTTCACCTCCAAACTAAGGAACCGACTCTCCCTTCTTCTCCAAGCTGTCCCACTCCAAGGTAAGCTTCTTCCAAGCTAATTTCCCATGAGATTTCTTACATGCATGTGAAGATTTTTAATCCCTAACTTTTACATTTCTAGGGTTTCAAGGAAAATCCATTTTTGGCTCAAGGAAGACTTAGTAGCCCTTTCCTCCAAACTTTAACTTGTGTTCTTCTCTTTCTTTAGAGCCATTAAGGTATGTAAAGCAAATTATAAAGTGTGGGGCATCATGTTCTTCCTCGGAAACCTTTTCTGGACTCATGCAAGACTTATTTCGTGATTTGGTGTAGTTTTTACCATGAATTTTGGAAACTCTCATGCTTTACTTTATGAAATTTCATGAACTATTACGGGTAGTTGAATCTCTCACATGAGATAAATTTCGAAGTTTTCCATGTTCATTCATGAAAGAATCATTAAATTACGATTTTGCCCTTTTGTGTATCAAAACATTTTGATGAATCGACTTGAGATTTTCTCCATAATTATTATCACGAATTTTGACAAGCGGCTACCTTTAAATTCCTTGAACTATGGCATATGAATTTCTAGCATGATTATGAGTTTCCAATTAAAAACATGATTTATGATGTCAAGCTTCTTGATTTAGAGCATGCATCATGGCTATGGGCCTTTAGATAAGGCTGAGTTACAGGTTGATTATTAGCCTTCAAATAAGGCCAAGTTACATATAAGAAACTCTCCAGATAAGAGTATGACTATGAGCCCAAGGGCTACCTCAATATATTAATGTCAAAAATGGAGCAAGTGGTTAGCCGAAAAGGCATGTCTTTTAAGACGAGTGCTGGAAACTATGTTTGCCGATGTAGGAGTGGAGTGTGTCGAGTTGGGTGCATCCCTAGATTATTTTCCCTAAAGCAGATGAACTCATATGATCTTGCTAACAAGTAATATGCATGTACCTCGCTTACCAGACAAGGTAGTGATGGCCTAGCTGATCAGACTCCATGTTTATATGGTGGATTTTGTCGGTCATGCCACAAACTCCCACATTATTTTGGGTCATTGCATGAACTATGAATTTTAAGGGCAAATTGCCTGAATTAAGAAACTTTATGATTCTACATGTTATGATTTTGATTTCTCATGCACGTCTTTCTACTCTCTATACTCCATGTTTCATTTTTGCCATCTTACATATCGTACAATTGCATGTTTCATTGGGGGCGTTGCATTGTTTAATAATGCAGAATCAGGCATAAGAATGTTCGACCGAGCAACACATAAAGATTACTTTGCTCTAGCTTTTGGTGAGCCCCATTTCTCTTGGGGTAATTATCTCATTATGCTATTGTATAGTTTTGTTAGAGCTATGCCAAGGGCCTTGATAAATAAGATACTCTTGTTATAGTAGAAGCTTCATAGATTGTCTGTCCGGTATGTCCTCATGTTATATACTCTGATTTGACCTTCTATGTCACTTTTGTACAAAAATGATTATTTTATAAAAACCTTTATTCTCTAGGTATGATCTATCTTCTTTAGCTTTGTATTATCCATATCTCCTCGTGATTAGATATATGCTCTACATTCCATGCTATGTTAAGAGGTATGCTCGTGCTAGAAATGGTGTAGGGTCTATCCTAGCCTAGGCCCTGGGTTGGGGCGTGACAAACTTGGTATCAGAGAACTAGGTTCATGTGTCCTAAGGAGTCTATGAAGCCGTGTCTAGTAGAGTCCTACTTATGGGTGTACGCTACACTTATAATTGGGAGGCTGCAGGACATTTAGGAAAGCTACTCTTCTTTCATACTCTAGATTGTGCTATAGAACAAGCTCTAAGAATTGACTTTAACTCGTGTGTTGTTACGAATTTCAGCTTTGAGAATGCCTGCTAAAAAGAAGGGGACAGTGAGCAGGACAAGATCCCAGAGGTGGATGCTAGTGAGTTGCCTTAGGATCAGGGGATGCAGACAAGATCCAGGGTCCCTTAGCTGGCCCGTCCACCAGGGCATCATATCCTCCTCTGATGATTGACCCAATCGGAAACCCTAAATCTTTCACACCTTAACAGGCAAACTCTTCCGAAGTAGAATTTAGGGGAGAAATTTAGATGCTCACCCGACTTATGGTGGCTCAATTCCAATATCAGGAATCAGCCCCTACTAATGCTAGTCCACAAGACCGGACGATTACCTTCGTATTAGAGAATTTCTCCACATGAACCCACCAGCCTTTTCTGGGTCTAACATAGAAGAAGACTCTTAGAGTTTCATTGATGAGATCTAGAAAATTCTCAGAGCTACGCATGTTAGTGAAATAAGAGGGAGTTGAACTGGCTTCTTACCGGCTGAAGGGTATTGCTAGTGTTTGGTATGAGCAATGGGAAATGTCCCAGGAGGATGACGCAGCTCCAACAGTATGGAGCGAATTTATGGAGGCTTTCATGGACCACTTCTTGCCTCTAGAACTAAGGGAAGCCAAGACCAAGGAGTTTATGGCACTCAGGCAGGGTGCATAGATTTGTGTATGGCCTTGAGAGGCACAAATCTAGAATGCATAGATTTGTGTATGGCCTTGAGAGGCACATAGCTAGGAATGTGCTGTGGCCTCATTGCACAAAGACATGGATATAGCCAGATTGACGGTCTATGCATCAATTTGGCTAAATTGTGACAATAAATCAGCAATAAGTATAGCTCATAATCCTGTACAACATGATTGCACTAAGCATACTGAGGTAGATAGACATTACATTAAAGAGAAATTAAATAGCGGACTCATATTTACGCCACTTGTATATACAAAAGATCAGATGGCCAATATTTTAACAAAAGGACTGTGAGACAATGTGTTTCAAAATCTAATATGCAAGCTAGGAATAGAAGATATCCATTCACCCGCTTGAGGGGAGTGTTGGCTGATAGAGGATTTCCAAAAAGATATTCTTCATATCAAGATCTAATCCTCTAATATCTCCAGGAAGATATTCTTCATATCAAGATTTGATCCTCTAAGATCTTAGGATAACTGTTGTAAATCTAGAATATCATACTTATAATTCTTTTTCCTAGTGTACAATATATGATTCTGTGTAATCCTCAGATTTCATGGGATTAGGTGATTCTATTCCACAATCTCTTGTGTATATAAGCCATGTATATGACATAAAAATATATGAATAAAATTATTCAACACGTATATTCATTCATAATCAAAGTCATAGGTCTAGCCGTATACAAGGAATACCAAGAGGTAAAGAATCTACAACAAAAGATGATTCTTTACAAACTCCACCAGTTCTTCTATAAAATTGGGAACTTTATGGGTGCACCAAAAGAATATAGGGGATCAAAGGCTACTTCTAAATTGAGAAAATATGGACTCTAACCCCTCAAAAGCTCTCCTATTTCTCTCTTTCCACACCACCCACGTTAATGCTAATGGAACCAAGTTCCATGCTCTACGTCTTCTCTTCCTTCTTCCACTCTTCCAACTGAACATCAATTCTTTCACAGTTCTTGGCATAGCCCAAGAAGTACCAAATCATTCAAACATATCTCACCACGACCTCATGGCGAGACCACAATGAAGAAGAAGATGATCTACATCCTCTTCCACCTCCTTGCACATATAACACTAGCTGATGTACACAACCTTCCGTTTTCTACGATTTTCTGCCGTCGAGATCACCCCTCCAGTAGCTAGCCAATTAAAAAAACACGCCTTCCTCGGCACCTTGGATATCCAAACTACTTTACAAGGGAGAACTTCCTTTTCTCTAACCAAAAGTTTCTCATCGTAAGACTTAACGGAGAACATACCATTATTCCCCATCCCCACCACAAAGTATCGGGAATATCAACCTCCAGTACTTGATTATGGAGTAGAGACATCAATCTTTATATTGAGATTTGTTCACAACATTAACATAATTATTATTTTGTCAGAAAAAGGTTCTTCGAACTTGTGAAGGGATGGGGTTGAAAAAGTTAATTGTTATCCCTTGATATTTTATCACAATAATATGATCAACTAAAACATGCAGGAACAGTCACTGAGAGAGGATCAACACTTAAATGGTCCATAAAGTAGCAGCACCAATTGCTGAAGAGGAGTTGAGAAGAAAAGAACTCATTGGCCATGCGGCAATGTACACTGGTTGGCATTGCTCACCGGTAATTGAAGATATTTGAGTCTACCAAGATTGTCAAGGTTGTGATGCAATGTGAAAATATATATCTATGCTAATAAGGTTAGTAAACACTATAAATAAATACAAATATTTGAAGACTAATCATTTTTAGGATAATAATCCCATGGGCCAATGGCGCACAGTATGAAACTCAGGATAATAGTCTGCTCTCTAAACTGTCCATTAAGAAACCAGGCATTTGTTTGTGGCAAGATTCGAACCTGTGAGGTGTGCCTAACCCCCACATCACAAGCTAGCAACATTCTTCTTACCAAATCCTTAGGGACTCCTAAGATCAATGTTTTTAAAAGTGAAGTGCAAAAAGCGACAAGGTCCATAGGGCTTGAAACAAAAAAGCAAGAAGTGAAGCATACATTTTACCGAAATTAAAAAATATTAAACATACATGAATTTAGTACAATTAAGATGAAGTTGTAATTAAATAACTAATTTCAGCATCCGATATACAATAATCCCAATATTAATCCAACCCCTCAAAGTTGAGATTCAAAGAAGCGACAAATTCTTAATACACTTACTTTGTGCATCATTGTTTGAGGTGCAAACTTCTCTATAGTGCATGGCTTTACCCACGAAGCAATAATCCCTCGCTTCGCATACTATGTTTTTAACAATACTGCCCATTGACAAAGTGATAGCTTTTAATAATACTGCCCAAGATATCCTATAGAATATTCTACAATTTTTTCCTTATTCAAGTACAATAAATTGAGACATATATGAATCTAAGCACTAATTTTCTTGATATTCTAACAAACATCAATAGTGTGTTTTGAAAATTAGGTGCCACAAAATGAGGATAGTTAATGAAATGTTAGACAAAGTTAAAGCGGGATATTTGAGTGGGATGGAGGGTACTTCAACTCATTTTCCCGACTTACATGACATAAATGACATTGCTGCCAGTGCTGCGCCACGGTGCATAGCAGTGCAACATATAGCTGCCTTTTGAAATGATAATTCAAGGATGGAGCCAGAAACTACTAAAACTTCCTGAGACACATCCAGAAAAGGTGTTAAAAGTCACAAGTTGTTTCTCCATTACGAGAACAAAATAGCAATGTTCGTGCTCTTTTTTTTTCTTTTCATAATAAGCACCTGCATGTAGGTAAACAAAAATGGAAACTATAAATATCACAGAGAAAATAGACGAAGAATATTTCAAATAGCTAGCTATCATTTGTGGTCTTCTCTATACTAGTAGTGATTGAAAGAACTAAAGTACTTGGTCTACCATAGTAAGGAAGCAGCGGAGCTGGGTAAATAAGTGGAAGACGGAAAAAAGACTGGTTACAAACACAAAGACATTAGCATTGCAATCATAGGTAGACAGAATACAAGTTACTGCGGACTCCAGGAAAAGGAATTGGATCTGGAGACTAGCAGGAGATGAGTGATGCTGGTTTGCCTACATCTACAGGTATTATATCCGTCAATTGATAACACAACTACACCATACAACCTGCCTAGATTCGTAAATGGCTGATAATCCTACTCAATATTGAGTTGCTGTGGGTTTACAGAACTTTCGAGGCTTAAAACTGAGGAAATAAACATGGAATTAGGTGTGTTTATATTGATATGATGCACTTTTACTTTGTTTTCAGGAAAATTAGGTGTTGGTGTTGAAATGTGCAAAAGAAGGGCAAAATGCAGAAAAAAGACAAAGTACAGACCTCAGTACCAGCCATACTATCCTGGTATGAGCTGTACTGAGAGTCATGATAAACTCCAGAAGATGCTGCACAGGATAAGTCTCCAGGTACGGGTAGTAATCACGGATCGTGATATCTATCTAAGACCCATACCAAGAAGCTGTGATGAACTCCAAAATAATTGAAGAATGCCAGAACTCAAGGTACAACTGGAAGTCACGAGTCGTAGGATTGAAGTACGAGTCGTACCAAGCCACTCGTGGAAATCATCAGAGGGTGCCAGAAGTTACAAGTTCAAACCATGACCAGATTGTACGATTCGTAGGATCTATGTACGAGTCATACCAAAGTCCAACACTTAGCCAAAATCAGAAGAGCCAGCTAACGTACGAGTGAAGGTATGAACCCTACAATCATGGTATAGGTCGTATGTGAAGTTGGCGGCAGTTTAAGTAGTTTCCCTGCTAATTTAGGAAAAGTTTCTAATTATTTGTATAAATACTTTTCTAAGTTATTTTTGTTAGAGAGTCAGACTTGGAGAAAAAGAATTGTTGTTGAGTTTCTATTCAAGTTTTGGGGATTATTGAGATCAACTTTGGGAGACTTTCTTGAATTGATTTTCTCATTATTCTTGAAGTGTTCTTCATTAATTCTTGCAATAATCAAGTCGGTTTTCTTCCAATCATCTTTGTAAGTTTTAAATATTATGCCTTTGTTTATGAATGCTTATAATTCTCTTACAACTATGAGTTGTGGGAACCATGGTGAATTAACAAAACTAGAGTTGCACAAAGTGATTCTAAATTGATGCTAACGCTTGTATTGTATTCTCTCTATCTTTAATATTTCTTAATGAAGCGCAATGTTAGGACTTGCCCGAATTCTCTACTTGCTTGAATCTAGAGAATTAGAGATTAGAAAAAGAGAATTACAACAAAGCCTTGATCTTTATCGGTCATTGTATGGCTTGATCTGTGGCCACAGGATAATAGATTTGGAACAAATTAATAATGGTTGAAGTGAAATCACTCATGAGACCTAATTCAATGATTGAGTATAGTCATCTAATAGGGATGAATCAGACATTTGGATGAACCCTAGTTATCAGTTCTACAAGTAAGCATTGAGATAGATCACAAATGTAAAACTCGAAGTAATTATGAATCCATGGGGAACACTAACCCTAGTTATTCACATAAACTTGATAAACAACAACAAATTCCCCGCTCTGTTACATATTTACTTTTACAAAACCTCTCTTTATTATTGACAACATCCGCGTCATACTTTTACAGGAGTGTGATTTGAGTATTATCAAATATCCATCAAGTGAAGGAGGTAACATGGGGCACAAAGAGAAAGGATGCGATGTTCCACCTACAAAGACGTACTAACTTGGCAAACATTATACCTAGATGGGGAGTGCCTCAGTAGTAGAGAAGACAAGGATATAACCGAGTACAGTTCAATTTGAAGTGCGCATGTTGCTTCTTCACTTAAGGCCAAGTTTTATCATCATTTTTCTCCTTTATTCAATTTTAGAGTCAAATTTGAAAGTGACTGCTTCTCATTTGGATTAGTTTGGACCTTTACTGTCCGAAACACACGCTTCTTTGAAGCTGTTTTATGACACCCATGCAAAGCGAGGACCCGTTGGTCTTATTTATAGAAAAGCTTTAAGCAACAGCGTGATTGCTTTAAATAACTGTTTGATGTCAAAGGTCTAGGCTCCTCCTCCCCTGAAATATCCAGTAACTTTTGACACCTTTATCAATGTGAAGATGAGGTAGAATCATCTGATCAAGGGGGAACAATTGTGGCAAGAACAATGGTAGTTACTTTGCCTCAATATAGCAAGGAGTAGAATCACTTCAGGAGAAAGAGAAGGGCTCCTCGTGTTACCGGTTAAACTCTGGATTGGGGTTGGACGGTGAAATGGATTTTGGAATTTATTATTTCAATGTCTTGAATATGAAACTGCAAGTACCGTGTTCAATCTATATTGATAAGCAAACTGGAGATACCCATATTTTGATTCTAACAGATGAATTGCCTTTCAGTGTTTGATTGCCTTAAGTTTACGAGTATGTTTCTTTGAAAGAAAACATTTTACACCAATTGGATAGAAATGACTTGTGTCATTGATGAGCATAGTTAATTTTTCTTTCTCTAAAGTAACACATTTTTCACCAAAAATATTTTTACATGAAAATTTTCAAGGAGACTTTTTTTTTGGAAAAAGCTAACTTAAGGAGAGAGATATATAATTTTTTTCTTCTTCTGAGAATGGTAATATTAACTTAAGGAGATATTAAATCATGTATAAATTTTTTAAGTGTAACTTCCACTAGCATTGTTCATTAAATCTTAGAAAGATCATGTATGTATATATGACTCGTCATTTTCAAAAAGATTTAATACATGATACATGATTTGTTAACAAATGCTCTCCCGCCTTATCAATAGGTCCAGTAGGAAGCTTTAATCACGTGGAAGGATTTCAGGCCCGGAAAAAGTCTGGATTCGATGGAGTCTAGGAGAATTGTTTCTGTTTGCTGTGACCTAGACATTAATGCCAGGGGTGGGAAGAAAGGAGATGGACGACCTGGGAGGGGGAAACAATCAGGGGTGGAAGTTAGGAAGTGGAAATTTGCTTAAAGAAGTTGCCAGAGTGGATTTTTTTGATGAAGTAAATAGCTATCATTGAAAAGCATCAATGTGGCAAAATGTTACAAATGATGGTTAGCTCCATTACAGTAAAATCTAAACTCTAAACTAAAATCAGGGAGCTAACAAAGTACAAATAACTGTCCATACTACTTACGGGGGAAGCTATAGTACCAACTAAACAAAAGGACTAGACCAAGACTTCAGAGAGTGAATTGTAGTTGAAATCCCATCAAAGCATCTGTTATTTCTTTCTTATCAGATACACCAAAAATTACTGTTGGAATCAATCTCCAAATCTTCTTGATGGATTTGTCAACTCTCCAAAAAATCCAGTTTGTGAAAGCATCCTTGACAGAGTGTGGGGTGACCCGTTGCAGACAACAAAAAGACAGAAAAAATTCCATATGTCCGCTGCAAATGGGCAATGTAGTAGCAGATGATTGATGACAACAACATAATACCTAGTGTAATCCCACAAGTGAAGTTTGGGGAGGGTGGTGTATACACAAACATTACCCTATCTTGTGAAGGTAGAAAAGTTGTTTCCGGAAAACTCTCGGCTCAAGTAAAGCAATTCAAAGCAGGTTTGGAAAGGAAATACAGTAGTGAAGAATCCATGTTGAAAATAATGGAGCAAAGAATAACAACAAATAAAAGAAGCAGGCACATATAACATCAGTTGATCATGGTAATTTTTCTTCTTTTGATATTGTCCTGGGTAAGAGCTGCTTCATTTAGCACAAATCCAGGTGAAGCAAGTGACCTTAAGTGGTGGTTTGATCTTCCAGACATTCTAGGGCCACTTGTCAAGCATTCCCTTTTGAGAGATTTGTAGCTATCCTTGACTGTGTACTGCTCACCTTTGGAACTCCCCCCTACCATTTTGTCTTGCTGTTGTTCATCAATTGCGTAGTGTTCCAAAGCGGCTAACAGTATGAGGAGGTCATTGAGTTCCCAATCGAAAATGTTCCTCCAGGATAGAGGGCTCCAAGAGTTATTGTCTCTGTATTGTTCAACAAAGGACTCTTTGTTGGTTGCTATTTGAAATAACCCAGGGTAAGAATCTTTAAGAGCATTATTTGTCAAGCCATTTGTCCATCCAAAATTTTATATGGGAACCATTGCCAACTTTAAAGGAGATGTCCTTGAAGTAATTTGCCTGGTGGCTGTTGATAAGTTCCAAAGACCAACCCCATGTGTTCCTGAGCTTGTTCTAGGACACCAATGGCTGTGGGTCCCAAACTTGGCATCAATTTCTGTCCTCCATAGTGCTGTACAATCATGCCCATATCCCCAACCATTTAATTAGCATGCTCTAGTTGTGTAGTTTCAAATTTCTTATTCCAAGGCCCCCTTGTGATTTTGGCTTTGTCCGACTATACCAATCAGAACTTGTGGGTTTGACTATTACCTTTTCCATAGAAAATTCCTCAATTTGTCCAGCTGTTTCAATACTGAAATAGGCATAGGGAACAATGACATGATGTATGTGGGAATGCTATCTAGAACACTGTCGATCAGTGTGAGCCTGCCGTCCATAGAAAGATATTTTAATTGCCAAGTAGTCAAATCTCCTTTCAACCTTTTGTATGAATCCATTCCAAACTTCAAGGGATTTGAATTTGGTACATAAAGGAAAACCAAGATAACTGTTAGAGAATGAACCAGTTTTGTAAATGATGCTCTTCAAGGTTCTGGATCTCATTTACCAGGAAAGTGATGCTTTTTAGCATGTTGATGTGTAGCCCTGCCAGGACTTCAAAAATCAGCAAGGTGAGGCTGAGATGGGTACCTGAGACCTCTCCACATTGCAGAATATCAATGTACCATCTGCATAAAGCAGATGTGTAGTACTGATAGAACTGATTGGGTTCCTGCCAACCTAAAACCCATGTATCCAGTGTAGTTCTTTAGCCCTATTCAGCAGCTGGGTAAGACCCTCCTTAGCAAGTATAAATAGGAAGGGGAAGATGGGATAACCCAGCATAATTCCTTTCTGAGGTGAGAAGAAACCAACAGGGATTCTATTGATCAAAACTGAATATTTGACTGTTGAGATGCAGAACTGGGTCCACCTTGGCAATCTATCTCCAAAATCCATCTTCTTTAGCATGTTGAGAAGAAAGATCCAGTTCAGCTGATTAATTGCTTTCTTAATATCAAGTTTGCATAGAATGTCTGTTTCTCCACTTTTGATTTTCCAATTCAAAACTTCATTGGCTATTAGTGAGGCATCAATGATCTGTCTGCCTTTTATGCACTTTGTTGTCCAAGACCAGTTTCTTAACAACCCTCTTTAACCTTTCTGCCAACACCTTTGCTGCTATCTTGTAGACACTGCCTATTAGGCTGACAGGCCTGTAATCTCTGAGTTCTTTTGCTCTGTTCTTTTTTTGAACGAGTGCAATCAAAGAGGCATTGCGAAATCTTACCATGTGACCATGTTAGTGGAAAGCTCTCATATTTCTCTCCTTCCAAATGATCCACATTAAAGCAAGGGGAGTAAAATTCCAAGCCTTGTGTCTTCTTCTTCTAGCTTCACACTCCCAGCTGAACATCAACTCCTTCACGGATCTAGGCATTGCCCAAGAAATGCCTAACCATCTAAAGGTATCCCATCATAATCTTGTGGCTATTTTGAAATACAGTAAAATATGATACACATCCTCACCCACCTCCTTACATAGGATACACCAACTTATGCAAACAACCTTTCATTTTTTAAGATTCTCTATTGATAAAATCACCCCTCTTGTAGCTAACCACGAGAAGAAACACACCTTCCTCGACACCTTAGGTATCCAAAACGACTCATAGAGAAAATCCCTTATCCAGAAGTTTCTCATAGAAGGACTTAACAGAGAACACTTTATTATTCCCCGACTCCCAACTCAAAGCATCGGGTCTATCGACTGGCTCACATTGGTTTTTAAGTAAAGCTAGTAATTTCTGAAGCTCGATCACCTTCCAATCTTGGAAATTTCTCCTGAACCTCAAATCCCAAAAAGTCCTCCTCCCTTGTGTTCCCCATATATTGCTGAACAAATAATTCCCTTTGGCAAGAGACCTTATACAAAACCGAGAAATCATCCTTTAGAATTGCGCCGGTGTCTTCCTGAGCCATTGAAGAAGAAGCTTGTGTTTCTAGAGCTAATGGATCGAAAAGAGACTGCATATCTATCCAAGAAGGTTTAGTGACACAAAGGCCATTTTTATGTCCCACTACTTTTTAGGCTGCAGAAGACTTGGCCTATTTTTAATCTCTTAGATTTTGGGCCATTGTTATAATACTTATTAAGCTGGCCTATTTCAAATTTTCCCTTGCTCCGTGCTTTGTAGGACCGGCTATCTGTCTTTTGAGTTGGGACCACTGGTTTCTTTAAAGCTAATATAGGTCTCCCCCTTTCTTGCGTATTTTTGGGTAGTGACACTGTTACGTTTTCTTTCACAGTGCTCGATGTTGCCCTATCCATGTCTATCTTCTGTAGGTGGATTTGAGAGTTGAAGTGGGGCCGAGATCTCCGGTCAGTGTTCTATCTTTGATGCCTCAAAGTATGACCTGACCAGTGGTACCGCTGGTCAGATTGGTCCTTGAAATTTGAGCTTACCCAGAAACCTCAGGATCCTTTCAGCTATATCTGCCCAGCCTTTGTCGTGAACTGATTATGGGATGATGACTGCAGACTTTTCTCAACCTGCCAAACCTCCATTGTTATGACCCTTCCATAGACATAGTAATTTTGACATACATCTTCTATATAGATTCCTTGCCCCTTTGATGCTTGCTTCAGAATGTCACATGCCCAGCGTAGGTTGCTTCCGTCGATGTTAATTCTGCTAGAAAAGTGACTGCTCCTCTCAATGAGAGAAAAGCATGAGTCCGTGTTATTAAAATCTAAATCCCCCCCAATCCCCCCCGCCCGCGTTACTAATGACCAGATTGGTAGGAGAGGAACCTCACTAGTAAGAGTTGCTAGGTGAGAGAAAAAGAGGGCACATTTTCCCAGTCAGAGAGAAAAGTTAGAGAGATATTTTCACAATATGATAATTCAGAGACTTGAAATTGGAGGAATGGCAAAGTGGAGTGGAAGAAAATTCTCGATTTTGGATTACTTTTTATAGTGTCTTTTCATAGATTTGAGGAAAGAGTAACTGAGCTACTGTAGACAGAACAAAAATAAATGTAGGCAACAACGATGAAAGGAAGACATTTTCTGGGAGGCGAAAAACACAAAGCACAAAACAAGCAACGGAGATAGAGTTAGGTTTAATACACTTGTTTGGAAAAGATCATGGGAAAAAGAGCTAAACAGGTCAAATTTACACCTTTAGCTGCTGATGTTAGCCCATAAGGGCAAAATCAAGCCACTTTGGGTAGTGTCGTTAACATAGGGTAAACTTATTCCATTTCGCATGGTCTTGGGCCATTTTTTACTCTTTTATCCATAAACAAAAGTATAAGGGTGATATAAGAATAAAAAACTAAAACACTAAAATGTTAAATCATCAGATATTAATAAGTAATAAAAACACGTATTTGGTTAGGATCTTTTCACCTGAAGAAATTAATTCACTCATATTTCAAGTTCCATAATCAAAGTCAGTGTTTGATTACAGCATGTGAGAATCAACTTTTAATTAAACCTGTACTTCTCAGAGACCCTATCTGATTTGGATTATGTACCTTATTTAAGCAGTTTTCCTATGATTCATTATTGTACAAAAAGTAAGTTTAAAACTTGAACAAATATGATTATTAATTGATTTTGTTATCATATTTATATAAACATTGGGAAAAGGTAACCAAAAACCTTTGGAGAGCAGCGGACGAAAATAGACGCGAAATTAGCAAAGGCCTCCACCAGATCAGGCTCTTGATCACATATATATGAAGAAGTAAGAGCCAAAATTGATGTTGACTTGGAAAATCTTTCAAAGACGCTGACAAAAAGATGTCCATATTCTTCTCTACTGCCAAATTCCTCAATGAGAACTGAAGCTGCATAAGTTAGTGATCAGGTGAGACAAAGGTAGTTGTATTGGAAATATGAGCAACTCAGCTAAGTTGACAGTTGCTAACTCTTACGACTATCAAAAGAAGATCAGATTCAAGCAGGCAAAGACACAATGTCCTAAAGCTGTTTCCTGGTATAAATTTCCACAGCCAAAAAACTATTTAAAACCTTTGCTTCAGCACTGAAATTGAGATTTACAAGCAAAGTTCAGAGATATAATGACACTGCTTTTGCAGAAGGGCATAGGGGAAGTAAATGCATTTTAGAATGAAGAATTGTACATGTCAAAGCTTTGAAGCAATCTATAGCAGTCTACCTGCCTTTACCTGATTCAAAAAAAAAAAAAAAAGACTACCTGTTCTTATGTAGCAGTCATGGCTTTGGAATGACACAAAATTAGTCGACAAACAGTTTAGCACTCTTGGCAAAACGGATGTGAAGTGCTGACCTGCAAATGTGATGCACCCAAGTAGTAAGGAATTTATGTGATCAAGGTCTCAACTTTCTCTAGGAAGATACTATGTACAAGAAACTATTTCAGTAAATAACTTGTCCTTGTATTGGTTCGGAAACCTATAATACCTCAGACTTTAAATTATATGTGTACTTGTTAATAAGTGCGAATATGTCTGGAATAGTGTGTGTGTGTGTGTGTGTTGGGGGGGGGGGGGGGATTTTGAGGTTTTGGTGGTTGAAACTTATCTTTCTTGACTAGAATTGATTGGTTATTTGTACTGATGTTAAATTGACAAGATACTACCGTGGGTGACCATAATTGAGGCTTGGTTGCTGTAAATGAGATTTGGTTGCTTTCAGGGGCTAATTGTGTTGTATGTAAACATGGTCCTATTGGTTGTGTCAAGACAATGCTTGTATTTGCATTTGACTAGTCTTAAATGTACACGAGACTACACGTGTGGTAATTGTATCACCAATTATTTATAGTGAAACATGTTGTATTTGTATTTACTTGATAAACCCTATACATGAAGAAAAACATTCTTGTACGTGACATAAATGTATCAGTAAGTATCTTGTATTGAATAAGGCTATGGGATGGCGGGGATAATGGAGTTTTTTTCCACTAAATTCAATAATGAAAAGCTATTGGGCAGCAAGAGTCAATTTTTTCATCTTTTTGGGTGGATTCCAGGAAAGGTATGCTTTTACTTAGCTAGATGCAGGGGGGGGGGGGGGTTACAACTAAGAATTTGAGGAACAGAAAGATTACATATGGCAATTGGTGCTTGAAGTGTAAAAAGCTCGCAAGAAGATGTGAATCACCTCCTTTTACATTGTCGAATAGCGTCTCGCTTGTGGTTGCAATTACTGTCATGGTTTGGTCTTGATAGTGTAATGCCAGACACGGTTAAAGAAGAAATGTTTAATCTTTAGAAGAAGGAAGAGAAGACGTAGGGCATGAAATATTACTCTACTACCACTTGTGTGGATGGCATGGAAAGAGAGAGAGAAGGGAAAGCTTTTGATGGAAAAGAGACGGATTTAATACATTTGAGGAGTAACTTCTTATCCCTTATTTCCTTTTGGTGCATCCATGAGGTTTTTACGTGTAGAATCGTTGTTTGTAGAGAAACATCTGTTTTTGTAAGGTTTTCTACTCTTGGGTATAGTCCTTATATATGGGTGTTTCCATGTCATTCAATAATACTGTGAGGCTACATACTTGAACTAATACACAAACAAACTAAACACTCATCCCTATTGTCAGGGGCAGAGCCACCTTAGCGTAAGTAATGTCATTCGACACCGCTTTGCTGGATAATTTTGCTATATATATATATTTAATTAACATGCAATAAACAAAATATTAGATAGAAGGAATAAAATGACACACCTTGTTACAACGGAAGTCTCAGCTCTCATGGTGCTAAACTTTGTATAGAGATGTTGGGGGTTCGATTATTAGTAGTTATTTTTGTGTGTATCTTTTTAAAAGTTTTAAGCGTTACAAGGCTCCGCGCCTGACCCTTATCAATGAGATTCACAAAACATGTGTTTCATAGAAAAAATATGTGAGACTAATTTTCCATGCAATATATATTTAAGGTAAAAGGAATTTGGCTTATACTATTTTTAGAGAAAGGTGTAACATATTTTAAACCAAACACATAAGACTCCTAAAAGTGAAAATAAAGTATTCCATATTTTAACTTTCAAGAAATGTGTTCATCCATTAAAAAAAAAGTAAATACTTGTTCACCTCTGATGTTTCTTACTAAATTAAATGGTTTAACCATAATAGTTGACATTAAAGTGAGATCTATACATATCACCTAATCATGATTAAGTAATAAAATGTATCTAAGAAAATTTGAGATTGATATCTCAACTTTCTTCGAGGGTTTTATATTTTTTTTTCATTACATAAGCATTCTCATATATAATTCATCATAGAGTATATTATACATTCTGTGATGATCATAGAGTACTTAGCCCTCTTTAGCTCTTATTTTTGGTTGCTAGTTAATTAATAGAGGTTCTTTACCTCATTAGGATTGGTAAAGTAAGGCTCCTTGCTTGTACTTATCCCTCTTGACATTTTCATTTTTATGAATAAAAAGCTGCTAGACACATTGTTTTGTGGCATCAATTTTCTCCAAAAAAAAGTATCTAGAAAAACACACATCTAATATTCATTGATTTGGTGTGAACACTGATTGCGAGTAGTTTTAACCTATATATATTCCAAAGAAAAATAAGTTTTCGGCTAACACTGAAACTAATTTTTCAATTTGTGGAACTCTTTATAGGGTTGGCTCCCTAGCTGACCCTCTTAAATAATCAAGTGGCAGTAGTTTAGTGGTAAGAATTCCATTTTGTTGTCTCAATATATATATAAAAGCAATTGGGCTTACATGATTATTGGAGAAAATATGTAACATATTTTAACCCATGCACATGACACTCCAAAAGTGGAAAAAGATATTTATATTCTAACTTTAAAGACAAAAGTTTTAGATTTATACATCTCTTATTATGATTATTTCATCATACTCCATTATTCTTTAATTTCATGAGACTATCTATTTTAGAAAAAAAGAAAATGATTGTATCCATAAGTGCAGTCTTTATACATATTTTATTAATTAACCACCCAAACAAGGGTTTCTTTCATTAACCAACAGAGGATACAAAAGAGGGGGTCAAGTAGTCTGAATACAACAAAATTACTTTTCCACATAATAAAATTAAAGGTCAGCCATCAAGCTCAATATTCACCAATAAAAAGCTTAATCTAAGCCCATAAAGAGCCATATATGATGAAATAGCTTCTATTTTGTATATTTATCGATTGCAAGTTCTCAACAAGATTGTTGAAATTTTTTATAGATGAATTATATTACTCAATTCACCAAAGCATTGTGTCGACAGGCATCACATTTGTATATTTTAAACAAACCTTTTGTAATTAAAAGGAAAATAATACACTTAACGAAGTTCAAAAAGTTAAAAGGCAAAATACATCAAAATATATAAGTGAAAGAAGAAAAATGACAAATTTGGTTTCATATTTACTGTTCTAAAAGCCCACGATAATGGCTAAATTAAAAGTTCACAACCACACTGAGTTGATCAAAAGTGCAAAAATGAATGAAATTTCGAAGGATAAAAATCTTGTAATGGGGAAAGAAAGCAAGAGTGATGAAATTGAGGATGCTGCAAAGAAAGTCACATTCTGAAAATAAATAATTCTGTTCTTGTTAGAGTCAGCATATTAGCATATGATTGTTTACTATATATTGTATTCTTCTACACATGTACCCAATTTACTCCTTTGAATTTCTTTTTCCGCTGCTATTCTTATTCCTTCTTGATTAACAGTTTCAAACATTTTTTTTGTTATCCGTTATTTGCAGCTTCTAACTTTCCTTTTTTCTCTTTTTTTTTTTAAAACTGTGTTGTCCGAGTCAACTTGCGCGCACACAGAAAGGAAGAAGTCACCTAGTGTTTAAATTGCCAGTTGAGGCCAAGTTTGAGTGTCTGTTTATGTATTACCTTACCTTGAAGGGCAAAATAGTCATTCAACTTTTGAAGGCTATTTTGATCTTTCAACTTTTAACTTAAGGGCATCCCACTTATAATATATTATATCATATTGAGATATACTTAATTTGGTTATCGTATTAGACCTACTAGTTAATACGGGAACTATGTCTGTCTGACTTGTAGAAAAACTTGGGACTTCGGACAAGCCAACCCCTAGGTACCGATCATGGCCTCAATTTGGATCCTGACAAAATTTGTGCCTTCTCCTTTTGGTTTTGATTTCTTGTCCATTACTTCGTTGTATAAAACTTGGCACGAAAAGATGCTATATTTTCAATGTCACATATGAAAGTGACAATTTTAGGAACCAATTTCTAAAACCATGTCTGAAGGTGACAAAATTTACTTGCATAAATATGGAAAAGTTGTAATTGGTAAGCCTCGTTGATCCCAGGGAAATTTCAGCTTCATCAAATAAGCTGAATGCTGGTTTTAGAGAACTAAAAGAAAATCAGAAAAGAAGTACCCGATGACTGAATTGCTTGTGAAAGAGCTCTGCATGCTGCCATAGATAGAATAGCATTTCCAATGTGCTCTGACTGAAAAAGTTTTTCTAACATCTGCCAGAATACTCCTAGCAGCGCTACAAGAGAATCATCCAAATCCGAACCAGCAGAAGACCCGGTTGACAGATGGCTGAATATAGTTCCCAACCTGACCAATCAGCCAAGGCTTCACTTAGAAAGGTATATGAAAGGAAAGCAATGACCAGCAAGTTATTCGTAGAAGTCCTTAACAGAAGAGGAAAATAAAAGTTTAGACTCCTCCCAACCTTCATAGAACCACTGGTTTTGCAGAATGTACGTCCAATACCTTGTTTTAGACTCTTTGTGGTAATTAAGACAGACATAGAGAACAAAATGGAATAAGTATAGCAGCAAATAATGCATGAGATCATACACATACTGAAGATTAAATTCGAAAAAAATAAATAGAGAACAATGGAAGGATTAAGTTGTTATCTTACAGAAGGGTTCTCAACAAAAAAATTATTTCATAATATCACTTCTAGTATCTTTCTCTTGAATCAGTCATATGGAGGGGATTGGTTCACTTTCAAAGTAGATGCTCTGTAATGACTCAATTTGCATAAACGCCTCATACCAGGTTTTGTGCTTTTGGGAAGAAAAGGAAGGTAAAATTTTATCGCACTACTCCTATAAATAGCATACTACCAGGAAATGCTCAGATGGTGTATTGGTCGAAAGATTGCAGAACATTTCAAAATTGGTATGAGCGGTGCCAATAATAGCCTTGCACTGCAAACTAGAGAGCAGAGTAATAGAGAACATGATGTTTGTGAATGTTACATTTCAATTGCTCTCATCGGCAACAACATGCAAACCCTAACAAGAAAATATCTGAAATAATGCAGACGCAAAAAAAATAATGCCCAGTAGCAATAGGTTCAAACCTATGTAAACCTCTTCTTGCAGCATTAGCAAACTGAGAATAAGAAGCAGGATTACGCCTTAAAGAGTGGTCTTGATTTTCATCAATCTGAAACAAAGAAATTCATTCTCAGTTAAGGTAAAAGCTTAGAGGACAGTTAATAAACAATTTTCAGTACTCTGCATCAGGTGCTTTCAAAATGACCCTTTTTTTGGGTTAAGGTGCATAATTTTATAAAAATGGGGACAAACCCGTATACCAAAATATGGTTCTATACAAAAGAAACTCAATCATCTTTACACATTGGGGTCTCATGGGTAAACCAAAAAAAAAAAAAAACTAGAAACATGATTACTTTGCAATTTCACAATATCACTATCAACCCCTTCAAATGCTCTCATTTTTCTCTCCTTCCAAAGTACCTACATGATGCTTATGGAGCCGCATCCCATGCCTAGAACTTCTCTTTCTTCTTCTCAATGATCAACTCTCTAACGCCTGAAGCTGATTTTAGAGAAAGGTGAAACTAATGGAACAGGGAAAGAGGGGGGCCGAGCTCAGAGGATGGATGTAGAGAGTAGAACTTGATGGTGTGTGAAGAAGGTCTACTGAACCTTGAACTCTACCATGGACTACACAACAAACAAAATAATTGCGATAACACTTTATTTTATAAGAGGGAAAGGGAAAAGTAACAACACACAGAATGATGAAGAGAAAAAAGAAGGGAGTAGGAGATTATTTTTAATTTTGGGACTTAAAATTCAAAAATTATATGCAGAGTATTTTGGGACTTAAAATTCAAAAATTACATGCATAATATGGAAATAGAAGAACCTCATAGCTTGCTTCAACTCCTCTACAAGAAGAAGATTGTAATCACAAAGTTATAGAAATACATGGAAATGGACTTCTTAGAAGGGAGGCGAGGGATTTTCCTTACCTCTTAATGTGAATCCATAGAGCACAAAAGAGAAGTTGGTTTCCTCATTTAGCAGCTAGGGAAGCTACATAAAGCGGAGAGCTTGAGAAGAAAGAACATACACATCATTTGTTGTTTCATGTGAAGGGGGAGATGGGAAGACTTTAATCATCTACTACTTCACTACCTAATTGAATATTGATTATAGGGTACAGTATGGAACATGTATGAGTTGAATGGTTTGCGCTTGCCTTGCAAGTGTGAAAGAAATGCTCATTGGGTGAACAGTCAAAAAAGAAGGGTATAGAAATACTGAAATAGAGCATAGAGCAAAGAGCATGAGATGTAGCACCAAAGGTGCTAATGAGAACTATTCGAAAAGAAAGCAACTGAACCAATACAAAACAATTTACATGTAGAATCATGTTTTCGCAAATGCTAGAAGCACCTATGAACTACCAGTTACACAAAACATCGAGTGTTTTTACATGTAGAGTCATGTTTTTCTATGTTATTCTAAGATCTTGTATGTTTTTTGTTTATGCAGGGATTATTTCACTATTACCATATAAAAATATGAAATTCATTTTATAAAAATAATGATAATTGGTCCACACGTAGCACTCATAGCAATAAGACACAACTTTAGGTGGTATTGCGACAAGAAGACTACGTGACACAGCTCAAACAAGATTATTTAATACGAAATGTTGAAAGAACTTCAAAACAGTACCGGGAAAAGCGGGGCATAACACTCTTTATAGAACCACAATATAGTTATATACTGTTATCAGTTCATGACATGTCAGAGACACAAGAAAAGAAAGAAGATGAACTTACTAGTTTGCCGATAGCTTCATAGCAAGGAGAGACCAACTTAGCTAACAAATTATTCTTCAGCTCCTTGTTAGGAAGGGAACCAAGTATCAAAGTAATTGCACTGACTACTTTTTCTTCATCCTCTAGAGGCAAATGCCTTTCATCCAAACTCTAAGAAAAATATGTCAAACGCAGGAACAAGAGAAACAATAAGAATTACACTTTAATAGTCACTCCAATAAATGACAAACTAAACTTACTGATCCAAGAAACAAGAGAAATATCTATACTAATTATTAAAAGGTAAACAAGACAGTGCAACTGAATTGTTATGTTTATCAACTATTTTGTCCTAACATACCGCTCCAATCACCCCAGCTATCAAGACAAAGAAAAAGTTTGATAAGGTCATAACACTGAAATGGATAGCTATATTTTTCAACTCCACTCACTCTCTACTTCAACTATTTTATGCTCTTTTCTTTCCAATTTTAAATTTCAATAAACCATGAACATATACCAGTATGTGACCAGTCAATAATATTGGACCGTCATTTCAAACCATTGTCTTAATAACTAAAAACTGGTTTTTTACCTGAGAATGGTACTGCAATACAAAATTACTTGAACAAAGACCAGGGACCTTCTAGAAATAAGATTTTGAGACACCACACGGTTTATAGGACAAACCTCTCCAATCCAAAGTAAGATCTCCAAACTTGAATGCTCATACATAGGGGCAGTGGCATCTTCACATAACTTGAGCAAAGCACTGGCACAAGAAGCTGAACATAAAGGTTCTGAGATGCCCGTTGCAAGAAATAATCTGAACATAACATATAAGACCATCACTACAGCATTAACAGGAGATACTCATGGACAAGGTACAACAAATTCCACCCAGAAACGAGGGGAAAAAGAGGCATGCAGTTGGTAATGGGAAAAAGAATTTGTTTTCACCATCACAAATAGAAAGAAAAACTTTGCAGAAGAAATGGGTCGCGAGGGCAGTGTCTGCGGAAGAGTAGGAGGAGAAGAGGGCAATTCATTGTATTATATGAACAACTGTGGAAAAAGTATTTCATGAAAAACAGGATGTAGGGAGTCAATCTTAACCAAATAGGAGCAGCAGAATGACGAAGAGGAGCGGGAATTTCCAAAAGAGGAAGCTTGCAAGCAGGCTAGACATATGCTATGGGGAAAAAACCTCAGACCCATTCGGTGAAGCTTTCTTTTAGCAGTATAGGAGCACAGTAAAGACAAATTACATAGTACTCACTCCATTCATTTTATTTCCTTGAAAAGTTGATAAGAGCAACAATATCTATTTGCTTCGCAGTTATAACAAAGAAAGAAGGCGCTGTTCCATTAGAGAATTTGACCCGTACGTTCTGTTGAAAATCAACAAAAAATAATGCAGTTTGGTAGCATAATGTCTCTAAATTCATTATGTTTTCAAAATAGTATTCTAATAATTCAATATTGTAGAATATTTTATATGATATTCTAGGATATTCTCTAATTAAATGTACAAATATGTTTAGACACGTTTATGTGAGTAGATAATAACTGCTTACCATATTGTAAGTAGAGAATAACTACTTTACCTTACTGTACTACATTAAGTACATAAGAAGCTCATGTTCAGTAATGTCAAAATCAAGTTTTAATACATCTATCTTGTTCAGTCTTTTATTTCTTTATATGGTATCAGAGCATTGAGATCTTTATAGAGACTCAAATAGAGCTAACCTACTAGCGGGGCCGCCTTACACTGCTGTAAGACGGATGATTCTTTTTTCTTTCAAGCATCTGGAACTACTAATTTTTCCCACTACCAGCACAACTCCCGCTTCCGTGAGCCGGCATCGCTCTCTTTCTCAAGTAGAGGTGTTTGAGAAAAACAAATCGAACTGACGTAAAAAACTGACATGTATTTGGTTTGAAATTGAACAAGAAATATTGAGCCAACTAACAAATGAATATATCTATTTTATAAATAATTTAAATTTTTATGCAATTTTTTCTTAGAGATATTTGTGATCCTTGCTTATAACATAATATTTAATATGACTATTTATAGAGGATAAATTTATGCTTATTTAAATGCTTGATTCTAACATGTATGTCACTTTCTTATCATGTGTTGTTTAAACACTTCAATCTCTTTGTTTTTCAACTTCATAGGACAAGTTTTAATGTTTTATTAAGGTCACATATTTTTTTCCAACTTTGAGATATTGTTTTACCAACAATTCTTAAAAGTAGGCGAAACATGTCATATTTAGGTTTCATATTGAGTTTTGTGTCCATACTGAAGATTTTAAGAGTCATTTGTTTATTCTTTTTAAGTACCAACATTTGGTTAGGCTTAAGAGTATATAACTGTAAGTAAGATTAATGAAAGGGAATAATTATCATATATTACAAAAAGAATTTCTCACATTAGGGTATTTGTACAATCTCTGCTAAACAAATATTGATTTATGTTAAAGTTTATTCATGACTCTTATAGATTGAATAGGTTGAATTTGTATAGCACATGCGCCGAAAAGAAAATAATCGGAAAAGACCAAAACTTAAAAAAACAAAAGATATTGGTTTGGGTTTAGTTTCAATGAAAACCAAACCAAACTAATCCATGAACAACCCCCTACTCTCAAGCAACCAACATTGTTCCTCTCTAGAAGCCGATAATGCTCCTCTCTCATGATTAACACTACTCTTTCTCTCCGACAATCAACGCCACTCCTCTCTTTTTAGTGGTCCATCACTTTTCTCGGAAAAAGAAAGAAAGGGAGATGCAAGATTACTGGGGGTAAGAGGGAGGATATTGCTTGATCACACATATACAGTGATGGAGAGTAGATCAAAAGGTCTAGTACATCTACCTAATATATGTGTGCCATGCTTTTGCCATTGTCAATGAACTATCCCGCAATCCCGAATAAGTCGGTATCGACCGCATGTACCCTCTATATCCGTTCCTCTCTATTTACGTACATAGAGACATCAGGGAGGTAGTAGAAGGTTAGGGTAAGTGGAAAGTTGACAAAGCCAACAGGAAATCTAGGAGATGATCCCTGGCAAGTATATTTTGGTGCGCCTGGCAAGAAAGGAATCATAAATGTTTTCATGCGTATCAACTCCAAGCCAATATTTTGAAAGCTACATGCCGTATATTTTTAGTTGGAATACTCTCTCCCCTGTAAATGATGATGTCTCCCTCCTAGATTTCATCAGTTCACTAACTCTAGCTTAACCCATATACCTTTAGTTATTTTGGTTAGCTTCTTGGGCTGAGTTCTGTAACAATGCATTGGAGCCAACATTTACTTGTTTTTGTAACTTCACATCTTCTTGAAGTCAACAATAAAACACCTTATTTCATAAAAAAATAAAAATAAAAACAAAATAAATAAAGGTACATTTCCTCCTAAAAACTAAATCATTGCCTTTTACAGCAAATAAGGAATTCATTGGGTCTCACACTTACCCCTATACAGATACTATTTTTTTGTTTCTATTGTATTCTATCATCAACTAGTTATGCATTGATTGTGAGATATTTAAAATCTTTTGAGACAACTTTCCTCCATGCGTTTAAGGTCTGCCTCATCCTATAGTATTGCATATTTGGCTATTTTTATTTGTGGCTGAAAATCACATAGGTCACAGAGGAATTCTAAGGAGGTGAAAACGCATTATCAGCTGAATTGGAAGATGATCACATTTGGAATGAATATGGAAGCTCAAGGGTTTAAGGAACTAAGAATATCTAATAATGTCATACTAGGATGCATTTGCCAAACACTTGGGGAAGAGTCGTAGCAAGCTACTATGTGAATAAATGTGAGGAAGTTCAAGGGAGGATGTGGACCATCCATTATTGCACTCAGCCCCAAACAAGGGACATTGGTTGAACCTGCTTAGAATCCATGGGTGATGCCATGGATAGCTAGTGACTTCCTTATTAAGCTGGAAATTTAGGAGAAAAAAGAGAAGTGTAGGGAGTGGCACGTTGATGTTGACTACCAGGAAAGAACTGAATTGAAGAGCTTTTCAAGGGGTTGAAAACCTTTGAACATATTACAGAAGATCTTGTTCTTCTATTTAAGCTGTAAACTTGTGAAGCACCTAAGAGATCCCAATTAGTACAAATGACTTGGTGCATTTTGCAGAGATTTGTGTGAACCAATCTCAGAGGGGAAAAAAAGGGTAAAGCAAAATCAAGCTGGTTTAAATAACGCAAACTCCAGAAAATACAGTCACCACTCACCAGCAATTTCTCTTTGAGAGAGAAGTACGATCTCCAGAAAGCTAATTAAAACCCACAAGATCTCATTATAGAACCCTACCAAAAACTATTAGCTGAAGTTTCAAAATTACCCTGACTATTAGTTTTAATTCATAACACATAGATAGACACCTTAACTTGGCCTCAACTGACAAGTGAACACCCTAACTTTGTTAATGCACATCTAGACATCTCAACTTGATTTAAGTTGGCGCCATAACCACACTCATCCTACATGGCAGTTCGCATGAGTTACATGGCATCCTAAATGGCATTTCGCGCTTGTTTATAGGGCCAACTAAAATCAAGTTGAGGTGTCTAGATGTGCATTTTCAAAGTTGGGCTATTCACTTGACAATTGTTGCCAAGTTATGATGTCTATCTATGCAAAGAGAAATACAAAAAGGTTTGAAACTAACACCTACAGCTTAAAAATGCATCAGACACCAAACAAAGCCTAAACTGATAAGACATGGGCTTCAGCACTGTATCTTCAGTTTCTATTTTATTAGAAAAAATAAGGAGAGAGAATTCTTACAGCAAAGATCTGGCATTAGTTCGACAAGAAGATATCCACTTCGAATAGGAAGCAACAACCTCTGCAGCTGATTTATATACCTGGAACAACAAAAAAAGGGGAACACAATTAAAGAAAAGAGGTCAATCAAAAAGTACTAAACATTGTCATAACTCAAACCTATTGAAGCAAATAGTTAGTCCAGAATCACTGTCTACAAAATTTCAGTATGTTTCTCTTTCTTCCTAACAATTTCATCTATTATTGCATCCCCCTTTTGCAACAAGGATAAGTGAAACAAGAAAATCAAGTACGATAACACGTACAAGTCTCATGAAGCCCTTAGCATCGTCATGTGGCCTACTAGATAAAATTGTGACCAAGTGAATAACAAAAGAGAAATCAATGTCTTGGGCCTCGGTGATGATAACTTCAGCTATCTGAAAAAGAAAAAGAAATCATACTGTGAACTTCCCAGCACAATCAAGTTTGTCTTGTTCTCATGTATGAACTGTAGGCAAAAACATAATCAGTAAAGTGATCATTAACAGAGAAACAACATGATTTGAGCATGCAACTCACATGTGAAGCCAAAAAAGAGCGCAAAAAGCATGACACACTGATGTCAAATTACCAGCTCTTTATAATCAAATCATGCAGGACAGTTAAAGAGGTTTGCTGAAAACAGCAAGACCTCAAAAAAAAAAAAAAAAGGTCTACTGAAAATACAAGTACATGAACACAAACTACGGCCAAAAATCACGTATGTACTCCAACAAAACAAAAGAATGTAAAGAAGGATTTGCTTAGAGATATCTCGAGGAAGCATGTGATCACAAAATAGCATACAAAGAAAGGAGTGATTTCAATCACTTTGTATTACCTCGCAAGATTGTTAATGCTGGGGAATTTACTGGCTGGCAACTTGGCACAGACAAAGATATGATGCGGAGTAGGAGAGAAGAGAGCTAGGAAGTAGCATCTCAATCAAATAGTGATTGATGGATTTGGATCTTGATTAGTTAGAAACATTTTATGAAGAAAATTATAAATATATATTTAATTTATTTTTGTACAGTGGTGTCCGGGCCAGCTTGCCCTCTGGCACCTCTCACCAATAACTGGTATCAGGTAATTCTGTCCACCAAGACTAGGAAAGTTGCGAAGAAATCACCTAGTGTTTTTGTCTTTGATGGGGTTTGAACCTGAAATCTCATGGTTCTCAACCCACTTCATTGATCACTAGGCCACACCCTTGGGTGCTACAGGACATGACTTGACACTTCTTACTTGGCCGTGTAGTATAAAATTCACGTCTACTCCAACTAGTAATCATTGGGAGACTTTGGGCCAAAACTTGTGTCACTTGGAAGGAGTACCTGCCGCATTATGTTCCATAGAAACCACTTACGTGTTGCAGATGCAGATTGGAGGGGATCTAAAGCTGTCCTGAGAACAAGAGGATACAGGAGTTGTTGGAGATAATTCGTTGTAGTAGAATAAGTAAAAAGTAGTGGTAGTCCCCTGATCTAGTGTTGAATCAAAGTAATGAGCCATGTTACATTCCATGTGCGAGGTGATGTAGATATGCAGTTGATAGATGATGATCCCTGTGCGAGGTGATGTAGATATGTTATTGATAGATAAGGTTGTGATAATTGTGATGCTCTCTACATTGCTTCTAATTTGGCATTTCATGAGTGAACCCAATATATCAAGATTGATTGTCATACTTCTGGTGATATGCTTTACTTAAGCCCAGGGCCTATCAAAAACAACTTATCTACCTTCACAAGATAGGAGTAAGACTGCGTACACACCACCCTCCCCAGATTCCTCTTGTGGGATTTCACTAGCTATGTTGTTGTTTACGAAAAGATTTAATAGAAGATTATCTCGATAAGACATATCATGACAGGAGAACAGTTAGGTGATATCTTCACAAAAGTTCGGAATGGAGATCTAGTTAACTATTTATATAACCAATTGGGCATGATCAACGTCTAAGCTCCAACCTGACACTATGTCAAAAAGTCAATCAATAATGCATATAATCAATCAATTTGTATTTTGTAGTGCTAATAAAGTTAGCGTAATTGTAGGTACTCATATTGCTGGAGAGATTCTAGGGCCTTGTCTTTTATCAGTTAAGAGATATATTAGGTAGAGAGGCATACATAATCTCCATTCTACCAAATGTGTGTGAAACATAATCACCTCTAGTGGCAAATTCTATAAACTACATGTGAATATTGTGTTTACACAAATTGACATGATCATGACAACTAGTGCACGTATAGAACATATATAGGTATATCACAATTGGAGATGACAGAATGAGATGGAGATTACTAAGCGATATCACATTTTTCGTACGGATGTATTATGTAAGTCTATCAGGAGGAAACAAAATTCCAAGATAGAAGATGATATGAAGTTTGAAGCTCGATTTTGCTATTAACAGCTTTAAGGACATTTCATCACTTTTACAGAAAAGTGTTGATCTACCAAACATATCAACAACTTATTTTCAGTTTTAGAACTTCTATCCAAGCACATAGTTGTTTATTCCTAAATTCTGCCGGAACACCTAGAAGTGCTTTTCAACACTTAGTGCTTAAAAACTACTTAAGTTAAGCTAAGCCAAATGACCTCCAAGTATCCTCTCTCTAACAACTTAAACTTTTAGATGAGATGGTCACACAATTCAACATAAAGAAAAAAGTTCTTTTTTTGCTATGTTGCTCGGACTCTTCAAAAATGTCGATGGGTGCGCGTCGGATTCTCCAAAAGTAGTGTGATTTTGAAGAGTCCCCACAACTTAGCTTTTTTGTACAGACAGATGGTTCTTTTGTATAGATAGATGGGTAGCTTACATTCATGATTATATAAATGTTTTGGCACCATTTGGTGAATTAGTAAAATGACTTTGAATTATTATAAAATAACATTTTGACATTTACTTGAAGGTTTATTAAGAAAAAATGCATACACCTAACCTAAGATGAGGTAAATATTTTGACAGAGATTTTACTGTCAAAAATGTCATAGGAATAGATCATGACCTTAAATCTATCAAATAATTTATGAGGATACCATAAATAAAAATGTCACCAGCTATAATTCAACTTCTAATATACGTAGTTCAGCTTTGAACTATAAGAACTTGGATTTTAGGAAACATTATTTTAGCAGTTCAAAACATCGAAAATAAGTGATTCGTAATTTTGATTAGCGACAGTTTAAGTATACAAGCTCTATAACCATCTGCTCTCACCTAGTGCATACATGCAATTAAAAGTAGGTGTTAACTACAACAATTGAGCCTTTGCTTCTAACAAAGCAGCAAAAATTCATAGTGCAGCTAAAATAGTGTCAATGTTCTATGTTGTTAAGTACTAAGCGTTCTCACTGTTCTGATACACTTTTACCTCATAACGCTAACACATATCAGTAACAGAGGTACAGATAATCATCCAGTGGGTATTGTCTCATTAGAATCATGCTTCCAGCTCTACCAAGCAATTGTTGGATTACACTATCCAGGGTTGATTGCTAGTGGCAGTTATAAATGTAGAATATGCTGTTGTTCCTGCGATTTCGAGAAAAAAAATTCATGGTTTATTTTCACTTCTGTTTGTCCTTTATGTATTTTTCTTCCCATTTTCTGCTTTAGATTCTGACCTTATCCTAACGCTAACTAGCAAACCCCAGAAAGAATTGAGTATAATGAAGCATTAAGTAGGAGATGAGAGCAGAACAATGCATATGATACTGCCAAGGTTTTGGTTCACAGTACTAACCGCATTAAGTGCAAACATTTTAGCTTCCACCTCCTTCCAAGGAATATGTACACTGTTACTGGTCCAACCTCCAAGGAAGATCTGGTATTGAATACAAAAGCAAAAGTCATTTGACTAATAGAAAGATAATAAAGTTGCTAACTTGACAATAAGTTCCAGAGGTATTTGAAAGCCTGTCAAAAGGTGGAAAGAAAAAGAATTCTAAAAAGGGAAATAACCAAATAAATACAAAATATGATAAGGAAATGCTGGGTAGAAAACTTGATATGGATAGTTCTTGCATATTTCTGTTGAAGTTAAAGATGAGAGGGTAAAAAGAATGGTGCCGGGTACTGATAGGGCAAGAAGAAAAAGCGGAACACAAAAGTGTCTAAAATATAAAAATGAGTTGAAGTAGATTGTCCCACCCTAGCGCTTCCACGCAAGAATTCGACCAAAGGTGATCCTATTACAGGAATAGCGCCAGGGAAACCTATTACTATTTTCACTGCCGAATAACCAATTTGGTCCCAAGGTAAGGAATAACCAGTTATGCCAAAAGATACGCCTAATACAGCCAGCACCACACCTGTAACCCAAGTCAATTCGCGAGGTTTTTTTAAATCTGCTGGTGAGATACACACAAAATACATGCAGCATTATCATACTTGCCGACAATCGATGAACTGATAGGATTAAACTACTAAAGTTGGCTTCAGTCATTATGTCATTATGTATTGAACAAAAGCAAAAGCCTCAGTAACGGTTGGACGATAGTAACTTAGTTATTTCACATGAGAAACATGCTTAGAGATTTCAAGCGCAACTAATAATAAAATCAACTATATCTTTCTTTAAAACAGAACAAAGTGATAAGCCAACCAAATGACACCTTCTGGATAAATGTTGCAGAACCTAAAAGCTGACAAACATCCACCAAAAGCTCCGTCAGATTCATCCTGAATTGTTCAAGGCTGTCAGGCAGGTCAACCATTACTCCCTCGCCATAAAAGGTAGAATCATCCACCTGTTCAAGTTGAGACCCATGACACAAAATCAACAAATAAATCAATGGATAAATAAAAAAGAAAATTAAAGAGTAAGGAAAAGATGGCATTAGTTTGAGATTACTTTAATGCACTAGAGCAATTAACAGTACTAGTTTATCAAAATGATTTACAGCTTCCTTTAAAGAGATTAGTCTACCACTATAGTACAATATGTTTATATTGATGACATATCAAAGCATGAGAAAAATTTTACCTGTCCACTAATCAAATTTTAGAGCCACCCTCTAACGACCAAATTATGTAGATTGTAGACCACCAAACAGACTTGAGAAAAGGGATAAGTAAAAAATAGAGAAGGCGGAAGAAAAAAGTAACTCACAATCGCTTAGTGTATGACAAAATAAGGTAGGTGTCTTCAAGATTACATGGTAAATTCTGTCAGCTGACCTATGACATTATTGCTGGTAAATTCCTTCAGTGAAGCAGGTTGAGTTGAGGTTATTGTTGACAGTCAAGAATTTTTGTGGATCTATTTTTAATGATTCTATCATAATGGTTAGAAAATCCACAAATTAGGAAACTGTTCTTAGTAAATATATAGCCAAAAAAATTCTGATAAGCAGCTCTCCTGTGAGTTTTAAAGAATCAAGGCCAAACAAGAGTTTATTTCCTCTTTTCTTTTCTCTTCTGAAATGGTATCAAAGCGTCAACTCTTTATTTTCACCTACTGGCAAGCAGACTTACACTGCTCTAACACAACTTTTCTTTCTTTGTTTAACTTTAAAAAAAAGTTTTTTCCTGTATTTTATTATTTTTCACTTCCATTTCAATGATTGTTCTAGCAGCACCTCAGCCTTCTAAAGACCATTTCATAACACTCAATGTTCTAATGATCTTCTGGCTACACTGTGGCTACCACAATCATCCTTCCATAGATTTTTCAAGTTATTCTTCGGCAGCCAAATTCAAGTCATGCGGATGATGTCAATCAGATTTGCGACACCATACACCTCCTTCCAGTAATTGAGATAGATTCTCTTCACCGGCCACTGAAAAGAAACACTAGCTTCATTGTCAACAGCTTTCATTCCAGTAATTGTTCACTACACTATTAAGCACACTAGTAATGGAAGTGGTAAAATATTCTGTTGATGTTTTAGCAATCTTGCTTTTAAAAAAGAGTAGACTGCTGGTTTCACCATCTTGAGTTTGAGGGATGTTGAAAGTCAAGAGAATCAATGGGCATTTTTTGTAGAATATTCTTAATAATTAAATTATTGCTAAAAGTAACTCTGCCTGTGTGAGCTTGCTCACAATGTCGGTCCCAAGCCCCAAAAAAGGATAAGGGTTGTGGTATAGACAGGTGTGGGTAAAGCTAGTTTTGCCACATCTGTGCCTAGATATGGTGCAAAATAAGGAAGGGTTCTCGCATCATGGAAGATGAGGGTAAAGAAGCTAGCCCAAGAGCATCGGATTTAAGTAGATAGTTGGAACATAGACACTTTGACAAGAAAGTCAATGCAATTAGTGTATACCTAAAAAGGAGGAAAATTGATATGGCATGCCTTCAGAAAACTAAATGGACAAGGCAAAAGGCTAGAGAGATAGATAACATGAGTTATAAACTTTTTTTTGAGAAAGGATAACATGAGTTATAAACTATGGTATTGTGGATAGATAAAAATAGGAAAGAAGTGGGGTTTATTATAGAACCAAGACATAAAGATAAGGTTGTAGAGGTAAAATGGGTTGGGGATAGGATTATTACAGTACGACTTGTATAAGGGAAGGAAACAATCAACTCTAGAAGTGTCTATGCTCCGCAAATAGGATTTGATGAAAAAGCTAAAGCTAAATTTTGGGAGGATATGGATACCTTGTTTCAAGGGATTCCGGGAGACCAACAAATCTTCCACAAAGGGAGATCTAAATGGCCATGTAGGTAAAGATAGCGACGGCTTTGAACAAGTACATGGGGGGTTATGATTATGGTACCAGGAATGACAAAGAAAAGGCTATCTTAACATTCGCTGTAGCTTATGATTAGTGGTAGCTAAAACAATTTTAAAAAGAGAGGTTTTCACCTAATAACTTATAAGAGTGGGGGTAATTATAGAAAAATAGATTTTATCCTTACAAGAAGACAAGATAGAAGTACATGCAAGGACTGTAAGGTTATTCTTCACAAAAGACTCATTGGCAAACAAAAGTATGCCTTAGAACCTTGATGACAACACTGATTTATATTTGAAGTTGTGTTGAAATTTAACATAAGATCATTATGTTAATTTTTTTTCTTAATTTTGAATTTATGTTATATTTTCGGTTCTAATTTATATGCTTGAGTAGTATTGACTTGTTATTTCACATTGCATGCCATTTATTTTTAGTTAGAATCGATAGATTATCTTTTGTCAAATATTTAATCTTATGGAATTATATTTATAATATTAATATTTTTGTCAAACATGCATTTCATGATGTTCTTAATAAATAAGACTTTTAGTTTTTATAATTAATTAAATTAAAATATTATTAATTTGAACATATATATCAATTATTTTTTATAATATTTGTTAAAAATATATATTTATTAAATAATATATTTTGCAGAGACAATATGTACCTTATATCTAATTGAATATCATTTGTAAAGGCATATATTTCTTAAATATTAGTTTTAAATTTTGTACAATTAACTTTATTTTAAAATTTTAATCTAACTATGTAATTACACTTATGCAACCAAACTGTATGCTTGTAATTACACTGTAATTACATTAAGATAAACAAACAGGTCAGCCTAATTACTATGTTGTGTAATTACTAGGCAGGTAATTACACCAATTCCATTACCAAGTGGTTTTTCAAACAAACCCTTAGTGTTTTTTGTTAGGGTATTTGAAACTAAGACTTGTGGTTCTCCCACTTTATTGATTAGATCCTTGGGTGCGTATTATACATATTAGGTCTTGTTTTTGTAAACTTCTAGAGCACCTACATGGTTCTGGTTAGCATTGCAAAAGATCATATTTTTATATCTATATTTGTATGCCATTCTTATAGGTCTTCTTTTTTTTTTTAATTATTAATTTAACAAAAAGATAAGATGTCACATCAAAAAGGATTGTCCCAATATAAACACAGCTTTGATTAACTACAACTCATTATTGATATCTCATCAATTCTAGAACTAAGAGCCAAAGGGCATATTTTCCTCAAATTTCCTGACGATCACAGTGAAAGAACACCCAATGAAAGATGAAACCAGGGAGAAACAATAATTTTGAAACAATCCTCACATGTGATGCCTGAGAAAACCATGTAGAGTGATAAGTGCATAAGCACAATTTTCTTTCAATTATCGCAGATATACTCTCTGTGAAGCATAAAATTTGTCATATAACAATATTGTAAAATCCAACAAATGCCCATGCTACTTAATGTAAAGGGAGGTCAATATAGCAATTTGTGGATGGGATAAATAGAAGCAGAATAATGAAACAATATGTACTACAAATGCATGCAAACAAAAGCTAACCTGAGAACGCAACAGAAGGGCATCCAACAACGCCGTGAAAACAGGAAAAAATAAGACCTTGACGCTCTTAACATTTTCTCCACTATCTACATCCAGGCCTAGGATGTAGCCAGCAAGACTGCACCTGCAAAGTAAGAGTGTTCTTGGATAGGGGAACCATTTGAACTACACAGTTCATTTCAGCAATCTGCTGTGGACCCTGTCCACTGCTAAGTAACAGGCCCCAAATTGTACAAAAGTAACTTTATTATGAAAAGGTAAAGCACCAGAACTGCAAAGTCGAGTCTGCAATCTCCCAATCTTCACTTGGAAATGAAACACACCTGCCATCATAGAGTACGTATCAGGTACTGATAGTTATTAAGACCACACGTGTTTCTATAAGTAAAAGATAATTTCATTAGATGGACCAAGAAGGTCCCAAAAATTATGTACATCAAAATAGAAACTTACTTATCCACTATGGTTGAAGGGATTCTAATAAATTTGAGAAAAGAACATCAAAATTGTCTTCTAGCTTCAGATTACACCAGGTATTCAATATATGTAAAAATCTAGACCTAAGACAAAAAATTGTTTAAGGTTCAGAACAAGGGAGGAGATAAGAAGTTGTACAAGCTAGCCAAGGCGAGAGATATGAGGGCGTGCGATCTGGACCAAGTAAAGTATATCAAGGATGAGGACAGCAAGGTGCTTGTGGAAGAGCCACTTATTAGGCGTAGATGACAGATGTACTTCCATAAACTTTTAAACGAAGGAGGGAACAAAGACATTGTGTTATGGGAGCTGGAGCACTCAGAGGGGCGATGCGATTGTGGGTATTGTAGATGGGTAAGGGTTGAGGAAGTTAAGGGGGCCATGCGTAGGGTGCATAGGGGTAGAGTGACCAGACCTGATGAGATCCTAGTGGAATTTTAGAAGAGCGCGGACATGGTAGGTATGGAGTGGTTGACCAAATTGTTATTGTCATTTTCAAGACGGCGAAGATGCCCGATGAATGGAGATGGAGTATGATGGTCCCATTGTACAAAAACAAGGGCGACATTCAAAATTGCAACAACTATAGGGGTATCAAGTTGTTAAGCCATACTATGAAGGTTTAGGAGAGAGTGGTGGAGAGCAGGGTAAGGAGGGGCATGGAAATTCATGTTGGGACGCTCGACTATAGAAGCCATCCATCTCGTAAGGAGATTGGTGGAGCAGTATAGGGAGAGGAAGAGGGATCTTCACATGGTATTCATCGACCTAGAAAAGGCATATGACAAGGTCCCCAGGAGGTTCTGTGTAGATGCTTGGAGGCTAGAGGGTGCCGATAGCGTACATTAGGATGATCAAGGATATGTATGATGGAGTCAAGACTCGGTTCAACACTTAGACCATGTTTATTTTCCTTGGTGATGGATACATTGACGCGAGGGATTCAAGGTGAGGTGTCTTGATGTATGTTAATTTCGGATAACATAGTTCTGATAGATGAAACTCGTGAAGGCGTAAATGCTAAGTTGGAGGCGTGGCGACAAGCCCTGAAGTCTAAAGAATTTAGGTTGAGCAGGACCAAGACAGAGTATTTAAAGTGTAAATTTAGTGATGCGATGCACAGGGAGGACGAGGAAGTGACGTTGCATACGCAAGTCATCCAAAAGAGAGAGTTTCAAGTACCTTGGGTCTTTTATCCAATGAAGTGAAGAGATCGACGAGGATGTTGCTCACCGTATTGGTGCAGGTTGGATGAAATGGAAGCTCGCTTCTGGAGTTGTGTGATAAGATTACAGAGTGGTGGTTAGACCGACTATGTTGTACGGGGCAGAGTATTGGCCAGTCAAGAACTCCCATGTGCAGAAGATAAAGGTTGCAGAAATGAGGATGTTACGGTGGATGTGGGGGCATACTAGGAGTGGTAGGATTAGAAATACCGATATCCCGGTCAAGGTGGATGTGGCTGGGGTGGAGGACAAGATGCGTAAGGCTCAGGTGGTTCGGGCATGTGAAGAGGAGGTGTCCAAGTGCTCCAGTGCGGAGGTGTGAGCGGTTGTCTTTGGATGATATTAGGAGAGGTAGGGGTAGACCGAAGAAGCAATGGGGAGAGGTGATTTAGAAAGGATATGGTTCATTTATAGCTTATCGAGGACTTGACCTTATATAGGAGTGTATGGGGTACACAGATTAAGGTAGCAGGGTAGTAGGGAGCTGTGTGTGACACTGCTTTCTCGTTCTTAGGGGTAGGCCTAGTATTGCTCTTACAGTTCCTTGTCCTTCATTGTCTATTTTTACTATTGTTACTTGTTTATCGTGTAGTGTATTTCTATTGTGTGTTTTTGGTGTGGGTACTAGTTTTTGTTTTGCTATTATATCTTGTCTCCTGTGCTACTATTATAATGTTGGATATGTCTTTCTTAAAGTCGAGGGTCTACCGGAAACAGTCTCTCTAATTCTGAGGTTGTGGTAAGGTCTGCATACATTCTACCCCCAGACCCCACTTGGTGGGATTACACTGGGCTATTGTTGTTGAGTATTTGTCTTCAACACATCGGCAATTTCTTTTTCTCCAAATAATCCAAAAATGCAAATGGGAATCATGTTCCACATCTGTTATTTCTTTAACTCCAAATTATCCAAAAATGCAAATGGGAATTGTGTTCCGCATCTGCCAAAGGTGCTTCCTGTTTTTCTTTCCTTGCCATGCCAACAGAGCTTCTTTAATAGATTGAGGCATCACTCACTAAATACCTACCACGTGTATGTACAATGAAGGAAATTATGATTAATACATATCACCCTCTGAACAAGTAGCACCTATTACAGAAAATGAACCTTTTTCTTATGTCTTGCCATCTGTAATCAACTCGGAGGAGGAGGAGGGCCAAAGCCCAATTGAATTAAAGACTTCAAAAATGCAGACATTTCTGCTGGAAAAGCTACAAAATGCAGGAGCAGAAAAACATAATGCAGGGGGAAGAAAAACAAGAAGAAGAGAAAAGAGAAGAAAGGAAGAGAAAGGGGAAGAAAAGAGGAGAGAAAATAGGGATTTTCGATCCAAAGCATCAAGGTAATGATCCTAATCTTTTGCTTGAGTTTATTGCGCGATTATAAGAAAGTTTATAAGGTAGAAACATGGAGAAATTTTGAAGAATTGAGAAAGTTGAGCCCTAGAATTCTTCAATCAAAATCATCAATTTGAAAAGGCAAACATTATCGAATTCGATTTTGATTAATGTTTTGGAATCCTCTCGCCAAGGAGAATCTGTTGATGGTCATAGTTTGGAAATTCTGCGTTGTTGACCAGAGTTGACTTTTTCGGTCAAATCTTTGATTGCGAATTTGGCATTTGTTAAAAATTAAGAAAACACCTACAGAAGGGTTTTTGACCATTCTAAACCCCTTTTTGTGTAGTTTAAGTGATCCGTAAACCCGAGAGCATAGTTCTGAATTATTTAAAAATGTGCTTGAGTTGTGAATTCGTGGCAAGTGAGACTTTAAGCTTTGGTGATTGCTTTTCAAACCTGTTTTAAAATTTGTATTCTGTCTATCTGGTCCATATGTTGGGACAAGCGTGTACTTGCCGGAATCTAGTTGCAAAAAAAGTTGAGCCAGCTTTTCTGTTTCCCAGTCAAAGCAATTTCTTCTGAGCATTAAATTCCATCTATCTCGAAATCTGCATTCTTCCAGTGTGGCATGTTGTTTCGGAACTAAGCTGTACAAATCTGGGATGGAAATCATCAAGGGGATTCCCCTAGCCAAGGATCCTCCCACATTTTTGTCTTCCTCCCGTCGCCAACTGATTCCACAGTCAATTTTTGAAATTCTCCCAATAAGTTTCTTATTTGATTCCATAAAGCAAATCCATAGGAATATATCACTTGTTTGATACACCAAGAGTTAACTGTTCCATATTTTGTAGTGAAAACTTTTCTCCATAAAGCATCTTGATCACAACTAAACCTTCACAACCATTTAAAAGTAGATTTTGTGATGTAGTTTGTTTTGGAGTCGTGACTCTGACCAATTTACAAAATTAAATTTATTGCTCTCCAAATTCCCTAGTTTCAAGTCCCTCACCCCTATTTCACCCCATTGTTTTGGAGTCGTGACTCTGACCAATTCACAAAATTAAATTTATTGCTCTCCAAATTCCCTGACCATAGGAAATCCCTCCTTTCTTGTCAAGCTGATTTGCAATTTTTGAGGGCAATACACGTAGATATAAGTAATATGTTGGCATCTTGACTAAGACACTAACTGTGAGTGTATGTCTTTCCGAGCACAGCTTTCAAGATAACTCCTTGTCTATGTTGAGCTAGTGGTAGACCAAGTAACAGGAAAATGTTACACTTACATACTAATATTGCAGCCAAGGATTGAATGTTGTTCACTATGCTCACAGGAAACAGGCAGCTCTTGGACATATTTACATGAAGTACCAATAGTATCAAGGTTTCATCTGCATACAGCAAATGTGAAAGCTCCAGCGGATTTTTTATTTTTATTTTTATTTTTTTGGATAAGATAACCAATTTATTAACAAATGGGGAGACCCAGTATGCAAGCTGTATACCAAAAGAAGAGATCCTCCATCAGAATATGGTTTTCAACATAAAAAAATTTTTAAAAATAATTTAAAAAGAAAAAGCTCCAGCTGATTATTACCCCCATTTCCCACTCTAAACCTTTTCTCCCTGCGACTTTTAACAACTTGCTCAAAGCTCCCAATACCAAAAGTACCCCACTAGTGTACCATTAATGAGGATAGAGGACTCCGCAGAGGCAATGAAAATCTTTCATCCAATTTGCCCATTTGTCAAAAAATCCCATATGTGCCAACAATTTTAACAGAAAAGACTTGTTTACGCAAGTGATAGGCTTTTCCCAAATTTAATTTACAGACTGCTCTAGCTTCTCCTTACCTCATTCTTGAGTCCAAACTCTCATTGGAAACTAAAATTGTATCCATAATTTTGCTTCCATGGATGAACGTGTTCTATGTGCCTGAGATCAATCTACCCATAATACTTATCAGTCTCTCAGTATGGACTTTAGCTATGATCTTGTGGACACTGCCTAAAAGGCATATTGTCTAAGATCCTTAAGCTACGTTGCCTCTTTCTTTTTTTGGCGTTAATGCAATGGAGGTTGCATTTAGACTCTAGAAAAAGCCTTGACCATGCGTAAAATATTCAAAAGCTGCCATCAGATCCCACAAGCTTTATCTCCTGCACTTTCTTAAGGTCATGAGATCTTCTTCCTCTGTAAAGAATCACTGCAGCCATTCCCTGTCTGATTCTGAAAGTTTTCCCGAATCTTGGTCCATCCAATCTGGGCTCTAACTTTCTGCTTCATGGAGCGTATTTTTGTAATAATTCAAGATTTCCCCTTTTATTCCATTTGGATCCTCAGTTTCTATTCCATCAATCAGTAGTTTATCAGTGTTGTTATACCTTCTCTGTGTGTGTGCCATTTTCTTAAAAAATATTCTTGTCCCATTCCCTTAACCATAAATACCTGGACTTTTCCCTCCAAGATGTCACTTCCAACTTTAACCACCACTTCCAATCCTTTTTCTAGTGTGTTCCTTGTAGCTATTTCCTCCTTTTTCATATTTCTCTCTACTGTAACACTGTCAAACAAACAACAAATACCCTCAATCTCAAACAAGTTTTGGTTGGTTATATGAACCCTCACTGACCATGTTTTTTCTCTAACTCTGTCCAGTTGATGCAATTTTTAAGGAATCGTAGCTGCTTCTTGACTTCGATTCTGCCAAACACCTCAGAGTTCCATTTTTTGATATCACTATATAATCTTCTCAATTTACTGGCTAATATCTGGTTTCTGGAGATCCCTGCACCTCATAGGATTTCGACGATTTTTCAACTAGATCAATAAAACCTTCAACTTCAAGCCACGTGATCTCAAAATTAAACTGAACAGTGTAGACGGTATCAACATTAACCTACTCTAAGATTGACTCTTAAACAGCCTATTCCTTATAGAATACGAGATATCATTTAAGGCCAAACTTTTGCACTAACCAGAGAATATATCAGAGGAAACAGCCTCAATTAGGGTTTTCTCTTCGACCCGTTGCTCTATGTGACTACCGATAACGGCTAGCCCCAACCCCTTTTCCCGACTGTGACTGCATTGCCAGAGGTCTCAAGCACCGGAAACCACCCAGGTTTCTCTCTCCTACTTCTCTCTCCTCTTCCTCTCCTCCCCCACTCCCCTCCTCTTTCTCTCCTTTTCTGCTTTCTTTCCTGTTATGCTGTTCCGAACCTAAAGCAGCGACCACCCACCATCAACGGCCACAACTGCAAACAGTCTTTCTCGCCGGTGATCACCCACACGGCCATCACAACCGGCAAAATCAGGTTCTACCGTTTCTTGATCTTGTTCTTCTGTCTCGCTTGTTCGAAACTGATATTTGTTATTGCAGTGTTTTGTATTAGCAATCTACTGCATTGCTTGAGTTTTTGCCTTTGAGTTTCATATAATAATCTACTTGTGTTACTTGATTTAGTACTAGAGATTTGCCGTTTCTTGGCTATTAGTTTCATCTCTTTTTTTCTTTTAATATTTCTGATGTATTGTTTGCTTACCTTCACTGTTGTTCTACTATTTTGAGTTAGTATTCTGATTGTATTACTTGTATTACTTGTCTGCTTCTTTCCTGTTAGTCCCATTTCCTGTCCCCTTTAATAATCTGTTTTCTTGTTTGCTTACCCCCATTATTTTTATATTATTTTGAGTTGGTATTTTGATTGTATTACTTTGATTTAGTACTAGATATTTGTGATTTAGTATTTTGATTGCCTTACTTCATTAAACAAGTCAAGACCCTTATTAGGTTTTTATTTGCTCTAGTGGCTCTAGTGAACATACACTAGGGTTATGTTCTTGGTCAGGGAGGGGGACAGGGGTAAGTGGGTTAAGGGAGCTTCTAGGCTGCAAGTAGGGTCTTGGAACATAGGGACTTTAACGAGGACGTCCATAGAGCTAGTGAAGATTCTCAACAAGAGTAGGATTAACATAGCTTGTGTCTAGGAAACCAAATGAGCAGAAACTAAGGCGCAGGATGCGGATGGATATAAGTTATGGTACTCGGGAGCTGTAAGGAATAGAAACTGAGTAGGCAACTTAGTAGATAGTGAGCTAAGGGAGCAAGTGTTAGAGGTCCGGAAGGTCAACGACCAGATGATGTCGATTAAGTTAGTGATTGGAGAGTCCATTTGGTCATTATTAGTGCATATGCACAGCAAGCGGGTTTTGGACAAGGACAAGAAGCACTTTGGGAAGATTTGAACTAGCTGTTGAGATGTTATTCATAGGAGGGAGATTTTAATGGACACATCAGGTCAACTCCGAGGGGTGATGAAAATGTGCATGGAGGTTTATGTTTTAGTGATAAGAACGAAGGAGGAGTCTCACTTTTGATTTTCGCAAGAGCCTTTGGGTTGTTGGTAGCCAACTCGAATTTCCCGAGAAAGGAAGAGCACTTAGTGACCTTCCGTAATACGGTGACTAAAAATTAGATAGACTATTTACTCTTTATGAAAGATGATAAAAGCCATTGTAAAGATTGCAAGGTTATCTCGAGTGATAATTTTACGACTCAACATAAGCTCTTGGCGATGGATTTGGAGATCTAGAAGAATGAAGAGGGTTGTGGATGACTGGTCAAAGATCAAATGGGGTAGCTTGACTATGGTCAGGGCCTAAGAGATATGGGAGAAGTTGATGGCTATGAAGACTTGGGGAAGTAATGGGGAAGCGAACAACATGAGGGATAGGACTGCTAGTTGCATTAGCGAAGCGGCTAGAGAGGTGTCGAGGGTCTCGAGAGAGAGATTTGGTGGGCATAGGGAGGACTGGTAGTGGAATGGAGAAGTCTGAGGCAAGATGGAGGCAAAGAAGGTGGTGTATGCAAAGTCGGTGGAGAGTAAGGACAGGAAGGAAAAGCGGACGAATAGGTAAAGGTAAAAGATGGCAAACAAGGAAGGAAAGTTAGTGGTTATGACAGCAAAGACGGCATCTTTTGAATGCCTATATGTAGAATTAGAGAATAAGGGCAGGGATATGAAGTTGTACACACACTACCCAAGGCAAGAGAAAGGAGAGCTCGCGACCAGGACCAAATGAAGTGCATCAAGGACGATGACAATGAAGTACTGGTGGAGAAGGCATTCATTAGACAGAGATGGCAGTCATACTTTCATAAACTCTTGAATGAAAAAGGGATAGAGACATTGTATAGGAGGTTTGGAGCACTTAGAGAAGCGTGCAATATTGGGTTACTGTAGGTGTATAAAGGTTGAGGAGGTTAAGGGTGTTATTCATAGGATGTGTAGGGGAAGAACATCGAGTCAAACAAGATCCTGATGGAATCTTTGGAAGAGCGTAAGCAGGCAAGTATGGAATGGTGGACTAGGTTGTTTCATGTCGTTTTAGGACGGCAAAAAATGTCAAAAGAAAGGAGGTGAAGTACAATGGTTTTGTTGTACAAGGGCAAAGGTGACATTTAGAAATGCAACAACTATAGGGTATCAAGCTGCTAATCCACACAATGAAAGTATGAGAGAGGGTGGTGGAGATTGTAACAATCCAAATTAAATTAAGGGTATTTGTCTTTAACAAATAATAGTAATAAATAAATAAATACCTAAAAGGAGTGGGCCAAACCCATTATTTTATTATGGTGGCTGGCACGTCTAAAATGACTAAAGGAGTAGAAAAATTAGGGTCTTGATTTCTGGAAGAAAAGAAGCGATTCATCGAGAAGATTTTGGAGAGTTCGCAGACGACGGTAGAAAGCTAGCGCAGCAGAAATTTCAGAGTCAGGTATCCGGACTACTTTGACTCTTTAGCAATATATACGTGGAAAAAGGAAGAGTAGTTTTGAATCATTATCCTTAAAAACCTTGTTATGACGCTGTGATAAAAAGGAGGGTAATAAATTACAGCAAAATAATGAACCAGTAAGGGGATATAACGAGAAGACAATGGATACTTAATTTTTTTTAAGTATTCAATTTGTGACTAATCTAGGAAATAATGAATGTGAAAGCTGTAATGGGAAAACCCATTCCCTGCCGTTCAGTGGCTGCTGGGTTTAGTGAAAAAAAAAGTATAATCAGTGGCTAATAATTGATTAATAATGAAAAGGTTGCATGATTATGTAATGATGGCTTAGTGTAGTATTGTTATAAGATACTAATGGCTTTTTTTTCATTAGCTTAAAACCAGCGGATTAATAAAAAAGAATGAAAACAATCTGGAGAAAATTTGTCCGGCGGTGATGAAGCCTCTGCCTTGGCGGTGTCTTTTCTTCTTCTTTTTTGAAAATTACTGGGCTTGACATTTATTTGGATACATATTTTAATTAATTGGATTGAGGTAGAAGTTGATTTTTTTTTTTGACTTGTGGTGAGAAAAATTCAAAGGATGTTCATCGAAGGGGTTTTGACTATTTTAAACCCGTCTTGATGTAGTTTGAGGTGATTCATATTTACGAGAGCATAGTTTTGATTTATTCGAAGGGGCCGCTTGGATTGTGAATTCGAGGTAAGTGAGACTTTAAGCTTTGAGTGCTTGCTTTTCAAATCTATATTTAAAATGTGTTTTGTCTGTCTGGTCCATGTGTTGGAACGAGCGTGTGCTTGGCAGAATCGGTGGTCTTCGAGGGCAGCCGCATATATCTTGTGTTTAAGCATTCTAAACTCTCTTTATTATAAGAACTATTTTGTGGAGTGATACGGCTATGAGCCATGAGGTTGGAGCATTGTGTATGCTTCTGGATATCACTGGCATTGTGTATGCTTCTTGATGCTACTGAGCATTGTGTATGCTATTTTGACAGTACCGAGCATTGTGTATACTGTTGTGGACTCGTGGTATTGATTAATTATTGTAAATGCCATTTATGATATATTCCCTGAGCAAATTGTGTTGAAATACATGACATTTTTGATAAACAATTATTTGAAAAATCAATGGTTATCATATTATAATTTAATGTCTGTGCAAAAGTATTCATGCGCTTGTAGTGAGTTTGTATTTACTTTCTAACACTTGTTCCAGGGGTATTTAAAGTGGCAAGTCAAGGATCTTACTGAGTTATATTTATATATAGCTCACTCCTTACTTGCATGTCTATGCAGATACCGTTGCAGAGCATGAGATAGTAGCTGATGAGTTCGTTCGTTGTAGATTCTATTGCTGAGGTGAGCCTTCACATCGATTCGTGGAGGCCGTCAATTTAGCGTCATCTATTTTATAGCATATATTTTTCTTTCTTGGGGTTTGCATGCCTGACAGTCAAACTCATGTAACTTTATTAGATGCTCCATGGTCTCATTGTGGGATTTGGGCTAGAAAGTTAACATTCGAGTATTGTTGAGATTGATAGATTGATTTTGGATTATGTTGAATTCTCTATTTCTATTTAAGAATGATTAATGTGTTTAGACTTGCACATATTTGCACTTGGTGCTTATATAAAGGAGCATGTGAAATGGAATAAATTGGTTCGCCCTTGTGGGTGATGTTAGTGGGTGTCAGTCACGTCTAGAGGGTATTTCGGGACATGACAGAGATAGGGGTGAGGAGGGGCGTGATGTTTTCGAAAGCCAGTTCAATTTCATGTCGGGGTGCTCAACCACAAAAGTCATTCATCTTGTAAGGAGATGGGTGAAGCAGCACAGGGAGAGAAAGGACTTACACAGTGTTCATCAACCAAAAAAAGGCTTATGATAAGTCCCAAGGGAAGTTCTATGTAGATGGTTGGAGGCTAGAAGTGTACTTGTGGCGTATACTACGGTGATCAAGGACATGAACGATAGAACCAAGATCCGGGTAAGAATGGTGGGAGCAAACTCGGAGCCCTTCCCAGTTCTGATGGGGTTACACCAGGGATAAGCTCTTAGCCCATTTTTATTCGTCTTTGTGATGGTTATATTGACGCAATACATCCAAGGAGCAGTGTCATGGAGTACATTATTTGGGGATGACATAATTTTGATTGACGAAACTCGTGGCAGAGTTAACGCTCAGATAGAGCTTTGGAGATAGACCCTAGAGTATAAAGGGTTCAAGTTAAGCAGGACCAAGACAAAATACTTAGAATGCTAGTTTAGTGACGTTAAGCATAAGGCTAGCATGGAAGTGAGGCTCGACACACATGTCATACAAAAGAGAGATAGTTTCAAGTATCTCATGTCTATTATCCAAGGAAATGGGGAGATTGACGATGATGTCACGCACCATATTAGAGCAGGGTGGATGAAACAGAGGCTCGTATCTGGAGTCTCGTCTGATAAGAAGGTGCCACCAAAACTTAAAGGCAAGTTCTACAAGGTGGTGGTTAGACTAAGTATGTTGTATTGGGCAGGGTGTTGGTCAGTCAAGAACTCTCATGTTCTGAAAATGAAAATTGTGAAAATGAGGATGCTATGATGGATGTGTGGGCATACTAGAAGAGATAAGATTATAAATCAAAATATCCAGGACAAATTAAGAGTTTCTTCGGTGGAGGACAAGATGCGAGAAGTGGGACTGCGATGGTTAGAGCAAGTGAAGAAGAGATTCACGGATACCACAAGGTGGAGGTGTGAGAGGTTGATTATGAATGGTTTCAAGAGAGGTAGAGGTAGGTCGAAGAAGTAATGGGAAGAGGGGATTAGACAGGACAAGTGCAGTTTCAGCTTACCAAGGACATGACCTTAGATAGGAGTTTGTAGCATATACAGATAAGGATAGTAGGCCAGCAGGTAGTAGAGCCTGGTCTCATTTATCCTTCCATACTAGTAGTCATAACATTACTCTTGTATTTTCTTGTTCCTCGATTTCTGTTACTTTATATCGCTTCTTGTACTTCATTTATCGTATTATTTTGTTGTAATTACTGTTCAGAATGTTTTGTTATGTTTTCTATACTATTTTGTCATGGTTTCTTCATTTCTGTTATTCCCTTTCCGAACTATGTTTTGAATTGTTTTTCCTCAAACCGAGGGTCCATTGAAAATAGCCTCTTTACCTCCAAGGTAAGGGGTAAGGTCTGCGTTCATCTACCCTCCGATCCCACTTTAGGGGATTAGATTGTTACATTGTTATTGTTGTAGACAGTCTCAATTAGAATAAGGAGCATTTACTTCACTTGCGCCTATAGTTACTAATTCTTCTACTTTATATCTAGATTGGAATAATTAACACAAGTGCCTCTCTTGCATTGTCAAGTGGATAACTGATTGTGGAAGGTGGTTCTTAATTGGTTTTGTTACAATGGGTGATGATGTCGCGCACGGTGAATTGGAGGTGATGTACAGTTGGGCTCATAGAAGGGGAAAGAGAAGACCAAGGGCATTGAATGTTGACTCATTATGTGGGCTATTTGGAAAGAGAGAAATGAGAGAGCATTTGAAAGGATCAAACAAGATTTTGTAAAGTTGCAAAGTAGTTTATTGGATTTAGTCTCCTCTGGTGTAACCATGAGATCCCTATTTGTATAGAAATTGGATTCCTTTTGTTGAGAACCATATTTTGATGATATACGGCTTGCATACAGGGTTTCCCCCAAATTGTTAATAAAATTATTTACTTTATCAAAAAAAGAGATGCTTGCAACACACAAAAGAAAAGATGAGATATGGCATCTAACCTCAAGAGTGCATCTGTCAGTACAAATGCTTCAGGACTTGCTTCAGTAATCAATGACGGAGCCTATTATACAAGAAACGAATAGCTAATTAGTTTCAGAGATCCTTGATGTTAAGTTGTTGAAGCATAGGTAGGACCCATTTAGTCCATTTGGCTGCAAGAATCAATTCCAGCTTGGAGTTTGAAATACATACCGCGTGCCCAATTTCTGATAAAAAACAAGCAAGACCACTTATCACAGCCTCGTCTCCACTGTTAAGAGCTGGGAGAAGAAGTACATCCCTAAGAAATCCAACTTTGCACAACAAAACTTGTGGTATACACTGCAAAAGCAAAAAGTAGAAAAGGTTGGATTGAAATCCAAAGAAGAAAATTAAGTTGGGCCAAATTTTTTTTTTTTTGCAGTATATCTTCCAGATGGATCTCATATTAATTATTTTTTGATGAATACATAATTTTATTGTTTGAAAGGGGGTACCCCCCATACAATATACATACAAAAAGTAGAAAAAATTAACAAGTATGATTCGCCAGTAATAGCACCCAATCATCATACTAATGCAGATATAATTTCAATTCTTTCAAATGTGCTTCTCTTTCCTTTCATCACGTGATTGCCAACAGGGCCATCTCCCATCCTGCTAAAATCTATCTAATAGTTTTTGGTATTATCTGTCCCACCAAAAACAGGTCTCCTATGGTACACCACAACCAGTATGCTATCGAGCAATGGAGCAGCAAATGATTCACATCTTCTCTGCATCCTTACACATACGGTACCAACTTATTCGTTTTTCTTCGTAAAGTCCCTGCAGTTAGGTTTCATTTTATCCCTCTTCAGCAGTACATTGTAACACAATTTCACTCTAAGATTGCCCTTTGTCAGTCCACTCTATCTTCAAGTGTCACTTTCCACATGTGCAATCCTTTATTTGTATGAAGTTTGAGTAATCATCTTCCTATCTTGCAAATTCTTCTAAATCTTAGGCCTCACAATGTCCGTCTCCTTGTTCCAGTGAATACAGCAAATAACAGTGTGGACACAAAATGTTCAAGAATGTTGGGAAAGCCTCAAATGAAACAAGTATCCACACCGTCTTTCTCTCAAAAGTTGATTCCTTGCAACATTTCCCGCATCAAACTGTACAAGTCAAACTGGTTTATAAGCACCTTTTGGCTTATCTATGCATTTGGTGAACACTCAGTGTTAATAAGCCAAAAGTCATAAGTTGATTACCTCGAACTAATGGTTTTCAACTTATAAGCACGTTTAATTTGCCCAAGATGTTTATTATTTATTCATTAAAAAAATAATTCTTAAAATACCTTTTTCAAAAAAAAACCTCTAAGTTCCTCTCCATTCCGTATCCAACATTCATCATTTTCCTTGCAAAGATCCTTTTAAATTTATAATCTTTTGTTAAAAAAAAAAGTTTAAGGGTATTTTAGTCATTTTACCGAAAGAACATCTTATTAGCTTTTCTTTAACCAAATACGTCAACTGCTTATTATCAATTTCAGCACTTTTATCCAAACATTTAACTGTGTTCATAAAATTCATTTCAATACCCTAAAAATGCTTATCGGCCTTCACTTTTCCCTATTTTAGACTTTATGTAGGTTCATTTGATGATTTATGACTGCGAGTATGGGTGACATGGTCTCGAGGGAATCGAAAGCGTTTGGAGCAGACCTTAAGTTCACAAAGTTGAACAAAGTCGACAATTTGTGTAAACGGGCATGGATTCATGATTTAAAGGTTTCAGTAGGTCCATACGATAATTCATTGGAAACCAATATCGTTTGCTTGAATTATTGCAACAATTTGGGTTTTGGTGGTTTTCCGGCATCATCCGTCTTATTTTGGGCATGTGAGGTCCAAATTAGGATCTAATTGTTAGAAGAAGTCCGCAATGATGTTTACATGTGATCTATATTTTTTGGTTTAGTTCCGATGAGATCCAGACGGGTTCTGATCATGTTTGGAGTTTTGGCGTTGTTTAAGCATAAAAGTGTAACGACCAAAGGTTTGTTTCTTGTTCTAGATCGGAATTCAATTCAAATACTTCAGGAATTCGAGAATGATTTATAGGACAGATCAGGAAAGTTTGGTATAATTCACTAAGTCTTGCTTGAGTTTTTAATGCAAAACGTGAAATTAAAACTTTAACGAGGGAAAATGGTATCTCAACGGGGGAACGAACTTAGAATTATAGTTTGAAAGTTCCCTTAAGGTTCACATGATGATTTAAAACTTAGTTGGAGGGGTCCCGAGGGGATCAAGGGTGTTTCAAACGTTTAAGTTGAAAACTATTGATATGTTATGAGACATGCATGCCGAGTCCATTCCATGCGGGTTATGAGATATTCACATTGAGTTTGTGTAATAAGCCGAATTTCATTAGAAGTTATTTGATAGTTGATCGAGAAAAAAACAAGACATGCACGCCGAGTCCATTCCATGCGGATTATGAGATATTCACATTGAGTTTGTGTAATGGTCCGAATTTAATTAGAAGTTATTTGATAGTTGATCAAGAAAAAAATGATTTTCTTTATAATAATAATAATAATAAACATTAACATTTTCAAAAAATAAAAATTAATAATAATAATAGTGATGATGATTAAAAAAACAATTAATGGGGCTAGCCCAAAGAAAGGAAGGAAAAAAAATTGGAAATTATCTTCCGTGACCGTGAGAGAGCAGCAAGGCTCAGATGCAGAAGCAGAGGAAGAAACGCAGAGAAAGAAAAGAAAAGGGAGAAAAATAGAGGAAAAGGAAGGGAGAAAAATAGAGGAAAAGGAAGGGAGAAAAATAGACTTAGGATTCCAAGACTAAGAATTCTTGATTTGGAGGTCAAATAACAGCCCGTATTAGCTGAAATTTGATGTGCAAGTTTGTTTCATTATGGGTAAACATAATTTGAAAGAAAATTTTAGATTCAGCTCCGGAGCTCGGGGTGACTTTTTGACCCTATTTTTTGAGCCGAAAATAAATGTAACTTTGGCCATGTGGAAGAGGGGAGAATGCTAGAACTAATTTTTGGGATTGAGTTAAGCCCGAACTATATTAGGAGACTAAAGCTAATACACTTAAGGATTTTAGTAACCCCTCCCCCCCAAATACTAGGGGTTAGACATCTACAAGGTGAATAAAATAACATGGACAGCCCAATATCACGATGTGTCTACCTTTGAAACTGTGTTTTTCTATCAAGGAAATGGGTCTCACTCATAAACATGGTCAAATTGACTATACATACAAGAGGTATAGCAACAGTTAAAGAATCTACATGATATGATTCTCTACAAACTCCGCCCAATCATCCATACAACAAAGAACTTACTGTTTACACCAAAAGAAAATAAAGAAACGGAGACTACTCCTCAACAGCGAGAAACTCAACTCTACACCTTCAAAAGATTTCCTATTTCTCTCTATCCAAACTACTCGCATTAAAGCAAGTGGAATCACGTTCCGAGCACTTCATCTTTTCCTCCCTCTCATGCTATTCCAATCCAACATCAAATCTTTCACAGTTTTTGGCATTGCCCATGAAGTGCCAAACAACCTAAATATCCAATCATAACCTCGTGGTTGTCCCGCAATGTAGTACAAGATGATTCACGTCCTTGCTCGCCTCCGTACACTTGTAACACCAACTGACACAAACAACCTTTCGCTTTTTAAGAGGACCCCCTCTAGTAGCTAGCCAAGTGAAAAGGCACACATTCCTCGGTATCCACAATGCATTACTTGGAAAATCAACTCCTTCATCACTAGAAGTTTCTCATAAAAGGACTTCACAGAGAACACTTTATTATTTCCCATGCCCCAACACCAAGCATCAGAACTATCAACCAAATTGACTTGCCTATGAAGTAAGGCAAATAAATCTTTGAAACTCAGTTACTTCCCAATCTTGAAATTCCCCTCTAAATCTCAAATCCCAAAAAGTCTCTCCACCTTATGTCCCAAATTCTGGAATTCATTTCTCAATAAAACGTCCCCACACCAGCTATGTCTCCAAAATATACTCTCCTACCGTCTCCAACCTTGAATGAGATATATTTCCAAAATAGTCTCATCCCTTCATGATATTCCTCCACAATCCACATTCAAAAGGCAAGGTGATAGCTCTAGTTCTCCAACCCCTTTGTAATACCATATTTATCTGCGATCAACCCCCCCAGCCCCCCCCCCCACACACACACAAAGCATGTACCTCCACCCTGAACCTCCAAAACCATTTACCCAGTAAAGCTTTATTAAGAATCTTCAAGTCTTTGAATCCAAGACCTCCCCATTTTTTAGGAGAAGTGACCGTCTCTATTGCACCAAGTGAAATTTCTTTGCACCATTCACCGCATCCCAAAGGAAATTTCTCTGGAAGCTTTCCAACTTTTCAATGACTAAAGTTGGAGCTTGAAATAAAGACATATAGAAAGTGGGGATGCTCGATAAACATAGTCTTAAAAAGCACTTCTAACCCATCCTTAAGACATATTTTTTTTGCCACCCTGCTAGTCTCTTCTCAACCCTTTGAAGAATCAGATTCCACACCATATGATCCCTGTTTGAAGCACCTAAAGGTACTCCAAGATATGTAGTCAGAAGGACTCCAACCCTGCAATTCAAGACTTGAGTGAGCAAACCAATATCATTCACCTCCCCAATAGGAATGATCTCACACTTTCTCAAATTAATTGTTTAATTCGAGAAAGGAAAATGAGACATTGATATTGTCCCTACACACCGATCGCCACATAAACACCCTTCAAGTAACCTCCCAAGACCACTCTATCCATCATCCTGCTCAAAACTTCCCTAAATAGAATAAACAACATTAGTGATAGGGAGTCTCCTTATCTCAAACCTCTCGAACTCCCATAGAAACCATATGGATTACCATTCAAAAACACAAAAAATCTCATCAAAGAGATGCAAAAGTGAATCTCCATTTCCTCCACTTCTTCTCGAATCCCATTCAAAACATAATTGAATCTAGGAATTTCAAGTTCACATGATCATATGCCTTTTGAAGATCAAGTTTACATGAAACACCTGACAATCCTTGCTTTCTCCTTGAGTCCACCACTTCATTTGCTACCAGCATTTCCACAAAAAGCATTCAGTGAAGTAGAAACAATCTCGTCAAACACCTTCTTAAGTCTAATGGAAAACACCTTGGAAATGACTGTGTATGCTTCCCACAAGACTAATAAGTTTATAGTCCTTCATGCTCGTAACTCTCTCCGTTTGGGCAAGACGATAATGAACAAAGCATTCATACTTTTTTCAATTTCACCTCTATTTTGGAACTCCGCAATAGTATCTATCACATAAGGTTTGACTATATTCCAACAGTACTAAAAGAAAGCCATAATGGAAAACACCTTGGAAATGACTGTGTATGCTTCCCACAAGACTAATAAGTTTATAGTCCTTCATGCTCGTAACTCTCTCCGTTTGGGCAAGACGATAATGAACAAAGCATTCATACTTTTTTCAATTTCACCTCTATTTTGGAACTCCGCAATAGTATCTATCACATAAGGTTTGACTATATTCCAACAGTACTAAAAGAAAGCCAAAGAGAATTCTCAGGGCCCAGATCTTTGTCACCTACACAACACTTCGCCTCCTCCTCGATTGCCCTTTCCATCCAGTCATTCTCCTCCCTTCCGATCTGGCCGAACTCTAAATGCCCCCAAAATAGGCCTCCACTCTATTTCCTCCATAAAAGATGTTTATAAAGATGTTCACACGACTCGCCCCATTGACCTCCACTGACTCTATGAAGTTCCTCCTATTTGCTATAGCTACCTTGTAAAAGAACTTTGTATTAGAGTCCCCCTCTTTCAACCAAAGCGCCCTCAATTTTTATCTCCAACTAACCTCTTGTGCCAAGGCCAAGACAGCTAGCTCCCATTTCAACCCTTTTTCCCTCTTGTTCTCTCTCTTCTTACTCCCTCCCACCTTCTACCCTTTCCAACTCCCCCACTTCATTCATAATCCCCCTCATTTTCACCTCTGCTCTCCGAAACACTTCTTTATTCCACACCCTTATGTCAGCTTAACACCTCTTTATTCCACACCCATATGTCAGTTTTAAGCAATTTAAACTTCTTGGCCAGCCTAAAAGGTCTCCCCTCCACCACATAACTACTCCACCAGATATCCCCGAAATCTGCCACACTTAGCTACATGTTCTCAAATCTAAAGGAGAGTCCATCCGCCTTTCTCTACAACCATCCAACAGTACAAGTGAATGTTCTGATAACATCTGCAGAAGAGGAATATTTATCACATTGGGTGTCAACTCCTCCAAAAACGTAGACACAAGAAATCTGTCTAATCTCTATCTTAGACAAAGGCAAAAACTGATTATTAATAAAATCTGAAAACTTCTCCATAGCCTTAAACACCACCTACACCCTAATCTCTCCTATGGGAATCTTATGGTATTAAAATTCCACCAAGGTTATCCTACCTCCCCATACCAGCACCTAACTTCTCCTAAAAAATCTCCTTTGACTCTCCACCACAGGCCTATAGACACCCCAAAACCCCATTCCAAACCATTAAACTGCATTCCTAACAAGAAAACTTTCTTATTAACCTCCAAATGCTATGCCTTCTCTCATCCCAAAGAATGAGAATTCCTCCCGCACTTTCTTGCGCCAGAATATAATCATACTTCGCCCAGCCCCCCCCCCCCCCAAACTTCTATAATACTATATGTCACAACCTTTAATTTTGTTTCTTGAATAAAATTTGACCATCCCGTTTTTGTACCTCTGTCGTTGACTTATCCTTTTCAAATCAACACATGCCGATAAATCTGCATCCCCTCTAGCCTTTAGATTGATGCTATTTAGGAGCTCAATAACTTTCTCCTCCATTCCCTCAATGGACACCCCTAAGAATTTCCTGAAGTTAAGATATTTCTCTTTGGCCCATTTGGACATACAACTATTCCCTTCTATGAAAGCGTAAGGCAAGGGTCAAGGGATCATCTACTGGTCCTTATGAAATAGTGGTTATCCCCTTCCTTTTCCCAAAGCAAGTATCAAAAAACCGGCTAAAAACACATTGGAGTGGAGTCTTGGAATTCTCCGATGCCCAAAGCAGGTATCAGTAGTAGCACCAGCGACACTATTGTTGCCCAAGAATCCACACGGGTCCTTACACACCTCTTTTTCCTTCTAACTATTCAAAAACACTACAGGATGCACCCAACCAAAACATTAAGGCAATTGGTGCTCTCTTGAAATGACCATTACCTATCTTTTGGCTTGGCAGTAGAAGTGTCTAAATGCTCTATCTAAGTTTGGATCACCCTATTTGCAACTATTTTGGTGGATCAATTGGAGGGTAAGAAATATAAGAATCTTCAGAGGCACGAGGAAAAAGTATCATTAATCTCAAATACAAATGCAAGAATCGTCAAGAGCCAATCGGGTTGATAGATTTTCTTAGCTCTTTGAACTACCTACAAAGTTTGATTCTCTTTGGATGTAACTACTTCAACTTCTGTTATTATACATCAAGACAATCTCTACAATTACTTGTCAAAAAAGCCCTTACACAATCCACATGAGACGACTATATAAGTTAACACATTCTAAATGTCCAACCTTAGTGGGTGGGTGTTAGAATATCAATTAAGTATAGCTAAGGTATCCCTATATTGTCTTGGATAATCCTCACCACCTAAGCTACTTTTGCGTTAAGCTAGGCTTAAGGTCCATCTTCTTAACTGCGTACTAGGCCATCCTTTGGCTACCCTATCCCAGTGTTCAAAGGCGAACTCAAAACATGTTGAACGCTTTGCCTCGCTTAATGTGCGTTTCAATCTCACTATCAAAATTCTAAAGCATACTTTTCCTTGCCAATGAGCTTCTTCTAAAAATGCGACATTAAACAATTGATATTTCACTTTATCGTGATTCTTTTTCAATTTCTTTGTTTAGATATTTAACAATCATGCTTATAATTATTAGTCTTTGACTAATATATATAAATATACGTACTTTTTTCTCCCTTTGCACGTTTTTCATTAAAGCCCACACTTTATTTGTGTTTTGTGCTTAAAGCCTCGATGGAGCTTAGTGTTTTTTTACGCTTTTTGCTTTTGATAACACTACTATATTCTCAAAATAGTAAACTTGCAACTACATTTGCGTGTGAACCTCGAAATTGGATCACAATGTCAGGGTGTTAGCTTATATACGCCTGAGATGAGTTATAAAAGCTTCTCACTCAAGGTTTTGGGTTGGATGCTCAGATATTTTAACATGGTCAGAGCAAGACTCATCTTCAAAATTAGTCTATCCAATGTAGGACCACCCATTTATGTTACTTCACGCTCCAAATGTCCACTCCATGGGGATAGTATACTTACTTCCCCATATGTTTTCTCTGTTTTTCTTAATATAAATAAAAAAACCAGTTCACCTAATTCGTTATACAGGAAAATGAATATTTTACCTCATGTCGACTCACAAGTTCAGTGAGAACTTCAATGGCTAGATCAAATGAAGATGAAACCTGTCAATCATTTGAGAAGGTAACTTGGTATTAATAACTTCTGAACTTGAAGCAACTTGAAAACACCATTAGAGTATTAGCAATGCATGTTAGGTTTTTAAAACATATAGCAATACATATTACCTGTAACGAGTTGAAAACAAAACTAAGAAGTGGATGTCCAGCTAAAGAGTTAGGTGGAATCTCCGAGAAACAACCAGCTCGAACCTATTGAACAAAGGTAGGTAGCAAAGACATTTAAGAGAAAAAATAACTTTGTACCTAATTCTGGCACCACTCGCACTCAATGACAAGATGCAAATAAGAATTAACTAAGGAATATTTTCCGTGAATGGTTCCCGTTCAGGAGAAAGTTGGGTCTTAGTTAACTAATCTAGTTTTCTTCAGAGTTAACAAATATAAGTAACTACTAGTCAAATAGTTAAGTGTGTACTTACTTTAATCATGGATGGTTGAACTTACAAATTAAAGAATTTAGGGCTTTCAATGGACTGCAAAATATTATATTCCTACTTTGATGAAAAACATTCTTAAATGTCAACAGATCCATTAGAGTTGGATTAATAACAGCTTAGCAACAATAGTACATTAATTCGTCGTTTAAAGAATAGTTCTATGGAAGGGTACAGACACGAGGCCTTTGATCCAACTCTTTATTACATAAAGAAATGAAAAACAAAAAACCGGGGAATCCTTTTTTCATGAATAATCAAAAAACAGTAGTTAGTTGCTGGTACACGGATTGTTTCAATTTGATTCTCCTGGACTCTTTGAGGACTAAAGCTCGAAGTAATTTCCTCCAAATTCTCTGTTCTTTCCTATTTTATTATCAATATAAATTGTGTTGCCAACAAGTAGAAGTGAGCCAAGATGCCACCCTCTTATGAAAGGAGAAAGAAATTTGAGATGTTTTGAAGGCAAAAGCAACACGGTCCAAAAGATAAAGCTTACTTGCATTTTTCTATTTCATTTTTGGTGTATTCATATAGAAGACACTGAGGCTCTTCTCCAAGTTCTAGAATCTCTATGGTCTTTTCATTTCTCTAGAAGATTTTGCTCTCTTTTCCTCCTTTACCTATTGGCTAAACAGCCTTTTAAGAAAAAGAGAGGGGGAGGATAGATGAGTAGACTTTTTTGTCTCTAATCAGATAGGATAAATATGACTCCAATACCTTTTAAGTGATAAACAAAAGATAAAATAAATACTCAAGAACAAATAAGATTTGCAGAATCTAGTTGCTGGCAAAGAGTTGATGACAGCAATTGATTAATGGAGCCAAATGCCAGTGTTTATCATCATAATTATTAGCATTAAATCAGTCCTCATATCTTTACCTTCCTCATTGAAACAGACTCTGCTTATTTTATTTTCTTCTAGTTATTGATTGACCACCAAAAGACCTGGAACCAACTTAACCAAAATGAACTTACCCAACTTAACAAACACCGCAAAATTTTTCTGTGCCTGCCCTGGAGTTGAATGCTACTGTCAAAACTCATATCACTCTGACGATGAAGGAATTCAAGAACCACAGAAGTATGCGAGAGAAGCTGCTCCTTGTAGGAAAATATATGTGTAAGAAATAGAAGCTGGATAAAGTGCAGCAATGCATGCTAATGCAACAACTTTTTCAAAAGAAAAAAAAAGTGTAGCTCTCAAAACAATCAAAAAGGAGTTCAAAACCTCTCGACCATACTCGCGTCGCTGAGACGAACTAGTTCTGTAATCAGTATTCTGATCCTCCACAACTTCTGGAAGGACTGTCAGCATTTCCAAGACAGCGATGTTGCCTTCATCATGGTTTTCCAAACGTTGGAGACTGCAAAAGAGCTTCTCAATTGGTTTTCCATGCTCTACAGCATGAAGCATAAGTGCAGAGAGAGCAAGACAAATTTGAGTCAACAGCTGTTTCCAACAAAATAAACATCTCAGCCAAAATAAATAAGTAATATTTTTGACGTTCATAAATTTTGTGCACACAGAATGTTGAATCACCTGTGGAGGGCCTAAACTAAATCTCTTAGCAGCTAATAGAAGAGCATTTAGCAGAGCATCTTTTGCTCCCATTAGCAAGTAGCTTCCTTCATTTTGTATCTGTAAGTTAAACAATAACCTCAGACTATCAAAGAGATATGAGCAACCTCAAAAGTAGAAATAAGAGACATGATTTTTCCTTTCCTAAATCCAGCACAGTACAACTTAATAAAAGTATGATCAGGTGCTGAGGCGCTGCATAACTGGACTTATAGGAGGGGGAAGGAGAAGTCCAAGGGCATGGAATGTTTCCGCTTCAACAATTCTGTATATTATTTGAAAACAGAGAAAGAGAAATAGGAGAGTGTTTGAAAGGGTCGAACAAGATTTTGTAAAGTTGCAAAGTAGTTTGTTGTTTTTAGTTTCTTTTTTTATCAAATAAAAGATTTCATTATAATAACAAGGTCATGTTGGTCATATATAAGGAGAATACAGAAAAGGAGAAACCTACAAAATATTGTTCTCTCTGAAAACACCCAATCCTCTATACAAACAGGAACTATACGGATGCACCAAAAGAAAATAAGGGATCAGAGACTACTCCTTAATTGAGCAAAGCTCATCCCCACCCCTTCAAAAGCAATTCTCTCTCTCCAAATGACCCACATTGCTGCAAGAGGAGTAACATTCCATGCCTTATGTCTTCTTCTCCTAGCTCCGCGCTTCCCACTGAACATCAACTCTTTCATGGATATTGGCATTGCCCAAGAAGCACCAAGCCATCTAAATATATCCCACCATAACCTAGTGGTTATTTTTCCCAAAAAGTCTTGGGTTTGTGTGCTCATTGGAAGCTTCCCGGAACATTAAGAAGATCAAAGAGTCCGTCGGGTTCTCATTTCTGCATGTTTCCCCTGAAGTACAGATCCCATATGTTCCTTGATCTGTATTGGGCTACTGTGGCGGCAGGGTCAACTGCTATCTAACTCTCCCTAACAAACTATGGTGGATGCATATAACCCCCATCGGTTAATTCTCTATGTAGAAAGGGCATTCTTAATATCCACCCAATGAAGATAAGCAACCGGACAAATGCAATTTTAGGGACCAGAGCACTTATTAGTATAATCAAGGCCATAAATCTTTTTTTTTTTAACTCTGGTATCTTTGTATATATCATAACTGAAATCCTTTGACAACAAGGCAAACCTTTAGTCAATAAATTCATTACGATCAATTTTCGAGGATCCTTTCCTAGTTAAAATCCTTAACATCCAACACTAAGCCTTCTTTTCCATAACTGAACCAAATTCCAACTGTCATTGGTGTGAAAGAGTCGGCATTTTCTCGATAATGTTGTTTTTCCACCCTAAATTTTCCAATGCTTAACAAACAATCATTGGTATAAAATTTGATAAGGTAGACAAAAATATATGATATGATTATGGAAAATGATGATAACTAAAAAAGTTGAGATAGAATGTGATACAAGAGAAGAGGATGAGACAAGAAACAGGTGATGCAGTTGTATCATGAGAAAAGTTATCATTTTTGTGAAGAGGACGAACGCACTGACAGTAGACTCGAAAAGGAAATGGTCGAGCTTGAGGGTTAAGATGTTAGTTTGAGTGATTGGTGAAGAAAAGGAGATGTCATAAAGAATGTTATATTAATTGAGACAATATTTATTTGTTGTTGAATTATTAAGATCAGTAAATTTCTAGAGTCAAGAACACACACTTAAGGTTGAATTTGTCTTTTCCAAAACTATGATCATGAACAAAGCAAAGCATAACCAGACACTCGTAACAGTAGATGGTGGAAATTTTGATTATGGTAAAATGAGTAAGGACTTTGATGTTGCAGAATAGCAGACCATTCAAGTAGCAATAATGACATCCCCCCAAAACAAAGAGGAAGATAATGGTGTATAAGGTACTAGCATTTTTAATGAGATGCTACTGCTTTACATATCATTTTCCTTGAGCCGAGAGTCTATCAGGAACAACCTCTCCACCTAACACAAAGAAGGACCCTCCCTAGACCCACACGTGGGATCACACTAAGCATGTTGTTGCTGATGTTTTACATTTGGAAACTCCACCTTGTTGAAGAGCATATGCACAAGGATATCATGATTGATTCTCGGAGAAAGACATGAAAGCAACAAAGAGAAAGGATACATATTCCTTGCAATTATCACTACATAGTAGTTTTATAGGATAACCAAATTGATTGCGAACCTCATAATAAAAGTTTTGAAAGATTAAGAAAAAAATCAAAAACAATTTCACTAAGAATACTCATGCGCAAAGAAAATAGTCATCAATACAACAACATGCCGAGTGAAATCCCAGAAGGTGGGATATGGGGTGGGTAGAGTGCACGCAGACCTTACCCCTACCTCTTGGAGGTAGAGAGGTTTCCGTAAGACCCTCCGCTCAAGTGATGCAAATCAAAGTAGTAATGGAAAGGAAAAATAGCAGTGAAGAATATGACAACTAATAGGAAAGCAGTGCAGATCATATATGCAAGGGACCATAACATCAATAATATAGTGTGACAACTTAAGCATAGTAAACAACACATAATAACAGATACCAAAAACTAGAAACGACATGAATAAGGCTAATACTACGACAAACACGGTGATCTAGACTGCCACCAAGTCCTATCCTATCAAAAAGCAAGACAATGTCCAACTACTTACTAACCTTCTACCCTTATCCGCAACCTCTATACCTTCTTATCTACGATGTCCTCGGTAAGCTAAAGATGCGCCATATCCTGTCTAATCACCTCTCCTCAATATTTTTTCAGTCTACCTCTGCTTCTCCTCATACCCACTATAGTCAACCTCTCACACCTCCTGACTAGGACATTTACACATCCTCTCTACCATCTCAGCCTCTCTTCATTCATCTTGTCCACCATGGAAACAACTCTCACTTTGTCATAGATATCCTTAATCATAATTCTATCGCTCCTAGTGTGCCTATACATCTATCTTAACATCATTTCCGCCACTTGCATCTTCTGAACATGAGAGTTCTTGATTGGCCAACAATCTGTCCCATACAACAAAGCCGGTCTAACCACCACTCTATAAAACTTACCTTTAAATTTTGGTGGTACCTTTTTATCACATAAGACTCTGGATGCAAGCCTCTATTTCGTCCACGCCGCACCAGTACGATGTGTGACATCATCATCGATCTCCCTATTTCTTTGGATCAAACACCCAAGATATTTAAAGTTCTCTCTTGGAGACAACTTGTGTATCAAGTCTCACTTCCACGCAGACCTCATGCGTTCACATCACTAGATTTACATTCCAAATACTCTATTTTGGTTCTGCTCAACTTGAACCTTTAGATTCTATAGTTTGTCTTCACACCTCCAACCTAGCATTAACTTCGTCGTGAGTCTCCTCAATCAAAACAATGGCATCTCCCCCTGAATATGCTGCGTCAATTCATCCCACCGAGGCAAATAGAAACGGGTCAAACATTAATTCCTGGTGCAACTCCATCTTGATTGAGAAGTGCTTCGAGTCTCTTCCCACTATTCTTACCCAAGTCTTGGCTCCATCATTCATGTCCTTCACCATCCCAATGTGAGCCACCGAAACGCCTTTAACCTCCATGCATCTCCATAGAACTTCTTTCTAGACCTTGTCATAGGTTTTTTCTAGATCAATGAACACTATATGTAAGTCCCTCTTTCTCTCCCTATATTTCTCAACCATTCTCCTGACATGAATTCAAACTGATTCTCAAAAATGGAGACACCCGTCCTCACCCTCATCTCCACCACCCTCTCTCAAACTTTTATAGTGTGACTTAGCAACTTGATACCACTGTTATTGCAGTGCCGGATATCACCCTTGTTCGTATACAATTGAATCATTATACTCCACCTCCATTCGTCACTTAAAAATGACATTAAACAACTCAGTCAACCACTCCATATCTGCCTTGTCTGTGTTCTTCCAAAACTCCACTGGAATCTCATCTGGTCCGGTCACTCTACCCTTGCTCATCCTACGCATAACACCTTTAACCTCCTCGACCTTAATTCACCTACAGTAACCAAAATCCCAATCCTGCAGACTCTTTGAGTTCTCCAAATCGCCCAACCAAATGTCCTTGTCCCCTTCTTTGTTTAAGAGTTTATGAAAGTATGTTTCCCATCTTCATTTAATGTGAGCATCTTCCACAAGCACTTTGCCTTACCTCATCTTTGATGCACTTCACTTGATCTAGGTCCCCAACCTTCCTCTCTCTCGCCTTTTATAACTTCTTATTTCCGACTTTGTCCCCTAGTTCGACATACAAGCATTCGAAAGCCACCAGTTTTGCCGCAGTAACAGCTAACTTCACCTCCATCTTCTTTGCCTTATATCTTTTTGTATTCTTTCACTTCTCAAATTTGAAATGACATGACTTGGACCCTACACAACTAAGTGAACAATATCAAATAAAGATTAGGCCCTGTTATTAGTTCTTGGAAAAGAAATATATATGAATCTTTCAAATTGGCACGACTCACGTTAAAAGAAGACAATGTGAAAAAGACTAGATACTAATGACGCAAACAATTGTGCACTTCTCCTATTCATTTGACTATATTTTGCAAACTAAGATGATTGAAGGAGCAAAGAAAGAGAAAAGGTTCTTATTACCATTCCTTATTTTTAGTATGGCAAGGTTGAGGCTTGATTAGAGAATCAAATGAACTACCCATTTGAATGGTAAGGTTCTTATTACCATTCCTTATTTTTAGAATGGTAAGGTCGTATTGCTTGTCTTGCTACACATGCAATGTGACCCATGGGATAATCATAACATTTGGAAATAGGAGGGAAGAATGATGGTGTTTTCTCCATCAAGTCGCATTACGAGAAGCTACTAAAGACAAGATTGACTTTCCATATAGCGTCTTAGGGTGCCAAAAAAGCTTGTGTCTTTACTTGGCTAGCAGCTAGAGACGTCAAAATGACGGGAAGAGGAAAATCACATTGTTAGCTGGTGTTTCACGTGCAAAGTTTCATGTGAAGACACAGACCACCTTCTTCTACATTGTCGGGCCGCTTTGAGATTATGGTGGAAATCATGACATGGTTTGAAAATTATTGACTGATGCCTGGAATAGTGAAAGGACTTATGCCTAGTTGGAGATGTGGAAGAAGCAGAAGAATAGGTCTAGAGCTCTAATGTGGCTTGTTTGACAGAAAGAAATGACAGAATTTTCTGATAACTCATTGATTATCTATATTATGCTAAAACCATGAACTCCCTAACTTAAAAGTTAAATTAACTAAATACACTTATAAATAATTAAATACCTTAAACGGCCTAAATAATCTAATTAAAAGTCCTCACTGAATTACCTTCACAAGTCACAACTCTTCACACTTAACCAAATCTGTCACTCTCCAAAGGTTTGGAATAATTTTTTACAACCACGCCATAAAAAAATGAAGGGCATGAAAAAGTGCTTACTTTTGGCAAAGAAAAATACAAAGAAAAAAGAGATCTCAGATTTCTTTTAGATGAGAATATATTTAGTATAATAAAATTTAAAACCTCTAGATTTGAGATCTCAATATGTTGAGAGCAACAGGATTTACAAAGCAAATTATATTAATTTACGACGCGTGCAAACAAATGAAATGAAGAGGCACATAGCCCTATCCATATATCATGGAGAAAGTGACAATAAATTGGGTTCTACTTTTTCTACTCATTCTTAAATTTTTCTGCCCTATGTGATTTATAAAATGAAAAATCTACAAATATAACGGTAGATAATTATTATTTGATGATTTCATACTGTATATCTTGAATTATATACATGATCAAGAGTTACATGTGCTTGAAGATATTTTGTTTTTCTTTTGACCAAATAAAAATGTTTAATGGATATACAATTTGGTAGCATGCATGATTTGAAAGATTGTTTTCAAGGTTATAAAACATGAAATAGACTTACATTAATACTTGATAATTACCTTGAGATCACGAAAATGATATACACGAGTACTTTTCTTGAGTGGATAAATCAATTTTAAAAGTTGTATTGGTAATTTGAGATACATGAAAATACTTCTTATTATTGGTATATTGTTTAGAATTTTATTAAAAGTTGAAAGATCTTTATATGTATTTTGATATTCTTTAATGAGAAGAATAAGATATTAATATTATCATTATTATACTTAGCAACAATAAAATATAGAGTTACCCACGTATGTATATGATACTTGAAATATTTAAAAATATGGGGTGCTTGACTTATGATTAGGGTGTGTTTGATATGAAGGAATATGTTTTTAGAAGATATTTTTTAGAAAAATAAGTGGGTTTGTTACTTATTTTGTTTGTTTTTGGTAAGTAAAAAGAATATTATTTTAAAAATATTTGTATACAATCTAAACAATCACTAAGGAAGGTGGAGCTGAAGATAAGGTGTGTTTGAGGGTGGGGAAGACACAATCATTATGAAATGCCACTTGTGAAACTTCTTTTTTTCTTCCACCATGGAAGTCATTTTTCTCATTTTTGAGGAAATTATTTTTTTGGAGAAAAAGTTCTTAAAAACTTTTGACCAATCGAACATGAAAAAATTACGAAGTATTTTTTGAAAAATATTTTCCTCCCCATCAAACACAACCTAAAAGGTTATATAGGGTGCTTCACATTCCCTCTAACTTTATCCCATACTTTATTTCTCTCCAAAATAATTAGTTGAGGAGAGAATCTCTCTTCTAAAGACGTGATTTACATTGCACAATCAATTTTTTTTAAAATATCTATTATTTATTTACTAAAAACACCTAGCAAAGAAAGAGAAGTGCGGACTAAATCTTCAATTTTTCATGTTCCTCAATCCCAACCCACAGGCACAATGTTTGAATCCATAGAAAACATTTTCTTCGGATTTTAAGATATCAAAGCACTCAAGAATAATTTTTTCTCTCTCAGGCACCAAACCCAATGTAACTTTTAAACACCCTTTTCTGCCCAAAAACCACCGGTGGTCCTTCTGATCACCGGAATCCCACTACTCTTTCTTCTTTTCTTCTTTTTTACACATCATCGCCTTCGTTTACCTCCGGCGACCCTTCGCCAGAAAACCCACCCGGAAAAAACCAGCCACACGCTCTCAGGCGCCACCTCTAGTACTCCAGTCCGGCGGCCACGTGCCCCACACGCCGGCGCGTGAGGACAATTCCGACCACTTTTTTTTCTTTTTTCTCTGTTCAACTGCCGGTTTACTCCTTCCCTTCCATTTCTGACCAACTGGTATTTTTTCCACTCACTTTTCTGGTTTGCTCTTTCTTTATATGGAAGCATGTCTAGAGAGAGAAGCTCCTTCTTCTCTCTAGAGTCTAGAAGTCGAGAAAACATGTATTTCAGGGAAGCTTTAACATGGCCTACATTAGATCTTGGTGGAAGATGTCGCAAGAAGGAGTCTTCGAAGGAACATAGCTTCTCGCTGTCAGAGGAGCACATTGTGAAGAGAAAAAGATTTTTGAAGTCTTGCTTGGTTGGGTCCTTTGTGAAATGGCCGGGCTCTCCGGAAGCTATCAGGAATTGGGCAGCTGAGGGATGGGGAGTGATTGAGGGACTGAAGATTACTCAGCTGAATGATACCCAATTCTTGTTTTGTTTTGTGAACGAGGATCTAGCTGTGAAGATCCTTAATGAAGGCAGACGGTGGTTTGATAACAACTTTATGCATCTGGAGAGGTAGAAGGAGAATGTTGGTTGTGCTGATCCTAGGTCCTCTGGCGATATAAGGATAGTAAACTTGGTCGGCCTTCCGGTGCATCTTTGGTGTGTTGATCTATTTAGAAAGGTTGGGGATCTAATTTTTTTCTTCTTAGATCGAATTAGAACAAAACAGATTCATTCAGTGACTTTCACAACAATCGGAATTTGACCTCCTGTGCCTGTGAATTAAAGAAAGGAGGAGGTCAATCAAAAAGAGATGATAATGTTAATTAATCAAAGGTCCAACTAATCACCGGTGGATTCGTGATTCATCATACGCAGCTTGCATGATTTGTCTTCGGTGAGAATCTTGGTGAGAAAAGGAGGGAAGGTTCCCGTTTCGATAGTGGTGGAAGATGGGGTGACGGGGTACAGAGTATGGTTGTCTATTGAGTTTCATCCTTCGATTCTGCAGGAGGATAGGGAGGGTAATATAGAAACAGGAAGGGAGGAGGGGAGGAGGGTTTGGAGGTGGGAGGGAAGAAGGGTGGAAGTGCGAGATCCTGCGAGGATGAAAGTTGTGGGAGAGCCTGCTATGGCAGAAAGGAAGAAGAGCAACAAGGGTTTTTTTGAATTGGGGAAAGGGAGGAAAAACCCTAGAAAAGGAAAAAGACATGATTACCCTTGGATTAGCAAACCGAGCTAGAAGGATAGATTGAACTGGTCCAAGTTGAACAGCCGACGTCGTTTCTCAGGCCAAACACAGAACATCGATGTTACGGCCATCCAAAGGCATCCTCGTCGTTCGGATTTGGGTCGTAGGGCCTGCGACTCCCATGGGTGTTCTTTATCTGCAATGGGGGTCAGATGAAGGAGACTTCCGGGGTTCCACCTCCGCCAACTGATCGGAAATGTTGTTCCGACGACAAGAGTACTGCTAGTACAACACTATGTGAAGGTTGTCTAGGCCGGATTACGGCCGATGGGGTAGTTGGGAGCTCGGGTGACCTTGTTCTGGCAGGCCGTGGGGTTGCAAAAGCTGTTGAGGCTGCACTGGCATAGGAAACGGCCCCTGTTCACGCCGGAAAGGCTCAATTAATACCATCTGATACTGAAGTTTTCTGTTCTATTGAGGGAAGAGTCTGTGGGAGTTGTAGCAATTCCATTTCTGATGGTCCTACAGGGGTTGGGGTCGCTATGCAAGAATTACAGCAGATTGACAGCTTTCCTAGTGGGGATGAGGGCATTCACGGACCTGATGCTCGAATTTCAACTGGTGATGAACATGGAAAAGGTCCTTCTAGTTGGGTGGGCGAAAAAATTTCTTATATTTGGGGAGGTGTTGGGGGTCTCCTTTGAGGGGAAAGCGGAGAGGGTATTAGACCTTCTCAAAGATATTGAAAAAAAAAGCAAACGGGAGTAGAGAAACGTAGAGCGATGATCCTGGGAAAGGGACGATAAGGAGTGCGGGGAAGGCAAAAGAGAGAGAAGGGTACGATGGTGGTGTATGCGAGAAGAGGTAGAAGCAAGGGAAGGAGGGGAACTTCGAGGGAGAAGAGTGTCGGACTATTCTCCTATATTGTTGGATGGTAGCAGAGGAAGACGAACGAGATTTTTTTTCAGATTCGAGAACAAGTGGTTGCGAGTTGCGGACTTCGAAGATAGAGTCGCTGGTTGGTGGAGCAGTTATTCGGTGGAGGGGAAGTCATCTTATAGGCTTGCCAAGAAGCTGAAATTACTTAAACAAGATTTCAGAGTGTGGAATAAAGAGGTTTTTAGGAGGGTAGAGGTGAAGATGAGGGAGATTATGCATGAAGTGGGGGAGCTAGAGAGGGTGGAAGTAGGGAGGGAGAAGAATAGGAAAGAAGGGTTAAAAGGGGAGTTAGCTGCTTTGGCTTTGGCTCAGGAGATAAGTTGGAGGCAAAAATCGAGAGCATTATGGTTAGAGGAGGGGGATTCCAACACAATTTTTTCACAGAATAGCCGTCGCGAATAGAAGGAACTTCATTGAGTCGTTGGAGGTTAATGGGGTGGTGCATGCGGGAGAGGAGGAAATAGAAGGGGCCATTATAGATTTTTACAAGCGCCTGTTCAAAGAAAAAACACATTGGAGGCCTGCTCTGAGGGGAGTAGGTTTCAGTCACATTGGAGAAGGGGAGTGTGAGTGACTGGAGAGGGCTATTGAAGAGGAGGAGGTGAAATGGGCAATGGAGAGCTCTGCGGAGACAAAGCTCCTGGTCCTGATGGTTTCTCCTTGACTTTCTTTCAGCAGTGTTGGAGCACGGTCAAAACTGATGTGATGGATACTATTGTTGAGTTCCAGGAGAGTGGCGAATTCGAAAATAGCTTAAATGCTTCGTATATTGTCATTATTCCCAAGCGGGAGGGCGCCTCGAGCATGAAGGATTACAGACCTATTAGTCTAGTGGGAAGCATTTATAAGATCATTTCTAAGGTGCTTTCCATCAGACTTAAGAAGGTGTTGGACGAGACTGTTTCTACTTCACAAAATGCTTTTGTGGAGGGTAGACAAATTTTAGATGCAGCTTTGGTGGCGAATGAAGTGGTGGATTCGAGAAGAAAGCTAGGAATGTCGGGCGTGTTGTGCAAACTTGACCTTAAGAAGGCCTATGACCATGTGAACTGGAATTTCCTTGATTTCATAATGCTTCAAATGGGATTTGGGGATAAATGGAGAAAATGGATCAAATTTTGCATCTCTTTAGTGAAATTCTCAGTGCTAATAAATGGTAATCCTTGTGGCTTCTTTGGGAGTTTGAGGGGTTTGAGACAAGGAGATCCCCTTTCTCCGAATTTGTTCATTTTAGTCATGGAAGCTTTGAGCAGGATGATGGAGAGAGCTGTCATGGGAGGCTACATAAAGGGCTTTAATGCAGCAATTAGGGGCAGGGGGGGACAGTTTCTGTCTCTCATTTGTTGTTTGCGGATGACACATTGGCTTTTTGTGATGCAGTTGCGTCCCAACTGGATTATTTACGTCAGGTACTCTTATGGTTCCAAGTAGTTTCAGGGCTCAAAATCAATTTGAGGAAGTTTGAGATTATACCAGTCGGGGAGGTGGACAATATTCTAACACTCGCTCAAGTTGTGAATTGCATGGTTGGAGCTCTTCCGACTACATATCTGTGATTGTCGTTGGGAGCCGCAAACAAGGATCAAAGGGTGTGGAATCCGGTTCTTTAGAGGGTTGAGAAGAGATTAGCAGGTTGGCAGAAAAGATATTTGTCCAAAGGCGGGAAGGAAGTGTTTATCAAGAACACCTTATCGAGTATTCCCACTTATTTTATTTCTTTTCATGCTCCATCTTCAATCACAGTCAAGCTGGAAAAGTTACAAAGAAACTTCCTTTGGGATGCGGCAGATGGGGCTAGGAAGTTTCACCTTGTACGGTGGAAAAACGTCACTTCTCCAAAAAAATGGGGAGGTCTAGGCATTAAAGACCTAGCGGTCTTCAACAAAGCCCTGTTAGGAAAATGGCTTTGGAGATTCGGGAGGAAAGTACAAGCCTTTTGGAGAGGGGTGATAGTGGATAAGTATAGGGTGATGGAATGAGGTTGGAGAACCAGAAATGTCAATATGCCTAATGGGTGCAGTCTGTGGAGGAATATTTTGAAGGGATGGGATGAGGTTAATGCTAACATCTCATTCAAGGTAGGAAATGAAAGAAGGGTCAGTTTCTGGAGCCATAGATGGTGCGGGGAGATATTATTGAAAGATGAATTCCAAACTCTGTTCAGAATTTCTTGTCAAGATAATTTGATGATAGACCAAATTAGAAAGACTCAAGGAGGAGAGAAATTTCAAAGGTTGGTGGCCTTGCTTCATAGGCAAGTCATACTGGTTGATAACCCTGATGGTCTGAGGTGGAGGGCAGGAAACAACGGAGTTTTCTCTGTTAAATCCTTTTATGAGAAACTTTTGATGAGAGAGGAGATTCAATTCCCACATAGTGCAGTATGGGTTCCACGGGTGAAGGAAGTTCTTTTTTTTCTCATGGCTGGTTGCTAGAGGGGCGATTCTGACGGCGGAAAATCTGAGAAAGAGGAAGATTATAAGCATCATTTGATGTTTCATGTGCAAGGAAGCGGGCGAGGAAGTCAATCATCTCCTCCTACACTGTAATATTACAATGAGACTATGGTGGGTTATGTTTAGCTAGTCTAGAACGGCTTGGGTAATGCCAAAAACCATGAAAGAATTGATGTTTTGTTGGAGGAGCGGATGAGGAAGGAGAAGACATAGAGCCTGGAACTTGATTCCTCTTGCGCTAATGTGGGTTGTGTGGAGAGAGAAATAGGAGAGCTTTTAAGGGGCTAGAGTCGAGTTTTACCAAACTCAGGAGTAGTCTTCGGTCCCTTATTTTCTTTTGGTGTAATCACAAAGTACCGTGTTGTATAGATGAATGGGTTGACTTTGTAGAAAATCATGTATTTTTGTAGATTCTCTGCTTTTTGGTGATACTCTTGTAAATGGTCATAGTTTTGACTTTGTTTATGAATGAAATACCTTTACCTGATCAAAAAAAGAAGAAAGAGAAGTCAGATGATTGCTCCCTCTCGTGCCATTTAATCTCCTCCTTAAAAATCAAATTTCACATTTTCTCCTCACTTTTGATCTTCTTTATTAACTCTTCGTTCCGCCTTTAAATTATGGTGGGTGAGAAATCGGCAAAATTAATTTAACTTATCCAAATAAAATATTTCAGCTTGGATTTACTTCACTATTATTTTGGGTGTTTTTAGTGCTCTTAAATTTATTTGAATTGACAATTACACTGGCCTTGAAAAATTCTTCATCAATGTTGTTTTCATCGTATCATATAGCCATAAGGTGGGTATTATGTAATAACTTCATCTTTTTTGCCTCTATCCTTTTTTTCCTTGATTGATTATTTGGGTTTAGATATATATTGTCTAAACAGAAATTGTTCCTATTTGAAATCCAATTTGCTTTGAAAAATTGACATATGAGGAGTTTTTTTTGAAACTGTTAACTTTGAATTGACATATGATGAGTTAGAACAGAAAAAGAAATAGTTTTCAAAAACAGAATTAAAATGAAAAATAAATACTCGGTGTGAGTCGTGCTATTCTAATTTTACTTATTTGAGAGTAATTTAAATTTCGTAGTTTTCTGATATAAGACTGAGTTTCCACATCTTCCTTGTTTGCATACTCTTTGTAACCATTCATTCAAATATTTTACGCTTCAAATTCGATCTAGAGGACATAGTACATATGTGTGTGTCTAGATAGAATAAATACATAAACTTTAATGGTTATAAATAGATCGAGAGGAACAAATTATGAGGATAGTGGGGAGTAAGGGTGAAAAATTAGAAGTAAATATCCATGAGTTAGTCTTGTCTATTACTTATTCCATTTTCAAATGTTCGTCTCTGCATGCTAAGGGTGGGGAGAAATCAAAATTTATACTAATAATCATGACAAACTAATAATTTATTTCAAGTTAAAGCAACTTATCAAAAAAATCAAAGCAATATATGATATATCAATAGTTTGTTATTATTTTTTCAGTGTCGATATTATTTTCAAATCATGCTCTTACAACAAACTAATCAATCCAATTAATATTTTTTATTTTTTCTACATATGTACTTGATGTTTTATACTATCACTTAAGATAAAGGAGTTAAAAGATCTCGCAAAATAATAAAACTATTTCATATATATAAGGACATTATGAGACTTATCACTCATGAGTGTTACTTTTATAATGTACTATTAAACTATGATATATTATGCAAAATGGTTATAATTTAAAGATAGTTAAAATTTAGTTGGGTTTTGAGTTTTTTCACACTAAGTTTTTCCTATTTTCTATATGTTTGATTATTCAACTTCATAGGTTCAAATGATATATAATCAGCTTGACCTCGACAAACAAATCACCCAAGATCCATAGTGATTCTACATAAAAACTTTTACTTTCATCTTTCACGTGAAATTAGATATTGAAAACTTTAATTTAATAAAATTTATATTATTTTATAAAGCATACCACATAACTCAACACACACGTGCAACGTACGTGCCGAGAGATTATTAACATTCAAAAACTTATAGATCCAATGTCACGTTCAGCAAAGATTTATGATGTGTATGGGATGGGAGTCTAAATGGCCTTATTTGAGTTATTTCTATCTATTATTTGGAGATTTATAATTCTACCGTTTTATTGGGTGGAATTTCAATGAATTAGATTTATAAGAACCGCAAACTTCTTGCGTTTGAGTCCAAAATGAATCATTTAGAATTGAAGGTGTAGAATTGTACTTTAAAAAATTGAGGAGTGGCCTCTTATTTCTTTTGGTGCACTCATAATGCCCCGCTTTGTATAGAAGATTGGGTGTCTTCAGTGGAAAGCCATCTCTTGCTTTTGAGTCCAAAATAAATCATTTAGAATTGAAGGTGTAGATTGTATTTTGTACAATTGAGGAGTAGCCTCTTATTTCTTTTGGTGCACTTATAAGGTCCCGTTTTGCATAGATGATCGGGTTCTTTGGTGCAAAACCATCTCTTTTTGTAGGTTTTGTAACTTTGGTTATACATCTTGTATATGGTTTTTGCCCACTCTTTACTGAAATTATTACCTTACTAAAAAGAGAATGGAAAGGTTGTATAAATGACTCACAAAGATTATGCCAAAAATTACATATAATATGTTCCTTAGGATTCTTAACAATTGTGCATCAACTATTCTCCAACTAACCTCCAGCAACAACTTAGCATTCTTAACTAAGAGAACCTCGGCCCCACGAACCATAGTTTGCCTGAAGCAGATCAGTGATACATAATGATTACTACCTGTAGTTTTACATTGATAGTACTAGGAGAAATCAAAATGGATAGAAACACAGTTTTTTTCCATTGGATTAGTCGAAACAACTTAGCAGCAAAACTAATCGGAAATTCATCAAAGAAATTGAAACTTCTGTGAAGGATGACAGAGTCTACAAATACTAAGGAGTACTTGAAGAGAATAGGTGAATAATCCAAAGCTTGATTATTCTCTCAAGCTTGGTTGAAAATATATTAATTGCAAGTAGTATAACTTTGGTAAACAGAGAACTACTGGTTCTAGGCAAGTTTAGATCTAATCTAGGCATAAATATACTAATTGAATAAAACCTAAGTAATGTAAATCATGTAATAATCTCAAAAAAACTAATATAATCACCCATCATGACCTTACAATGTACAAAAAGAAGATGGATAAACCCAAGTTTGTCACCATACGTTAGCATAGAATTCAAACACAATAATTAAAATGCATCAAAAACATTATGACAGACATCATTAATCTGCAAGTTTGACATAATTGCAGCCCCCATTATCTCCCTGCCAAAAATAAAAAAAGAAGAACAAGGAAAATTTGATAACTTAACCAAGATACTCAAATAACTTAGTCCGTCCCAATTTTGTCCAGAATCAAGATGCAATTGTTTCACTACCAGTACAATCCTCTTTGCTGTCAGAATAATTTCATCAAATTTAAGGAACATCAGAGATTACTATTGAGTGTGCTGCGTATCCACCCCAATACAACTTTTCTAACAATAAGTTGCGTGCCCTCTTTAAAAAGTTTCCCTACCCCGTTTGGCTAAGGTTTTGACGAACTCCGCCCCGCTTCCTGCGTGTTCGGAAACCCAACCTAACGTGCGGCCCCCAAACATGTAATTGAGGAGAAGCATTTGGATCTTTCGTATGCCAAAATAGAAAGTGAACGGAGAGTAGAAGAATCTATTGAGCTCTGACCTTTCGCTTGAGAATCTGAGCGGCAAAAAATTCGACTTCAAAGTCAGAAACAAATTGCTGGTGATAATTGGATGTCAGGATCGACGTGGCGACTTCCCAAGCAGCATCGGTCTGCTGAAACTGTACTAACCATTGATTAGCAGCAACACGGTTGCACGATTGGCTATCGTGATTTAGCACGTGAACAGCTTGCGCGACCTTCGTTTGCAGCTCCATTTGTCTTCGTCTCCAACTCTAAGAAAGCAACGGACATGACTCAATCATCAAAAACCAACGGCGAGACAACGATACCTAAAAGGGTCACTAGTCTCGGAAGCTCAAAGCCCTTAAGTGGAGAAAAAAAGTAATGCGGTATTAGGTGTAGACTATCTACTTAACTTTTATCGCAGCTTTGTGTATTAGGGCGATTTTTTTAAAATTATATTTTTAAAATTCCTAAATATAATGATTTGCATAATACATGCAGTTTTATTGAATGTATAACTATTTTTTAAAAGATAAATTTTTAGTCATCTTAAAATTTTTAAATATTAATATTTTTATATATTTAAAATAAGAAAATATTTAATGCATAAAATTTGATTAATTTTTTAAAATTTTTAATATTAAAAAATTAATTAAATAATTATATTGTCAAATGTGAACTTATTTTTAAAATGGTAAAAGAAATGGTATTTTTCTATGCGGTATTATACTTTAATTATTTAGTAATAACTTAATTTTAAACTATCATTTTACCTTTTATGAAATGATTTCAAGTTTTCACCTCAATTTTTCTCTCTTAATCTGTGTGTTTAGTCAAACACCTTTACGTAAATTAAAATATAAGAAGTAGTATAGATTTAACTAAAGAGAGTAAATAACAAGAATATTCGATTAATTGAGACAAAACAGTATGTTGTATTTCTATATTTTTCTCTTTTTTTCGATTATACAATATCTTTAAAAAAAAAACAAATAGCCTTCGACGAATGCGATTTATATATTGCATAAGACATTTATGCATTTTCAAATTGCATGTAGTAATGCGATTTACATGTTGCATACTTTGATACCGCACATATGATGATATTTATAAATCATTTTTTCACTGTGTGTATAAATCATGTTTTACTAAAGATTTATAATTTTGTTCCACCAATGCATATATAAATCGTGTTGATCAAAGTAATTTATAAGTTTATATAAGGTTAAAAATTTAACAATTTTAAAATCCTGAAAATTAAGACTCCTTATCTAGAAAAACACGATTTGTTCAAATCAGGAAAGATTTGACAAGCAAAATTTTAGTCAATTTTTAAGTACTAAATGTTATGAGTTCTTATATTTACAAATAAGTAAAGATATAATAGTTACAATTTTAATTAATTTTAAAGTCCCTAATATTAGAATGATAATTAAATAATAATTTATTAATAAAAATAGTAAATCGCAATTTTATCTATTATAGAGTGTTTTAATGATTTGTTAAAAGTTCAATCAATAATTCCAAAGGTCTTCGTGCTTTTAATATAGTATAAATAGATAAATGTAGAATAATTTTTTAAATATTAATATTTTCTTTATTTTTCAAATAAGAAAGGATTTAATACATAAAATTTAGTTAAATCTAAAATTATAGATATTAGAAAAATAATTAAACAACTATTTTGCCAAGTGATAAACTCTATTTTTAATAGGATAAAAAGTGAATGATATTTTGTTGTGAAACTTCGTATTTTAAATATTTAGTAATAACTTAATTTTGAACTATTTATTTTACCCTTTATGAGATGATTTCAGTTCAATCTCCCCCCCCCCCCCCTTCCTCTCAATCAATGTGTCTAGTCAAGCAACTTCACATAAATTAAAATGAAAAAAATAGTGTAGATTTAACTAAAGAGAGTGAATAACAAAAATATTTGATTAATTGAAAAAATTTAAAATATGTTATGTTTCTATTTTTTTTGTCTGATTATACAATTCTTTTCTTTTAAAAAAAAGAAGAAGAAGGAATTCAATGTATCAACTCATAATTTTATTACACTCTCTGATTTATTTTTCTTGTACTTAGTTTAATAAATAAAGAATTGATATAAGTCAACAGAATTATAATTGATTTAAAAGTCTTAAATGTTAGGACTTTTAACATAATTCAAATAAGGAAAGATTTAAGAAGCAAAATTTTAGTCAATTTTAAAATACTAAATATTAGGGGTTCTTACCTTTTACAAAAAAGTAAAGATTTAGTAGCTATAACCTTTAATTCATTTCAAAGTCCTAAATATTAGGATAATAATTATTAAAGAAAAATAGTAATGACAATTTTATTTATTATAGAGTCTTTTAATGAAGGGCAAAAAGTTCAATCAATTAATATAATATAGATTATTACTCTTTTAATTTTAACTTTTTTATCATTCTTTTTTTAACTTAAGTTCCAATATGTGGTATGTACAAAAATATCTTTTAATTTTATGACCTTAAATATATCCTATAGAATATTGTAATGTATAAAAATATCTTTTCTATAATTTATTTAAAAGGATTTTTTTTTAAATTTAATAATTTTTTATTTTCAATATCATACCTCGTATATTTAAGATCACTAGTCTTAGTGCATGCGAATCGCGTGTGTCCTTCATATTAATAAAAATAATTTTTACAAAATAACATAAATAATATTTAAAAGATGTATTTGTGAAACAATATGAGAATCTAGAAAGATACTTATGAATTTCAAATTGATAAATGATTATGTGATTACATTTCAGTTTAGCTTCTGCTCAGTTAGGTCGGTTATTTCAATATATATTAGTGTCATGCTAGTAGCATGGGTTACTTTGGAGCCACTTGTGGTTCAAAGTACTATGTCATATCCAGGGTATAGACTCAAATTGTGAAAATTTTGAAATCAGAGCCTCGGGTTTAAGGTGTTTGGAAGAAGCATTAAATAGAGTCTTTTTCATGTATGTGAAGTGCGCCACACTTATGTAGAAGAGGCTGCAAAACGTTCTTAGAAAAAAATTCCTTAGGCTGCAAAACGTTCTTAGAAATATTTTCCTTCTTTCATGTTCAGTATCATGCGACAGAGTCCAACTCTCTTTCCCCTTCTAACTTATGCTCTTCATGCTTACAGAAAATGCCTCTCAGAAGAGCTAACGGATGAAGGAATGAAAATCAGCCAGCACCACCAGCAGCCCTAGAGCCTGTGAATAATCAGGTCATAAATGCATAATTTAGGGCTGCTTTTTAGATGTTGGCACAAGCTATAACTGCTCAAGTTAACCAAGAGGCAGTTGCCCTTGTGAATCCGAATGAAAATGTGACGGTTACTAGGGTTCAAGACTTCACCAAAATAAACCCCCACGAGTTCCACAGTTCGAAGGTGTCACACCCCAACTTGGGGAGGCATGACTGGCACTTGGTGCCACTCTTGATACGAGCACATGTAGCGACCAAATATAAAATATAGGCCAGAACCACTAAGGTTCGACAACTCGACATCCCACCAGATGCGTATAAAGGATATAGGCAATAAAAAGACAATAAATAATGGCTGACTAGGCCTGCCAAAAAACCAAATGAAAAATACAAGGGTAACCACCACCCTTCAACCCATCTACCAGCCTCTAATGAGTTAAAACGATCTTACTGATCGGGACCTTATATATACTTAAAAATCAAAAGGGCACCTCCGAACAAACTAGAGTGTACCGACGTCAATTGAAACTCAGCTCAAGCACAGGGACCTCGATCAACCTGACGATCAAGACTTGCAGGCATGAATGCAGGGTCCCGACTAGGGCGTCAGTACACCATGTACTAAGTATGAAAGGCCACAATAAGACAAGAGTCCAGAGTCGATAAACAGCTAACAAGAGATAGAAAGATAACCTCAGAAACCCACCTGACAACCCACATAGTGTTAATTAATAATGCAAGGATAATCACATCAAACAATATCAACAATCGAGCATTTTCGAACCCTCTCTTGGCTGTGCATAGTTAGTAGAGCTCATTACATCCGAGAGAACCAATCATGATCTCAAAAGGCTCAAAACAAACATATACGGCACTGTGGAGGCATTGTACCTCCCCATAAGTCTTGCATGTCTCAGAAAGGTCCCATTGGAGGCAAACTCAACTCAATCATACATCAATTTTTCTATCCCTTAGACTAACTCTACGGCTGGACCCACTCTCAACGTGGGGTATCCACGAATTACAAGGGCCTCACCACACACACAAAATCACAAAATCACAAAATCACAAAATTCAAAATCAACATTCATATATAAAGGTCTTAGGCAACCCCCATCCGAAGTCAACTGACACTTGACACAAGCCAATTCTAAGGGTTGTTCGACTCGACGACGTGCTAACCGACACACGAATCTAACCCAACCTTACGACAACACATATACACATATAATACACAACCAGTAGCTCAACCAAGAGTATACCAACATGTTCTCAAGACACCACAAAGCAACGCATATTCGCGACAACAATATTAGCTCAAACCTTATGGAAATCATGCCGAAAAAGGGAAGAAACGACCTAACCATACCTTGGAATCCAAAGAATGATGGACAACCAAACTTCCACTCCTTAAACTCACCAAGATACTACCTAAGAGCAATTTAAACAACCAGAAACAAGCTGCTACAAGAATCGGACAAGAGAAACAACATGAAACAACGTTTACTAGCTAGATCTTAAGAATTCGACGACGAGAAAACTAAGGCGACAACCTACCATCACCAACAACTTCAAAACCAACCTTAGAACACTAACAATTAATATGGAAGAAAGTTTACCAAGCAACTCCACGAAACAACCACAAGGAAACTTGAAAATAACGTCGCTACACGAGTTCTATGGTGAATTCTAGATTCCCGATGCCAAAACTCACTTGAATTTAGTAACGCCACTCAGTTATTTTAATATATGTTAGTGCCATGATAGTACCATGGGTTAGCTTGGATCCACTTGTGGTTCTAAGTATAGTGTTGCATCAAAGGTATAAACTCGGGCCGTGACAAAAAGTGGCCAACCATGCCCCTAAAAAAATCGCAAGGCAAAAGAAAAAATCTCAAGGCATTATTTTAGCACAAGTTATGCCTCATGTCATAAGTTCACACAGTTTATACATCAGGGGCATAAATTCAGTAACATGTCATAAGTTTAACAGCATGAATCTGTGTCTTGGGGCATAAATTTCAATAGTATGAACTTGTGCGGGCCGAAGTTCAGCAGCATGAACTTGTGCCTGGGGGCGGAAGTTCAGTAGCACAAACTTGTATCCTAGGTAGAAATTCAGCAACATGGTAGAAGTTCAACAACATTAACTTGTGCTTAGGGGGCCGAAGTTCAGCAACATGAATTTATGCCTTGGGGCATAAGTTTAGCAACATGAACTTGTGCCTGGGTTAGAAATTCAACAACATTAATTTGTAACTTAGGTATAAACTCAGCAACATTAACTTGTGCCTTCTAGGGCTGCCCTGTGTTTGATGAGTTTTTTTTTAATATTAAGAATAAAGGTATGCGTTGCAAATCAAATAACACTTAATTTATGCCTCTAGACAAATATTCAAATGTTTGCCAAAAAAAATAAGTCATAATTAAGGATATTTTGGACATAAAATCTTCACTAAATAAGTTGCAAGAGTACAAATTAAAGATCACCAATTTGAGGGACAAAAATTAACAGCCAATATAAAATTATCTTGTAACCAACCTACAGAATATTAGTCGGGTTGGACGGGACATCAAATTTTGAATCATATTTGACACCCCTAATCTACAATATATCTATACTATATATACTAAAAGCACGAAGGTCTTTAGAAATACTGATTGAACTTTTTGGTCTTTATATATTTTGCAATAAACAAAATTGTCATTTTTTTAAAAATAATGATCATTTAATTATATCCTAGTATTTAGGACTTTAAAATCAATTAAAGTTATAACTATTAAATCTTTATAAATAAAATTATCATTTACTATTTTTCTTAAATTATTATCATTTAGTTATTATCCTGATATTTAGGGATTTGAACTTAATTAAAGTTATAGCTATTAAATATTTGCTAGTAATTGATGAAATTTTATTTCTTAAATCTTCCGTTATTTGAACTATATTAAAAGTCCTAATATTTAAGACTTTAAAATCAATTATAATTTTGTTAACTTATATCTTATATAATTGAAAAAAAAAATAGAAATATAATATATTTACTTCAATTAATTGGACGCTCTTGTTATTCACTTTCTTTAATTAAACCTACATTATTCCTTTTGTTTCAATTTATGTGAAGGTGTTTGACTAGACGGATTAAGAAAAAGAGAAAAATTTGAGCTAAAATCATCTCATAAAACATAAAATAATAAGTATAAATTAAGTTATTACTAAATATTTAAAGTACGAAACCTCCTAGCAAATTTTTTTTAATCCTTTTAAAAATAGAGTTCACACTTAACAAAATAGTTATTTAATTACTTTTTTAATATCTAGAATTCTAAAATTAACTAAATTTTATGTATTAAATCCTTCCTTATTTGAAATATATAGAAAAATATTAATATTTAGAAATTAAAGGTGATTAAGATTTTATTTTTTAAGAAATAATTACACGTTGAGTAAAATTATATTTATAATATAAATCAATCTTTCCTCTAATTTTGATGAGTTTTTCTTAGTTTGAACGACCAATTGCAAATAAGTAAATGCGTTTGTGATATGATATCGCTTTATTAGTGTCAAAATCGTTACACCCCGTAAAATTTTTGTGTTTAGGCTACGTGTGCGTGTGCTTGTTGAGAGAGTTTAGAATACGACACATGCGGGAGAAGACTCGAAGGTGGAGCATGCGAGCACGTTAACAAGGGAGCGGGAGGTCGGGGCCAGAGACAGGGCGCTATGGGCGCCATGTCGCGCACCCTTCCCCTGTGCACTGGGCGGCGCGGCACGCCTCCACCCCGGCACAATGAGGGGTGTGCCGCGAACCCCTGCCGTCGTCTCCCACTATATATTTTTTAAGTTGTGAGTTGAGGTTTCATTTAAATATTTCTCAATTAAGAGCTGCGACTTAGGAGACTACTATTACGAGGTTTTCTTCAATATAAAGTCAAATTACGCTATCAAATCATGTTTTATTGTAAATTCTTCTTGGGTAATGATTCATGTGCCTATGAAGAACGTATCTAAGAAGTTGAATCTTTGAAATTGGCCCGGTTTGACGAAGCCCTACGAAGTAGAAGCCGTAAAAATCATCTCAATTCAAGTCTAGCATGTCTACAAGTGATAGTAAGTACTTCTACCCTTTCTAATCTATAAGAATTTGTGAGATTTTGCCGGATTAAACTCATTGTAACTTGTATCATTCATAATGTTTTGCGGGTTAATGTTGCTGGCTTGCCTTCTAAATTGGAATAGTCTTGTTCCTTGACATAGGAGCTAGAATACGGAGGGATTACAAGTTCTGGATCGAAGCAGGATTAAGCAAGAATTTGGCATTTAAGGTATGTTAAGGCTAATCTCTTTCGGCAAGTATTCTCGTCGTATAGTTGATACGACTTGTACATTTGTAGTAGCTTATGATTATACACGATGTGGTTAGCTGCTACGAGATGAATTGAGGTTATAACATAGAATCCCTTGTCGATGAGGTTATACACGAATTGAATATTGCTAAAAGCGTCATAGAGATTTTCCTGTTCACTTATTTACTGTCTAGAAGGGTTGATGATGTCCTGCTGCCGTACCAAGCTTTAAAATAAAAGTAAAAAACGAACACTTTTTTCTCACCACAGAATACATTGACAGACTAATCATAATTTCTCTCTTCTTTTTTTTTTGAAATTGCTTCTCATAGCAAGTTCAAATATTAGTCCTCCAACAACCTCGAAATGTATGTTTTTATCTTTAATTAAAACGGTGATGAAAAGTGGCACAAGAAAACCAGAATTACATTGAAAAGAAAATCAACATCTTGGTATTTTATTTCTTGATTCCCATTGTAACCTGATCTTCAAAAGAGTGTTAACCGTAAGTTGTTTCAAATTTGGAGAGAAAAGGTGCTCACATGAAAATCCCACTAACCCTGAAACAAAATACCAATCTCCACTGACACAATCAGCTAAACCTGTAACTTCACTATATTTTGAAGTTGTTACTTTAGCAATCAGCAAGTGCAATAAGTTGATCAACCACAGTTGGGTCCGCAAGTGTACTAGTGTCCCCAAGCTCATCTAACTGCCTGGAAGCAATTTTCCTCAGAATTCTTCTCATTATTTTCCCACTTCTCGTCTTTGGAAGACCCGGTGCCCAATGTATCTTGTCTGGCGCTGCAAAAGCCCCAATCTGACATGTGAAATAGAAAGCTTCAGACAGTGGTAACAACTTCATGTAGTCTCAAATATAGGGAGAATGCTAGTGTTCTGCAGTAAAAAAATTTATGTTCATATCTATATATTATTATAAAAGAGGATCCTAAACCCAATGACGTGGCTCACTCACAAGCCAAAGATTGTATTTATCTAATTTCTCAGAATTTTACCAATTAATTTCCTTGTACAACACTACTCCTTTCCGTACAACATTATAAACCGCTCACCCCTAAATGCCCCTTCCTCAACACGTACAAACTCATAACACCTTTCCGCTTTTGCCCGCCAAATCCTGCCAGCCACTTAACCGCTCTCCCTGATCTCCTCACTTTCAATCGCTGCCGCTGCTGTTCATTGCAACCACACAGCCTCCACATCTGCTCAGGTATGGTCCTTTACGCCTCCCGTATCCTTTGTTCATCTTTTGCCCCGACTGTTAACTTTTTCCTTCTCTCCACCTTCTTCTTACTTTTTACTCGCATGCCTTCCTGATCAACGCATCCATAAAAACATTCCAGAAAAACCCATGAACGCTCAGTTATGGTTCTTCAAACTGCCCATACCCTTTCTTCGACATCATTCTCTTACTCATGAATAACCCATACATAGTTAACCGCCTTCAATTTCGGCTTTACAATTAAGATGCAGGCCCTATGAGTCTGATGTGGCACGCTAATATGCCAGGAATTTCTTTTACCTATTTTCTCACAGATTAGCTTTTTAAATTAACAAATACGGAAAAGAAATACTTTTCCTGTAAAAAAGAAAAACACTCACGTCTTATAAGATCCCTCTGCAACGGTGCTAGGACAAACATGGGATAAAAGAACCCTAATTTTTGTTGCGATAAAGATTCCTCCGTGCCATGGTTGTTAATGTTATCATTGTTAATCACCACAATGTACTTTCTCTTCTTTCCAGTAAATCTGTTTTCCTCTTTTTCAACTTATGCTTATGAATTTTCTGTTTCCTCGTTGCTGTTCACTAAAGATTTCTTCTCTCTGTTCGTGTTGTTTCTTACAACTTCCAACTTAAATTCCTTCATGTTTAGCAGGTTTCAACTTCCTCACGATTCCATTCTCTAAGTTCTGCCTGCAATGTGTGTGTGTCCGTATGTGTACATATATATATATATATATATATATATAACACTTTCTCTTTTGATTCTTTTAAGGTATTGATGCTTTTTCCTTGAAAACTTTATAGTGGTTGATCTGTTTTCCCTTTGATTATTGCGAATTGGTGTTTGAATCTTTAATATTATCGGACATGCCATGTTTGACTAGCTATTCATATTGTTTTTTAGTTTTCAGTTCACCAATATTTGATTGTTTATTAAGTATTGTTTTACAATTTACTCTCCTGAAACTTATCTTGAACTTGAAAGTTGCAAGATATCAGATACAAGCATGATGCCTTGAAGACAGTTTTTACTCTTATAGGAATTGAAACAACTAAAATTTCCTTCTTATTTTTTCCAAATAAGTATGTGTACCTATGTTGTTCAGTTGGACAGCTGTCATGAAACTAAAATAACTTGAAAGAAAATGAGAAAAATTGAAGCTGTTGCATAAATTATTATTTTTTGAATATATGATTTCTGAAAAATTACCAAAAAGGAAGGTACTAAAAAATGTAATATGTATGGAAACTGGTGGTACCCTATGCACAATTTATCAATTCAATAGCATTTTGTAGCTTGATATTATGAATTGCCTATGTGAATTGATGATTGTCACTTCACGTTCATATATTATTTAGGGGAATAACTGAAAATTTGAGAAAGCGATTTATATTTTAGATTATATAGGATATTTTATGAAAGGTAAAAAGAAAATATTAACATTAGTGTTTTACATGATATCATGGTTGAGATTGAGACACAGTTGAGTGATATGCATAATACCATAGTTGAAATTGAGACATAATTGAGTGATATTGTATTATGTTTCAATATGTATGCATATACTTTTTTATGTGTGAGATATGTATTGGCATTATTAAAAGCTACTTATATAACTATATTAAGCTTATAATAGGTAATTCTCTTTGCTATGTACAAAAAGCTTGACAAATTATTTTAGCCCTTTGGATGCTAATCGTGTTTAGAAGATACCTGAATAACTATTCGATACTTATTTACCAATCTGTAGAGTACAGTGATGAATTCAAAAACATGTAGTATGACTGATCTTTAAAGCATATTATGTTCCTTCTTTCAATATTTTAGGGCTTCTGGTTTTTCTCTTTGTGGTGTTTTAGAATTTGATTTAGGTTTTGAAAGAGATCTTTAATGTTGCAATTCAGCATTAAGAAGAATATCTTATTGTTTATTTACTCCTTCTAAATTGCTTTGGTTTCTTCTGCCTTCATCCATTTGAGCTAGAATTTTCTAAATTTGTAACATTCAGTAGTTTGGGAAGAATAACAGTTAGTTTTATTGACTGTAACCTGAAAATAGATCTTTTCAGCTTCTTGAAGGATCTTGAAGGTCTCTTCCCATATTTTCTAATTCATGAGGTTGCAAGGTATGTGCTCTTGTGATCTTTCAAGTGGAAAAAATTTCCGTTGCCTGAGATGTTAATAACTTTTTTGTTGAGAAAAGAATAAAGATCATTTCTATTCCAAGGTGGGGAGTTTTATTTTCCCCATCGACCTATTTTCAGAATTCAATTAAAAAAAAAAAAACAGGAAAAAGGTTGTAACTCATGCAATGCTTTTTCTGTTCTCCAGTATTTCGTTTCTCATTCTCAAAACATACTTTTTGTTCATGTATAACCTAATAATCTTTAACTGGTACCAGGTAACTCTGTCCACCAAAGTTAGGACAGATGGGAAGAAATCACCTAGTGTTTTTTGTCTCTGCTGGAATTGGTACCAAAAACTTAGGGTTCTTAACCCACTTCATTGACCACACCCTTGGGTGCAAGGTAAATGTGACACATAAATTTTGAAGGTATTTAGATGATCATTATCATTTTGTAAGTTAGTGTTCAACTGACACAGTAGAGACGAGTTGAGGTGTCTAGACGTGCATATTCAAAGTTTGAGTGTTTACTTGTCATTTGAGGCTAAGTTTGAGTGTTTGTTTATGTATTAAACTTGGCCTCAAGCCCTCAACTGACAAGTAATGTTCAAACTTTGATAGTGCATATCTAGACATCTCAACTAGCAACTAAACACTCCAACTTGTCCTCATTGTGTCTCGGGGACACCTAACACTGACGTGGTACATAAATTTTGGATATATCTAGATACTCATTTTGTGAGCTTGAGTGTTCAACTGAACACAGTGAAGACAAATTGAGGTATCTAGATGTGAACACACTTACCAAGTTGGAGTGCTTACTTGGTAAGAGATGAAAAGGGTATGGTCCCAACAACTCTGCAGTGGAAAGACAAGACTCTTAAAGCTTGAAGATTGGTGCACACATTCTTTGTAAAAGTCATAGCTTCAGTCCTATGGCTAGATTTTCTCTTCTTCTTGTTTTCATTGTCAATTAAGTTTGGAGGGTTTATTGGCAAATTTTGCCCCATTGATTGATGGTATTCAATTAGCCTGTCTAACAGAGGGAAAAGCACACAATAAACAACTGTTGGATAGCCAGAGAGAATGGAACAAACATACCTGGTTCCTAACAACCATCACAAGACTTTTTCGCAGGTCATCGCTGTATGGAACACCTTCAACCAGAGTAACAAATGCATATATCCCCTGTCCTTTAACCTTTCATTTAGACTCCAAAAGAACAGATTAGAGTAGAGAAGGGAAAACTTTATATAAACTCAGATGAGAACTAGATCATGAAAGTACCTCATGCTCAACACCAACCACAGCTGCTTCAGCACACTGATGATGTGAAACTAGAGCAGATTCCACTTCAGCTGTGCCAATGCGATGTCCACTGCATGTGTTTAAAATACTTCATACAACAAACAAGTAGACCTAAAAGTTCAACTAGCTATTAAAAATACTCCAGTTGAGTTAGCACAATTAAAGATTACTTCCAGCATAAACAACACATCAAATTTTCAAAAGTGAAAGGTACCGGTGCAGTTCCCCAAAGGAATTTCCTTGTTCCTCTTTTTCTTTCAAACTCTAATTAGGCTCTGAAAATATGAAAATTCATATGCAAACTATACCTCACATTAATCACATCATCTACTCTTCCAGTGAGCCAGTAGTAACCATCTTTGTCCCTGAAACAGAAGTTTGAACATGGACAATGGAAATCAGACAAAACTGCTTCAAGAAATCAGACGAAGGAAAACAAATAATGCCTATACATTTTCTTATGACAACGTATATAGACAACCAGGAGTCTACTTCACTGGAAAATACCTGCTGCAGCCATCACCACTGAAATAATAGCCAGGGAAGGCACTAAAGTATGTGGTTTCATATCTTTCATGATCCCCATGAAGTGTTCGGAATGCCCCAGGCCACGAGCTTTTCACACAAAGATACCCGCTGCACTCACCTTCAATCTCAACACCTTTCTCGTCCACTATTATTGGCTGCATGATTTTAAACATCATGACCATATCTTAGAGAAAGAGCAAAAACCAAATTTTAGAGGGTTTTCCTTGATCCACATTATCATGATAAATAAAGATACAAGCGCTGCATGACTACAGTATTAACTTTCCTTAGATGCATACAGTCATCATGTATTAAATATATTCAGCCATTCCCAAAGATGGTATTGCGTGGCATGAGTGACACCATCACATACTTGGTGATTGGCTTCTAGAATAATATCATTCCTACAATACCAAATGAAAGATTGGTTTCTAATCATATTTGGAGATTATTTTACTATCTTAAGTATGTACCTGGACTCCAAAGAAAGGAAAAGTAGCAGAACCAGGTTTCTGCGGCCATGCTCCTGGTAAAGGAGTAATCTAGAAGGAAATAATTAAGACTGAAGTAAGATACTAATTTTCTGTGACTGCTAATAATGATGAAATAAGCAGTAACTGAGATACCATGAAGCCACCGGTTTCTGTTTGCCACCATGTGTCAGATATGGGGCACCTTGCATCACCTACCACATTGAAAAACCACCTGCTCAAAGACCACAAAAACTTGAAGAAGGCATGTCGTGGATGTCTCATTCAGGGAAAAAGGACACAAAAAAGATCTATATGTATAGTTGACACCTCCATGCACTTGGATTGATAGGCTCACCCACACTTCCAAGCACCCGTAAAGATTTGCGTGAATATCGAGAGACATGCTGAAAAGACAAATAAACAGATATATATAAGTTATGCCACTTGTATTTGCTGATATTAAAGTTATAATCAATTTTTAAATAGCAAAAGCACGGAGATTTGCCTTTTCTTTTTGATGAAACAAGTATATTATTGATTGAATGGAAACACCCCACAGACCAGATGTATAAGTAAAGCATAAAGTTTTCATGCCAAAGCATGAATTACAATGAACGGCATCCAATCATCTGTAGTAACAAGAATATGAAAAGTGCTCTAAAAATGTCAGAAATAAAAAGGTTCCTGTAACTTGTGCAAAATGTACTTTCAATTCCTTTGAACACCCTCCTATTTCTCTCCTTTCACATAGCTCGCTTGATTGCTAAAGTTGTTATTCCCTATACTCTTCTCCTCTGGCTCCTCCTTCTGAACTTCCATCTGGATAAAACTCTTTGATGGATTCTCACATTCAACCATTCAACTCCAAACATGTTCCACATGGTGGTGCATTATAATTGGTATAAAATCGAGCAATAAAGTAGCAGATAATGAACATCTTCCTCCGCCTTCTTGCTCATAAAACACTAGCTTATGCATAGAATCCCTCTCTCTCAAATCGTCTGCTCTTAGTATTGCTCTCCATGCGGCTGTTCAGATATAGGACACTTCTCTTGGAGTTTGGACATACACTGGGACGAGGGATACACAAGGATGAATAAGAAAAATTATCTTTCCACTCTTTTTTTCCTTTTTTTCTGACAACCGCAGTGTCCAGGCCAGCTTGCGCACACCTCAACTAATTTCACGGGATACCTGCCATCTTCCACCAGCATCAGGTACCAGGTAACTCTGTCCACCAAGGCTAGAACAGATAGGAAGAAATCTCCTAGTGTTTTTTGTCTCTATAGAGGTTTGATCATTGACATTTCCTTTTTTTGTTCATTTCTAAGTATCTTTCTAAATAGGTGAAATCTTTTGCTTTTTCTTCTCGGACAAAGTAATAAATTTCATTAAAACATGCTTGTATAAAAGAAGTATACCAAAAAGGTAACTTTAGGAAAATAAAGAAGGAAATATATACGTAATCAAGTTATATATGTAGCTTCCTCCAAAAACTTGGATGCATTCTATAAAAATTTAGTCATTTTCAAGGAACATAAAGAATTATTACAATGAATTTGTATTCGTGCAAAAAATTAAAAAATCTAGTTGTAATATACCAAGATATCTTGAAGATAATTGAATTAAATAATGATGAATAATTAAAGGACTCAAGGACAAGTTGTTTTGAACATGAACAAATTCTTGAAATTATCAAACTAAAAATTACAAATCAAACTATAAAGTAAAGACAGAGAAGCACAAAATCTTTACTCCAACAAAAGCTCTCCTACTTTTCTCTCCACACGGTCCATATAAGTTCTAGCAGTGCCCAAACTATCTCATAATCTACCACCACAATAAGATGCTATCTGACTATATCCGACTATCTTCTGTTGAGTCATCACACTTGATATAAGTAAACTTCCTCATCCTCAAGTTCTATACCGTCAAGATCACTCTTCATATAAACTAACGAAGTTAAAAAAACACGTTTTCTCATTACCCTAGGGATCCTTACCAAGATATGTAAAAAAGTTGACTCCTTCTTAATCAAAAGCTTCTCATAATTACGACAAACTTTACTTTTGTTGATCTTTTTAGTGCATTGATGAGGTTCCAATCAACCTAAATAACTAAGTGTTATTTGAAAAGAACATCTTTTGTGTAGGTTCTTTGTCGTAAAAAATGTGTTCCTACAAGATACCCTATCTATCAATATCGAGAATTTTAAGTCAAAGCGGGAAAAACATATAGTATCAACTTCTCTTTGAATCCATCTTTTCCATCACAATTCAAGAAGACCCCCTAATCAAATACAATTTGCATAATAGACATGATTACTTACTCTTAGTTTTGGAGTCCACAAGTTTATTTGCGACTAAACCTGCATCAAGAATTTGCATTCCAGATTTTTGAGAGTTGACTTAACTCACTCATAATATACTAGTTGATTGTACTTTTAGAGGAGTGCCACTATGAGGCCATTTGGATAAGGTGCCTGGTCTCCAACACAATTCTTTGGACTACTTCTTATACTTCCTCCCCCGAGAATTTCCTTTCCAACCACCCTCCATTGTTTGCGCTATTGCCAAATTCTATTCCTTCTAACGTTGGTCGAACTCTTCATCTTCTTAATGAAGAATATATAGAATCTCTCACTATACCCCTACCTTATATTGCATCCACATAATTCTTCTCTTGCTAAGTATCTAATAGATGAAAGAAGTTTGTGTTACAGTATTCCTTTTTTAATCTCAACGCACTCAATTATTTTCTCCAACTGATCTTTGAGCAATTGCATGTTTGCTAGTTTCCACATGTTTGCATGTTTTCGACTTCTTCCTCGTTTAACTACAAGCCTCCTTAAATCCAACTTTCTCAATATTATTCATTAGATCCATTCTTTTTTTAGCATGAAAGGAGGGATGCAACATGAGGACAAGGGTCACACATCCTAGTACTACTCTCAGATCCATTCTTTTTTGTTTCCACCCTCCCAAACCATTTCCTATTCCATCTTCTCAATTCCCTTTTTTGCAAATTCTACTTTTCGGCCAAACAAAAAAATGGTGTCCCCCGACTTGGTATCCTCTTCACCAGCTCATTACTAAAACCCCAAGTTTTCGACATTAGACACATATTTCCAAATTTGAATGAAACCTGATTTCTTCTCATCCTACTACAATAAAGTACTATGGGAATGTGATCCGAAGCTAATTCAACATGCGACACTTCAATTAGCAGTCTATCTAGTTTGACTCAGTACTAAGTGAAATTTTCATCTACCACAAGTAAATCCACAAGTTGGTGAAGACTGACATATCAAAGTGTTCCATTACATTAAAAACTGCTCCATCCTATTCTTGAATGGCACGGAGTTCCCAAAACTCTATTTTTGACCCCTCACCTATTGGTTTATTTCTTTGCAATTTTGAACAAGGATTTTCCTTTTTTAACTTCCCATAACTTTAACTTTCTCTAATACCAAAAGACCAGCATTCCCTCACACTTATCCCTTGTTGAAACCATCTCCTAACCCACTCCCCCTCAAACACTACTAATAATTGGTGGGTATCTCCTAACTATTGTTTCTTGTAAACACCCCACATTAACAATGTCACTTTTGTTTGGATCACTCATCTCCCCCTCATACTTGTTGTTGCTAGTTTTAACTATTAGATATGATATATTTTTATTTACTTAATCATGACAACACATCCCCTCACATGCAAGTTAAATTCTTTTTCATGGGACAAAACATGCATATTTTTATGGATGCAATAATGAGAGTTCAAACCCAGGATATCCATCTCCCGCAATACTATATTAAATTGTTTGACTACTCCATTTAAATGAGTACCCAAGCAATTCCAACTCAAAGTATTAACTATAGAAACATGATGAATTTGGCCTTCAAAACAGATGCATAGAGGAAAAGCTTTTAGATCAAAAATGGAAGAAGGATTGGGGAGGCAAATAGTGGGGAGGAAATGAGGAAAAAGTGAGAAGAGGAGAGGAATTGTTGTAGACATAATAAAGTGTTTGTAATGTTATACTCCTCTTTGGCATAAACTATGTCTGAAACATCAGTTTCCAAAGTTAAAACTTTTCTTTTTCTAAATTTAATTTTAAAAAACACTCGATAATAGTTTTGTAGGAGTTTTACCGAGAAAATTAACATTTATTTTCTCTTTATGTTAATGAAGCTAAGCATAAAAGATGAGTCCATTTACTTGAGTTATACCCTCATACTTTTCACTCACGCCATGGAGTGCCTTTTATTTGCATCTCGTCACTATAACTGCCCTTTAAAGGATGGTTATTCTAACTACATACAACGAACAAGTACGATAGAGGTACTGAACAACAATCATCTAGATATCAATGAAAATAAGTAGATGTATACTTGCCTCATCTCCCTCACGCATCAGAGATCTCACCAATGTTGGAGCTGTATAAAATATAGAAACCTTATACTTATCAACAATATCCCAACAACGTCCAACATCTGGATAGTTTGGAGCCTACAAAATAAAAATAACAGATTGTTAGAAAGAAGATGCCAGGTAGTGGAAGCCTTGCCTTCACAGGGTCACACTTTTTTATCAAACTTCTAAACAAATTAGAAAGCTTCATTCATTTCAACAATGGCCAACATCTAAGCATAAGAGATGACCGGAACTTTGACTAGTGTTATTCTGCATAAGGCATTAAACTAATACTGCATGGACATGGTACAAATACAATCCATATATTATTAAAACCATTAACTCAAATATTGATAGTCCATAAATTGTTAATACTAAAAGATATTACTCTCCTACTATCTTATTCTTCGATTTTTTTACTACTTATTGTTTTCATTGCCTTTCGCTTAGCATTTTATAATTGCTATTGTTTTCTCAATTATTTTCAGCATGACTTCTTTACTACTACACTTCCTTTTCATACTGTTTTTTATATGTGTTACGACCAAGGGGCCATCGGAAACAATCTCTCTATCTTCACAAGGTAAGAGTAAGTTTGTGTATACACTACCCTCCCAATTTTATGTAACAAACTTTCCCTTTTAGTTTGTCCCCAAAAGAATGACATTATTTTCTTTTTTGGATAATGGGTCGCTTCTCTACCCTTCTCCACTTAATACCACTTTTGCCTTAATAACAAGACTTTTTCATACTCAATATAAAATTTCATCTATTATAAGGGAGAGAAGATGAAAAAACATGTAGAACTCTCACCACCACTTAGTATTTTTCATATATTTGGCTTACATATCAAAAATCTTCTTAATTTCTTAAACTCTATTCTCGGTTAAACGCCTTCACATAAAATGGAACCCAAGAAGTATCGAAGTGTCAAATAAAAGTTACAACATCACAAAAGATTTTAAAATTAGTTTTATAAACAGCATTCACTCACTTTTTGTAAAAGTTAGATTTTATCAACAAATAGGAAGAAGAACACCAGCACATACAAGTAATTAAACAAACAATACATGAAATAGATAGATTATGGGAACCTAGTCCAATCAAGACAGTGTTTTTCCCCGAGTACTCGAAAAAATACAACAAAAATTAAAAAACACGTTCTTGGTCTGTTTAATAAATTTCCAGTCCTGAAGGAAGCTTTTCTGTTGAACTTCTTGCCAAACTGCCCCAAAAATAGCATGCGGAATAAGAAGTAGCTCCACAAAAGGATAATCATCTAGACTATTTGCTTACTTAAAAGTGATAAACTTTTGTCTATCTGAATTTAAGAATTCTTTGAAGCTTATCTTGAATATTTGTGCTGGAAGAGTGAAGCAAAGCAAAGAAGCGAGTCATGTATCTAGGGGTTCATTCTGGATGTCTATAGCAGTGCCTAGGCGCCAGCAAAAGGACAAAATTTAGCAAAACATTTGAAGCTTGAGCATCTAGGTGCTGGCCATGGCAACAGACTTCTGAGAGGTCAGTACCTACTACCTGGATTTTGTGTTCCTATGAACCCATCAAGAGGGGACATCTTTCTAATTTCGCTCTTTTCTTTCTTTTTTCTAATTATTATATAAAGAGCGACCTCTAAATAAAACTTAATGGGAATCACTTTGAGGAGGCCCTTTATCATTTTTCAAGAAAAAGGAACTGAGCAAGAGTGTTTTGAAGGAAGAAAAGCTTGGGCTACTCTTAAATTGAGGCTTATCATTCTTCATTTTTCTGTTTTCTTCAGCATCTCAAATGTTTAACACCCCTGTAATAATTTTCTTTGCTTTAATTTATCTGTTCTAGGATTAAAATGGATCTTGGTGTCAAATCTGGGTACATTTATCCTTTCTGCTTTATACTTATAAAGTTAGGCGTTTATTCAAGTTTGTTAATGATGTTTCTAATTGAGCAACTGGACAGATGGGGTAATTCTAAAGAAACTAGAAAAAGGAACATTGCATTTAGACTTTCATTTGAATAGCCTATGTTTACTATCAATTTCTTGAAATGATGATCTAAAATTAGTGAGATGAGAATAGGCTTTTAAACAATAATTGTTCATATAAAGGTTAGTCCCTAATATCTTACTTATCTCAAAATTCAAAGAAATATACATTATTGGGTGGATCATATATATTGGTATAGGAATATGTAATATTTGGATACTTGTGACTTTAAGTAGGAAACTAGTTAAGATCCAATGAGTTATCAAGTAAACTTATGATCCAAGGATTCTCTAACAGCAGTGTAACTCTAGTTATAATTTTCTTACAAACAGTGTTTTTGGAAGCGCGAAGTGGAAAAAAGTGACAAGCCCCGCTTCACGCTTTAATCGAAGCGTGAAGGGAAGCACTCGCTTCATTGGAGTGGAGCGCAATTTTGTAAAAGAAGACCAAAATAAACCTCGCACAAAGACTTTATATATAAGCAAATGTTTCAATTTTAAAACTAAAAAAGTAGATAGCAAAACATCCTCCACAAGATGCAAATCCAAAACCAAAAACCAAAATATAAATGGGTCGGCATGTATAATGATCAATGTCAAGAGGAGAAAAAAAAATCAGAAACACTGCTTAATGCACTGGATTAATTTATTAAATCAGAAAAACTGGATAAAAAAATTAAAAAACTGAAATGGAAATATGGCTATTTCAATTAAATTAATAAACTAAAAATGATAAATTCAATTAATTAAAATAAACTGGGAAAAATAAAAACAAGAAAGAAGAATGGGAAAAATAAATAAGAAAGTTCATGAAACTAGACCAGCCCAGTCCAGCGACGAAGAGAAAGAAAAATTTTGCCATCCCCTCCCAGCAAACAGTCCAACAAAACAGAGAAACAGTCCCGCAACTAAGAATTGATAAAAAAATAAATTAAAAAAAAAATTTCCAGCGCCTTCCAGAAGAAGAAGAAGTGCAAGTCTTTCGCATCCGCCCCCTTTTTCTAAACACTGCTTACAAGTTCAATTCATTTAATTTGGAAGTCTAGGATCTGCAGAGAGGAAGTTCTTCCTACCACAATAAAATCTATGACTGGCTCCAAGTATAATTCCCACCAAATAAAGGTGGGCCTATTAACCCCAGTTTTTCAATGCATTCTGAAAACTACAGCATCTGTCTGGTACTTCTGTTTGATTTCCTCTTCCCACAAATCTAGTTATGTTGACGTCTCCACAAATAACCCAGATTCCAGGAGATAATTCTCTGCCTGCTGCGATTTCCATCCATAAATCTTTCCCATCTCTGCCTCTATTTGGACCATAAATCCAAGTTAAAGACAAACTTAACTTTTGCAAAAGGCTCTCAAAATGTACAATACTTTAAGGCTACAGAAACCCCTTGCATACTCTTCTTTTAAATAAAAGGTAACTTGCCATACTCTTTTATCCCATAACACCAAAGCTCCATGTAAGATTTGTTCCTGTTCTGAGCAACATCAATTTCTAAGGTGACAGGGACTAGCCGCGATGTGTCCTCTAATAATACCGAATAAGTTGTAGCAGTAAATGAAGCGATTGGTTTGGTATTTATCAATTTAAAATTAGAGACAATATCCGACCCATCATTCCCACTGGATGTGGCTCCCATTAAAAGAGTCCCAAAATTTATTGAGCTTAGTAAAATCAGTTGTTATTTGGCGGATTTAACTAGCTCAAATCCTTCTTTAAACTTTCCCCAGTAGTAATTCCATTTGTCCCCCATGTGCCTTCAGCATGAGATTCAAATTTTGAACCCGAATAATTCTCCCTTCATTCCACTTGTCCTGTTAGCAATCAATCTGTCCCACCGAAGACCCCCCATTACCCAATTGTCTTTCATCTTCTCAAGAGGACGCTAGAATTAAACCAGACCACCTAAGTGTCATGTTGTTGGCACCGCTGCTATTCCTTCCAACCATTTTCTGGCAAACTATTGTTGCTCTTTACACCCTATAAGAATCTTGAAGATCAAGTCCTCTGATTCCACTTCTATCAATGATGGAGTCAAACCTGGTGGCCCTTTGGCTCTCAATCTAGACCACCGGCAGTGGCGGAGCCAGAATTTTTACTAAGGTGTCAAAATATAATGCAGTAAGCCCAGGAAGAAGTCAATATATAATTTATATACAAAAAGAAAATATTTGTTTACCTAGCTACATAATGTAATTTCCTACAAAGGGGATTGACACACCTTGAATACATGTGACTCCGCCAATGCCCACCGGAGATGGTTTCTCAATAGAGTTTCATTCTTAGTTTCTAACCACCCACCACACGTCTCCCAAATATATTTAAAAATCTTGTTAAACACAGATGTAGAGGCATCCCTATTAATCTGATCTATACCCATTTTGGTTCAAACTTTCCTAGAAAACAGTCTGGCATCAATGACCACCATTGAAGGTTCAACACCAGATTTTTCTGGTGCCATTTACCTATTTTGACTCTGTTACTTCCTCCTTAGATGGGAATCAAATAGGAACTTGAATCCAGTCATTTCGAATAAACTAACTCCTCAAGATACTTCCAAAATATTTTTGTACCCATCTTCTTACATCTGAGCATGTTGGGATTTCACTAAGAAGATCTACAAAGTTGCTTACCAAACAGTTTTGAAGAGATTCTGAACTCTGTTTAGTAGTGTTAGAGTCGATATATAATTTACTGAATATTTTTTACTCCAGGTATTCTTCCAACCATCCCTTTGATTTGGCTGTATTGGTATCCCTTTGAGAGTTCTGGGATTATTTTACTACTCTTCCGAACATCTTGTTTCGCAAAGATGATTATGAATCAGCCATGGATGTTAAAATTGTGTACCACCGATTACTGATACATCTGATCAAACTTATTCCACCTTTTGAACTTGTTACGAGAACTGTTAGAAGCGACAAGCATCATCTGGCAGGCCCGAAGGCCAAAGCAACACTTTTCTGCTTATAGTCATTCCTTTGTTAAAAATGTCATCTTCTCTTAACCAAATCGTAGCAAATGTCCTTGCTTCTTCCTCATTCAATAATATCAAATGATTTCATGCGCGTCATGAAGAATATTTTCTCACCATAATAGTGGTTCAGTTTTAACCTAATCACGGTAAGAGATGATTGGTAAAAACTAGATACCAGAAAAAGAAGAGTTACAAGAAAGGGGCGGTGAATTTCTGGAAAAATAAAGAAGGAGGTTAAAGAGTTGTTGAGGAGAGAGAAGAAGGTGCGGAGTGGGTTGCCATAAGAGTAAGGGAAATGAATATGTTGATGGGTACGAAAGAGAAATTTCTCGAAGGTTTAGAGAGAATGGAGAGAATTATCTCTTCTATAATTGGGATCACATATATGATTTCTTCTCATCTGTCCAAACCTTGATGGACAGAGTTAACTGGAGCCTTTTTTATATTTAGATATTTGTATTCCTGGAGCCAAGGATCTATCAGAAACAGTCTCTCTACCTCTGAGGTAGGGGAAAGGTCTGCGTACACTCTACCCTCCCCAAATCCCACTTTGTGGGACTACACTTGATAGAGAATGTTGGACCGCTAAAGTCCAAGATGAATGTTGCAAAGATGCAGATCCTAAGATGGATATGCGGTCATACAAGTATAAGATTAAAGTAGAAGGTGCAAGTGGCATGCAATGATGAGAAAATGAGAATGGTCGTTTGAGATGATTTGGTAATATCCTACATCAACCTACAGACGCACCATTCGCTTGGTGTAAAACGATGGTGAGTGAAGGTGTTAAAAATGGATGGGCTACACCTAAAATCACATGGAAGGAAGTTGTCCCAAATGACCTACAATTTCTTGGAATCAAATGCAGACTTAGTTGAAGATAAGACACAATGGAAGAAAAAGATCCATATAGGTGATATCTATGAGTTGAGAACAGGTCTTAACCTTGTTAGAGAACTTCTAATATTATTATTGCTGTTATTTTTTTGTTTACGTGATGCCCGAGCTAGATTATGCGCACCTCAACTAATTCCACGTGATACCTACTACCTCACACCAGTAATAGGTATTAGGTAACCCTATCCACCAAGGTTTAGACAGATGGAAAGACATCACCTAGTGTTTTTGTCTCAATTGAGATTAAAACCTGAGACTTCATGGTTCTCCTCCCACTTCATTGACCACTAGGGCACACCCCTTTTTGGCATTCTGCGCATATACAAGAGATTTAGAGATTTTCTCATTATTGATAAAATTATTTAACTAACAAAAAAAAAATGAAAATGCAAGAGAAAGAAAATTATAATTAAATTATTCAAACTTGTCCTTTATTTAAACTATTATTGCTAAATGCTCTCACTTAATCAAGCTATATTTTGACAAGCAGATGATGTTTGGTAATAATAAAATAAATACCCCTTCAAAAACCACAACAGTTGCTCCATTTAGCAAAGGTCCATAGGTTACATAGCTATGCCCAGTTATCCAACCACAGTCAGCTGTACACCTACAAATATTAAAAGTATCCAAGGACGATGTATTTCAAGAATGTTGACCTAGTTTTAGAATAATGAAAAAAAGTACAGAAAAAGAGTCGTCTTGGAATTACCAATATATGTCTGTCGGCTTGTAGTCAAATGCATATTTGAATGTAGTAGCAGTGTACACCATATATCCTCCCGTTGTATGCAAGACACCCTTAAAATAAACTGAAAAATATAAGACACTAAATATGTGAAAAAAAAGTGTGCAACTCCATGAAGCATGAAACCTTAGGCTTTCCGGTACTCCCGCTGGTGTAAAGCAGGAAAAGTGGATCTTCCGCATCAACCCACTCCACATCACATGTTACTGGATATTTCAGAACAACATCCTGGAAGCACACAAGCAAATTGGACTCGACGGATCAATAAGAAGTGAAATCAGAAGGACTGCATACACGAGCTTAGCAGCCTATACTATGATGGACAGCTAGACTAAATACGTCTCAAAATTGAATGTATGGTCCACATATACAATTGTCATGTACATTGGACTACAAAATTAAGGTAAATTGACAAGACACACACAAGGAGAGGAGATGTCAACCAGAAAAATTAGGAAAGGAGAAGACAACAGTGAAAAGCATAAAAAATGTTTGCAGTTGTGAAACCCAGCATAACTGTGTGCTCATTAACAAAATCCGTAATTACTTAATATATCTGCCAGGCAACCATGCTTATTAACAAAATCAGAGTTTTGTACATATTATGGTGCAAGCAATAATTCTTCTGAACATCTGCAGAAATCGACCTCACAATTAGAAAATGAAAATAATTACATGATTCCTAACTATTAGGAAAAAAGGAATCCAAAAAGGAATGTCTTGAGTGAAATCTCTGCAACTACAGAGCTTCAAAGTTATAGGTATCAATTCTCTATTGAGCTAGGTATTTGAAGGTGCATGTAGTGCTAACCTGCCACCAAATGTCTCGCCCCTTGATCCATTTAGTCATTTCCTTTTTCATTGCTGAATCATTTTCACATGTCAAACACACATCTGCAAGGTGAAACAAGAAATGGAGATGGAAACCTATATATCCCTGTAATGTAAACATATGGTGGAAAAATAAAATTCCAGTAAATGAAAAAGAGATAGATATTGGGCTCATAATGACAGAGTTTCGCCCCGCGGTGATTTCTTAGTCCTCAAACCAAAACAAAAGATGGATATAATCAGCTAAGTTACTAAAAGGGCCTCCTTTACCCTCAGTTTGGAATCACTTTATAATCCTCAATTCTAACCTTTTTATAAGGTAAATAAATTTACTAATAGATAATTCTAAATCTAACTTGTCCCTCTCACTATATGCAGATTTATTAAGCAATAAACAAAACTTTAGGTTGCAAACTGAAGTCATACCCAATCCAAGACTGGCACCATATTTTTTACATCACCCAAACACCAGTCACACACTAATTCTTAATGCTTTTTTCTGATAACCAATTCTTAACACTATTCTTAATTTATTGTTGCCTTAGGGAGTCCCCTGCACGCAAGTATACAAAGAGCAAACAATCCTACACATAAACATGATTTTCTACAAGAAAAGCATTCATAGGCTTCTGTACTTTCCAGAAGCAGCAGATGATGAAAGCAGCCCTCAAGGTAGATGGCATTACCCAGTGGATTCCAAAAAGATTCACGAGCATATTCCAGAGGTTTCTTGCCACAGGCAGAGTTTGTTACTGCATAAGATGTTTATATTCTGTTACATGTTTTTTTTAGCAGTTTGAACCGCTTGTGATGCTCTTCTTATCTCTATGTCGGTGTTCAATAATTTGGTCTCAACTTCAATTCCTTCATTAATGAGGTCTAACCTAAAGCAAGATATGTATATCCCTTTAAGTAGAATCTTTTACTGTCATTGCCACTTATTTGCTCTCCTTTCTTCTTTATTAGTCTTCCCATCCAATATTTGCATCGTTCCCAATGATAAACCAACAGTGATGAACAATGCCACAAAGAGTAGCCAACCTTGGGATGGGGGCTAATACTGCTTGCTACTCCAAATTACCATCAGTGTGTCCAAGAATCTGCGCAAATAACTTTCTAATTGGCTTTCAACTTGAAGAGTAAATGTTATCCAACCAATCAGCATTAGGTTAATTCGGCTGACATCTCATTACTCCCCAGACTCATGATGTGAATGTAAACTTTACACATCTCCCTTTTGCTGATGGTGTCAAGCACAAATTGTAAATTATAATTAATATATACCCTGTACAAGTATGATGAGCAAATTGATCAAGTCGGGAAAGTCCAAGATCCCGTCGTGTTCTCTTATGTTGCAGGCAAACTCCTCTTTTCTTCCCTTAAGGACAGACATAATCTCTCCATTGATTGAAATACAAATGCTAGAGTAAGTGCAGCTGAAATTTCTTTTCAGCTAGCACTCACCACCAACTAGAAGCATAACTTGCAACATTTGTGAAATTGTTACTTTTCCTTATCAGACCTAAATGAACATTTATATATAGTGTTATGACCAAACTGTCCACTTCATGAAATGATTTTTGAAATGGGTTAATTTGCCCGTTTAATCACATATGCATCCCTTGTCATCCGATCCATAATCTACTAAGACTCCACTGTCCTAAAACTTCATCAGTTTATGACAAATTATAATATACCTACTTGTGATGAGGTAAATAACTTTATTGTTAATTGGAAAATTTCCTCTATATGAGTAATATACAAAAAAAATAGAGAATCTACAACATAATATGATTCTCCACAAGCGACACCCAATCTTCTATACATGTTGGAACTCCATGGGTACACCAAAAACAAATTAGGAATGTAAGGTTATTCCTGGAATGCTCTCCTATTTCTTTCCTTCCACAAAACCCACGTAAGTGCTAGTAGGAAACATCCCACGCTTTTGGGACGACTATTTGATTTACAAGCAGACAAGTGAGTTGCTAACCAAAGTTTACAAGATCTTGGATAGGTGCAAATTACTTCCTGCACCATGAAAGTCCACTTTGTTCATTTGTGAAATAATTTTTTGGAAATTGGGTGACCTGATTAACCAGAAAAAAAAAGGAAAAAAAGAAGAAGAAGAAGAAGAAGAAGAAGACAACATTTTGGTGCATATATCCTTTATAGTCTTCTCACCTATAACGATGCCATTTTCAGCAGATTCTAGAAGGGCACTATCAACAATTTCTTTGAGATAAATGATCTTGGACCCCCTCCTAACAGCATTGCATGTTATGACGACCTTTGGTCTGCAATCCATGATCCTTTGAGCAAGAGATTCAGCTGAGAAACCAGCAAACACAACCTGAGGTATAAAACAACCTGGATTATGAAATGTTGTGGACTTAGTAAGAGTCAATTTGACCTTTTTTTGGGAGTGAAATTGGAAGATAATTTATGTGTTCTTAAAGATAAATATAGGCATTGCAATGCAATGCTAAAAGGAAAGCTTTAGAAAGAATCCAAATGTAAATGAAAACGCAAGTCCAAAGATGATGATGAAAATTTAACTCAAGAATGGGGAACCACAACATTCAATTCAATTTGAAACAAAAGGGAATATAAATTAGACTAACTATTACCGAGTGAATGGCACCAATACGAGCACAAGCAAGCATCGCAATTGGTAGCTCCATAAGCATGGGTAAGTAAATGACAACTGCATCACCCTTGTGAACTCCAACATCTTTCAAATAATTTGCTAGCTGGTTAAAAAAGAATATCAGAAACTTCTAGGATATTTTTACACGCTGTTTTATAATAGGAAAATAAAAATATATAAGTTTGTATATGTAGCAGGACGAAAAATGCAAAAGAAAACCTGGCAAACTCTAGCCAAGAGTTGATTGTACGTCAAAGAACTATCAACACCGGGTTCATTTCCTTCCCAGTAAATTGCAGTTTTGTCACCATTTCCAGACTTGATGTTTCTATCCAAGCAGTTGTAGCAGATATTTGTCGTTCCACCCTTGAACCACTGTTAAGAAACAATGGCGGACGCTAAGAAAAACAAAAGTTGGTAACAAGCTTTTAAGAGATAAAATGGATAGGTCACTGACCTCGATCTTGATTTTCCCCTTTCGAACATCAAGATTCTCACGGTAGACCTGTTGGCCCCATTTCTCTCTCCAGTAGAATTCTGATGCAATGTCAGACCAGAATCCGGCGGGATCCTGGACCGACCTTCGATACATCTCCAAATACTAAACAGAAGTATGAAGGTCAGAATTTTTACGATTGAGGAAAAGATGATGAGATAAAGAAGGAAACCTTCTTAGGAGAAGAAACATGAGCCTGGCTAGAGAAATCTTCACTGGGAAAGACGAGATCATCCTCCTCGGAAGCAAGTGCCTCGCCTAAGATGAGAGCATTCAATCTGGTTATCCTGCCGGCTCCAGAAGGCAAGTGGGCCATGGATTCCACATGGCGCAAGTGATTCGATGTCGTCAGGCTCTTCCTTGGACTAACGGTAGTCGATGACGACGAAGAAGCAGTGAACGGGTCTTCCATCCTCACCAAGGGACTGCCCCCAAATCCAGACGGCAAGCGTGGAAGGAACGTGAAGGAAGACCTGTTGACGCTGTCCGACGGCCGGTTCAGTGCCGTGCGAGAGATTGGTATTGTAGATGCTGAAGTATAAATACAGCTGGTGCTGTTAATAAAAGTGCTGTTGCTCCACCAAGGATGATGGGTCATCCTTCCTTCCATATCTATTTTTATGGTGCTTCCTGTTTAATAGGAAATACTATTCTACTAGTAAGGAAAAATAATGAAGCTGAAAAGACCTCTTTAGTTCTCTGATTTGATTATAAGGAAAATAAGGTTATTTTTATAAAACTAAAAAAATATTAGGATAAAAGTTTTTTAAAAAACCAAAGATGTAGTCAAAGTAGAAAAAAAAATGAAGATGCGGTTTTGAATTTCTTCCAAATTTGAAATTTTTTTGCCTTTTATTAATCATTACAAATTTTATAATAGATAAAATTATTGTTAACTTTTTTTTAAAATATTTAAATGTTTCATCTCAACTAATTCAAAGAAAAATCAAAAGTTAGATGACTATAAATCACATCAAAGAGAAATTAATTTTCGTTAAATTAATATTATGGCATAATTGTTATTTAATTATTTCATAACATTTTCGTAATTTGAAATCAATTAAAATTTAGATTGTTAAATTTAAAAAAAAAAATCGCATAATATAGCAACCATATGCTAATATCTACTATACATAACTATAGTTTCAAATAATTGCAACTATTAACTATACTTTCAGCCCTTGTGCTCTTCTTTATTTTAACTTTACTAGTCTAAGCATACGTATCTCACATGTCTCTTATATTAGTACCAACCAATTTATAAAAATAACATAAATAATTTGAAAAATGTGTCTGTGTAACAATATAAGAACTTAGAAAAAAAATTATAAATTTCTAATTGAAAATGATTATGTTTAATAGTTTAATTAATTTAATATTTCTTTCTTCAGTTTGTTCTAATACTTATTTCAATCAACAAAAACATCCTAGAAATATTCAGTAATAACTTAATTTTAAACTTTTTATTTTACCTTTTATAAGATGATTTTGGTCTAGTCAAACTCCTTCACATAAATTAAAACAGACAAAATAATGTTAGATTTAATTAAAGAGAGTAAAATAGCAAGAGCACCCGATTAATTGAAACAACTTAAAATATGTTATTTTCTATAATTTTTTTCAGACTAAAAAAGAAATTCTTTCTTTTCATTTTTTTTTTAAAAAAAAGAGCAGGACAACGATGAGTTCACGCATTAATGCATCATGAAATTAATATAGTATAAATTATTTTTCCTTTTAGAAATTATTCCTCTAATTTCAATTTATATGATTTATATATTTCAAAGTTATATTGCAAAAAATCATATTTTCTTATTTAAATATTAAATTCTCTATTACACAAATAATTATACTAGGGTTCAGGTTTCAGGTTCAGGGTTCAGGTTTCAGGTTCAGGATTAAGGGTACAAGGTTCAAGTTCGGTTTCAGGGTTCAAGGTTCTGGGTTTCAGGGTTTCAAGGTTAATGGTTCAAGGTTCAGGATTCAAGGTTCAGGATTTTAGGTTCAGGATCAGGTTTAGGGTTTGGGTTCAAGGTTTAACGTAGAGGGTTCAGGGGTTCAGTTTCAGGTTTCATGTTCAAGTTCAAGGTTCAGGGTTCAGGGTTAGGTTTAGATTCAGGGTTAGGGTTTAGGGTTCAGGATTCTTTTTTTTTTGGTAAACGCCCTTGTGGTGGGCAGGGGCTGAGCAACACCCCCAGGCCTTAACATAAATAAATAAAGCAGTAAAAAACAAAGGTACATGGAGGGGGACATAAACCTTACCTCCGATCCTATGGTGGTTCATAGGTCGGCCATCCTACTAAGGTTAGCCAACCCATCCCCGATACTAAAATGGAAACCTAGAAATTATGCACCTACAGGAGAGGATTCCTCTCCAATACATAAATTCTAGGAAAGCAGTAAATGAGGGAGACTCTCCCCTTACATAATATGAAAAAGGAAAATCACACAAAGCTAAGATCTAATCAACAAAGCTATAACTTAAAAGAGAAATAGCCTAGTTGAGAAGGAGAAAGTAGACAAAAGGCGGTACAGTGATATCTATACCAAGCTTGGAGAACTCCAAGCGAATCCGAGATCTCATGGTGGTTTCTTGATTCTTTTTAACTTCCTTCTTCTGAAGTTTGCCATGCCAATTTTATCTAGTTTGTAGTGGCCTCTCGCTTCTTGCGGCAAGTCCTGCATGCTGTGAAAATGGTGGGGATTATCCAGGTCGTGACTATACTTTGAAAGAGAATCTGCCGTGAAGTTCCCTTCCCTATATGTATGCTTGCTTTGAAAATACTCCAACCCGGAGATGAGGTTTTGCAGTTCCTCTATGTATTTTTGAATATTCCACTGAGGTTTAATGGAGTTAGTGAGCCATTATATGAGCAGGTCTGAATCTACCTCCAATATGACTTTAGTATAACCCTGCAAAATGCACCAACGAAGCCCATAAACCGCTGCTTGGATTTCTGCCTGGTTGTTAGTACCTGTACCTAAAGGGGAAGCAAAAGCAAATATCAGATTCCCTTTGTGGTCCCTAAAAATACCACCTGCTCCTATTCTTCCCGGGTTGTCGAGAGCGTTGTCATCTGTGTTAAGCTAAACAAGAGGGTGAATCGGCTTGATCCATTGAACTCTAATCACCCTAACTTCATGCTGACATTTCTCCACCAAATTACTCAAATCTGACCATTTAGACGGCCACGTGATATACGAAAAGGTGGTGACTAGCATGCTCCAAATATCTTTGCAGATAGAGTATTTGACTCTAGTGGAATTTGACTTCTTGCTGCCATATTTGCTAGCGCATCTGTTCTTCCATAGGTTCCAGCATACAAATATAGGCGTAGACTGAAGAATGAGATTGTGAACCTCGCTGTTATGTTTTGTCGTCCACCAGGTCATAAGCAGGCTTCTCAAAGACGTAGCTCCCTGTTTAATTCCCAGTGGGTCTGAAAAATACTTCCAAATATATTTAGCAAAGTGGCCTGTTACGAAAATGTGATCTATATTGTCCAGACCAGGTCTGTAGCAACAAGAACATTCCGTTGGTTCACCCCTAAAGGTAACAATTTTCTCGTTCGTCGGTAATTTAGCTCTTAAAGCTCTCCAGAGAAGAAAAGACACCTTGTAAGGTATACTTTTTTGCCAAGTTAAAGTATTAGTCAGCGTTCTGTTCCTCTTCCTTCTGACTAAGTCCCAAGCCGAGGAGCAAGTAAAGTTCCCATGGGTATTTAGTTTCCACACAGGTTGGTCGGGAACGCCTTGTTGAAACTGAACTTGTGTGTTGAGAATTTGGTGAAATAAATGAGGCGGGGCATGACGAGTCACCATTTCCTCATTCCATCGTCCATTGTCCATGAACTGGGAGACCGTCATGTTGTTGAGCCTCGGTAGCAGGTTTTTATGGTAGGCAAGAGGACCAATTCCCAACCAGTCATCCCACCAAAAATAACATGATCCTGAACGGAGGACCCATTGAATATGCTTTTCTGCCTCCAGCTTATTTTCCATCATATGCTTCTAGACTAAAGTTTGGCCAGTATCCCATTTTTTACTCACTGGATTAGCCCTTTGGCAATACTTAGCTTTGAGGAATTTTGCCCATAAAGAGTTGTTGGTTCTAAAGCTCCACCACTGTTTATACTGCAAAGCAAGACAAACATCTGGCAGCTGCTTGAAGCCTATACCCCATTCCTCGTAGGGGTAGCAGAGAGTTTCCCAAGAGGCCCAATGGTATTTCGTCCTCTCAGCTTCCCATCCCCAGAAGAAGTTTGCTGTGAGTGATTTGATCTGTCTGAGGGTGGTTTTTGGAGGTGAGATAGCCGACAGAATGTGAATAGGCAGGGATTGCAAGACAAATTTCACAAGCGTCGCCCTTCCTCCGAAACTAAGCATCCTAGAGTGTCACCCTCTGATTCTAGCTACAACCTTAGCCACCATGCCTGAAAAGTAAATGATTCTTTGCCCTCCTATGTATAAGGGCAACCAAGGTATGTGATGGGGCTGTCTTTTTGAGTGAAACATGTGATGTTTTTGATTCTGCTAATAACATTCTGAGGTGTGTGGGCGGGGACCATGAAGTGACTCTTTTCCTTGTTGATGAGCTGATCAGAGACATTTTCATAGGTAGAAAGAACATTCATAATTAGTTGCAAGGTAGAAATAGTCACTGAAGAAAAAATGATAACATCATCGGCAAAGCTGAGATGGTTTATCTGCGGTCCTTTTCTCTCCATGTGAAACCCCTGGTATAAATGATGCTGGTGAAGATGATTCATCATCCTAGAAATCACCTCCGCTCCAATGATGAAAAGGGCCGGGGATAGTGGGTCACCTTGCTTCAAGCCCCTAGTGGAGTGAAAGAATCCATGTCTCACACCATTGACTATGACCGAGTACCAATTATTAGCCATTATTCTCCAAACCATGTCAATGATACTCTCACCGAAGCCCATCCTACGCATCACCAAACAGATATAGGACCAGAAGACCCTATCATAAGCCTTGGTCATGTCCAATTTGATGACCACATTGTCCCCCTCTTTAGGCCTCTTGATGTTATGAATTATCTCCTGAGCAAGCATAATGTTCTCTAAGATGCTTCTGCCTTTCACGAACCCCGACTGGTTATCCAAAACGAGATTTGGTAGAATGGGAGCTAATCTGAGGCAAATGAGTTTGGAGATAATCTTGTTGGTGAAGTTACTCAGACTAATAGGTCTGAATTCCGACAACTTATTAGGATGGTCTACTTTTGGGAGCAGAATCAAACAAGCGTGGGAAAAATACTTGGGCATAGTGTGTCCAAAAAAAATGCCTGCACAACTGCCAGGAGGTCAACTTTAATGATATCCCAACAAGCTTGGAAGAATCTTCCATTCATTCCATTTGGTCCGGCAACCGAATGAGGACTCATGGAGAAAACCACCTGTCTTAACTCCTCTGTGGTAGGCATGGCTTGTAGACTGTTGTTTTGTTCCTCGGTAATCATCCTAGAAATACATTCAAGGACTTCCTCATTAATAGCCCTGTCATTGCCTGTGAATATGTTCTGGAAATAGTCACATGCCGCTTTGGCTATAGCTTGGTCACCTTGAAATTCAACTCCATTGTCATCGTGAATCTTATGGATGAATAACCGTCTCCGTCTACCCCTCATCAGAGCATGGAAGTAGCTCGTGTTCGCATCACCCTCTTTGAACCAATGAAGTTGCGATTTTTGTTTGAGAATAGATTCTTCTAATTTCATGTACCTGATGTACTCTGCGTTCAGTCCATGTAAATTAGCTCTATTCTCCTCGGTGTTTTCAGTCAATATCTTTTCCTCTGCCATTCTTACTTTCTCTTCAAAATCCTTCATAGTAGCATAAATGTCACCAAATTCGGATTTTGACCAATTGCTAAGAGTGGAAGCGAGTCTCTTCATTTTCATGTGAAAGACCCACATTGGGCTACCCTTTATTTCTCCACTCCAACAGTTTTCGATAGTAGGTAGGAATGATTGACTATCCACCCAACAATTCAAAAATTTGAAGTACTTGGTGATGTTCTCCTGTCTTACGGTAAGCTCCATCAACAAAGGGCAATGATCAGAACCCACCGAAGGAAGGTGTGTAACCGCGGTGTGAGGCATGGACTCTAACCATTTATCATTTACCATAGCTCTATCCAACCTCTTCCAGATTCTAGCCTCCGCTTCTCTTTGGTTGCACCAAGTGAAATTAGGTCCATAGAACCCCAAGTCTGTAAGGCCACAGGCTTCAATGACACTAATGAAGTCAAAACTTTTATTCATGTTGTATGGTAAACCTCCCATCTTCTCTTCAGGATCAGTGATGACATTAAAATCACCCACCGTGCACCAAGGCAACTTAGTGTCCGCATAACTCAGCAATTTGTCCCAAAGAGGTCTTCTGAGGTGGTTTCTACACTTGGCATAAATAAAGGTAGTCAAGAATGTGTTAGGATGTTCCTCATGCTTGATTTCGCAAGTAACCTGCTGGTCATCGGATTCCAAGACTGTGCAAGTAACATCTTGAGTCCAAAAGATCCAAATTTTTCCATTAGGATTACAGGCTGCCTCCTTCATGTTGAGGTACATTCTACAAGTGTTGATATGAGAGTTATCCGTAAACGGTTCCAAAATTGTGATCATGGATAACTTGTGCAGCTTGGAGAGATTTTTAATTCTTTCCATAGCACCTTTGGTATGGATACCTCTAGCATTCCAAATGATTGTACTAATCATTAGAAACTTTGACTTTGGGATCTGGTGATGGGTCTGCTTGTTTTGACAGATGTGTTAGCGGTAGTACCTTTAGAGTACTGAGCTTTATCTTGGTGCTTCCTTGGGGATAAACCTTGTTTGATTGAAGCCTGCTGAATTTCATTCTGTTGTTCTGAATCAATACTGGGGCCGAATGTTCCAGTCAACTGTTCGCTAATTTCTTCTTCCTCTTCCTCTTCAGCATCTTGGTCCCCAATGGATTGTGAATCCTGATCAGACTCATCCTCAGAATGAATAACTCTATATTCATCGTCTGATTCCTCAAACATTGCCGGAATAGAGTTGAGGATGCATTCCCTATGAGGGCTTACATTAGCTTGTAATGGGGAAACATTTGAGCCATCTTGTTCATTGGCTAAACTAAAGTTTGTACCAACATCCTCCTTATTTCTTCCTTCCTGCTGTAAACATTTGGATTGTTGGGAATGATTTTTGGATTTTTGGGATTCTGAGGAGTTGTTCTGATTCTCATGACTTCTAGAAATAGGGGCATTACTGCTCTTTTCAATCATAAAAGAAGGACTTCCTTCATAAGTTCCTTTCCCAACTTCCATCTTCTTTTTGATAGCATCCCTTCTGTTTTTACTCAACTTATTTTTGGATTTTGACTTAGAGGACTGCTCCTGGTTAGAACTCTCCTCTAAATTTCCTTCTCCATTCATATTCTTTTGGAGATTAGTCTGCTGCAGCCCCATATTCTGCACCTGTTGAACAGTACCTACCTGCTGAATCAAACTGGCATTCTGCCCTTGCAAAAGATCAGCCTTGCAAGACGTTAGGACTTTAGAATGGTCTGTACCCAAATTCTGACTTTTTCCTGACCCAAGACTTTGAGGAGTTGAAGCATTCAAACCATTATCTGCACCAAATTGATGAATCTGTTCTGAATCCATACTGTGAACAAGAACAGAGGTAGCAGGAGCTCTAGAGTCGTTCCTATGGTCTGTGTATTGGTTCTCATGCAAAACATGAGACAAACACCCCCCTTTGGATACCCCTTCCTGCATGTTGGTGGGTTTCTCCTCCAAACCTTCCATACCTCCATCAACTACAGAATCATGGATAACAATAACATCATTATCTTTGGGGGGAGCCATGGGGGAGGGGAGCATTAAGTCAATACATGTGGTCTTCATTCCACTTCCTTGCTCTGTGCTTATGCCTGCGTTAAGACTACCGGGATTTTTGGGTTTTGGGAGCATTGAGTCAATACCTGAATTTTTGGACTTATTTCCATTTTGCTGGAGTTTTTGCTTATTGGCTTCCTCAGACTTGTTATCATTTGGAGTCCCCTTGCTGTTGATCTGCTCCTGTTCATTATGGTTAGCTAAAATGTTAGGTGAAATATTAAGTTCAGAAGTCATACCTGTGTTTTGATTGCCTTTGCTGAGGATGAATAGGTTTGTAAACCTTTGTTTGTTGAGTAGCCTCCGTCTTTTTGTCATTGTTTTGGTGGTGACCTCGAAAGTTTTTCTTCTTTTGGGTCTGCCATTGTTCCTGTGATTGGTTCTTTTCATCTTTTTGGATTTGTTGCTGGGTTTCTTTGGTGCTAGGATTACTAGCTTTGTCCTGTTGGTTTGCATTGGCTGCCACTCCCATTTGCTTTTTGTTTTTTGCTTCCGATTCCTGTTCTTTTTTCTTTCTATTTTCTTCATCTCTTTTCTTAATAGTGCACACCTGAATCATGTGACCTTGGTGTTTACAGTATGAACAATAGTGTGGGAGGTCTTCATATTGGATGGCTTGCCATCTCCCCACAGTTAAATCATCTTGATCATAACCCATCCATATGTGTGGTGGCCTCTCTATGGTGAGGTCCATTTGAATTCTTACCTTTGCCACACTTCCTCTTGTTTTTTGAATAGAAGCTGCGTCCAGGTATAGAGTTTTTCCAATAGGGGATAGCAAGGCTGTCAGGAATTGTTTATTGTAACAGTGCCATGGGAGTTCGGGAAGTGTAACCCAAATAGGGACAATTGGAGTCTCTTCCTCGGGAGTGAAATTAGGAGTCCAGGCCTGTAATCTCATGAGTTGACCCTCAATGTACATTCTCTGTTTAGTCCAAACTGTAATATAGTCTGCCTCATTGTCTAGATCAATATATAAATGCCTAGAATTGAAATGAGCGATCTTGACTCCCCCTGTTAGCTGAGTCTGAAGTATAAAGCTTTTTCTAATCAATTCAACTTTAGGAATAGTATGATTAAACTTTCCCACTAGAGTGTACTTACACTGTTCAGCTAATTTAATCATAAAATCCTCTTTTTTAAAAATAACTGCTGGAAGACCTTGTCTAGTGGTGAATTTGGGAGCGGCTAACTCAATAGGAATATCAATCTTAGCTTGATTAGCCCTCAACTTAGTGGCATAGGATTGAACGATAGTAAAAGGAGCTGGTTCAGGAACAAACTTGGTTTTGTCGCTAATGTTGTGATCTTGATTCGTATTTCTATTAGGATTGTCCATAGATAAAGATTGACTACTAGCTTGTGTTTTGGAATTAAACTTGTCAAAGTTTGCAGACACTTTGGGGTAATCCGACCTACTGTGATACTGCTTTTGAGTTTGATCATTCTTTTTAACCAACTTACTATGCTTGGGATCTATAGAAACATCATTCGTAAGCTTCGGCAAATTTTCTAAAGCAACATTATCCTTAGGTATAGAATTAGAGGAGTTAGAACACTTACCTGTCGCCTTCAATGCTTGAGGATTGGCTGTAACATTGTTCTGCCCATTTTCAACTTCACTATGAACAATGGTGGTTTTGGAATTCTTGGATTGAGTATGAATTGTTTGGGAAATTATTTTTCCGGCTTCAGGTGAGGCAGCGCAGTCTTGGGCAGCATTTACGCCCAGTTTCAACTGCTCACCGGCGACAAATCCTCCATCTCCTTGGTTTGAAATTTGGTGGGTGCACTGCAATTGATCTTGGCAACAATCCCCAATAGCTTGGACATTGTGAAAATTACCGGAATCCGGCGAGGCAGCGGCGCGATTGTCGGTTCCTCCAAATTCGGCCAGATTTTTCAAAAATCCATTGCCGGCGTTTGGCTGCTCCTTTTGGCCTGAAAATTCAGTGGTAGGCCATTCTTGGGGTGGCCTACAAACCCCAGTGGTTGATTCCCCCCGAAACTCACCGGAAATGGGAGAAAATTCATCAAGATCGCCGCCAGTGAATAGTATTTCGGGTTGAGCATTGGAATTGTTTTTGCCGTCTATTCCTTTATCCAATCGGCCTGAAATTTCATGGGTAGGCTGTTCTTGACTAGGCCTACAATCCCCAGTGGTTGATTCCCCCCGAAACTCACCGGAAATGGGATAAAATTCATCAATATCGCCGCCAGTGAATAGTGTTTCGGGCTGAGCATTGGAATTGTTTTTGCCGTCAATTCCTTTATCCAATCGGCCTGAAATTTCATGGGTAGGCCTTTCTTGACTAGGCCTACAATCCCCAGGTGGTGCGCCGGTGTGAAAGTTGCCAGAATCGGGTGTAGAGGTGCGGCAGTGAATAGTGCCGTGAAGCTTCACTTGCTTGTTTCCGGCGATTTCTTCATGTTTTTTTCCTGAAATTTGGCCAGCATGTAGATCGTGATTAGATCTTTCATCTACTTCATGTGCATCTACTTGTAATTCAACGGATGATTGTGCATGAATTTTTTGAATTTTGGCAGATTCATCCCAAGAAGTGGCAACATAGATCGCATTCGTATTTTGCGATTTCCGGGAGTTGTAGTTGGTCATTTTTGTTGATTCTTTTTGCGTTGTATTCGTAATGTCGAGATCTACGCTTTCATCATTTGAACGAAATTTTTTGAGGTCTGGAGGGCGATCTTGCCCCATGACCTCAAAACTCTCACTAAGCTCTTCTTAGAGAGGATTTCCTTAGAGAGATATTTTAGAGAAGAAAAAATTGATAAATGAGAATGCGATAGGGTTCAGGGTTCAGATTTTGGGTTTAGGGTTTGGGTTTCAGGTTTCAAGTTCAGGTTTTTTTTTTTTTGGTAAACGCCCTTGTGGTGGGCAGGCCCATTTTGTCCGTCGTAAGATAACCCCTGATGTGTACCGGTAGCTCGTGGAGACAAGAGAACTAGACTGCGATAGTAGTGGTGTGACTATGTTTAGACAGCGCATCAGCGACGGCATTGCCCTCTCTGAAGATGTGACAGCACGAGAAGGTGTGAAACTGTGTGATGGTGTCCTGTAATCTGAGAAAGGTGTGGTGGAGATGCCAGGGCGGGGCAATAGTGGCCATAATCCAACCAACTAAAAGCTCCGAATCGACCTCAAGAATCACGCCTGAGTGACCGTTATGAAGGCACCATGTGAGACCTATATATGCTGCTTCCAACTCCGCCTGATTATTTGTCCCTTGCCCAATAGGAGAAGCAAAAGCGTGAATAAGGTCCCCATAGCAATCCCTGATAATACCACCTGCCCCAATCCTTCCCGGATTGCCAAGAGCACTCCCATCTGTATTGAGTTTGACAAGTCCAGGAGACGGCTTAGTCCATTCAACTCTGGTGACTCTAATCTCGTGTGCACATGACTCCACCCAAGCACAAAGATTTCCCCAATTTGGAGGCCAGTGTACGTAGGGGAAAACCGTCATCAACAGTTTGTAGACATCCCTAATAATACCATACATCACCCTCACCAGGTTAGACTATTTGGAACCATACTTAGCAGCACACCTGTTCTTCCAGAGGTTCCAACAAATAAAGATACGGAGGGATCTGAGAAGTGTATTGTGAGGATCACTACCCGGCTTCTGAGACCACCAGTGCATGAGAAGGGCCCTAAGGGGCGTATCATGGTGTCTGAAGCCCATAGATGAGGAGAAGGGGGTCCAGACTGCAGTTGCAAATCTTCTAGAGACCATGACATGTTGAACATCCTCGTAGCCTCTGTCTCGGCAACACACACACTCTGTACTAGCATCCGGATCGAACCGTAGAATTCTAGCTGCTGTAGGGAGCTTATTCCTAAGCGCCCTCCATAGGGTAAATGAGGCTTTAAAAGGTACATGCTTCTGCCAGGTTCTTCTATCAATGAGAGTGGTCTGTTTAGATCTCCTTATCATATCCCATGCAGAAGTAGAAGAGAATATACCCGAGGTATTGGCCTTCCAAAAAGGCTGATCAGGTTTATCTGGATGAAATTGAATCTGAGTGGTGATAATTCGTGTGACCAAGTGTTGCGGGAGCTGTTGGCTTAGTCGGTTTATCCTCCACTGACCCTGGTGTAAAAACTCAGAGACTCTAGCCTTGCCCGGTCTGCCTGGCAGGATCCTATACGCAGCAAGAGGTCCAGTACCGAGCCAATTATCCCACCAAAAACTAGAGCTGCCAGAGTAAACCTTCCACAAAATATTTTCTCAGCTCGATCCTTGTTAATCATGAGTTTCTTCCAGCTTTGGGAGTCACCTGAGTCCCACTTTTTCGACACCGGGTGAGATCGCTGATAATATTTGGCCAGGAGAAAGTTTCGCCAGAGTGAATCCTTGGTTCTAAAGTTCCACCACTGTTTGATTTCAAGGGATTTGCAAACTTCGTGAATCTTCCTGAACCCAACCCCGCCTTCATTATAGGGATAGCATAATGTGTCCCAAGAAGCCCAGTGGTACCTCTTTTTATCATTCTTCATGCCCCAGAAGAAGTCAGCTGTCAATTTCTCAATCTCGTCAAGAACAGTTTTGAGGGGAGAGACGGAAATGAGTAGATGAATGGGGAGTGACTGGAGAACATATTTAATGAGAGTAGCTTTTCCCCCATAGCTTAGCATTTTTGATTGCCACCCTGAGATCCTTCCCACCACTTTGGAAATAATATCTGAGAAGTATACAATCCTCTGTCTCCCAATATATAGCGGACAACCCAGATAGGTAATAGGGGACTCTTTCTGTGAAAATCCCGTAACCGCCTTAATAGTCGCCACAGTAGGGGGATGGGCACTAGTAGGAACCATGAAGTGGCTTTTGTTTCTGTTAATGAGCTGTCCCGAACATCCTTCATAATCTGAAAGCATTTGCATAACCAACTCTAGAGATCTCCTCCCCCAGAAGTGAAGATAATAACATCATCAGCAAAACTTAGGTGATTAACTTGGGGACCTTATTTTTCCATATAAAAACCATGGAAGAATTGATTATGGCTCACAGAAACCCATTCTTCGGAGGACAAGGCAAGTGTAGGCCCAGGAGACTCTGTCATAAGCCTTCACCATATCAAGCTTGATGACTACATTACCCACAGAATTCTTTTTCTTGATACTCTGAACAACTTCCTGTGCTAACATGATGTTTTCGGATATGTTCCTTCCTTTGACAAACCAAGATTGATTGGTCGAAACTAAGCCCGGGAGAATAGGAGCCAACCGAAGACAAATAAGCTTTGAGATGATCTTGTTGGTGAAGTTACTCAAACCGATCGGTCTAAATTCTGATAAGTTGTTCGGGGACTCCACCTTTGGTATCAAAACTAGACAAGTGTGCGAGAAATACTTTGGAAGCGAGGAACCACATAAGATAGACCGCACCACAGCAAGCAAATCCTTCTTGATAATTTCCCAGCAAGTTTGGAAAATTTTTCCATTCATACCATCCGGTCCTGTTGCAAAATTAGGATTCATAGAGAAAACAACTCCTTTCAATTCCTCCAAGTCTGGCATATCAGTCAACAACTCATTCTGATCATCTGTTACTAGAGACGGTATACAAGCTAGGAGGTCTTCCCTAACACGGTATGACTGTTCGAAAAATATATCCTGAAAGTGATCACATGCAGCCTTCGCAATACTAGTATCCCCTTGAATCCAGCTGCCTGCATCGTCCTGAATCTTGTGGATAAAGAGTTTCCTTCTTCTACCTCTCATTAGGGCATGAAAGTAGCTAGTGTTTGCATCTCCCTCTTTGAACCACTGTAACTGTGTTTTCTGTTTCAAAATGGACTCCTCCAACTTAAGGAATCTGATATACTCCGCATTCAAGGCATGTAGTGAAGATCTATCCTCATCGCTATTAGTCTGGATGAACTTCTCTTCGGCAACCTTAACTGCTTCCTCGTATTCCTTAACTCGAGCAAAGATGTCACCGAACTCATTTTTTGACCATTGGCTAAGAGTAGAGCTAAGTCTTTTCAATTTCCGATGAAAGACCCACATAGGATGCCCATTAATCTCCCTATCCCAGCACTGTTGCACTGTGTCCATGAACGTCAAGTTCTCAGTCCAACAATGAAGAAACTTGAAGTATTTGACATGAGTTTCGTGTCTGTCTATCATTTCCAGAAGAAGCGGGCAGTGATCTGAGCCCACAAAAGGAAGATGAGTAATAGTAGTGAGGGGAATGTTACTAAGCCAGTTGTCATTCACCATGGCTCTGTCTAATCTCTTCCAGATCACATCATCCGGCCCTCTACTATTCGACCAAGTGAGTTTTGAACCGTGGTATCCAAGATCAATCAAACCACACTGCTCAATCATATGCAAAAATTCATTACTCTTCCGTATTCTATAAGGAACACCTCCTAGTTTCTCTTCTGGGGTTGTAACAACATTAAGATCCCCAATAGTACACCAAGGAGTAGTAGTCTGAGATCTGTGTCTAGGATTATCCCAAAGTGAAGCTCTGAGGGTTTCCTGATACTTAGCGTAAACAAAAGTCATGGTGAAAGTCTCGACACACCCAAAATGTCTGAACTCACAAGTCACCTGCTGGTCATCCGAACTGAGAAGAACACAATCTATGTCATTATTCCAAAACACCCAGATCTTCCCGTTGGCATTACAGATTGATTTGTGCATGGTCAAATAGTTGGTGAATAGCTGAATATGAGCATTGTCCGAAAAAGGTTCTAAGATGGTGATGATAGCTAATTTGTGGATTTGCTTGAGAGCTTTAAGTCTCTCCAAGGCACCAAGAGTCCTGATGCCTCTCGCATTCCAGATAAGAGAACTAATCATGGGGATGACGGGTTTTAACTTTCAGTCTGGTTCTGGCGGCTGGGGGGCCAGTCTCTGAGCCAGGTGAATAGTGTGATGCTCCTCTCGGCGAGAGACCCTGTCTATCAGCAATTTCCTTTACATGAGCCTCTGAAATCTGAGCATTAGTACCACTAAATGTTTGCGAAGTTGCATGGCATGTGCATCAACAAAAGTATTTCTTGGTTCCTCCTCGGAGTCATATTCAGATTCGTCCTCTAAAATAATTTGTCTGTAGTCATCTGCTTCAAAGTCCCTGCTCCCCGACGTATTGAGGCTACAAATAGCAAACACTAGGTCAGGAGGATCATCTGATTCATCTAGCCTTGCCGGGACAGAGTTGAGAGTGCAATCCCTTCGCGGGCTTTCATGAATTTGTAAAGGAGAGACATCTAATACAACTTGTTCAGTGGTTAACTCATCATGTTTGGGCTGCTGGAAACATTTGGATTGTTGGGATTGAGTTTTGGATTTTTGGGATTCTGTGGAGTGGTTTTGATTATCATGACTTGGAGAAATAGAAGTATTATTGCTCTCGTCAATCATAAATGAGGGACTTCCTTCAGAGGTTTCTTTCACACCTTCCATCTTCTTTTTGATAGCATCCCTTCTCTTTTTACTCAACTTGTTTTTGGATTTCGATTTAGAGGACTGCTCCTGGTTAGAACTCTCCTTTAAATTTCCTTCTCCAGTCATATTCATGTGTTGTTGCCCTGTTTCCATGTGTTTCCCCAAACCCGCATGTTGAACAAGAGTTCATTCATCAAGAAAATTATGAAATTCACCCCTAGACTTCTGCTGTAGCTGCTGTCCAGATCCAGAAGCCCTCAAAACATCCTGCTGTAACCCCATTTTCTGCCCTTGTTGAACTGTACTCACCTGCTGAACCAAACTAATATTCTGCCCTTGAAAAATATCAACCTTAGCCCCTTGTTTTAGCTGTTGATCAGTCCCAGTATCCTGTAAACTTTTGGATTGCTCTTCACATCCGCTTTTCAAAACTTGGTCCTGGGCATTTGTCATTTGATTCTGCATTGTATTACCAGCCTGAATCTGCTCCGGATTCTCATTTTGAACATCTGTTACACACTGATTTTGCTGAAGTCTCAATTCAGGATTAATAGTGGTAGCAGGAGCTCTAGAGTCACACCTAAGGTCAGTGGATTGGTTCTCATGCAAAACATGAGACAAATTCCCTCCTTTGGTTACCCCTTCCTGTATGTTAGTAGGTTTCTCCTTCACACCATCCATACCTCCATCAACTACACAATCATCAATATCAATAACAATATTATAGTTGGGGGGAGCCATGGGGGTGGGGAGCATTGAGTCAATACCTGCGTTTTATTGAACATTTCCATTTTGCATCCCATTTGCAGCAGCAGGAGTATGAACATTATGGGGAGGGGGTTGTTGAACATGGACTCCATGATCAACATTACAATCTGTGAGAGAGTTAAGCATCATACCTGAAGTGTTTGTCTAAATAGGTCTGTATACCTGTTTGTTGTTTTCTTGAATCCTACGGTTGTGAGAATTTCCTTTAAAATTCTTCCTCTTCTGTGTTTGCCATTGATCTTCTCCTCCTTTATTTTTGTTCACCTCCAACATTTGTTCCCCTTGCTTGGTACCAGCTATTCTGTCTCTGGATTGTAGTTGGTCTTCTTTATTTCTGTCTTCCTGTTTTTTGGTGTCTTTTGTCCCTGTATTTGGCTGCTTATTGTTCTTAGAAATTTCAGCTTCCACATCTTTTCTTTTCTTGGCTTCATCATCTCTTTTTTTCACAGAACAATCTTGAACCAGGTGGCCCTGATGCTTACAATGCACACAATAATCTGGTACATCTTTATATTCAATAGCTTGCCATTTTCCATTAGTGATATCTTCTTCATCAAATCCCATCCATATATGATGAGGTCTATTCTTGGTTAAGTCAATTTGAATTCTCACTTTAGCAACACTTCCTCTGGTTTTTTGGACAGAAGCAGTATCTAGATACAGAGCTTTACCAACAGGAGATAAAAGAGCAGTAAGGACCTCTAAATAATAGTAATGCCAAGGAAGTTCAGGGAGGGTGACCCATATAGGAACAATGGAAGTTTCTTCTTCAGGTCTAAAGGTGGGTGTCCACATTTGCAGCTTCATAAGTTTGCCTTCAATATACATTTTCTGCTTGGTCCACACTGTTATATGGTCATTCTCATTTTCAAAATCTATGTAAATATGCCTTGAGTTGAAATGAGCAATTTTGACCCCCCCGTTAGCTGGGTTTGAAGGATGAAGTTTTTCCTAATAAGATCCATTTTAGGCATGGTGCTAGCAAATTTTCCAATCAAAGTGAATTTGCACCTCTTTGCTAATTTGACCATAAAGTCCTCTTTTTTGAATAAGACAGCAGGAAAGCCTTGTTTGGTGGTTATTTGAGGAGGGGAAAACTGAATAGGAACATAGCTCTTGGCTTGGTTAGTTCTGAGGATGGTAGCTAGAGATTGTACAATTGTCGGAGGAGCAGGTTCTTGGTCAGTGTTGGTATTGGGAAATTGATTAGGATTCTTGGTGGTTTTTTCTTTGGATTGAGCTTGTTTCTCTTTTGGTGGAGGAGGTTGGTAGTTATCAAAATTGGAGGAAATCTTAGGTTGTGTAGGTTTTGAAGCATTTGGATTATTGTTAGGCTTCTTTGTCAGACTCTTAGGAGGGGCATTGGATTTTATTGAGTCATTGGCTAACAAACCATTGTCCGCAATCATGTTATTCCCAAGAATTCCTTCACTGTGTGATTTGGTTGCATTCTGAATTGGGTTTGGATTTGAAGACAAATTTGTTTGCTAGTTGGGAATACTGGTAAGGTAAGCAGCAGTAGGTTTAGCATGAGGGAGTTTTGTTCCATGGACCACTTCCACTTGGTTAGTACTTTTTTGGTGAACATTATTGGCATCATTGGTAGGATTTTTGGTGTAATCAGTCTTAGCATTCACAATTTCACAGTTACTGCTATGCTTTATCAAACTAGGATTCATGTTGGACTGCTTCAAAAAATCATTTCTATGATGAGAATTCTTCCTGATGGATTGCTGACTATTTTGAGAATTAGAATCAAAAATTTCAGCCACCGAATTTACAGACACAGTTCCGGCCAAATTTTCCAAATTCACAGTTTTTGAATTCAAATTCGAATTGATGGGGATCTCACCTGATGAGGCTTCTGAATTCTATATAATCGTGGGTATATTCCCTTTCAAATTGCATTGGTTTCTTTCTTTTCCGATCACCTGAGCTCCGGCTTTAGTTCGCTGCTCCGATGAAGAAGCCTTAGAAATCAAATTCGAGACATCTTGGGAATTCTCAAATGGAGTTTTTTCCAGATTCATCATCCCTGTACCACTTTGATTGGATTGACACTGCCAATTCATGAATTCCATCTCCATAACGTCTCCACCCAGTTCCGGTCAGTTTGACGAAGACCACGGTTGCAAATTTGACTCTACCAGGCCCAACTTAGAAGAGGCTTTATGAGATTCTGAGATTTGGGAGTGAATACCCATGGGATTAACACCATCTTTTATGGATTCTATAGCCTGTCTAATGTCGCCGCCTTCACTGGAACTCCGTCCAGTTTTCTCGACCTTTGAATTCAAATCCAAAGTGTTTTACTAAGATATGTTCTGTGCTTCTTGATTATAAGGATGCGCGAGAGCCTGGTGTCCAACATGGCTTAAGTCTCCCACGTCCATGTTTGCTGGAGCTCCCTCGCCGGCGCGACAGTCTTTCCCACCGGAGTTTTGGTCATCCATGGTGCTTGAAACTCTGCAAGATTGAACGTTGCGAGATGGGGAAAAAAACCCCATTATCAACTCCTCACGAATTTGACTGGAGGTAGGTCGAATCACCTCGCGTTCAGTTCTAGTTTTCGGCATCACTGCTTGCACTTTTCTCGGCTGATTTCTCTGGATTTGCATACCAGCACTTTGTGCGAATTGGTATGGTGATGGGTCTTCAGTAGCTGAAGCATTTTCAGAACGATTTCCATCATGAGCCAACTGGAAAATCGATTGTGGATTTTTTTGAGAAATCTGGGCAGTTTGCTCATGGGAATTGGCATAGTTGAGGTCCGGAGGGGGATCTAGCCCCATGGCCTCAAATTGCTCACTTGAGCTCTTGTTAGAGAGCTTTTTCCTAGAGAGAAGTTGTAGAGAGAAGAAAAAATTGAGAAATGAGAGAGCGATAAGTTCAGGGTTTTAGGGTTTAGGGTTCAGGGTTTAGGGTTTCAGGATTCAGGATTCAGGGTTTCAGTTTTTTTTGGTAAACGCCCTTGTGGTGGGCAGGGGCTGAGCAACACCCCCAGGCCTTAACATAAATAAACAAAAGCAGCAAAAAACAAAAGTACATGGAGGGGGGACATAAACCTTACCTCCGATCCTATGGTGGTTCATAGGTCAGCCATCCTACTAAGGTTAGCCAACCCATCCCCGATACTAAAATGGAAACCTAGAAACATGCACCTACAGGAGAGGACTCCTCTCCAATACATAAATTCTAGGAAAGCAGTAAATGAGGGAGACTCTCCCTTTACAAAGAAAGACCTATTCAAAGAAGAAAAAGCCTAGCTAAAGAGGAAGAGATAACCGGCAAAAGGTGGTATAGGGCATCCATACCAAGCTTGGATACACTCCAATCAAATCACAGCATCTCACGGTGGTTCTTTGATCCTCCTATTTTTCCTCCTTCTGAAGTTGGGCAGGCCCATTTTGTCCGTCGCAAGATAACCCCTGATGTGTACCGGTAGCTCGTGGAGATAAGAGAACTGGACTACGATAGTAGTGGTGTGACTATGTTTAGACAGCGCATCAGCGACGGCATTGCCCTCTCTGAAGATGTGACGGCACGAGAAGGTGTGAAACTGTGTGATAGTGTCCTGTAATCTGAGAAAGGTGTGGTGGAGATACCAGGGCGGGGCAATAGTGCCCATAATCCAATCAACTAGAAGCTCTGAATCGACCTCAAGGATGACGCCCGAGTGACCGTTATGAAGGCACCATGTGAGACCTATATATGCTGCTTCCAACTCCGCCTGATTATTTGTCCCTTGCCCAATAGGAGAAGCAAAAGCATGAATAAGGTCCCCATAGCAATCCCTGATAATACCACCTGCCCCAATCCTTCCCCGATTGCCAAGAGCACTCCCATCTGTATTAAGTTTGACAAGTCCAGAAGACGGCTTAGACCATTCAACTCTGGTGACTCTAATCTCGTGTGCCCATGACTCCACCCTAGCACAAAGATCTCCCCAATTTGGTGGCCAGTGTACGTAGGGGAAAACTGTCATCAACAGTTTGTAGACATCGCTAATAATACCATACTTCACCCTCAGCAGGTTAGACTGTTTGGAATCATACTTAGCAGCACACCTGTTCTTCCAGAGGTTCTAACAAATGAAGATAGGGAGGGATCTAAGAACTGTATTGTGAGGATCACTACCCGACTTCTGAGACCACCATTGCATGAGAAGGGCCCTAAGGGGCATATCATGGTGTCTGAAGCCCATAGATGAGGAGAAGGGGGTCCAGACTGCAGTTGCAAATCTTCTAGAGACCATGACATGTTGAACATCCTCGTAGCCTCTGTCTCGGCAACACACACACTCTGTACTAGCATCCGGATCGAACCATAGAATTCTAGCTGCTGTAGAGAGCTTATTCCTAAGCGCCCTCCATAGGGTAAATGAGGCTTTAAAAGGTACATGCTTCTGCCAGGTTCTTCTATCAATGAGAGTGGTCTGTTTAGATCTCCTTATCATATCCCATGCAGAAGTAGAAGAGAATATACCCGAGGTATTGGCCTTCCAAAAAGGTTGATCAGGTTTATCTGGATGAAATTGAATCTGAGTGGTGATAATTTGTGTGACCAAGTGTTGCGGGAGCTGTTGGCTTAGTCGGTTTATCCTCCACTGACCCTGGTGTAAAAACTCAGAGAGTCTAGCCTTGCCCGGTCTGCCTGGCAGGATCCTATGCGCAGCAAGAGGTCCAGTACCGAACCAATTATCCCACCAAAAACTAGAGCTGCCAGAGTAAACCTTCCACAAAATATTTTCCTCAGCTCGATCCTTGTTAATCATGAGTTTCTTCCAACTTTGGGAGTCACCTGAGTCCCACTTTTTCGACACCGGGTGAGATCGCTGATAATATTTGGCCAGGAGAAAGTTTCGCCAGAGTGAATCCTTGGTTCTAAAGTTCCACCACTGTTTGATTTCAAGGGATTTGCAAACTTCGTGAATCTTCCTGAACCCAACCTCTCCTTCATCATAGGGATAGCATAATGTGTTCCAAGAAGCCCAGTGGTACCTCTTTTTATCATTCTTCATGTCCCAGAAGAAGTCAGCTGTCAATTTCTCAATCTCGTCAAGAACAGTTTTGAGGGTAGAGATGGAACTGAGTAGATGAATGGGGAGTGACTGGAGAACATATTTAATGAGAGTAGCTTTTCCCCCATAGCTTAGCATTTTTGATTGCCACCCTGAGATCCTTCCCACCACTTTGGAAATAATATCTGAGAAGTATACAATCCTCTGTCTCCCAATATATAGCGGACAACCCAGATAGGTAATAGGGGACTCTTTCTGTGAAAATCCCGTAACCGCCTTAATAGTCGCCACAGTAGGGGGATGGGCACTAGTAGGAACCATGAAGTGGCTTTTGTTTCTATTAATGAGTTGTCCCGAACATCCTTCATAATCTGAAAGCGTTTGCATAACCAACTCTAGAGATCTCCTCCCCCAGAAGTGAAGATAATAACATCATCAGCAAAACTTAGGTGATTAACTTGGGGACCTTATTTTTCCATATAAAAACCATGGAAGAATTGATTATGGTTCAGGTTGTTCATCATTCTTGAAAGAACCTCTGCTCCTAAAATAAATAGGGCAGGAGAAAGTGGGTCCCCCTGCTTAAGGCCTCTGGTGGAGTGGAAGAACCCATGTCTAGTACCATTGATGATGACGGAGTACCAATTATCCGCCATAATCCTCCATATCATATCGATGATAATCTCACAGAAACCCATTCTTCGGAGGACAAGGCAAGTGTAGGCCCAGGAGACTCTGTGATAAGCCTTCGCCATATCAAGCTTGATGACTACATTACCCCCAGAATTCTTTTTCTTGATACTCTGAACAACTTCCGATGCTAACATGATGTTTTCGGATATGTTCCTTCCTTTGACAAACCCAGATTGATTGGTCGAAACTAAGCCCGGGAGAATAGGAGCCAACCGAAGGCAAATAAGCTTTGAGATGATCTTTTTGGTGAAGTTACTCAAACCGATCGGTCTAAATTCTGATAAGTTGTTCGGGGACTCCACCTTTGGTATCAAAACTAGACAAGTGTGTGAGAAATACTTTGGAAGCGAGGAACCACAAAAGAAGGACCGCACCACAGCAAGCAAATCCTTCTTGATAATTTCCCAGCAAGTTTGGAAAATTTTTCCATTCATACCATCCGGCCCTGCTGCAGAATTAGGATTCATAGAGAAAACAACTCTTTTCAATTCCTCCAAGTCTGGCATATCAGTCAACAGCTCATTCTGATCATCTGTTACTAGAGACGGTATACAAGCTAGGAGATCTTCCCTAACACGGTATGACTGTTCAGAAAATAGATCCTGAAAGTGATCACATGCAGAAATAGATTCTGTGGAGTGGTTTTGATTATCATGACTTGGAGAAATAGAAGTATTATTGTTCTCGTCAATCATAAATGAGGGACTTCCTTCAGAGGTTTCTTTCACACCTTCCATCTTCTTTTTGATAGCATCCCTTCTCTTTTTACTCAGCTTGTTTTTGGATTTCGATTTAGAGGACTGCTCCTGGTTAGAACTCTCCTTTAAATTTCCTTCTCCAGTCATATTCATGTGTTGTTGCCCTGTTTCCATGTGTTTCCCCAAACCAGCATGTTGAACAAGAGTTGATTCATCAAGAAAATTATGAAATTCACCCCTAGACTTCTGCTGTAGCTGCTGTCCAGATCCAGAAGCCCTCAAAACATCCTGCTGTAACCCCATTTTCTGCCCTTGTTGAACTGTACTCACCTGCTGAACCAAACTAATATTCTGCCCTTGAGAAATATCAACCTTAGACCCTTGTTTTAGCTGTTGATCAGCCCCAGTATCCTGTAAACTTTTGGATTGCTCTTCACATCCGCTTTTCAAAACCTGGTCCTGGGCATTTGTCATTTGATTCTGCATTGTATTACCAGCCTGAATCTGCTCCGGATTCTCATTTTGAACATCTGTTACACACTGATTTTGCTGAAGTCTCAATTCAGGATTAATAGTGGTAGCAGGAGCTCTAGAGTCACACCTAAGGTCAGTGGATTGGTTCTCATGCAAAACATGAGACAAATTCCCCCCTTTGGTTACCCCTTCCTGCACGTTAGTAGGTTTCTCCTTCACACCATCCATCAACTACACAATCATCAATATCAATAATAGTATTATAGTTGGGGGGAGCCATGGGGGTGGGGAGCCTTGAGTCAATACCTGAAAGTTGTTGAATTGTTCCTTTTTTCATCCCATTTGTGGCAGCAACAGTATGCTCAACATGAAGAGGTGGTTGTTGACCATGGACTCCATGATCAACATTACAATTTGTGAGAGAGTTAAGAATCATACCTGGATTGTTTGTCTGAATAGGTCTGTATACCTGTTTGCTGTTTTCCTGTAGCTTGTGGTTGTGAGAATTTCCTTTAAAATTCTTTCTCTTCTGTGTTTGCCATTGGTCTTCTAAATTTTTGCTTTTGTTCCCTTCCAGGATTTGTTCTCCCTGCTTGGTGCCAGTTGTTCTGGCTTTGTTTTGTGGTTGGTCTTCCTTGTTGTTGACCTCCTGTAATTTGGTGACTTTTGTCTCTAAACCTGCCTGCTTATTGTTCTTATAGGTTTCAGCTTCTGCTTCCTTTCTTTTTTTTGCTTCTTCGTCTCTTTTCTTCAAGGAACAATCATGAATCAGATGTCCCTGATGCTTACAATGCAAACAATAGTCTGGTACATCTTCATAATCAATAGCTTGCCATTTTCCTTTGGTGATATCTTCTTCATCAAATCCCATCCATATATGGTGAGGTCTATCCTTGGTTAAATCAATTTGAATTCTCACCTTAGCTACACTTCCTCTGGTCTTTTGGACAGAAGGAGTATCCAGATACAAAGCTTTACCAACAGGAGATAGAAGAGCAGTAAGGAATTCTAAGTAATAGCAATGCCAAGGAAGTTCTGGGAGGGTGACCCATATAGGGACAATGGAAGTTTCTTCCTCAAGTTTAAAGGTAGGTGTCCACATCTGCAGCTTCATAAGTTTGCCTTCAATATACATTTTCTGCTTGGTCCACACTGTTATATGGTCATTTTCATTATCCAAATCTATATAGATGTGCCTTGAGTTGAAATGGGCAATTTTGACCCCCCCTGTTAACTGAGTTTGTAAAATAAAACTCTTCCTAATAAGCTCCATCTTAGGCATAGTGCTAGCAAATTTTCCAATTAAAGTGAATTTGCATCTCTCAGCTAGCTTGATCATAAAGTCTTCTTTTTTGAAAATAACTGCAGGATAGCCTTGTTTGGTGGTTATTTGAGGAGGGGAAAACTGAATAGGAACATAGCTCTTGGGTTGGTTAGTTCTGAGGATAGTAGGTAGAGCAGGTTCTTGGTCAGTGTTGGTATTGGGAGATTGACTAGGATTCTTGGTAGTTTTTTCTTTGGCTTGAGCTTGTTTCTCTTTTGGTGGAGGAGGTTGGTAGTTATCAAAATTGGAGGAAATATTAGGTTGTGGAGGTTTTGAAACATTTGGATTATTGTTAGGGTTCTTTCTCAGGTTCTTAGACGGTTCAGTTATTTTTTGGGGTCATTGAGCTTAGAACCATCATTTGTAGTCTGCAAAACATTGGTTAGAGTAACAGAGTTTTGCTCAATTGCATTAGATTGCAATTGAGCTAAATCATTTTGAAAATTAGCATTATCAGTGGGCAAAGAGTTAGAAGAGTTTAGAGCCTTACCTGGTGCTTTCAATGCTTGAGAGTTGAGAGCTTGACTGTTCTGCCCGTTTCCAGTAGTAGTGTCAACCTTAGTGATTTTTGGATTTTGGTTGGAGGAGTTCAAAAATTCATTTTGGTGGTTGGCAGTGTTTGTAGGTTGATGTTGAATGGTTTGAGATTGATATTCACCTTTTCCATTCGCCGAAATAGTGTTCCCAATTGAGCAGTGATATTTCGTACCTTCCCCAACTTTAATCGAAAAATTCGAAGCCTTGATGCTTGGATCATAAGAAAATTTTTGTAGCTGGGTATTACTCACATTGGGTTGAAGATGATTACATTGGATTTCTTGTTCACAGATGAAGCAGCGCCGCCGTCATTCGAGCTAATCCGGCCTTGATTCGATGGAGCTTTTTGAATATTCATGCTACTGGGTTGAATTCGCATTTCAGTTCGCAAAAAACCCCGCTGAAAATTCTCCATTTCCAGGTCTGCCATGGAAGCTTCTACTTCATCGGAAAACTCCATTTCCGGCGCTACAATATTCAGCTTCTTGGGGATAGGGTGATCGGGAGCAAGAGATTTTTGGGTGTTTGTGATTATTTCATCCTTGCGCAACTGAAATTGGTGATTTTTTGACGGAAAATCCACCGGACAGTCGCCTGGAAAGAGCCGCACTTCGCCGGAATTTTCACCAAAATTTCGACCTTCGATTCCTTCCTCCTTTTTGCCTGAAATTTCATGTGTAGGTTGCTGGTGGGATGGGAAACAAACCCAAGTGGTTGTAATCCGTTGAAGCTCACCGGAATCCGGTCGCGAACTGCCGACAGAGGTGCAAAAAAACTAGCAGCATTTTGTTTTTGATTTCTCTCAATCTGCTGCTCATAATTGTTTGAAATTTTGTGAGGATGGACGTTGGAAGATGGGGAACAAACCCCACCCATCAATTCCTCAGTAGGATGGCCGGAATTTGTTTGAACAGGAGCAGCAGTTCACGAATTCGGCGAGTTCGACCGATTTTCCTTTGGTTGATTTTGCCCAATAAACAACTTGTTTTTTGTAGAATTTTGAGGAGATAATAGATCTTGATTATTCCCAGCATTTCCACATTGATTTCCTTCATGAAATACATCAGATTCCGAATGAATTTGGCAAACTTGGACAGATTGACTTTGAGAATTTGTATCTTTGATCGCTAGCTTGTTTTGCAAATTCCCGGAGTTTGGCTTGGAATTTTTTATGATTTTTTTTGCGTTGTGTTCGTATCGATGAGATCTACAATCTCATATTTCGAACGAAATTTTTGGAGGTCCAGAGGGAGATCTAGCCCCATGGCCCCAAAGAGTTCAAGTAAGCTCTTCCTAGAGAGAAAATCTTAGGGTTCAGGGTTCAGGTTTTTTTTTTTTTGGTAAATGCCCTTGTGGTGGGCAGGGGCTGAGCAACACCCCCAGGCCTTAACATAAATAAATAAAAGCAGCAAAAACAAAAGTACATAGAGGGGGACATAAACCTTACCTCCGTTCCTATGGTGGTTCATAGGTCGGCCATCCTACTAAGGATAGCCAACCCATCCCCGATACTAGAATGAAAACCTAGAAACTATGCACCTACAGGAGAGGACTCCTCTCCAATACATAAATTCTAGGAAAGCAATAAATGAGGGAGACTCTCCCTTTACAAAATGACCTATTCTAGAAAAAGAAAAAGCCTATCTGAAAAGGAAGAGCTAACAGACAAAAGGTGGTATATAGGCATCCATACCAAGCTTGGATACACACTTGTCTAGTTTTGATACCAAAGGTGGAGTCTCCGAACCACTTATCAGAATTTAGACCGATCAGTTTGAGTAACTTCACCAACAAGATCATATCAAAGCTTATTTGTCTCCGGCTGGCTCCTATTCTCCCGGGTTTTCAGGGTTTAAGGTTGATTAGTCGAAATTAGACCCGGGAGAATAGGAGCCAGCCGGAGACAAATAAGCTTTGATATGATCTTGTTGGTGAAGTTACTCAAACTGATCGGTCTAAATTCTGATAAGTGGTTCGGAGACTCCACCTTTGGTATCAAAACTAGACAAGTGTGTATCCAAGCTTGGTATGGATGCCTCTATACCACCTTTTGTCTGTTACCTCTTCCTTTTCAGATAGGCTTTTTCTTTTTCTAGAATAGGTCATTTTGTAAAGGGAGAGTCTCCCTCATTTATTGCTTTCCTAGAATTTATGTATTGGAGAGGAGTCCTCTGCTGTAGGTGCATAGTTTCTAGGTTTTCATTCTAGTATCGGGGATGGGTTGGCTATCCTTAGTAGGATGGCCGACCTATGAACCACCATAGGAACGGAGGTAAGGTTTATGTCCCCCTCCATGTACTTTTATTTTTGCTGCTTTTATTTATTTATATTAAGGCCTGGGGGTGTTGCTCAGCCCCTGCCCACCACAAGGGCATTTACCAAAAAAAAAAAACCTGAACCCTGAACCCTAAGATTTTCTCTCTAGGAAGAGCTTACTTGAACTCTTTGGGGCCATGGGGCTAGATCCCCCTCTGGACCTCCAAAAATTTCGTTCGAAAGATGAGATTGTAGATCTCATCGATACGAACACAACACAAAAAAAATCACAAAAAATTCCAAGCCAAACTCCGGGAATTTGCAAAACAAGCTAGCGATCAAAGATACAAATTCTCAAAGTCAATCTGTCCAAGTTTGCCAAATTCATTCCCAATCGGAATCTGATGTATTTCATGAAGGAAATCAATGTGGAAATGCTGGGAATAATCAAGATCTATCATCTCCTCAAAATTCTACAAAAAACAAGTTGTTTATTGGGCAAAACCAACCAAAGGAAAATCGGTCGAACTCGCCGGATTCGTGAACTGTTGCTCCTGTTCGAAAAAATTGCGGCCATCCTACTGAGGAATTGATGGGTGGGGTTTGTTCCCCATCTTCCAACGTCCATCCTAACAAAATTTCAAATAATTCTGAGCAGCAGATTGAGAGAAATCAAAAACAAAATGCTGCTAGTTTTTTCGCACCTCTGTCGGCAGTTCGCGACCAGTTTCGACCAGATTCCGGTGAGCTTCAACGGATTACAACCACTGGGGTTTTTTCCCAATCCCACCAGCAACCTACACATGAAATTTCAGGCAAAAAGGAGGAAGGAATCGAAGGTCGAATTTTTGGTGAAAATTCCGGCAAAGTGCGGCTCTTTCCAGGCGACTGTCCGGTGGATTTTCCGTCAAAAAATCACCAATTTCAGTCGTGCAAGGATGAAATAATCACAAACACCCAAAAATCTCTTGCTCCCGATCACCCTATCCCCAAGAAGCTGAATTTTGTAGAGCCAGAAATAGAGTTTTTCGATGAAGTAGAAGCTTCCATGGCAGACCTGGAAATGGAGAATTTTCAGCGGGGTTTTGTGCGAACTGAAATGCGAATTCAACCCAGTAGCATGAATATTCAAAAAGCTCCATCGAATCAAGGCCGGATTAGCTCGAATGACGGCGGCGCTGCTTCATCTGTGAACAAAGAACATGAAATCCAATGTAATCATCTTCAACCCAATGTGAGTAATACCCAGCTACAAAAATTTTCTTATGATCCAATCATCAAGGCTTCGAATTTTTCGATTAAAGTTGGGGAAGGTACGAAATATCACTGCTCAATTGGGAACACTATTTCGGCGAATGGAAAAGGTGAATATCAATCTCAAACCATTCAACATCAACCTACAAACACTGCCAACCACCAAAATGAATTTTTGAACTCCTCCAACCAAAATCCAAAAATCACCAAGGTTGACACTACTACTGGAAACGAGCAGAACAGTCAAGCTCTCAACTCTCAAGCATTGAAAGCACCAGGTAAGGCTCTAAACTCTTCTAACTCTTTGCCCACTGATAATGCTAATTTTCAAAATGATTTAGCTCAATGGCAATCTAATGCAATTGAGCAAAACTCTGTTACTCTAACCAATGTTTTGCAGACTACAAATGATGGTTCTAAGGTCAATGACCCCCAAAAAATAACTGAACCGTCTAAGAACCTGAGAAAGAACCCTAACAATAATCCAAATGTTTCAAAACCTCCACGACCTAAGATTTCCTCCAATTTTGATAACTGCCAACCTCCTCCACCAAAAGAGAAACAAGCTCAAGCCAAAGAAAAAACTACCAAGAATCCTAGTCAATCTCCCAATACCAACAATAAAACCAACACTGACCAAGAACCTGCTCTACCTACTATCCTCAGAACTAACCAACCCAAGAGCTATGTTCCTATTCAGTTTTCCCCTCCTCAAATAACCACCAAACAAGGCTATCCTGCAGTTATTTTCAAAAAAGAAGACTTTATGATCAAGCTAGCTGAGAGATGCAAATTCACTTTAATTGGAAAATTTGCTAGCACTATGCCTAAGATGGAGCTTATTAGGAAGAGTTTTATTTTACAAACTCAGTTAACAGGGGGGGTCAAAATTGCCCATTTCAACTCAAGGCACATCTACATAGATTTGGATAATGAAAATGACCATATAACAGTGTGGACCAAGCAGAAAATGTATATTGAAGGCAAACTTATGAAGCTGCAGATGTGGACACCTACCTTTAAACTTGAGGAAGAAACTTCCATTGTCCCTATATGGGTCACCCTCCCAGAACTTCCTTGGCATTGCTATTACTTAGAATTCCTTACTGCTCTTCTATCTCCTGTTGGTAAAGCTTTGTATCTGGATACTGCCAAAAGACCAGAGGAAGTGTAGCTAAGGTGAGAATTCAAATTGATTTAACCAAGGATAGACCTCACCATATATGGATGGGATTTGATGAAGAAGATATCACCAAAGGAAAATGGCAAGCTATTGATTATGAAGATGTACCAGACTATTGTTTGCATTGTAAGCATCAGGGACATCTGATTCATGATTGTTCCTTGAAGAAAAGAGATGAAGAAGCAAAAAAAAGAAAGGAAGCAGAAGCTGAAACCTATAAGAACAATAAGCAGGCAGGTTTAGAGACAAAAGTCACCAAATTACAGGAGGTCAACAACAAGGAAGACCAACCACAAAACAAAGCCAGAACAACTGGCACCAAGCAGGGAGAACAAATCCTGGAAGGGAACAAAAGCAAAAATTTAGAAGACCAATGGCAAACACAGAAGAGAAAGAATTTTAAAGGAAATTCTCACAACCACAAGCTACAGGAAAACAGCAAACAGGTATACAGACCTATTCAGACAAACAATCCAGGTATGATTCTTAACTCTCTCACAAATTGTAATGTTGATCATGGAGTCCATGGTCAACAACCACCTCTTCATGTTGAGCATACTGTTGCTGCCACAAATGGGATGAAAAAAGGAACAATTCAACAACTTTCAGGTATTGACTCAAGGCTCCCCACCCCCATGGCTCCCCCCAACTATAATACTATTATTGATATTGATGATTGTGTAGTTGATGGATGGTGTGAAGGAGAAACCTACTAACGTGCAGGAAGGGGTAACCAAAGGGGGGAATTTGTCTCATGTTTTGCATGAGAACCAATCCACTGACCTTAGGTGTGACTCTAGAGCTCCTGCTACCACTATTAATCCTGAATTGAGACTTCAGCAAAATCAGTGTGTAACAGATGTTCAAAATGAGAATCCGGAGCAGATTCAGGCTGGTAATACAATGCAGAATCAAATGACAAATGCCCAGGACCAGGTTTTGAAAAGCGGATGTGAAGAGCAATCCAAAAGTTTACAGGATACTGGGGCTGATCAACAGCTAAAACAAGGGTCTAAGGTTGATATTTCTCAAGGGCAGAATATTAGTTTGGTTCAGCAGGTGAGTACAGTTCAACAAGGGCAGAAAATGGGGTTACAGCAGGATGTTTTGAGGGCTTCTGGATCTGGACAGCAGCTACAGCAGAAGTCTAGGGGTGAATTTCATAATTTTCTTGATGAATCAACTCTTGTTCAACATGCTGGTTTGGGGAAACACATGGAAACAGGGCAACAACACATGAATATGACTGGAGAAGGAAATTTAAAGGAGAGTTCTAACCAGGAGCAGTCCTCTAAATCGAAATCCAAAAACAAGCTGAGTAAAAAGAGAAGGGATGCTATCAAAAAGAAGATGGAAGGTGTGAAAGAAACCTCTGAAGGAAGTCCCTCATTTATGATTGACGAGAACAATAATACTTCTATTTCTCCAAGTCATGATAATCAAAACCACTCCACAGAATCTATTTCTGCATGTGATCACTTTCAGGATCTATTTTCTGAACAGTCATACCGTGTTAGGGAAGATCTCCTAGCTTGTATACCGTCTCTAGTAACAGATGATCAGAATGAGCTGTTGACTGATATGCCAGACTTGGAGGAATTGAAAAGAGTTGTTTTCTCTATGAATCCTAATTCTGCAGCAGGGCCGGATGGTATGAATGGAAAATTTTTCCAAACTTGCTGGGAAATTATCAAGAAGGATTTGCTTGCTGTGGTGCGGTCCTTCTTTTGTGGTTCCTCTCTTCCAAAGTATTTCTCACACACTTGTCTAGTTTTGATACCAAAGGTGGAGTCCCCGAACAACTTATCAGAATTTAGACCGATCGGTTTGAGTAACTTCACCAAAAAGATCATCTCAAAGCTTATTAGCCTTCGGTTGGCTCCTATTCTCCCGGGCTTAGTTTCGACCAATCAATCTGGGTTTGTCAAAGGAAGGAACATATCCGAAAACATCATGTTAGCATCGGAAGTTGTTCAGAGTATCAAGAAAAAGAATTCTGGGGGTAATGTAGTCATCAAGCTTGATATGGCGAAGGCTTATCACAGAGTCTCCTGGGCCTACACTTGCCTTGTCCTCCGAAGAATGGGTTTCTGTGAGATTATCATCGATATGATATGGAGGATTATGGCGGATAATTGGTACTCCGTCATCATCAATGGTACTAGACATGGGTTCTTCCACTCCACCAGAGGCCTTAAGCAGGGGGACCCACTTTCTCCTGCCCTATTTATTTTAGGAGCAGAGGTTCTTTCAAGAATGATGAACAACCTGAACCATAATCAATTCTTCCATGGTTTTTATATGGAAAAACGAGGTCCCCAAGTTAATCACCTAAGTTTTGCTGATGATGTTATTATCTTCACTTCTGGGGGAGGAGATCTCTAGAGTTGGTTATGCAAACGCTTTCAGATTATGAAGGATGTTCGGGACAGCTCATTAATAGAAACAAAAGTCACTTCATGGTTCCTACTAGTGCCCATCCCCCTACTGTGGCGACTATTAAGGCGGTTACGGGATTTTCACAGAAAGAGTCCCCTATTACCTATCTGGGTTGTCCGCTATATATTGGGAGACAGAGGATTGTATACTTCTCAGATATTATTTCCAAAGTGGTGGGAAGGATCTCAGGGTGGCAATCAAAAATGCTAAGCTATGAGGGAAAAGCTACTCTCATTAAATATGTTCTCCAGTCACTCCCCATTCATCTACTCAGTTCCATCTCTACCCTCAAAACTGTTCTTGACGAGATTGAGAAATTGACAGCTGACTTCTTCTGGGACATGAAGAATGATAAAAAGAGGTACCACTGGGCTTCTTGGGACACATTATGCTATCCCTATGATGAAGGCGAGGTTGGGTTCAGGAAGATTCACGAAGTTTGCAAATCCCTTGAAATCAAACAGTGGTGGAACTTTAGAACCAAGGATTCACTCTGGCGAAACTTTCTCCTGGCCAAATATTATCAGCGATCTCACCCGGTGTCGAAAAAGTGGGACTCAGGTGACTCCCAAAGCTGGAAGAAACTCATGATTAACAAGGATCGAGCTGATGAAAATATTTTGTGAAAGGTTTACTCTGGCAGCTCTAGTTTTTGGTGGGATAATTGGCTCGGTACTGGACCTCTTGCTGCGCATAGGATCCTGCCAGGCAGACCGGGCAAGGCTAGACTCTCTGAGTTTTTACACCAGGGTCAGTGGAGGATAAACCGACTAAGCCAACAGCTCCCGCAACACTTGGTCACACAAATTATCACCACTCAGATTCAATTTCATACAGATAAACCTGATCAGCCTTTTTGGAAGGCCAATACCTCGGGTATATTCTCTTCTACTTCTGCATGGGATATGATAAGGAGATCTAAACAGACCACTCTCATTGATAGAAGAACCTGGCAGAAGCATGTACCTTTTAAAGCCTCATTTACCCTATGGAGGGCGCTTAGGAATAAGCTCCCTACAGCAGCTAGAATTCTACGGTTCGATCCGGATGCTAGTACAGAGTGTGTGTGTTGCTGAGACAGAGGCTACGAGGATGTTCAACATGTCATGGTCTCTAGAAGATTTGCAACTGCAGTCTGGACTCCCTTCTCCTCATCTATGGGCTTCAAACACCATGATATGCCCCTTAGGGCCCTTCTCATGCAATGGTGGTCTCAGAAGCCGGGTAGTGATCCTCACAATACACTTCTCATATCCCTCCCTATCTTCATTTGTTAGAACCTCTGGAAGAATAGGTGTGCTGCTAAGTATGGTTCCAAACAGTCTAACCTGCTGAGGGTGAAGTATGGTATTATTAGCGATGTCTACAAACTGTTGATGACGGTTTTCCCCTACGTACACTGGCCACCAAATTGGGGAGATCTTTGTGCTAGGGTGGAGTCATGGGCACACGAGATTAGAGTCACCAGAGTTGAATGGTCTAAGCCGTCTTCTGGACTTGTCAAACTTAATACAGATGGGAGTGCTCTTGGCAATCGGGGAAGGATTGGGGCAGGTGGTATTATCAGGGATTGCTATGGGGACCTTATTCATGCTTTTGCTTCTCCTATTGGGCAAGGGACAAATAATCAGGCGGAGTTGGAAGCAGCATATATAGGTCTCACATGGTGCCTTCATAACGGTCACTCGGGCGTCATCCTTGAGGTCGATTCAGAGCTTCTAGTTGATTGGATTATGGGCACTATTGCCCCGCCCTGGTATCTCCACCACACCTTTCTCAGATTACAGGACACTATCACACAGTTTCACACCTTCTCGTGCTGTCACATCTTCAGAGAGGGCAATGCCGTCGCTGATGCGCTGTCTAAACATAATCACACCACTACTATCGCAGTCCAGTTCTCTTATCTCCACGAGCTACCGGTACACATCAGGGGTTATCTTACGACGGACAAAATGGGCCTGCCCAACTTCAGAAGGAGGAAAAATAGGAGGATCAAAGAACCACCGTGAGATGCTGTGATTTGATTGGAGTGTATCCAAGCTTGGTATGGATGCCCTATACCACCTTTTGCCGGTTATCTCTTCCTCTTTAGCTAGGCTTTTTCTTCTTTGAATAGGTCTTTCTTTGTAAAGGGAGAGTCTCCCTCATTTACTGCTTTCCTAGAATTTATGTATTGGAGAGGAGTCCTCTCCTGTAGGTGCATAGTTTCTAGGTTTCCATTTTAGTATCGGGGATGGGTTGGCTAACCTTAGTAGGATGGCTGACCTATGAACCACCATAGGATCGGAGGTAAGGTTTATGTCCCCCCTCCATGTACTTTTGTTTTTTGCTGCTTTTGTTTATTTATGTTAAGGCCTGGGGGTGTTGCTCAGCCCCTGCCCACCACAAGGGCGTTTACCAAAAAAAAACTAAAACCCTGAATCTTGAATCCCTGAATCCTGAAACCCTAAAACCTAAACCCTGAACCCTAAACCCTAAAACCCTGAACTTATCGCTCTCTCATTTCTCAAATTTTTTCTTCTCTCTAGGAAAAAGCTCTCTAACAAGAGCTCAAGTGAGCAATTTGAGGCCATGGGGCTAGATCCCCCTCCGGACCTCAACTATGCCAATTCCCATGAGCAAACTGCCCAGATTTCTCAAAAAAATCCACAATTGATTTTCCAGTTGGCTCATGATGGAAATCGTTCTGAAAATGCTTCAGCTACTGAAGACCCATCACCATACCAATTCGCACAAAGTGCTGGTATGCAAATCCAGAGAAATCAGCCGACAAAAGTGCAAGCAGTGATGCCGAAAACTAGAACTGAACGCGAGGTGATTCGACCTACCTCCAGTCAAATTCGTGAGGAGTTGATAATGGGGGTTTTTTCCCCATCTCGCAACGTTCAATCTTGCAGAGTTTCAAGCACCATGGATGACCAAAACTCCGGTGGGAAAGACTGTCGCGCCGGCGAGGGAGCTCCGGCAAACATGGACGTGGGAGACTTAAGCCATGTTGGACACCAGGCTCTCGCGCATCCTTATAATCAAGAAGCACAGAACATATCTCAGCAAAACACTTTGGATTTGAATTCGAAGGTCGAGAAAACTGGACGGAGTTCCAGTGAAGGCGGCGACATTAGACAGGCTATAGAATCCATAAAAGATGGTGTTAATCCCATGGGTATTCACTCCCAAATCTCAGAATCTCATAAAGCCTCTTCTAAGTTGGGCCTGGTAGAGTCAAATTTGCAATCGTGGTCTTCGTCAAACTGACCGGAACTGGGTGGAGACATTATGGAGATGGAATTCATGAATTGGCAATGTCAATCCAATCAAAGTGGTACAAGGATGATGAATCTGGAAAAAACTCCATTTGAGAATTCCCAAGATGTCTCGAATTTGATTTCTAAGGCTTCTTCATCGGAGCAGCGAACTAAAGCCGGAGCTCAGGTGATCGGAAAAGAAAGAAACCAATGCAATTTGAAAGGGAATATACCCACGATTATACAGAATTCAGAAGCCTCATCAGGTGAGATCCCCATCAATTCGAATTTGAATTCAAAAACTGTGAATTTGGAAAATTTGGCCGGAACTGTGTCTGTAAATCCGGTGGCTGAAATTTTTGATTCTAATTCTCAAAATAGTCAGCAATCCATCAGGAAGAATTCTCATCATAGAAATGATTTTTTGAAGCAGTCCAACATGAATCCTAGTTTGATAAAGCATAGCAGTAACTGTGAAATTGTGAATGCTAAGACTGATTACACCAAAAATCCTACCAATGATGCCAATAATGTTCACCAAAAAAGTACTAACCAAGTGGAAGTGGTCCATGGAACAAAACTCCCTCATGCTAAACCTACTGCTGCTTACCTTACCAGTATTCCCAACTAGCAAACAAATTTGTCTTCAAATCCAAACCCAATTCAGAATGCAACCAAATCACACAGTGAAGGAATTCTTGGGAATAACATGATTGCGGACAATGGTTTGTTAGCCAATGACTCAATAAAATCCAATGCCCCTCCTAAGAGTCTGACAAAGAAGCCTAACAATAATCCAAATGCTTCAAAACCTACACAACCTAAGATTTCCTCCAATTTTGATAACTACCAACCTCCTCCACCAAAAGAGAAACAAGCTCAATCCAAAGAAAAAACCACCAAGAATCCTAATCAATTTCCCAATACCAACACTGACCAAGAACCTGCTCCTCCGACAATTGTACAATCTCTAGCTACCATCCTCAGAACTAACCAAGCCAAGAGCTATGTTCCTATTCAGTTTTCCCCTCCTCAAATAACCACCAAACAAGGCTTTCCTGCTGTCTTATTCAAAAAAGAGGACTTTATGGTCAAATTAGCAAAGAGGTGCAAATTCACTTTGATTGGAAAATTTGCTAGCACCATGCCTAAAATGGATCTTATTAGGAAAAGCTTCATCCTTCAAACCCAGCTAACGGGGGGGTCAAAATTGCTCATTTCAACTCAAGGTATATTTACATAGATTTTGAAAATGAGAATGACCATATAACAGTGTGGACCAAGCAGAAAATGTATATTGAAGGCAAACTTATGAAGCTGCAAATGTGGACACCCACCTTTAGACCTGAAGAAGAAACTTCCATTGTTCCTATATGGGTCACCCTCCCTGAACTTCCTTGGCATTACTATTATTTAGAGTTCCTTACTGCTCTTTTATCTCCTGTTGGTAAAGCTCTGTATCTAGATACTGCTTCTGTCCAAAAAACCAGAAGAAGTGTTGCTAAAGTGAGAATTCAAATTGACTTAACCAAGAATAGACCTCATCATATATGGATGGGATTTGATGAAGAAGATATCACTAATGGAAAATGGCAAGCTATTGAATATAAAGATGTACCAGATTATTGTGTGCATTGTAAGCATCAGGGCCACCTGGTTCAAGATTGTTCTGTGAAAAAAAGAGATGATGAAGCCAAGAAAAGAAAAGATGTGGAAGCTGAAATTTCTAAGAACAATAAGCAGCCAAATACAGGGACAAAAGACACCAAAAAACAGGAAGACAGAAATAAAGAAGACCAACTACAATCCAGAGACAGAATAGATGGTACCAAGCAAGGGGAACAAATGTTGGAGGTGAACAAAAATAAAGGAGGAGAAGATCAATGGCAAACACAGAAGAGGAAGAATTTTAAAGGAAATTCTCACAACCGTAGGATTCAAGAAAACAACAAACAGGTATACAGACCTATTCAGACAAACACTTCAGGTATGATGCTTAACTCTCTCACAGATTGTAATGTTGATCATGGAGTCCATGTTCAACAACCCCCTCCCCATAATGTTCATACTCCTGCTGCTGCAAATGGGATGCAAAATGGAAATGTTCAACAAAACGCAAGTATTGACTCAATGCTCCCCACCCCCATGGCTCCCCCCAACTATAATATTGTTATTGATATTGATGATTGTGTAGTTGATGTAGGTATGGATGGTGTGAAGGAGAAACCTACTAACATACAGGAAGGGGTAACCAAAGGAGGGAATTTGTCTCATGTTTTGCATGAGAACCAATCCACTGACCTTAGGTGTGACTCTAGAGCTCCTGCTACCACTATTAATCCTGAATTGAGACTTCAGCAAAATCAGTGTGTAACAGATGTTCAAAATGAGAATCCGGAGCAGATTCAGGCTGGTAATACAATGCAGAATCAAATGACAAATTCCCAGGACCAAGTTTTGAAAAGCGGATGTGAAGAGCAATCCAAAAGTTTACAGGATACTGGGACTGATCAACAGCTAAAACAAGGGGCTAAGGTTGATATTTTTCAAGGGCAGAATATTAGTTTGGTTCAGCAGGTGAGTACAGTTCAACAAGGGCAGAAAATGGGGTTACAGCAGGATGTTTTGAGGGCTTCTGGATCTGGACAGCAGCTACAGCAGAAGTCTAGGGGTGAATTTCATAATTTTCTTGATGAATGAACTCTTGTTCAACATGCGGGTTTGGGGAAACACATGGAAACAGGGCAACAACACATGAATATGACTGGAGAAGGAAATTTAAAGGAGAGTTCTAACCAGGAGCAGTCCTCTAAATCGAAATCCAAAAACAAGTTGAGTAAAAAGAGAAGGGATGCTATCAAAAAGAAGATGGAAGGTGTGAAAGAATCCTCTGAAGGAAGTCCCTCATTTATGATTGACGAGAGCAATAATACTTCTATTTCTCCAAGTCATGATAATCAAAACCACTCCACAGAATCCCAAAAATCCAAAACTCATTCCCAACAATCCAAATGTTTCCAGCAGCCCAAACATGATGAGTTAACCACTGAACAAGTTGTATTAGATGTCTCTCCTTTACAAATTCATGAAAGCCCTCGAAGGGATTGCACTCTCAACTCTGTCCCGGCAAGGCCAGATGAATCAGATGATCCTCCTGACCTAGTGTTTGCTGTTTGTAGCCTCAATACGTCGGGGAGCAGGGACTTTGAAGCAGATGACTACAGACAAATTATTTTAGAGGACGAATCTGAATATGACTCCGAGGAGGAACCAAGAAATACTTTTGTTGATGCACATGCCATGCAACTTCGCAAACATTTAGTGGTACTAATGCTCAGATTTTAGAGGCTCATGTAAAGGAAATTGCTGATAGACAGGGTCTCTCGCCGAGAGGAGCATCACACTATTCACCTGGCTCAGAGACTGGCCCCCCAGCCGCCAAAACCAGACTGAAAGTTAAAACCCGTCATCCCCATGATTAGTTCTCTTATCTGGAATGCGAGAGGCATCAGGACTCTTGGTGCCTTGGAGAGACTTAAAGCTCTCAAGCAAATCCACAAATTAGCTATCATCACCATCTTAGAACCTTTTTCGGACAATGCTCATATTCAGCTATTCACCAACTATTTGACCATGCACAAATCAATCTGTAATGCCAACGGGAAGATCTGGGTGTTTTGGAATAATGACATAGATTGTGTTCTTCTCAGTTCGGATGACCAGCAGGTGACTTGTGAGTTCAGACATGTTGGGTGTGTCGAGACTTTCACCATGACTTTTGTTTACGCTAAGTATCAGGAAACCCTCAGAGCTTCACTTTGGGATAATCCTAGACACAGATCTCAGACTACTACTCCTTGGTGTACTATTGGGGATTTTAATGTTGTTACAACCCCAGAAGAGAAACTAGGAGGTGTTCCTTATAGAATGCGGAAGAGTTATGAATTTTTGCATATGATTGAGCAGTGTGGTTTGATTGATCTTGGATACCACGGTTCAAAATTCACTTGGTCGAATGGTAGAGGGCCGGATGATGTGATCTGGAAGAGATTAGACAGAGCCATGGTGAATGACAACTGGCTTAGTAACATTCCCCTCACTACTATTACTCATCTTCCTTTTGTGGGCTCAGATCACTGCCCGCTTCTTCTGGAAATGATAGACAGACACGAAACTCATGTCAAATACTTCAAGTTTCTTCATTGTTGGACTGAGAACTCGACGTTCATGGACACAGTGCAACAGTGCTGGGATAGGGAGATTAATGGGCATCCTATATGGGTCTTTCATCGGAAATTGAAAAGACTTAGCTCTACTCTTAGCCAATGGTCAAAAAATGAGTTCGGTGACATCTTTGCTCGAGTTAAGGAATACGAGGAAGCAGTTAAGGTTGCCGAAGAGAAGTTCATCCAGACTAATAGCGATGAGGATAGATCTTCACTACATGCCTTGAATGCGGAGTATATCAGATTCCTTAAGTTGGAGGAGTCCATTTTGAAACAGAAAACACAGTTACAGTGGTTCAAAGAGGGAGATGCAAACACTAGCTACTTTCATGCCCAAATGAGAGGTAGAAGAAGGAAACTCTTTATCCACAAGATTCAGGACGATGCAGGCAGCTGGATTCAAGGGGATACTAGTATTGCGAATGCTGCATGTGATCACTTTCGGGATCTATTTTTCGAACAGTCATACCGTGTTAGGGAAGACCTCCTAGCTTGTATACCATCTCTAGTAACAGATGATCAGAATGAGGTGTTGACTGATATGCCAGACTTGGAGGAATTGAAAGGAGTTGTTTTCTCTATGAATCCTAATTCTGCAGCAGGGCCGGATGGGTTTTCCAAACTTGCTGGGAAATTATCAAGAAGGATTTGCTTGCTATGGTGCGGTCTTTCTTATGTGGTTCCTCGCTTCCAAAGTATTTCTCGCACACTTGTCTAGTTTTGATACCAAAGGTGGAGTCCCCGAACAACTTATCAGAATTTAGACCGATCGGTTTGAGTAACTTCACCAACAAGATCATCTCAAAGCTTATTTGTCTTCGGTTGGCTCCTATTCTCCCGGGCTTAGTTTCGACCAATCAATCTGGGTTTGTCAAAGGAAGGAACATATCCGAAAACATCATGTTAGCATCGGAAGTTGTTCAGAGTATCAAGAAAAAGAATTCTGGGGGTAATGTAGTCATCAAGCTTGATATGGTGAAGGCTTATGACAGAGTCTCCTGGGCCTACACTTGCCTTGTCCTCCGAAGAATGGGTTTCTGTGAGATTATCATCGATATGATATGGAGGATTATGGCGGATAATTGGTACTCTGTCATCATCAATGGTACTAGACATGGGTTCTTCCACTCCACCAGAGGCCTTAAGCAGGGGGACCCACTTTCTCCTGCCCTATTTATTTTAGGAGCAGAGGTTCTTTCAAGAATGATGAACAACCTGAACCATAATCAATTCTTCCATGGTTTTTATATGGAAAAACGAGGTCCCCAAGTTAATCACCTAAGTTTTGCTGATGATGTTATTATCTTCACTTCTGGGGGAGGAGATCTCTAGAGTTGGTTATGCAAATGCTTTCAGATTATGAAGGATGTTCGGGACAGCTCATTAACAGAAACAAAAGCCACTTCATGGTTCCTACTAGTGCCCATCCCCCTACTGTGGCGACTATTAAGGCGGTTACGGGATTTTCACAGAAAGAGTCCCCTATTACCTATCTGGGTTGTCCGCTATATATTGGGAGACAGAGGATTGTATACTTCTCAGATATTATTTCCAAAGTGGTGGGAAGGATCTCAGGGTGGCAATCAAAAATGCTAAGCTATGGGGGAAAAGCTACTCTCATTAAATATGTTCTCCAGTCACTCCCCATTCATCTACTCATTTCCGTCTCTCCCCTCAAAACTGTTCTTGACGAGATTGAGAAATTGACAGCTGACTTCTTCTGGGGCATGAAGAATGATAAAAAGAGGTACCACTGGGCTTCTTGGGACACATTATGCTATCCCTATAATGAAGGCGGGGTTGGGTTCAGGAAGATTCACGAAGTTTGCAAATCCCTTGAAATCAAACAGTGGTGGAACTTTAGAACCAAGGATTCACTCTGGCGAAACTTTCTCCTGGCCAAATATTATCAGCGATCTCACCCGGTGTCGAAAAAGTGGGACTCAGGTGACTCCCAAAGCTGGAAGAAACTCATGATTAACAAGGATCGAGCTGAGGAAAATATTTTGTGGAAGGTTTACTCTGGCAGCTCTAGTTTTTGGTGGGATAATTGGCTCGGTACTGGACCTCTTGCTGCGTATAGGATCCTGCCAGGCAGACCGGGCAAGGCTAGAGTCTCTGAGTTTTTACACCAGGGTCAGTGGAGGATAAACCGACTAAGCCAACAGCTCCCGCAACACTTGGTCACACAAATTATCACCACTCAGATTCAATTTCATCCAGATAAACCTGATCAGCCTTTTTGGAAGGCCAATACCTCGGGTATATTCTCTTCTACTTCTGCATGGGATATGATAAGGAGATCTAAACAGACCACTCTCATTGATAGAAGAACCTGGCAGAAGCATGTACCTTTTAAAGCCTCATTTACCCTATGGAGGGCGCTTAGGAATAAGCTCCCTACAGCAGCTAGAATTCTACGGTTCGATCCGGATGCTAGTACAGAGTGTGTGTGTTGCCGAGACAGAGGCTACGAGGATGTTCAACATGTCATGGTCTCTAGAAGATTTGCAACTGCAGTCTGGACCCCCTTCTCCTCATCTATGGGCTTCAGACACCATGATACGCCCCTTAGGGCCCTTCTCATGCACTGGTGGTCTCAGAAGCCGGGTAGTGATCCTCACAATACACTTCTCAGATCCCTCCGTATCTTCATTTGTTGGAACCTCTGGAAGAACAGGTGTGCTGCTAAGTATGGTTCCAAATAGTCTAACCTGGTGAGGGTGATGTATGGTATTATTAGGGATGTCTACAAACTGTTGATGACGGTTTTCCCCTACGTACACTGGCCTCCAAATTGGGGAAATCTTTGTGCTAGGGTGGAGTCATGTGCACACGAGATTAGAGTCACCAGAGTTGAATGGACTAAGCCGTCTCCTGGACTTGTCAAACTCAATATAGATGGGAGTGCTCTTGGCAATCCGGGAAGGATTGGGGCAGGTGGTATTATCAGGGATTGCTATGGGGACCTTATTCACGCTTTTGCTTCTCCTATTGGGCAAGGGACAAATAATCAGGCGGAGTTGGAAGCAGCATATATAGGTCTCACATGGTGCCTTCATAACGGTCACTCAGGCGTGATTCTTGAGGTCGATTCGGAGCTTTTAGTTGGTTGGATTATGGCCACTATTGCCCCGCCCTGGCATCTCCACCACACCTTTCTCAGATTACAGGACACCATCACACAGTTTCACACCTTCTCGTGCTGTCACATCTTCAGAGAGGGCAATGCCGTCGCTGATGCGCTGTCTAAACATAGTCACACCACTACTATCGCAGTCTAGTTCTCTTGTCTCCACGAGCTACCGGTACACATCAGGGGTTATCTTACGACGGACAAAATGGGCCTGCCCACCACAAGGGCGTTTACCAAAAAAAAAAAAAAAAAAACCTGAACTTGAAACCTGAAACCCAAACCCTAAACCCAAAATCTGAACCCTGAACCCTATCGCATTCTCATTTATCAGTTTTTTCTTCTCTAAAATATCTCTCTAAGGAAATCCTCTCTAAGAAGAGCTTAGTGAGAGTTTTGAGGTCATGGGGCAAGATCGCCCTCCAGACCTCAAAAAATTTCGTTCAAATGATGAAAGCGTAGATCTCGACATTACGAATACAACGCAAAAAGAATCAACAAAAATGACCAATTACAACTCCCGGAAATCGCAAAATACGAATGCGATCTATGTTGCCACTTCTTGGGATGAATCTGCCAAAATTCAAAAAATTCATGCACAATCATCCGTTGAATTACAAGTAGATGCACATGAAGTAGATGAAAGATCTAATCACGATCTACATGCTGGCCAAATTTCAGGAAAAAAACATGAAGAAATCGCCGGAAACAAGCAAGTGAAGCTTCACGGCACTATTCACTGCCGCACCTCTACACCCGATTCTGGCAACTTTCACACCGGCGCACCACCTGGGGATTGTAGGCCTAGTCAAGAAAGGCCTACCCATGAAATTTCAGGCCGATTGGATAAAGGAATTGACGGCAAAAACAATTCCAATGCTCAGCCCGAAACACTATTCACTGGCGGCGATATTGATGAATTTTATCCCATTTCCGGTGAGTTTCGGGGGGAATCAACCACTGGGGATTGTAGGACTAGTCAAGAACAGCCTACCCATGAAATTTCAGGCCGATTGGATAAAGGAATTGACGGCAAAAACAATTCCAATGCTCAACCCAAAACACTATTCACTGGCGGCGATCTTGATGAATTTTCTCCCATTTCCGGTGAGTTTCGGGGGGAATCAACCACTGGGGTTTGTAGGCCACCCCAAGAATGGCCTACCACTGAATTTTCAGGCCAAAAGGAGCAGCCAAACGCCGGCAATGGATTTTTGAAAAATCTGGCCGAATTTGAAGGAACCGACAATCGCGCCGCTGCCTCGCCAGATTCCGGTAATTTTCACAATGTCCAACCTATTGGGGATTTTTGCCAAGATCAAATGCAGTGCACCCACCAAATTTCAAACCAAGGAGATGGAGGATTTGTCGCCGGCGAGCAGTTGAAACTGGGCGAAAATGCTGCCCAAGACTGCGCTGCCTCACCTGAAGCCGGAAAAATAATTTCCCAAACAATTCATACTCAATCCAAGAATTCCAAAACCACCATTGTTCATAGTGAAGTTGAAAATGGGCAGAACAATGTTACAGCCAATCCTCAAGCTTTGAAGGCGACAGGTAAGTGTTCTAACTCCTCTAATTCTATACCTAAGGATAATGTTGCTTTAGAAAATTTGCCGAAGCTTACGAATGATGTTTCTATAGATCCCAAGCATAGTAAGTTGGTTAAAAAGAATGATCAAACTCAAAAGCAGTATCACAGTAGGTCGGAATACCCCAAAGTGTCTGAAAACTTTGACAAATTTAATTCCAAAACACAAGCTAGTAGTCAATCTTTATCTATGGACAATCCTAATAGAAATACGAATCAAGATCACAACATTAGCGACAAAACCAAGCTTGTTCCTGAACCAGCTCCTTTTACTGTCGTTCAATCCTATGCCACTATGTTGAGGGCTAATCAAGCTAAGATTGATATTCCTATTGAGTTAGCCGCTCCCAAATTCACCACTAGACAAGGTCTTCCAGCAGTTATTTTTAAAAAAGAGGATTTTATGATTAAATTAGCTGAACGGTGTAAGTACACTCTAGTGGGAAAGTTTAATCAGACTATGCCTAAAGTTGAATTGATTAGAAAAAGCTTTATACTTCAGACTCAGCTAACAGGGGGAGTCAAGATCGCTCATTTCAATTCTAGGCATTTATATATTGATCTAGACAATGAGGCAGACTATATTACAGTTTGGACTAAACAGAGAATGTACATTGAGGGTCAACTCATGAGATTACAGGCCTGGACTCCTAATTTCACTCCCGAGGAAGAGACTCCAATTGTCCCTATTTGGGTTACACTTCCCGAACTCCCATGGCACTGTTACAATAAACAATTCCTGACAGCCTTGCTATCCCCTATTGGAAAAACTCTATACCTGGACGCAGCTTCTATTCAAAAAACAAGAGGAAGTGTAGCAAAGGTAAGAATTCAAATGGACCTCACCATAGAGAGGCCACCACACATATGGATGGGTTATGATCAAGATGATTTAACTGTGGGGAGATGGCAAGCCATCCAATATGAAGACCTCCCAGACTATTGTTCATACTGTAAACACCAAGGTCACATGATTCAGGTGTGCACTATTAAGAAAAGAGATGAAGAAAATAGAAAGAAAAAAGAACAGGAATCGGAAGCAAAAAACAAAAAGCAAATGGGAGTGGCAGCCAATGCAAACCAACAGGACAAAGCTAGTAATCCTAGCACCAAAGAAACCCAACAACAAATCCAAAAAGATGAAAAGAACCAATCACAGGAACAATGGCAGACCCAAAAGAAGAAAAACTTTCGAGGTCACCACCAAAACAATGACAAAAAGACGGAGGCTACTCAACAAACAAAGGTTTACAAACCTATTCATCCTCAGCAAAGGGAGGGCCAAGGCAATCAAAACACAGGTATGACTTCTGAACTTAATATTTCACCTAACATTTTAGCTAACCATAATGAACAGGAGCAGATCACCAGCAAGGGGACTCCAAATGATAACAAGTCTGAGGAAGCCAATAAGCAAAAACTCCAGCAAAATGGAAATAAGTCCAAAAATTCAGGTATTGACTCAATGCTCCCAAAACCCAAAAATCCCGGTAGTCTTAACGCAGGCATAAACACAGAGTAAGGAAGTGGAATGAAGACCACAGGTATTGACTTAATGCTCCCCTCCCCCATGGCTCCCCCCAAAGATAATGATGTTATTGTTATCCATGATTCTGTAGTTGATGGAGGTATGGAAGGTTTGGAGGAGGAACCCACTAACATGCAGGAAGGGGTATCCAAAGGGGGGTGTTTGTCTCATGTTTTGCATGAGAACCAATACACAGACCATAGGAACGACTCTAGAGCTCCTGCTACCTCTGTTCTTGTTCACAGTATGGATTCAGAACAGATTCATCAATTTGGTGCAGATAATGGTTTGAATGCTTCAACTCCTCAAAGTCTTGGGTCAGGAAAAAGTCAGAATTTGGGTACAGACCATTCTAAAGTCCTAACGTCTTGCAAGGCTGATCTTTTGCAAGGGCAGAATGCCAGTTTGATTCAGCAGGTGGGTACTGTTCAACAGGTGCAGAATATGGGGCTGCAGCAGACTAATCTCCAAAAGAATATGAATGGAGAAGGAAATTTAGAGGAGAGTTCTAACCAGGAGCAGTCCTCTAAGTCAAAATCCAAAAATAAGTTGAGTAAAAACAGAAGGGATGCTATCAAAAAGAAGATGGAAGTTGGGAAAGGAACTTATGAAGGAAGTCCTTCTTTTATGATTGAAAAGAGCAGTAATTCCCCTATTTCTATAAGTCATGAGAATCAGAACAACTCCTCAGAATCCCAAAAATCCAAAAATCATTCCCAACAATCCAAATGTTTACAGCAGGAAGGAAGAAATAAGGAGGATGTTGGTACAAACTTTAGTTTAGCCAATGAACAAGATGGCTCAAATGTTTCCCCATTACAAGCTAATGTAAGCCCTCATAGGGAATGCATCATCAACTCTATTCCGGCAATGTTTGAGGAATCAGACGACGAATATAGAGTTATTCATTCTGAGGATGAGTCTGATCAGGATTCACAATCCATTGGGGACCAAGATGCTGAGGAGGAAGAGGAAGAAGAAATTAGCGAACAGTTGACTGGAACATTCGGCCCCAGTATTGATTCAGAACAACAGAATGAAATTCAGCAGGTTTCAATCAAACAAGGTTTATCCCCAAGGAAGCACCAAGATAAAGCTCAGTACTCTAAAGGTGCTACCGCTAACACATCTGTCAAAACAAGCAGACCCATCACCAGATCCCAAAGTCAAAGTTTCTAATGATTAGTACAATCATTTGGAATGCTAGAGGTATCCATACCAAAGGTTCTATGGAAAGAATTAAAAATCTCTCCAAGCTGCACAAGTTATCCATGATCACAATTTTGGAACCGTTTACGGATAACTCACATATCAACACTTGTAGAATGTACCTCAACATGAAGGAGGCAGCCTGTAATCCTAAAGGAAAAATTTGGATCTTTTGGACTCAAGATGTTACTTGCACAGTCTTGGAATCCGATGACCAGCAGGTTACTTGCGAAATCAAGCATGAGGAACATCCTAACACATTCTTGACTACCTTTATTTATGCCAAGTGTAGAAACCACCTCAGAAGATCTCTTTGGGACAAATTGCTGAGTTATGCGGACACTAAGTTGCCTTGGTGCACGGTGGGTGATTTTAATGTCATCACTGATCCTGAAGAGAAGATGGGAGGTTTACCATACAACATGAATAAAAGTTTTGACTTCATTAGTGTCATTGAAGGTTGTGGCCTTACGGACTTGGGGTTCCATGGACCTAATTTTACTTGGTGCAACCAAAGAGAAGCGGAGGCTAGAATCTGGAAGAGGCTGGATAGAGCTATGGTAAATGATAAATGGTTAGAGTCCATGCCTCACACCGCGGTTACACACCTTCCTTCGGTGGGTTCTGATCATTGCCCTTTGTTGATGGAGCTTACCGTAAGACAGGAGAACATCACCAAGTACTTCAAATTTCTGAATTGTTGGGTGGATAGTCAATCATTCCTACCTACTGTCGAAAACTGTTGGAGTGGAGAAATAAAGGGTAGCCCAATGTGGGTCTTTCACATGAAAATGAAGAGACTCGCTTCCACTCTTAACAATTGGTCAAAATCCGAATTTGGTGACATTTATGCTACTATGAAGGATTTTGAAGAGAAAGTAAGAATGGCAGAGGAAAAGATATTGACTGAAAACACCGAGGAGAATAGAGCTAATTTACATGGACTGAACGCAGAGTACATCAGGTACATGAAATTAGAAGAATCTATTCTCAAACAACAATTGCAACTTCATTGGTTCAAAGAGGGTGATGCGAACACGAGCTACTTCCATGCTCTGATGAGGGGTAGACGGAGACGGTTATTCATCCATAAGATTCACGATGACAATGGAGTTGAATTTCAACGTGACCAAGTTATAGCCAAAGCAGCATGTGACTATTTCCAGAACATATTCACAGGCAATGACAGGGCTATTAATGAGGAAGTCCTTGAATGTATTCCTAGGATGATTACCGAGGAACAAAACAACAATTTACAAGCCATGCCTACCATAGATGAGTTAAGACAGGTGGTTTTCTCCATGAGTCCTCATTCGGCTGCTGGACCAGATGGAATGAATGGAAGATTCTTCCAAGCTTGTTGGGATATCATTAAAGTTGACCTCCTGGCAGTTGTGCAGGCATTTTTTTGTGGACACACTATGCCCAAGTATTTTTCCCACGCTTGTTTGATTCTTCTCCCAAAAGTAGACCATCCTAATAAGTTGTCGGAATTCAGACCTATTAGTCTGAGTAACTTCACCAACAAGATTATCTCCAAACTCATTTGCCTTAGATTAGCTCCCATTCTACCAAATCTCGTTTTGGATAACCAGTCGGGGTTCGTGAAAGGCAGAAGCATCTCAGAGAACATTATGCTTGCTCAGGAGATAATTCATAACATCAAGAGGCCTAAAGAGGGGGACAATGTGGTCATCAAATTGGACATGACCAAGGCTTATGATAGGGTCTCCTGGTCCTATATCTGTTTGGTGATGCGTAGGATGGGCTTCGGTGAGAGTATCATTGACATGGTTTGGAGAATAATGGCTAACAATTGGTACTCGATCATAGTCAATGGTGTGAGACATGGATTCTTTCACTCCACTAGGGGCTTGAAGCAAGGTGACCCACTATCCCCGGCCCTTTTCATCATTGGAGCGGAGGTGATTTCTAGGATGATGAATCATCTTCACCAGCATCATTTATACCAGGGGTTTCACATGGAGAGAAAAGGACCGCAGATAAACCATCTCAGCTTTGCTGATGATGTTATCATTTTTTCTTCAGTGACTATTTCTACCTTGCAACTGATTATGAATGTTCTTTCTACCTATGAAAATGTCTCTGATCAGCTCATCAACAAGGAAAAGAGTCACTTCATGGTCCCCGCCCACACACCTCAGAATGTTATTAGTAGAATCAAGACCATCACAGGTTTCACTCAAAAAGACAGCCCCATCACATACCTTGGTTGCCCCTTATACATAGGAGGGAAAAGAATCATTTACTTTTCAGGCATGGTGGCTAAGGTTGTAGCTAGAATCAGAGGGTGGCACTCTAGGATGCTTAGTTTCGGAGGAAGGGCGACGCTTGTGAAATTTGTCTTGCAATCCCTGCCTATTCACATTCTGTCGGCTATCTCACCTCCAAAAACCACCCTCAGACAGATCAAATCACTCACAGCAAACTTCTTCTGGGGATGGGAAGCTGAGAGGATGAAATACCATTGGGCCTCTTGGGAAACTCTCTGCTACCCCTACGAGGAAGGGGGTATAGGCTTCAGGCAGCTGCCAGATGTTTGTCTTGCTTTGCAGTATAAACAGTGGTGGAGCTTTAGAACCAACAACTCTTTATGGGCAAAATTCCTCAAAGCTAAGTATTGCCAAAGAGCTAATCCAGTGAGTAAAAAGTGGGATACTGGCCAAACTTTAGTCTGGAAGCATATGATGGAAAATAAGCTGGAGGCAGAAAAGCATATTCAATGGGTCCTCCGTTCAGGATCATGTTATTTTTGGTGGGATGACTGGTTGGGAATTGGTCCTCTTGCCTACCATAAAAACCTGCTACCGAGGCTCAACAACATGACGGTCTCCCAGTTCATGGACAATGGACGATGGAATGAGGAAATGGTGACTCGTCATGCCCAACCTCATTTAGTTCACCAAATTCTCAACACACAAGTTCAGTTTCAACAAGGCGTTCCCAACCAACCTGTGTGGAAACTAAATACCCATGGGAACTTTACTTGCTTCTCGGCTTGGGACTTAGTCAGAAGGAAGAGGAACAGAATGCTGACTAATACTTTAACTTGGCAAAAAAGTATACCTTACAAGGTGTCTTTTCTTCTCTGGAGAGCTTTAAGAGCTAAATTACCGACGAACGAGAAAATTGTTACCTTTGGGGGTGAACCAGCGGAATGTTCTTGTTGCTACAGACCTGGTCTGGACAATATAGATCACATTTTCGTAACAGGCCACTTTGCTAAATATATCTGAAAGTATTTTTCAGACCCGCTGGGAATTAAACAGGGAGCTACGTCTTTGAGAAGCCTGCTTATGACCTAGTGGACGGCAAAACATAACAGCGAGGTTCACAAACTCATTCTTCAGGCTACGCCTATATTTGTATGCTGGAACTTATGGAAGAACAGATGCGCTAGCAAATATGGCAGCAAGAAGTCAAATTCCACTAGAGTCAAATACTCTATCTGCAAAGATATTTGGAGCATGCTAGTCACCACCTTTCCGTATATCACGTGGCCGTCTAAATGGTCAGATTTGAGTAATTTGGTGGAGAAATGTCAGCATGAAGTTAGGGTGATTAGAGTTCAATGGATCAAGCCGATTCACCCTCTTGTTAAGCTTAACACAGATGGCAGTGCTCTCGACAACCCGGGAAGAATAGGAGCAGGTGGTATTCTTAGGGACTACAAAGGGAATCTGATATTTGCTTTTGCTTCCCCTTTAGGTACAGGTACTAACAACCAGGCAGAAATCCAAGCAGCGGTTTATGGGCTTCGTTGGTGCATTTTGCAGGGTTATACTAAAGTCATATTGGAGGTAGATTCAGACCTGCTCATACAATGGCTCACTAACTCCGTTAAACCTCAGTGGAATATTCAAAAATACATAGAGGAACGGCAAAACCTCATCTCCGGGTTGGAGTATTTTCAAAGCAAGCATACATATAGGGAAGGGAACTTCACGGCAGATTCTCTTTCGAAGTATAGTCACGACTTGGATAATCCCCACCATTTTCACAGCATGCAGGACTTGCCGCAAGAAGCGAGAGGCCACTACAAACTAGATAAAATTGGCATGGCAAACTTCAGAAGAAGGAAGTTAAAAAGAATCAAGAAACCACCATGAGATCTCGGATTCGCTTGGAGTTCTCCAAGCTTGGTATAGATATCACTGTACCGCCTTTTGTATACTTTCTCCTTCTCAACTAGGCTATTTCTCTTTTAAGTTATAGCTTTGTTGATTAGATCTCAGCTTTGTGTGATTTTCCTTTTTCATATTATGTAAGAGGAGAGTCTCCCTGATTTACTGTTTTCCTAGAATTTATGTATTGGAGAGGAGTCCTCTCCGGTAGGTGCATAGTTTCTAGGTTTCCATTTTAGTATCAGGGATGGGTTGGCTAACCTTAGTAGGATGGCCGACCTATGAACCACCATAGGATCGGAGGTAAGGTTTATGTCCCCCTTCATGTACTTTTGTTTTTTACTGCTTTATTTATTTATGTTAAGGCCTGGGGGTGTTGCTCAGCCCCTGCCCACCACAAGGGCGTTTACCAAAAAAAAAAAAAGAATCTTGAACCCTGAACCCTAAACCCTAAACCCCATCACTTCCTCATTTCTCAATTTTTTTCTCTCACTACAACTTCTCTCTAGGAAATTCTCTCTAAGAGAAGCTCTTTGGAGGGATGGGGAAAGATCCCCCTCCGGACCTCCAAAAATTTTGTTCAAAAGATACAATCGAAGATCTCAATGATACGAGTCTAACGCACCAAGAATTATCCAAAAATACCTTGTGTACCTCCGGGAATTTGCAAAATTATGAATTGATGTGTTCTTCCCATTCTTTGGAGGACATTGCAGATTTGAAAAAAAATTATAATTCAAATTCTGGCCATGTTGTTGAGAATCAAAATGTTGGAGATGATAGATCATCATTCGATCTATGTAAACACAAAAAATCAACTGATTATCACATCCCAATTGAAAGAAATCAGCAGTTGATTGAAGAGCAATTTTCCGGTGGAAATAGTGAACTTTGGACGGCTGAAACTCCTATTTCCGGTGACTTTCGGGGTGGTGCAGCCACTGGGGTTTGTAGTCTACCCCAAGACCGACCTACCACCAAAATTTCAGCTCAAACAGACGGCCGGATCGCCGGCAATGAATTTTCTAAAAATCTGACCGGATTTTCTCCAAATCTGGCCGAAATTTGCACCACTTCTACTGCATTTTCCGGTGACAATCGAGGTGGAGCAACCACTGGGGTTTGTATCCGGGAGCAAGACCGTCCTACCACCAAAATTTCAGCCCAAACGGACGGCCGGATCGCCGGCAATGATTTTTCTAAAAATCTGGCCGGAATTTCTCCAAATCTGGCCGAAATTTGCACCACTGCTACTGCATTTTCCGGCGTCAATCGGGGTGGAGCAACCACTGGGGTTTGTATCCGGGACGAAGACCGTCCTACAACCAAAATTTCAGCCCAAACCGACGGCCGGATCGCCGGCAATGATTTTTCTAAAAATCTGGCCGGAATTTCTCCAGATCTGGCGGAAAATTCCGCCACCGCTACTGCAGTTTCCGGCGACAATCGGGGTGGGGCAACTACTGGGGTTTGTAGTCCATCCAAAGAGCAGCCTACCACTCAAATTTCAGCTCAAACGGACGGTCGGATCGCCGACAATGAATTTTTCAAAAATCTGGCCAGGTTTTCTCCAAATCTGGCCCAAATTTGCACCACCGCTACTGCATTTTCCGGCGACAATCGGGGTGGGACAACTACTGGGGTTTGTAGGACACCCCAAGACCGACCTACCACTGAAATTTCAGCCCAAACGGACGGACGGATGGCCGGCAATGAATTTTACAAAAATCCGGCCGGAAATGCGCAGCGAACTGCTGGAGCTCCGGTGGCCGGAAAATTTAAAAATCAATCCCCCGTAACAGAGATCAATGCCAGAAGTCCCCGGGAGCAAAATTCCCCATCAGGTAATCCCTCAAACTCCCCGAATTCAATTTTCAAGGTCACTAGTGCTCCAAATTTGACCGAAAATTGTGCTCGGGTGACCGAAAAAATTATTTCTACATCCCAAAATATTTTACATCAGCCTAAAACTACCCAAGTCCCTACCAATAATCTTGCTAATGTTCCTAAAGATTCTACTACCTCTCCTCAACAATCGGATCCTAAACTAACTCATTCCAACACCACAAAAGTCCCCAAAAATCCTACTAAACAATCCCATAACCAATTTCCTACTATCTCTTCAAACTTTGCTAACTTCAATCCCAAAGATCCTAAAAACCCCACTCTCTTCTTAACTCCTAGTGCACTACCCATCAATGCTAAGCCCCAAAATCTCCCAGTCAACATCACAAATCACCCCCCACCCCCTACTACTACCCAAACTTTGTCTACTAGATTCCGAGCTAGGCAAGAAACCCATAAGATTGACATTACTATTCCCAAAAGGACTACAAAACAAGGTCTCGCGGCTGTGATGTTAAAAAAGAGAGGATTACATGGTTAAGATGGCTAACTCATGCAAATATACTATCATTGGAAAATTCTATTCTCCAATGCCCAAAATGGAGATCATTAGGAAAAGTTTCATCACCCATACAGAGCTTAGAGGTAAGGTGAAAATCACTCATTTTAACTCCCGCCACATCTACATTGACCTGGATAATGAGCACGACAGAGCTACAGTATTTGATAGCATAAGAATGTACATCGAAGGAGCTATGATGAGATTCCATGTTTGGACACCCACATTTAACCCAAATGAGGAGACCCCGATTCTTCCTGTTTGGGTGGTGCTTCCTGAATTACCCTGGCATTGCTACTACAAGGAATTTGTTGAACATTTATTAGCGGATGTTGGGCAAGTCCTTTTCCTGGATATGGCTTTCAATAAGAAAACTAGAGGAAGCGTCGCCAAAGCAAAAGTTCAAATGGATGTCACCAAACCTAGAATCCATAGTATTTGGATTGGATTTGAAAAGAAGATGATCCGAACGGTGAAGGTAGGTGGCAGGATATCCAATATGAAGATATTCCTCTATATTGTACTTACTGTAAGCATCAAGGGCACGAAGACATCGCCTGCACAATTAGGAAAAGAGACGAGGAAAGAAGAAAGTCAAAGGAAAGAGAGGAAATTACAAAAAAGAGTAAAGGAGCGGCACCAACTGATCCGAATCATCCCTCTCACGGGGATACCTCAGGTATGGTCTCTAACCTCCCACTACATACTGACACTTCTTTGCAGGTAACACATGATGCAAAAGAGAAAGGACCTATCAAACCAAAAGGAAGCAACCCTCAAAATCCAAAGGAGAAAGACTCGCAGAATCCAAATGAGATAGCCCCTCAAAATCAAAAGCAACAAACTCAAAATCAAAGGAAGCATAACAACGGCAATACGGACAAGCCAGCACCACAAAAGCAAATTTATGTGGCAAATAATCCCACTCCAACAATCCAGGTTGTTGCTGATACTTCTCCCATCCCCCATGGCTCCCCGGTTACTTTTGGTACTGTTTCTGATCCCCTTTCCCATGGCTCCCCGATCTCTCTATTGGCTGTTGGAGTTGTTGGAGGAAAGGTTGATGGTCAGGAGGATGTTTCTGGAGGTTTGGTTGGTGGTCAGGAGAAGCCCATAGAGCCTTCTAGTACCAGTAACTCCCACCCAAATGCATCCAAAGTAGTCAACCCTACCCAAAATGGTCAGCCTCAGAATGTTCCCATTGATTCAACTATTCAGACAAAGAAAGCAAAACCAAATGCTCAAAAGAGAAAAGCAGCCCAAAAAAGAAAAGCCGAACTTGAAGCTGCCATAATTGCTAGTCATCAGGATAAGGATACACCACAAATTTTTGGAACCGACATGACTAGTAGTGCGAGTGGTTCAGATGCTCAGACTCCGGATGCTAAGAATTCAAGCCAGTTGGTTAGTATTATTGAGAGGGAGGAGGATCCTGAGGAGGTGGATCATTTTATTTATGATCAACCTCAGCAGACTCCTACTCCAGCCCCTGAGACACCTATTGCAAACCCCACTAATTGCGATCCTCCGGATCCGGTGTTTGCAGTGTGCTTTCTCAATACCTTGGGCAGTAGAGAATTTGATGCAGACGAGTACAGACAGGTGGTGTCAGAGAAAGACACAGACTGTGATTCAGAGGAAGAACCCACAAATACCACTGAGGAGACACAATCTATCCAAATGATACAAACCCTTGGTGATACTACCTCTCAGATGTCAGAGGCCCAGATGAAGCAAGTTACAGATAGACAGGGTCTATCACCACGGGGAGCACCACAATTTTCACCTGGATCTGGGACTGGCCCTCCAGCCAACAGGACCAGACTGAAAGTTAAAACCCATCAACCCCATGATTAGTTCACTCATCTGGAATGCGAGAGGCATCAGGACTCTTGGTGCCTTGGAGAGACTAAAAGTTCTCAAGCAGATTCACAAATTAGCTATTATTACCATATTGGAGCCATTTGCAGACAATGCTCATATTCACCTATTCACTAATTACCTGACCATGCACAACTCCGTCTGCAATGACAACGGGAAGATTTGGGTCTTTTGGAATAATGACATAGACTGTGTTCTTCTCAGTTGTGATGATCAGCAAGTGACTTGTGAGTTCAGACATGTTGAGTGTGCTGAGACCTTCACTATGACATTTGTTTATGCTAAGTGTCGGGAAATCCTCAGGGCCTCACTTTGGGACAATCTCAGATGCAGATCTCAGACTACTACTCCTTGGTGCTCCATTGGGGATTTTAATGTCATTACTACCCCAGAAGAGAAACAAGGGGGTGCTCCTTATCGAATGCGGAAGAGTTATGAATTTCTGTATATGATAGAGCATTGTGGCTTGATTGATCTGGGATATCATGGTTCTAGATTCACTTGGTCGAATGGTAGAGGTCCGGAGGATGTGGTCTGGAAGAGACTTGACAGAGCCATGGTGAATGATAACTGGCTCAATAAAATGCCTCTTACTACCGTTACTCATCTTCCTTTTGTGGGTTCAGACCATTGTCCGCTTCTTCTTGAGATGACTGACAGACAGGAAGCTCATGTCAAATATTTCAAGTTTCTCCACTGCTGGGTTGATAATCCGACTTTCATGGATACGGTGCGGCAGTGCTGGACTAGGGAGATTCATGGGCATCCTATGTGGGTATTTCACCAAAAGTTGAAGAGACTCAGCTCTACGCTTAGCCAGTGGTCAAAAACTGAGTTCGGGGATATCTTTCCTCGAGTTAAGGAATATGAGGATGCAGTTAGAGTTGCTGAAGAAAAGTTCATCCAGACAAATAGTGATGCTGACAGATCTTCACTACATGCTTTGAATGCAAAATACATCAGATTCCTTAAGTTGGAAGAGTCCATCCTAAAACAGAAAACCCAGCTGCAGTGGTTCAAAGAGGGAGACTAACATGACTGTGAACACGGGTTTGCTAGAAGGCTCTATGGGCTTCTCCTGACCACCAACCAAACCTCCAGAAACATCCTCCTGACCATCAACCTTTCCTCCAACAACTCCAACAGCCAATAGAGAGATCGGGGAGCCATGGGAAAGGGGATCAGAAACAGTACCAAAAGTAACCGGGGAGCCATGGGGGATGGGAGAAGTATCAGCAACAACCTGGATTGTAGGAGTGGGATTATTTGCCACATAAATTTGCTTTTGTGGTGCTGGCTTGTCCGTATTGCCGTTGTTATGCTTCCTTTGATTTTGAGTTTGTTGCTTTTGATTTTGAGGGGCTATCTCATTTGGATTCTGCGGGTCTTTCTCCTTTGGATTTTGAGGGTTTCTTCCTTTTGGTTTGATAGGGCCTTTCTCTTTTGCATCATGTGTTACCTGCAAAGAAGTGTCAGTATGTAGTGGGAGGTTAGAGACCATACCTGAGGTATCCCCGTGAGAGGGATGATTCGGATCAGTTGGTGCCGCTCCTTTACTCTTTTTTGTAATTTCCTCTCTTTCCTTTGACTTTCTTCTTTCCTCGTCTCTTTTCCTAATTGTGCAGGCGATGTCTTCGTGCCCTTGATGCTTACAGTAAGTACAATATAGAGGAATATCTTCATATTGGATATCCTGCCACCTACCTTCACCGTTCGGATCATCTTCTTCATCAAATCCAATCCAAATACTATGGATTCTAGGTTTGGTGACATCCATTTGAACTTTTGCTTTGGCGACGCTTCCTCTAGTTTTCTTATTGAAAGCCATATCTAGGAAAAGGACTTGCCCAACATCCGCTAATAAATGTTCAACAAATTCCTTGTAGTAGCAATGCCAGGGTAATTCAGGAAGCACCACCCAAACAGGAAGAATCGGGGTCTCCTCATTTGGGTTAAATGTGGGTGTCCAAACATGGAATCTCATCATAGCTCCTTCGATGTACATTCTTTTGCTATCAAATACTGTAGCTCTGTCGTGCTCATTATCCAGGTCAATGTAGATGTGGCGGGAGTTAAAATGAGTGATTTTCACCTTACCTCTAAGCTCTGTATGGGTGATGAAACTTTTCCTAATGATCTCCATTTTGGGCATTGGAGAATAGAATTTTCCAATGATAGTATATTTGCATGAGTTAGCCATCTTAACCATGTAATCCTCTCTTTTTTAACATCACAGCCGCGAGACCTTGTTTTGTAGTCCTTTTGGGAATAGTAATGTCAATCTTATGGGTTTCTTGCCTAGCTCGGAATCTAGTAGACAAAGTTTGGGTAGTAGTAGGGGGTGGGGGGTGATTTGTGATGTTGACTGGGAGATTTTGGAGCTTAGCATTGATGGGTAGTGCACTAGGAGTTAAGAAGAGAGTGGGGTTTTTAGGATCTTTGGGATTGAATTTAGCAAAGTTTGAAGAGATAGTAGGAAATTGGTTATGGGATTGTTTAGTGGGATTTTTGGGGACTTTTGTGGTGTTGGAATGAGTTAGTTTAGGATCCGATTGTTGAGGAGAGGTAGTAGAATCTTTAGGAACATTAGCAAGATTATTGGTAGGGACTTGGGTAGTTTTAGGCTGATGTAAAATATTTTGGGATGTAGAAATAATTTTTTCGGTCACCCAAGCACAATTTCCGGTCAAATTGGAAGCACTAGTGACCTTGAAAATTGAATTCGGGGAGTTTGAGGGATTACCTGATGGGGAATTTTGCTCCCGGGGACTTCTGGCATTGATCTCTGTTACGGGGGATTGATTTTTGAATTTTCCAGCCACCGGAGCTCCGGCAGTTCGCTGCGCATTTCCGGCCGAATTTTTGTAAAATTCATTGCCGGCGATCCGACCGTCCGTTTGAGCTGAAATTTGAGTGGTAGGCTGCTCTTTGGATGGACTACAAACCCCAGTAGTTGCCCCACCCCGATTGTCGCCGGAAACTGCAGTAGCAGTGATGGAATTTTCGGCCAGATCTGGAGAAATTCCGGCCTGATTTTTAGAAAAATCATTGCCGGCGATCCGGCCGTCGGTTTGGGCTGAAATTTTGGTGGTAGGACGGTCTTGTTCCCGGCTACAAACCCCAGTGGTTGCTCCACCCTGATTGACACCGGAAAATGCAGTAGCAGTGGTGCAAATTTCGGCCAGATTTGGAGGATTTCCGGCCAGATTTTTAGAAAAATCATTGCCGGCGATCCGGCCGTCCGTTTGGGCTGAAATTTTGGTGGTAGGACGGTCTTGGTCAGGGCTACAAGACCCAGTAGGTGCGCGACCGTGGATGTCACCGGAATCCGGTGGACTGGTAGCTCGGCAGTGAGCAGTTCCGGCGGCAGTGCGCAGTTCCCTTGAAGTTTTTCCTTCCAATTCCTTATCATTTTCCCCTGAAATTTGGTGTATAGGCCGGTCATTGGGTGGGTAACAATCCCCAATGCTTGGATTCCGACGAACAACCCCGGAATCCGGCCGAATCTGGTCGCGAACTTCCAGCAGATTGTCGAAAAAACTGGCAGCAATTTCTTTGCGATTTCTCTCAATTTGCTGCTCAGATTCATTTGAAAATTTGTGGGAATGGACGTTAGGAGATGGGGAATAAACCCCACCAATTGATTCCTCATGAAGATGGCCGGAATCTGGTCGAATAGCAGCAGCAGGAGGTCGCGATTCCGGCAGATTCGGCTGAATCTTGGCCGGCTGTTTGCCTTCGTTTTGCTTGTTAGAATTCTCTGAAAATTTGTGGGTTGATAGATCTTGATTAGGACTAACATTTCCAGCTTGAATCCCTGTATGAATCGATTGGATATTTGGTTGGGAATTTTTTTTTTGAAATTTGGGCAGATTGCCCATGGAATTTGCATAATTGATCGCTGGCTTGTTTTGCGAATTCCCGGAGTTATACTTGGAATTTTTTGGTGATTCTTGTTGCGTTGGATTCGTATCGTCATGATCTACAATTTCATCTTTTGAACGAAATTTTTAGAGGTCCTGAGGGGGATCTAGCCCCATGGCCCCAAATAGTTCACTTAAGCTCTTTCTAGAGAGCTTTTTTCTAGAGAGATGTTGTAGAGAGAAGAAAAATTAGAGAAATGAGAGAGCGATCGGTTATTTTTTTTTTTTTTTTTTTTTTGGTAAACGCCCTTGTGGTGGGCAGGGGCTGAGCAAAACCCCCAGGCCTTAACATAAATAAATAAAAGCAGCAAAAAACAAAAGTACATGGAGGGGGACATAAACCTTACCTCCGATCCTATGGTGGTTCATAGGTCGGCCATCCTACTAAGGTTAGCCAACCCATCCCCGATACTAAAATGGAAACCTAAAAACTATGCACCTACATGAGAGGACTCCTCTTCAATACATAAATTCTAGGAAAGCAGTAAATGAGGGAGACTCTCCCTTTACAAAGAAAGACCTATTCTAGAAAAAGAAAAAGTCTATCTGAAAAGGAAGGGTTAACAGACAAAAGATGGTATAGAGACATCCATACCGAGCTTGGATACACACCAAGCAATTTACAACATCTCATGGTGTTTCTTTGATCCTCCTAGTCTTCCTCCTTCTGAAGTTAGGCAAGCCCATTTTGTCCGTCGTGAGGTAACCCCTGATGTGTACCGGTAAGTCCTGTAGACAAGAGAAATGAACTGCGATAGTAGTGGTGTGGCTATGTTTAGACAGTGCATCAGCAACGGTATTGCCCTCTCTGAGTACGTGACGACACGAGAAGGTGTGAAGCTGTCTGATAGTGTCCTGCAGTCTGAGAAAAGTGTGGTGTAGATGCCAAGGGGGGGCAAAAGTGCCCCTAATCCAACCGACTAGAAGCTCCGAATCAACCTCGAGGATGACGCCTGAGTGGCCATTGTGAAGGCACCAAGTGAGACCTATATAGGATGATTCCAACTCCGCCTGGTTATTTGTCCCTTCCCCAATGGGAGCAGCATAAGCATGAATCAGATCCCCATGACAATCCCTGATGATACCTCCTGCCCCAATCTTTCCCGGATTGCCAAGAGCACTACCATCGGTGTTGAGTTTGACCAGTCCAGGAGCCGGTCTGGACCATTGGACTCTGGTGACTCTAATCTCGTGTGTACATGATTCCACTCTAGCACAAAGTTCTCTCCAGTTCGAAGGCCAGTGTACGTATGGGAAAACCGTCGTCAAGAGTTTGTAGATATCACTAATAATACCGTACTTCACCCTCAACAAGTTTGACTGTTTGGAACCATACTTCATTGCACACCTGTTCTTCCAAAGGTTCCAACAAATGAAGATCGGGAGGGATCTAAGTAGAGTGTTGTGGGGGTCACTACCGGGCTTCTGAGCCCACCAGTGCATTAGGAGGGACCTGAGGGGCATATCGCGGTGTCTGAAACCCATAGCTGTAGAGAAGGGGGTCCAAACTGCAGTAGCAAATTTACCGGAGACCATGACATGTTGAACATCCTCATAGCCTCTGTCTCGACAGCAAACACATTCTGTACTGGCCTCCGGATCAAACCTCAGGATTCTGGCTGCTGTAGGGAGCTTATTCCTAAGCGCCCTCCATAATGTAAAGGAGGATTTAAATGGTACATGCTTCTGCCAGGTTCTTCTGTCAATGATAGTGGTCTGTTTGGATCTCCTTATCATCGCCCAAGCTGAAGTAGAAGTGAAATTACCCGAGGTAGTGGCCTTCCAAAAAGGCTGATCAGGTCTGTCCGGGTGAAATAGAATCTGAGTGTTCATAATTTGTGTGACCAAGTGTTGAGGGAGCTGCTGCTGTAGCCGATTTATCCTCCACTGACCCTGGTTTAGGAATTCCGAAACTGCCGCCTTGCCCGGCCTGCCTGGCAATATCCTATGGGTAGCAGGAGGTCCAGTACCGAGCCAGTTATCCCACCAAAAACTAGAGCTGCCGGAGTAAACCTTCCACAAGAGGTTTTCCTCAGCGCTCTGCTTGTTAGTCATGAGTTTCTTCCAGCTTTGAGAATCACCAGAGTCCCACTTTTTTGAGACCGGATGGGAACGCTGGCAATATTTGGCTAGAAGAAAGTCCCTCCAAAGAGATTCCTTAGTTCGGAAATTCCACCACTGTTTGAGTTCAAAGGATTTACAAACTTCGTGAATCTTCCTGAATCCTACCCCACCTTCATCGTAGGGGTAGCATAAGGTGTCCCAAGAAGCGCAGTGATACCTCTTTCTACCTTTTTTCATGCCCCAAAAGAAGTCAGCTGTTAACTTCTCAATCTCGTCCAGAACCGTTTTAGGAGGAGAGATGGAGCTGAGCAAGTGGATAGGGAGTGACTGGAGAACGTGTTTGATGAGAGTAGCTTTTCCCCCATAACTTAGCATTTTTGACTGCCACCCGGAAATCCTTCCTACCACTTTAGAAATGAGGTTTGAGAAGTAGACAATCCTCTGTGTCCCGATATATAGCGGGCAACCCAAATAGGTGATGGGGGACTCCTGCTGTGAAAAACCCGTAACCGCCTTAATAGTAGCGACTGTTGGAGGGTGGGCATTAGCGGGGACCATGAAGTGACTTTTAGATTTATTAATGAGTTGTCCCGAGCAACCTTCATAGTCGGTAAGGGTCTGCATAATCAACTCTAGAGATCTCCTCCCCCCTGAGGTGAAGATGATGACATCATCTGCAAAGCTCAGGTGGTTCACTTGAGGACCTCTTCTTTCCATATAGAATCCATTGAAGAATTGATTATGGTTCAAGTTGTTCAGCATTCTGGAGAGAACCTCTGCCCCTAAAATAAATAGGGCTGGAGAGAGTGGGTCCCCCTGTTTAAGACCTCTGGTGGAGTGAAAGAAGCCATGTCTAGAGCCATTGATGATGACTGAATACCAGTTATCCGCCATAATTCTCCAGAACATGTCAATAATCAGCTCACCAAATCCCATTCTTCGGAGGACAAGGCAGGTGTAGGCCCAGGAGACTCTGTCGTATGCCTTCGCCATATCAAGCTTGATAACGACGTTACCCCCAGAATTCTTCTTCTTGATGCTTCGAACAACTTCCTGTGCCAACATAATGTTTTCCGATATACTCCTCCCCTTAACAAATCCTGACTGGTTGGTCGAGATTAGGCTCGGGAGAATAGGAGCCAGCCGGAGACAAATAAGTTTTGAGATAATCTTATTGGTGAAGTTACTCAAACTTATCGATCTAAATTCGGCTAAGTGGTTTGGGGACTCCACCTTCGGTATCAGAACTAGACACGCGTGTGAAAGATATTTGGGGAGAGAGGAACCACAAAAGAAAGACTGCACCACATCGAGTAAGTCCCTCTTAATAATTTCCCAACATGTTTGGAAGAATTTCCCATTCATTCCATCTGGCCCTGCTGCAGAGTTTGGGTTCATGGAAAATACCACTCTCTTCAATTCCTCCAAGTCAGGTGTAGCAGTCAACTTTTCATTCTGATCATCTGTGACTAGTGACGGTATACAGGTGAGGAGATCTTCCCTAACATAGCATGCCTGTCCAGAAAATAGATTCTGGAAATGGGCACACGCAGCCTTCGCAATATTGTCATCCCCCTGAATCCATTCTCCTGTATCACTCTGAATTTTATGGATAAAGAGTCGCCTCCTTCTACCTCTCATGAGGGCATGAAAGTAACTAGTGTTGGCATCTCCCTCTTTGAACCACTGCAGCTGGGTTTTCTGTTTTAGGATGGACTCTTCCAACTTAAGGAATCTGATGTATTTTGCATTCAAAGCATGCAGTGAAGATCTGTCAGCATCACTATTTGTCTGGATGAACTTTTCTTCAGCAACTCTAACTGCATCCTCATATTCCTTTACCCGAGCAAAGATATCCCCGAACTCAGTTTTTGACCAATGGCTAAGTGTAGAGCTGAGTCTCTTCAACTTTTGGTGAAATACCCACATAGGATGCCCATGAATCTCCCTAGTCCAGCACTGCCGCACCGTATCCATGAAGGTCGGATTATCAACCCAGCAGTGGAGAAACTTGAAATATTTGACGTGAGCTTCCTGTCAGTTAGTCATCTCAAGAAGAAGCGGACAATGGTCTGAACCCACAAAAGGAAGATGAGTAACGGTAGTAAGAGGCATTTTATTGAGCCAGCTATCATTGACCATGGCTCTGTCAAGTCTCTTCCATACCACATCGTCCGGGCCTCTACCATTCGACCAAGTAAATCTAGAACCGTGATATCCCAGATCAATCAAGCCACACTGCTCTATCGTACTCAGAAATCCATAACTCTTCCGCATTCGATAAGGAGCACCCCCTTGTTTCTCTTCTGGGGTAGTAATGACATTAAAATCCCCAATGGAGCACGAAGGAGTAGCAGTCTGAGATCTGCTTCTGAGATTGTCCCAGAGTGAGGCCCTGAGGTTTTCCTGACACTTAGCATAGACAAATGTCATAGTGAAGGTCTCAGCACACTCAATATGTCTGAACTCACAAGTCACTTGCTGATCATCACAACTGAGAAGAACACAGTCTAAGTCATTATTCCAAAAGACCCAAATCTTCCCATTGTCATTACAGATGGAGTTGTGCATGGTCAGGTAGTTAGTGAATAGGTGAATATGAGCATTGTCTGCAAATGGCTCCAATATGGTAATAATAGCTAATTTGTGAATCTGCTTGAGAACTTTTAGTCTCTCCAAGGCACCAAGAGTCCTGATGCCTCTCGCATTCCATATGAGTGAACTAATCATGGGGTTGACGAGTTTTAACTTTCAGTCTGGTCCTGTTGGCTGGAGGGCCAGTCCCAGGTCCAGGTGAAAATTGTGGTGCTCCCCGCGGTGATAGACCCTGTCTATCTGTAACTTGCTTCATCTGGGCCTCTGACATCTGAGAGGTAGTATCACCAAGGGTTTGTATCATTTGGATAGACCGTATCTCCTCTGTGGTATTTATGGTTTCTTCCTCCGAATCACAGTCTGTGTCTTCCTCAGACACCACCTGTCTGTACTCGTCTGTATCAAAGTCTCTAGTGCCGGAGGTATTGAGAACGCACACTGCAAACACCGGATCCGGAGGATCGCAATCAGTGGGGTTTGCAATAGGCGTCTCAGGGGCTGGAGTAGGGGTCTGCTGAGGTTGATCATAAATAAAATGATCCACCTCCTCAGGTTCCTCCTCCCTCTCAATAATCCTAACCAGCTGGCTTGAATTCTTAGCTTCCGGTGTCTGAGCATCTGAACCGCTGGCACTACTAGTCATGTCGGTTCCAAAAGTTTGTGGTGTATTCTTATCGTGATGACTAGCAATTGTGGCAGCTTCAATTTCGGCTTTTCTTTTTTGGGCTGCTTTTCTCTTTTGAGCATTTGGTTTTGCTTTCTTTGTCATTTGAGTTTGCATAGTACCATTTTGAACCATATTCTCTTTCGGAACCAATCTGTCTGTTACACATTGATTGTGAAGTTTCAAACTAGAAGTAAAAGTGGTAGCAGGAGCTCTAGAGTCACACCTAAGGTCGGTGGATTGGCTCTCATGCAAAACATGAGACAAATTCCCCCCTTTGGATACCCCGTCCTGCATGTTAGTGGGCTTCTCCTCCACACCATCCATACCTCCAGCAACTACACAATCCTCAATATTAATAACAGTATTGTAATTGGGGGGAGCCATGGGGGTGGGGAGCATTGAGTCAATACCTGCGATTTGTTGAACGCTTCCATTTTGCATCCCGTTTGTAGCAGCAGGAGTATGAACATTATGGGGAGGTGGTTGTTGACCATGGACTCCATGATCAACATTACAATCAGTAATAGTGTTTAGAATCATACCTGGATTGTTTGTCTGAATTGGTCTGTATACCTGTTTGTTGTTTTCCTAGAGCTTATGGTTGTGAGAATTTCCTTTAAAATTCTTTTTCTTCTGAGTTTGCCATTGGTCTTCTTGATTTTTGCTTTTGTTTACTTCCATAAATTGTTCTTCCTGCTTGGTGCCAGTTTTTCCGGCTTTATTTTGTGGTTGGTTCTCTTTGCTGTTGTCTTCCAGTAATTTGGTTTCTTTTGTCCCTGGATTTGCCTGCTTATTATTCTTATTAGCTTCAGCTTCCACTTCCTTTTTTTTCTTAGCTTCTTCATCTCTTTTCTTCAAGGGACAATCATGAATCATATGACCCTGATGTTTGCAGTTAACACAATAATCTGGAACATCTTCATATTCAATGGCTTGCCATTTTCCATTAGAGATATCTTCTTCATCAAATCCCATCCATATATGGGTGGGTCTGTCCTTTGTTAGATCAAGCTGAATTCTCACTTTAGCGACACTTCCTCTGGTTTTTTGAACAGAAGCAGCATCTAGATATAGAACTTTACCAACAGGAGAAAGAAGAGCAGTAAGAAGTTCCAAGTAATAACAATGCCAAGGGAGCTCAGGGAGTGTGACCCATATAGGAACTATAGAAGTTTCTTCCTCAGGTCTAAAGGTGGGTGTCCACATTTGCAGCTTCATAAGTTTACCTTCTATATACATTTTTTGCTTAGTCCAAACTGTTAGGTGGTCATTTTCATTATCCAGGTCTATGTAAATGTGCCTTGAGTTGAAATGTGCAATTTTGACCCCCCCGGTTAGTTGAGTTTGAAGGATAAAACTTTTTCTAATGAGGTCCATTTTAGGCATGGTGCTAGCAAATTTTCCAATCAAAGTAAATTTGCACCTCTCAGCTAATTTAACCATGAAGTCTTCTTTTTTGAATATGACTGCTGGAAATCCTTGTTTGGTGGTTATTTGAGGTGGGGAAAATTGAATTGGAACATAGCTCTTGGCTTGGTTAGTTCTGAGGATGGTGGCTAGGGATTGAACAATAGTTGGAGGTGCTGGTTCTTGGTCATTGTTAGCTTTATTGTTGTTATTGGGAGGCTGATTGGGGTTCTTGGTATTATTTTCCTTAGGTTGAACTTGTTTCTCTTTAGGTGGAGGGGGTTGATGCTTATCAAAATTGGAGGAAATCTTGGGTTGAGGAGGTTTTGAAAAGTTTGTATTATTGTTTGGATTCTTTGTCAGATTCTTAGGCGGCTCAGTTATCTTCTTTAATTCATGGACCTTATAATCAATAGGCAAAGAGTTAGAAGAGTTTAGAGCCTTACCTGATGCTTCCGATGCTTGAGAGTTGAGAGCATGAGTGTTCGTGCATTCTCCATCTTCGTTTGCTCTATTACGGCATTGGGATGATGATGTTTTTGTGAATTTCATGCAGCTGGGTTGAGTTCGTATTTCAGTTTGCATAGAACCTCGCTGAAAATTTTCCATTTCCCGTTCTGCCATGGAAGCTTCGAACTCGCCGGAAAACTCCATTTCCGGTGTTGCAAAATTCGATTTTTTGTTGATTTGGTGATCAGTTCCAATAGGATTTTGGACATGTGTGGTTGTTTCAGCCTTACGCAGCTGCTGTTGGTGATTTTTTGACGGAAAAACCACCAGACAGCCGCCTGGAACGCGCAGCAGCTCGCCGGAATTTTTGCAAAAAATTTTGCCGGCGATTCCTTCATCCTTTTCGCCTGAAAATTTGTGTGTAGGTTGATTTTGGGATGGGTAACAAACCCCAGTGGTTGTAGTCAGTCGATGCTCATCGGAATCCGGTTGAAATTGCTCCAAACTCGCCGCCAGTGGTGCGAAAAAACTGCCCATGTTTGCGTTTTGATTTCTCCCGATTTGTTGCTCGGATTTGTTTGAAATTTGGTGAGGATGTACGTTTTGGGATGGGGAACAAACCCCAGTGGTTGTATTCGGTCGTTGCTCACCGGAATCCGGTTGAAAATGGTCGCGAACTGCCGGCATTGGTGCCAAAAAACTGGCAGCGTGCGGCAGTGGTGCGTCCAGCTTCGAGCTCGCGCCGCCGTCAATTCCTTCATCCTTTTCGCCTGAAATTTCGTGTGTAGGTTTATCTTGGGATGAGGAAGAAACCCCAGTAGTTAAACTCCGACAAGCCACACCGGAATCCGGCCGAATCTGGTCGCGACCTGCCGGCATTGGTGCCAAAAAACTGGCAGCGTGCGGCAGTGGTGCGCCCAACTTTGAGCTCGCGCCGCCGTCAATTCCTTCATCCTTTTCGCCTGAAATTTCGTGTGTAGGTTTATCTTGGGATGAGGAAGAAACCCCAGTAGTTAAACTCCGACAAGCCACACCGGAATCCGGCCGAATCTGGTCGCGACCTGCCGGCATTGGTGCCAAAAAACTGGCAGCGTTCTCTTTAAGATTTCTCCCAATCTGTTGCTCGGATTTGTTTGAAATTTGGTGGGGATGTACGTTTTGGGATGGGGAACAAACCCCAGTCATCAATTCCACCTGAGCATGGCCGGAAAGTGGTCGAAAATCAGCAGCAGTCGTGCGTAGTTCCGGCGAGTCTTGGACAGATTTACTTTGGGAATTTGCATCTTTGATCGCTAACTTGTTTTGCAAATTCCCGGAGTTTGGCTTGGAATTTTTTTGTGATTTTTTTTTTGTTGTGTTCGTATCATTGAGATCTACAATCTCATCTTCGGAATGAAATTTTTGGAGGTCCGGAGGGGGATCTAGCCCCATGGCCCCTAAAATTAAAATAACCTCTTCCTAGAGAGAAAACTCTTAGAGAGATGTTTTAGAGAGAAGAAAAAATTGAGAAATGAGAGAGCGATGGGGTTCAGGGTTCAGGGTTCAAGGTTTAGGGTTCAGGGTTTAGGGTTCAGGGTTCAGGGTTTTTTTTTTTTTTTTTTTTTTTTTTTAATTTTAAACGCCCTTGTCCCGGGCAGGGGCTGAGCAACACCCCCAGGCCTTATCATAAATAAAACAACAAAACAACAAAAATAAATACATGGAGGGGGACATAAAACCTTACCTCCGATTTAATGGTGGTTCCTAGGTCGGCCATCCTACTAAGAACAGCCAACCCATTCCCAATACTGAAATGAAATCCTGGAAACTATGCACCTAACGGAGAGGACTCCTCTCCAATACATAAGTTCTAGGAAAGCAATAAATGAGGGAGACTCTCCCCTTACATAGTAAGAAAAAAGAAAGTCACAAAAAAGGTAAGACCTCTTCAAAAAAGCTATAACGTACAAAGAAATAACTTATCTGAAAAGGATAAAGTAGATAAAAGTGGTTGAAAACTCTAAGCAATCCGCGATCTCATGGTGGTTTCTTGATTCTCTTCAACTTTCTTCTTCTGAAGTTTTCCATGCCAATTTTGTCTAGTTTGTAGTGGCCTCTCGCTTCTCGCGGCAAGTCCTGCATGCTGTGAAAATGGTGGGGAGTGTCCAGGTCGTGACTATACTTCGAAAGAGCATCTGCCGTGAAGTTTCCTTCTCTATATGTATGCTTGCTTTGAAAGTAGTCCAACCCGGATGTGAGGTTCTGCAGTTCCTCTATGTATTTTCGGATATTCCACTGAGGTTCAACGGAGTTGGTGAGCCATTGTATGAGCAGGTATGAATCTACCTCCAATATGACTTTAGTATAACCATGTAAAATGCACCAACGAAGCCCATAAACCGCTGCTTGGATTTCCGCCTGGTTGTTAGTACCTGTACCTAAAGGGGAAGCAAAAGCAAATATCAAATTCCCTTTGTGGTCCCTAAGAATACCACCTGCTCCTATTCTACCCGGGTTATCGAGAGCGCTGCCGTCTGTATTAAGTTTGACTAGAGGGTGAATCGGTTTGATCCATTGAACTCTAATCACTTTAACTTCATGCTGACATTTCTCCACCAAATTACTCAAATCTGACCATTTAGACGGCCACGTGATATAAGGAAAGGTGGTGACTAGCATGCTCCAAATATCCCTGCAGATAGAATATTTGACCCTACTTGAATTTGACTTCTTGCTGCCATATTTGCTAGCGCACCTGTTCTTCCAAAGGTTCCAGCAGATAAATATGGGCGTAGCCTGAAGAATGAGTTTGTGAACCTCACTGTTATGTTTGGACGTCCACCAGGTCATAAGCAGACTTCTCAGCGACGTAGCTCCCTGATTAAGTCCCAGCGGGTCAGAAAAATACTTCCAGATATATTTAGCAAAGTGGCCTGTTACGAAAATGTGATCTATGTTGTCCAGACCAGGTCTGTAGCAACAAGAACATTCCGCTGGTACACCCCCGAAGGTAACAATTTTCTCGTTCGTAGGTAATTTTGCTCTTAAAGCTCTCCAGAGAAGAAATGACACCTTAAATGGTATACTTTTTTGCCAGGTGAAAGTATCAGTCAGCGTTCTGTTCCTCTTCCTTCTGACTAAATCCCAAGCCGAGGTACAAGTAAAGTTCCCATGGGTATTTAGTTTCCACACAGGTTGGTCGGGAACACCCTGTTGAAACTGAACTTGTGTATTGAGAATTTGGTGAACTAAGTGAGGCGGGGCATGACGAGTCACCATTTCCTCATTCCATCTTCCATTGTCCATGAACTGGGAGACCGTCATGTTGTTGAGCCTCGGTATCGGGTTTTTATGGAAGGCAAGCGGTCCAATTCCTAACCAGTCATCCCACCAGAAATAACATGATCCCGAACGGAGGACCCATTGAATATGTTTTTCTGCGTCAAGCTTATTTCCCATCATATGCTTCCAGACTAAAGTTTGGCCAGTATCCCACTTTTTACTCACTGGATTAGCCCTTTGGCAGTACTTAGCTTTGAGGAATTTTGCCCATAGAGAGTTCTTGGTTCTAAAGCTCCACCACTGTTTATACTGCATAGCAAGACAAACATCCGTCAGCTGCCTGAAGCCTATGCCTCCTTCCTCGTAAGGGTAGCACAGATTTTCCCAAGAGGCCCAATGGTATTTCGTCCTCTCAGCTTCCCATCCCCAGAAGAAGTTTGCTGTAAGAGATTTGATCTGTCTGACGGTGGTTTTCGGAGGTGAGATAGCCGACAGAATGTGAATAGGCAGTGATTGCAAGACAAATTTCACAAGCGTCGCCCTTCCTCCGAAACTAAGCATCCTAGCTTGCCACCCTCTGATTCTAGCTACAGCCTTAGCCACCATATTTGAAAAATAAATGAGTCTTTGACCTCCTACGTATAGGGGGCAACCAAGGTATGTGATGGGGCTGTCTTTTTGAGTGAAACCTGTGATGGTCTTGATTCTGCTAATAATATCTTGAGGTGTGTGGGCGGGGACCATGAAGTGACTCTTTTCCTTGTTGATGAGCTGATCGGAGACACTTTCATAGGTAGAAAGAACACTCATAATCAGCTGCAAGGTAGAAACAGTCACTGAGGAGAAGATAATAACATCATCGGCAAAGCTGAGATGGTTTATCTGCGGTCCCTTTTTCTCCATGTGAAACCCCTGGTATAAATGATGTTGGAGAAGATGATTCATCATCCGAGAAAACACCTCCGCTCCAATGATGAAAAGGGCCGGGGATAGAGGGTCACCTTGTTTCAAGCCCCTAATGGAGTGAAAGAATCCATGTCTCACACCATTGACTATGACAGAGTACCAATTGTTAGCCATGATTCTCCAAACCATGTCAATGATGCTCTCCCCGAAGCCCATCCTCCGCATCACCAAACAGATATATGACCAGGAGACCCTATCATAAGCCTTAGTCATATCCAATTTGATGACTACATTGTCCCCCTCTTTAGGTCTTTTGATGTTGTGAATAATCTCCTGAGCAAGCATAATGTTCTCCGAGATGCTTCTGCCTTTTACGAACCCAGACTGATTATCCAAAATGAGATTTGGTAGAATGGGAGCTAACCTTAGGCAAATGAGTTTGGAGATAATCTTGTTGGTGAAATTGCTCAGACTAATAGGTCTGAATTCTGACAACTTGTTAGGATGTTCTACTTTTGGGAGCAGAATCAAACAAGCGTGGGAAAAGTATTTGGGCATAGTTTGTCCACAAAAGAATGCCTGAACAACTGCCAGGAGGTCCACTTTAATGATGTCCCAACAAGCTTGGAAGAATCTTCCATTCATTCCATCTGGTCCGGCAGCCGAGTGAGGACTCATGGAGAAAACCACATGTCTCAATTCATCAATGGTTGGCATAGCTTGTAGACTGTTGTTCTGTTCCTCGGTAATCATCCTAGGAATACAGTCAAGGACTTCCTCGTTAATAGCCCTGTCATTGCCTGTGAATATGTTCTGGAAATAGTCACATGCTGCTTTGGCTATAGCTTGGTCACCTTGAAATTCAACTCCACTGTCATCTTGAATCTTATGGATGAATAACCGTCTCCGTCTACCCCTCATCAGAGCATGGAAATAACTCGTGTTCGCATCACCCTCTTTGAACCAATGCAGTTGTGATTTTTGTTTGAGAATAGATTCTTCTAATTTCATGTACCTGATGTAGTCAGCGTTCAGTCCATGTAAATTAGCTCTATTCTCCTCTGTGTTTTCAGTCAATATCTTTTCCTCCGCCATCCTGACTTTCTCTTCAAAATCCTTCACAGTAGCATAAATGTCACCAAATTCGGATTTTGACCAACTGCTAAGAGTGGAAGCGAGTCTCTTCATTTTCATGTGAAAGGCCCACATTGGGCTACCCTTTATTTCTCCACTCCAACAGTTTTCGACAGTAGGTAGGAATGATTGACTATCCACCCAACAGTTCAAAAATTTGAAGTACTTGGTGATGTTCTCCTGTCTTACGGTGAGCTCCATCAACAAAGGACAGTGATCAGAACCCACCGAAGGAAGGTGTGTAACCGCGGTGTGAGGCATGGACTCTAGCCAGTTATTATTTACCATAGCTCTATCCAGCCTCTTCCAGATTCTAGCTTCAGCTTCTCTTTGGTTGCACCAAGTAAAATTAGGTCCATAAAAGCCCAGGTCCGTAAGGCCACAGGCTTCAATGACACTAATGAAGTCAAAACTTTTATTCATGTTGTAAGGTAAACCTCCCATTTTCTCTTCAGGATCAGTGATGACGTTAAAATCACCCACCGTGCACCAAGGCAGCATAGTGTCCGCATAACTCATCAGTTTGTCCCAAAGAGGTCTTCTGAGGTGGTTTCTACACTTGGCATAAATAAAGGTAGTCAGGAATGTGGTAGGATGTTCCTCATGCTTGATTTCACAAGTAACCTGCTGGTCATCGGATTCTAAGACTGTGCAAGTAACATCTTGAGTCCAAAAGATCCAAATTTTTCCATTAGGGTTACAGGCTGCCTCCTTCATATTGAGGTACATTCTACAAGTGTTGATATGAGAGTTATCCGTGAACGGTTCCAAAATTGTGATCATGGATAACTTGTGCAGCTTGGAGAGATTTTTAATTCTCTCCATAGCACCTTTGGTATGGATACCTCTAGCATTCCATATGATTGTACTAATCATTGGGAACTTTGACTTTGGGATCTGGTTATGGGTCTATTTGTTATGACAGATGTGCCAGCGGCAGCGCCTTTAGTATAATGAGCTTTATCCTGGTGTTTCCTTGGGGATAAATCTCGTTTGACCGACGCCTGCTGGATCTCATTTGGTTGTTCCGATTCAGTACCGGGACCGACTGTTCTAGTCAAGAGTTGATTGATTTCTTCTTCCTCCTCATTCTCAGCATCTTGGTCCCCTATGGATTGGGAATCTTGGTCAAACTCATCTTCAGAATGTATGACCCTATATTCGTCCTCTGAGTCCTCAAGCATTGGTGGAATGGAGTTGAGGACGCATTCCCTAGGAGGGCTTACGTAAGCTTGAAGTGGGGAGACATTTGTGACATCTTGTTCATTGGTTAAACTAAAGTTTGTACCAACTTCCTCCTTATTTCTTCCTTCCTGCCGTAAACATTTGTATTGTTGGGACTGATTTTTGGATTTTTGGGATTCTGGGGATTTGTGCTGATTTTCATGACCTCGAGAAGTAGGGGCATGACTGCTCTGTTCAATCATAAAAGGACTTCCTTCATAAGTTCCTTTCAGAATTTCCAACTTCTTTTTAATAGCATCCCTTCTCTTTTTACTTGCCTTGTTTTTGGATTTTGAATTAGAGGACTGCTCTTGGTTAGAACTCTCCTCTAAATTTCCTTCCTCAGTCATATTCTTTTGGACATTAGTCAGTTGCAGCCCCATATTCTGATCTAAATCCATACCGCGAGCAAGAACAGAGGTAGCAGGAGCTCTAGAGTCGCTCCTAAGGTCTGTGTGTTGGTTCTCATGCAAAACATGAGACAAACCCCCCCCTTTGGATACCCCTTCCTGCAAGTTAGTGGGTTCCTCCTCCAAACCTTCCATACCTCCAACAACTACAGAATCATGGATAACAATAACATCATTATCTTTGGGGGAGCCATGGGGGAGGGGAGCATTGAGTCAATACCTGTGGTCTTCATTCCACTTCCTTGTTCTGTGCTGATGCCTGCTTTAAGACTACTGGGGGTTTTGGGTTTTGGGAGCATTGAGTCAATACCTGAATTTTTGGCCTTATTTCCATCTTGCTGGAGAGTTTGCTTATTGGCTTCTTCAGCCTTGTTATCATTTGGAGTCCCCTTGCTGTTGATCTGCTCCTGTTCATTATGGTTATTGGGAGGGGGTTGTTGAACATGGACTCCATGCTCAACATTACAATTTGGGAGAGAGTTAAGAGACATACCAGATGAGTTTGTCTGAATAGGTCTGTAAACTTGTTTGCTACTTTCCTGAAGTTTTTGATTGTGGGAATTTCCTTTGAAATTCTTTCTCTTCTGTGTTTGCCATTGATCTTCTGGATTTTTACTTTTAATCTCCTCCACTATTTGCTCTCCCTGCTTGGTACCAGGTGTTTTCCTTTGAGCTTGCGGTTGATCTTCCTTGTTGCCAGCATTATATAGATTGGATTCTTTTTTCTCTAAATTTGCCTGCTTGATGTTCTTATGAATGTCCACACCTGCCTCCCTTCTTTTCTTAACTTCTTCATCATTTTTCTTTATAGAACAGTCGTTAACCAGGTGGCCCTGATGCTTACAGAAAGAACAGTAATCTGGTACATCTTCATATTCGATAGCTTGCCATTTTCCTTTTGTGATATCATCTTCATCAAACCCCAACCATAAATGGTGAGGTCTATCTTTGGTTAGGTCAATTTGTATTCTCACCTTAGCTACACTTCCTCTAGTTTTCTGGACAGAGGCAGTATCTAAGTACAAAGCTTTACCAATTGGGGACAGGAGAGCAGTGAGAAACTCCAAGTAATAACAGTGCCATGGGAGTTCAGGGAGGGTGACCCATACAGGAACAATCGAAGTATCTTCCTCTGGTGTAAAGGTAGGGGTCCATGTTTGCAATCTCATAAGTTTGCCCTCAATATACATCTTCTGCTTGGTCCACACAGTTATATAGTCATTTTCATTATCTAAATCAATATAAATGTGCCTTGAGTTGAAATGAGCTATTTTGACCCCTCCTGTTAGTTGTGTTTGGAGGATAAAACTTTTTCGAATAAGATCCATCTTTGGCATGGTGCTGGCAAATTTACCAATCAAGGTGAATTTACACCTATCAGCCAGCTTGATCATAAAGTCCTCTTTTTTAAAAATAACAGCCGGAAATCCTTGTTTGGTAGTAATATGTGGTGGAGTAAATTTGATAGGGACATAACTCTTGGCCTGATTTGTTCTAAGAATGGTAGCTAGCGATTGGACAACAGTAGGTGGTGGTGGTTCTTGCTCGGTATTGGATTTATTATTAGTACTAGGTGATTGAGTGGGGTTGTTGGTGTTCTTATCCTTGGGAAGAGATTGGTTTTCTTTTGTTGGTGGAGGTTGATAATTATCGAAGTTTGAAGAAATCTTTGGATAACGATTATTAAACGTATTTGGATTGGGATTATGATTTTTCCGACCTTCAACATATGGGGGAATTTTTTTGGGTTCCTCCGGTGCACTGCCACTGTTTGCAGCAGTGAAAGTGGACTGCTGTCCATTTTTTTTAACATTATTAATTTTGTTGTTTTTGGGGGGTGAGTTTGTGGTGTTTGAAAAATTAATTTTCTGGTTGGGGGCATTGGTATGATGGTTAGAATTGATTTTAGTTTGTGATGGAGTATGAGCAGCCATAAATCCGGTCACCTTCTCCAAATTCCCAATGTTTGAAATTAAATTTGAATTGATGGGGAACTTACCTGCTGGGATTTCTGCATTGTGGGAGTTCGTAGGTATCTTCCTCATCAAATCACATTGATTTCCTCCATTTTCGATCAGCTGCTGTCCGGCATCACTAGGTTGGTCGAAATTAGCAGCCAAGTTCGAGTTTTTGTGGGCATAATCTGATGGGGATTTTTCCAGATTTGCCTTCGCTGGAATAATTTGAACAGATTGAAATTGCCAATTTTCAAACTCCATCTCCATTACATCTCTGCTTCCCATTGAAATAACCTCCAAGCCGTGCGTTTTCACTGTTGCGGCGCCGCCGCTGGCAGTAGAACAGGGATGGCGATTGTTTTTCCAGGTGTTTGGGTTGCTGTTGATGGGTGTTATTTGGTTGTGCAGGTGTGTGACTGGACGGCGTTCAACCTGGGAAGGTTCTCCCGCTGCCAGATCTGCCGGAACTCGACTGCCGGACTGGCAGTCCTTCTCCCCGGAGTTCTGCTCCTCCATAGCTGCTGAAATTTCGTGAACATGAGCGCTAGGTGGTAGAGAACAAACCCCAGATATCAACTGCTCACGAATCTGGCCGGAAACTGGTCGAACTCCGTCTTCTTCAGCTCGAAAATCCGGCGAAGTGCTGTTAATATTTGCTGACTGTTTTCGCTGGTTATGTGCAGCAGATTTTGCTAAAAAAAATTTTGTTGATAGATCCTCACTAGATGAATCATCCCCAGTTTGATTTCCATCAAGATTTGCATGGAAAATCAATTGGGTGTTCTTAGAAATTTGGGCAGATTGCTCTTGGAAATTTGCATTATTGATCGCTAACTTGTTTTGCGAATTCCCGGAGTTTGGTTTGGAATTTTTTGTTGATTCTTTTTTTGTTGTATTCGTATTGATACGATTTACAAATTCATCTTGTGAATGAAATTTTTTGAGGTCCGGAGGGGGATCTAGCCCCATGGCCTCAAAGAGCTTAATTAAGATCTTCCTAGAGAGAAAATCTTAGAGAGAAGTTTTAGAGAGAAGGAAAAATTGAGAAATGAGAGTGCGATGGGGTTCAGGGTTTAGGGTTTAGGATTTAGGGTTTAGGGTTTAGGGTTCAGGGTTTAGGGTTTAGGGTTCAGGGTACAGGGTTTTGGGTTCAGGGTTTAGGGTTTCAGGTTTTTTTTTTTTTTTTTTTTTGTAAACGCCCTTGTCCCGGGCAGGGGCTGAGCAACACCCCCAGGCCTTATCATAAATTAAACAACAAAAACAACAAAAAATAAGTACATGGAGGGGGAGATAAAACCTTACCTCCGGTTTAATGGTGGTTCATAGGCCGGCCATCCTACTAAGAATAGCCAACTCATCCCCGATACTGAAATGAAATCCTAAAAACTATGCACCTAACGGAGAGGACTCCTCTCCAATACATAAGTTCTAGGAAAGCAATAAGTGAGGGAGACTCTCCCCTTACATAGTAAGAAACGAAAGTCACAAAAAAACTAAGATCTATTCAAAGAAGCTATAACGTACAAAGAAATAACTTATCTGAAAAGATAAAAGTAGATAAAAGTGGTGGAAAACTCTAAGCAATCCGAGACATCATGGTGGTTTCTTGATTCTCTTCAGCTTTCTTCTTCTGAAGTTTGCCATGCCAATTTTGTCTAATTTGTAGTGGCCTCTCGCTTCTCGCGGCAATTCCTGCATGCTGTGAAAATGGTGGGGAGTGTCCAGGTCGTGACTATACTTCGAAAGAGCATCTGCCGTGAAGTTTCCTTCTCTATATGTATGCTTGCTTTGAAAGTACTCCAACCCGGAGGTGAGGTTCCGCAGTTCCTCTATGTATTTTTGGATATTCCATTGAGGTTCAACGGAGTTGGTGAGCCATTGTATGAGCAGGTATGAATCTACCTCCAATATGACTTTAGTATAGCCCTGTACTATGCACCAACGAAGTCCATAAACCGCTGCTTGGATTTCCGCCTGGTTGTTAGTACCTGTACCTAAAGGGGAAGCAAAAGCAAATATCAAATTCCCTTTGTGGTCCCTAAGAATACCACCTGCTCCTATTCTACCCGGGTTATCGAGAGCGCTTCCGTCTGTGTTAAGCTTGACTAGAGGATGAATCGGTTTAATCCATTGAACTCTAGTCACCTTAACTTCATGCTGATATTTCTCCACCAAATTACTCAAATCTGACCATTTAGACGGCCACGTGATATAAGGAAAGGTGGTGACTAGCATGCTCCAAATATCCCTGCTGATAGATTATTTGACCCTACTTGAATTTGACTTCTTGCTGCCATATTTGCTAGCGCACCTGTTCTTCCAAAGGTTCCAGCAGACAAATATGGGTGTAGCCTGAAGAATGAGTTTGTGAACCTCATTGTTATGTTTGGACGTCCACCAGGTCATAAGCAGGCTTCTCAATGACGTAGCTCCCTGTTTAATTCCCAGCGGGTCAGAAAAATACTTCCAGATATATTTAGTAAAATGGCCTGTTACGAAAATGTGATCTATGTTGTCCAGACCAGGTCTGTAGCAACAAGAACATTCCGCTGGTACACCCCCGAAGGTAACAATTTTCTCGTTCGTAGGTAATTTTGCTCTTAAAGCTCTCCAGAGAAGAAAAGACACCTTAAAAGGTATACTTTTTTGCCAAGTGAAAGTATTGGTCAGCGTTCTGTTCCTCTTCCTTCTGACTAAGTCCCAAGCCGAGGTACAAGTAAAGTTCCCATGGGTATTTAGTTTCCACACAGGTTGGTCGGGAACACCCTGTCGAAACTGAACTTGTGTGCTGAGAATTTGGTGAACTAAGTGAGGCGGGGCATGACGAGTCACCATTTCCTCATTCCATCGTCCATTGTCCATGAACTGGGAGACCGTCATGTTGTTGAGCCTCGGTAGCGGGTTTTTATGGTAGGCAAGAGGTCCAATTCCCAACCAGTCATCCCACCAGAAATAACATGATCCCGAACGGAGGACCCATTGAATATGTTTTTCTGCCTCAAGCTTATTTCCCATCATATGCTTCCAGAGTAAAGTTTGGCCGGTATCCCACTTTTTACTCACTGGATTAGCCCTTTGGCAGTACTTAGCTTTGAGGAATTTTGCCCATAGAGAGTTCTTGGTTCTAAAGCTCCACCACTGTTTATACTGCAAAGCAAGACAAACATCTGGCAGGTGCCTGAAGCCTATGCCCCCTTCCTCGTAAGGGTAGCAAAGAGTTTCCCAAGAGGCCCAATGGTATTTCGTCCTCTCAGCTTCCCATCCCCAGAAGAAGTTTGCTGTGAGCGATTTGATCTGTCTAAGGGTGGTTTTCGGAGGTGAGATAGCCGACAGAATGTGAATAGGCAGGGATTGCAAGACAAATTTCACAAGCGTCGCCCTTCCTCCGAAACTAAGCATCCTAGCGTGTCACCCTCTGATTCTAGCTACAGCCTTGGCCACCATGCCTGAAAAATAAATGATTCTTTGCCCTCCTACGTATAGGGGGCAACCAAGGTATGTGATGGGGCTGTCTTTTTGAGTGAAACCTGTGATGGTCTTGATTCTGCTAATAATATTCTGAGGTGTGTGGGCGGGGACCATGAAGTGACTCTTTTCCTTGTTGATGAGCTGATCGGAGACACTTTCATAGGTAGAAAGAACCTTCATAATCAGCTGCAAGGTAGAAATAGTCACTGAGGAAAATATGATAACATCATCGGCAAAGCTGAGATGGTTTATCTGCGGTCCCTTTCTTTCCATGTGAAACCCCTGGTATAAATGATGCTGGAGAAGATGATTCATCATCCGAGAAAACACTTCCGCTCCAATGATGAAAAGGGCCGGGGATAGAGGGTCACCTTGTTTCAAGCCCCTAGTGGAGTGAAAGAATCCATGTCTCACACCATTGACTATGACAGAGTACCAATTGTTAGCCATGATTCTCCAAACCATGTCAATGATGCTCTCACCGAAGCCCATCCTTCGCATCACCAAACAGATAAATGACCAGGATACCCTATCATAAGCCTTGGTCATATCCAATTTGATGACTACATTGTCCCCCTCTTTAGGCCTTTTGATGTTGTGAATAATCTCCTGAGCAAGCATAATGTTCTCCGATATGCTTCTGCCTTTTACGAACCCAGACTGGTTATCCAAAATGAGATTTGGTAGAATGGGGGCTAGTCTGAGGCAAATAAGTTTGGAGATAATCTTGTTGGTGAAATTGCTCAGACTAATAGGTCTGAATTCCGACAGCTTGTTAGGATGGTCTACTTTTGGGAGCAGAATCAAACAAGCGTGGGAAAAGTACTTGGGCATAGTTTGTCCACAAAAGAATGCCTGTACAACTGCCAGGAGGTCCACTTTAATGATGTCCCAACAAGCTTGGAAGAATCTTCCATTCATTCCATCTGGTCCGGCAGCCGAGTCAGGACTCATGGAGAAAACCACATGTCTCAACTCATCTATGGTAGGCATGGCTTGTAGACTGTTGTTTTGTTCCTCGGTAATCATCCTAGGAATACATTCAAGGACTTCCTCGTTAATAGCCCTGTCAGTGCCTGTGAATATGTTCTGGAAATAGTCACATGCTGCTTTGGCTATAGCTTGGTCACCTTGAAATTCAACTCCACTGTCATCGTGAATCTTATGGATGAATAAGCGTCTCCGTCTACCCCTCATCAGAGCATGGAAGTAACTCGTGTTCGCATCACCCTCTTTGAACCAATGCAGTTGTGATTTTTGTTTGAGAATAGATTCTTCTAATTTCATGTACCTTATGTACTCTGCGTTCAGTCCATGTAAATTAGCTCTATTCTCCTCGGTGTTTTCAGTCAATATCTTTTCCTCTGCCATCCTGACTTTCTCTTCAAAATCCTTCACAGTAGCATAAATGTCACCAAATTCGGATTTTGACCAACTGCTAAGAGTGGAGGCGAGTCTCTTCATTTTCATGTGAAAGACCCACATTGGGCTACCCTTTATTTCTCCACTCCAACAGTTTTCGACAGTAGGTAGGAATGATTGACTATCCACCCAACAGTTCAGAAATTTGAAGTACTTGGTGATGTTCTCCTGTCTTACGGTAAGCTCCATCAACAAAGGGCAGTGATCAGAACCCACCGAAGGAAGGTGTGTAACCGCGGTGTGAGGCATGGACTCTAACCAGTTATCATTTACCATAGCTCTATCCAGCCTCTTCCAGATTCTAGTTTCCGCTTCTCTTTGGTTGCACCAAGTAAAATTAGGTCCATGGAACCCCAAGTCCGTAAGGCCACAGGCTTCAATGACACTAATGAAGTCAAAACTTTTATTCATGTTGTATGGTAAACCTCCCATTTTCTCTTCAGGATCAGTGATGACATTAAAATCACCCACCGTGCACCAAGGCAACTTAGTGTCCGCATAACTCATCAGTTTGTCCCAAAGAGGTCTTCTGAGGTGGTTTCTACACTTGGCATAAATAAAGGTAGTCAAGAAAGTGGTAGGATGTTCCTCATGCTTGATTTCACAAGTAACCTGCTGGTCATCGGATTCTAAGACTGTGCAAGTAACATCTTGAGTCCAGAAGATCCAAATTTTTCCATTAGGATTACAAGCTGCCTCCTTCATGTTTAGGTACATTCTACAAGTGTTGATATGAGAGTTATCCGTAAACGGTTCCAAAATTGTGATTATGGATAACTTGTGCAGCTTGGAGAGATTTTTAATTCTCTCCATAGCTCCTTTGGTATGGATACCTCTAGCATTCCAAATGATTGTACTAATCATTGGGAACTTTGACTTTGGGATCTGGTGATGGGTCTGTTTGTTTTGATAGATGTGCTAGCGGCAGCACCTTTAGAGTAATGAGGTTTATCCTGGTTCTTCCTTGGGGATAAACCTTGTTTGACCGACGCCTGCTGGATTCCATTTGGTTGTTCCGAGTCAGTACTGGGACCGAATGTTCTAGTCAACAGTTGACTGATTTCTTCTTCCTCCTCATTCTCAGCATCTTGGTCCCCAATGGATTGTGAATCCTGGTCAAACTCATCTTCAGAATGTATGACCCTATATTCGTCATCTGAGTCCTCAAGCATTGTCGGGATGGAGTTGAGGACGCATTCCCTAGGAGGGCTTACATAAGCTTGAAGTGGGGAGACATTTGAGTCATCTTGTTCGTTGGCTAAACTAAAGTTTGTACCAACATCCTCCTTATTTCTTCCTTCCTGCTGTAAACATTTGGATTGTTGGGACTGATTTTTGGATTTCTGGGATTCTGAGGAGGTGTGCTGATTCTCGTGACTTCGAGAAGTAGTGGCATTACTGCTCTCTTCAATCATAAAAGGACTTCCTTCATAATATCCTTTCAGAATTTCCAGCTTCTTTTTAATAGCATCCTTTCTCTTTTTACTTGCCTTGTTTTTGGATTTAGACTTAGAGGACTGCTCCTGGTTAGAACTCTCCTCTAGATTTCCTTGTTCAGTCATATTCTTTTGGAGATCAGTTTGCAGCAGCCCCATATTCTGATCTGAATTCAAATTGCGAGCAATAACAGAGGTAGCAGGAGCTCTAGAGTCGTTCCTAAGGTCTTTGTATTGGTTCTCATGCAAAACATGAGACAAACACCCCCCTTTGGATACCCCTTCCTGCATGTTAGTGGGTTCCTCCTCCAAACCTTCCATACCTCCATCAACTACAGAATCATGCATAACAACAACCTCATTATCTTTGGGGGGAGCCATGGGGGAGGGGAGCATTGAGTCAATACCTGTGGTCTTCATTCTACTTCCTTGTTCTGTGCTGATGCCTGCTTTAGGACTACTGGGATTTTTGGGTTTTGGGAGCATTGAGTCAATACCTGAATTTTTGGATTTATTTCCATTTTGCTGGAGTTTTTGCTTATTGGCTTCCTCAGCCTTGTTGTCATTTGAATTCCCCTTGCTGGTGATATGCTCCTGTTCATTATGGTTAGCTAAAATGTTAGATGAAATATTAAGTTCAGAAGACATACCTGTGTTTTGATTGCCTTGGCCCTCCCTTTGCTGAGGATGAATAGGTTTGTAAACCTTTGTTTGTTGAGTATCCTCCGTCTTTTTGTCATTGTTTTGGTGGTGACCTCGAAAGTTTTTCTTCTTTTGGGTCTGCCATTGTTCCTGTGATTGGTTCTTATCGTCTTTTTGGATTTGTTGCTGGGTTTCTTTGGTGCTAGAATTACTAGCTTTGTCCTGCTGGTTTGCATTGGCTGTCACTCCCACTTGCTTTTTGTTTTTTGCCTCCGAATCCTGTTCTTTTTTCTTTTTGTTTTCTTCGTCTCTTTTCTTAATAGTGCATACCTGAATCATATGACCTTGGTGTTTACAGTATGAGCAATAGTCTGGGAGGTCTTCATATTGGATAGCCTGCCATCTCCCCACAGTCAAATCATCTTGATCATAACCCATCCATATATGTGGTGGCCTTTCTATGGTGAGGTCCATTTGGATTCTTACCTTTGCCACACTTCCTCTTGTTTTTTGAATAGAAGCTGCGTCCAGGTATAGAGTTTTTCCAATAGGAGATAGCAAGGCTGTCAGGAATTGTTTATTGTAACAGTGCCATGGGAGTTCAGGTAGTGTAACCCAAATAGGGACAATTGGAGTCTCTTCCTCGGGAGTGAAATTAGGAGTCCAAGCCTGTAATCTCATGAGTTGACCCTCAATGTACATCCTCTGTTTAGTCCAAACTGTAATATAGTCTGCCTCATTGTCTAGGTCAATATATAAATGCCTAGAATTGAAATGAGCTATCTTGACTCCCCCTGTTAGTTGAGTCTGAAGTATAAAACTTTTTCTAATCAATTCGACTTTAGGCATAGTGTGATTGAACTTTCCCACTAGAGTATACTTACATCGTTCAGCCATTTTAATCATGAAATCCTCCTTTTTAAAAATAACTGCGGGAAGACCTTGTCTAGTGGTGAATTTGGGGGGGGCTAAGTCAATGAGAATATCATTCTTAGCTTGATTAGCCCTCAACTTAGTGGCATAGGATTGCACGACAGTAAAAGGAGCTGGTTCAGGAACTAGCTTGGATTTGTCACTAATGTTGTGATCTTGATTGGTATTTCTATTAGGATTGTCCAAGGATAAATTTTGACTACTAGTTTGGGTTTTGGAATTAAACTTGTCAAAGTTTCCCGACACTTTGGGGTATTCCGACCTATCGTGATATTGCTTTTGAGTTTGAGCATTCTTTTTACCCAAATTACTATGTTTGGGATATGTAGAATCATCCTTCATATGTTTCGACACTTTTTCAGAATCAACACAATTTTGCTCTATTGCATTGGATTGCAATCGAGCTACATTATTATGTAAATTAACATTCTCCTTAGGTAAACAATTTATGGAGTTAGAACACTTACCTGTTGCCTTCAATTCTTGATGATTGTTTGTAACATTGTTCCGCCCATTTGCCACTTCACGATGAATCTTGGTATTGGAATGCTGCCGATTAATACCTTCGCTGCCCACCTTGGCGATTTTGGAATTTTGGATGGAGGTGTTTAAAAATTCGATTTCGTGGTTGGTTGTGTTAGTAGGTTGCTGCTGATTGATTTGAGAGTGAAAAACATCACCTCCCGCCATCGGAACAGTGCCGCCGGTTTGCTGTTGAGTTTTTGAAAAATCTGCAAATTTAGTCTGTAAAATCGAATCATTGAGGCTCGGATTACCTGGGTATTTTTGCTGCTGCTTGTTACTGTCATTAGGATGAGTATGATTGTATTGAGATTCAATCAATTTTGTGACCATTGCAGTCGCGCCGCCGTCACCCGAAGTCGCCCCAATCGGCTTCTCCATCGGGTTGCTGTTCGACAAACTGTTGGTGTTGGATTGCTGCAATGTTTGGTTGGTTGTTTTCCTCTCCTCTTGGTGTTCCAAACACCATTTATCCCGCCGTGAAGAGGTCGCCGGAACTGCATCGCCATACAGCAGTTTTTCGTCGCACAAAGCCGACTGTTCGCCGGCGTTTCCACCACCCATCGGGGTTGAAATTTGGTGGGTAGGTCGCTCTATGTCTTGGCTACAAACCCCAGTGGGTTTCATGACTTGAAGGTCGCCGGAAGTTGGTGAAACAGTGGCGCGATTTCCAGGCAGCTTGCCGGAAAAGTTAGCAACATTATTTTGTGAATTTTTTTCAATTGACAAATGGGAATTGGTTGATTTTTTGTGGGGTTGTAGATCAGAAGATGCTCTATCATTTGTGCTAAGTGTAATTTGCTGAATATTAACCTGATTTTGCAGATTAAATTCTGCCAATGTGGCATTGTTCTCCATGGAATGTGTTTTCTTTATCACTTCACTATTTTGTAAATTCCCGGAGTTCAGGATGGTATTTTTCGATGATTCTTTTTGCGTTGGATTCGTATTGTCGAGATCTACGCATCCATCTTTCAAACAAAATTTTTGGAGGTCGGGAGGGGGATCTACCCCCATGCCTCCAAGTAGCTTAAGTTGGTCTTTCTAGAGAGCTTTTTCTAGAGAGAAGTTGTAGAGAGATGAAAAAATTGAGAAATGAGGAAGTGGGTTTCAGGGTTTAGGGTTCAGGGTTTTGGGTTTAGGGTTCAGGGTTCAGCGTTCAGGGTTGTGGGTTCAGGGTTTCAGGGTTTAGGGTTTTGGGTTGAGGGTTTTAGGGTTTTGGGTTCAGGGTTTTGGGTTTCAGGGTTCAGGGTTCAGGGTTTTTTTTTTTTTTTTTTTGGTAAACGCCCTTGTGGTGGGCAGGGGCTGAGCAACACCCCCAGGCCTTAACATAAATAATCAAAACAACAACAAAGAAAGTACATGGAGGGGGACATAAACCTTACCTCCGATCCTATGGTGGTTCATAGGTCGGCCATCCTACTAAGGTTAGCCAACCCATCCCCGATACTAAAATGGAAACCTAGAAACTATGCACCTACCGGAGAGGACTCCTCTCCAATACATAAATTCTAGGAAAGCAGTAAATGAGGGAGACTCTCCCTTTACAAAGAAAGACCTATTCTAGAAAAAGAAAAAGCCTATCTGAAAAGGAAGGGTTAACAGACAAAAGATGGTATAGAAACATCCATGTCGAGCTTGGATACACACCAAGCAATTTACAACATCTCATGGTGGTTCTTTGATCCTCCTAGTCTTCCTCCTTCTGAAGTTAGGCAAGCCCATTTTGTCCGTCGTGAGGTAACCCCTGATGTGTACCGGTAAGTCCTGTAGACAAGAGAAATGAACTGCGATAGTAGTGGTGTGGCTATGTTTAGACAGTGCATCAGCAACGGTATTGCCCTCTCTTAGTACGTGACGACACGAGAAGGTGTGAAGCTGTCTGATCGTGTCCTGCAGTCTGAGAAAAGTGTGGTGTAGATGCCAAGGGGGGGCAAAAGTGCCCCTAATCCAACCGACTAGAAGCTCCGAATCAACCTCGAGGATGACGCCTGAGTGGCCATTGTGAAGGCACCAAGTGAGACCTATATAGGATGATTCCAACTCCGCCTGGTTATTTGTCCCTTCCCCAAGGGGAGCAGCATAAGCATGAATCAGATCCCCATGACAATCCCTGATGATACCTCCTGCCCCAATCTTTCCCGGATTGCCAAGAGCACTACCATCGGTGTTGAGTTTGACCAGTCCAGGAGCCGGTCTGGACCATTGGACTCTGGTGACTCTAATCTCGTGTGTACATGATTCCACTCTAGCACAAAGTTCTCTCCAGTTCGAAGGCCAGTGTACGTATGGGAAAACCGTCGTCAAGAGTTTGTAGATATCACTAATAATACCGTACTTCACCCTCAACAAGTTTGACTGTTTGGAACCATACTTCGCTGCACAGCTGTTCTTCCAAAGGTTCCAGCAAATGAAGATCGGGAGGGATCTAAGTAGAGTGTTGTGGGGGTCACTACCGGGCTTCTGAGCCCACCAGTGCATTAGAAGGGCCCTGAGGGGCATATCGCGGTGTCTGAAACCCATAGCTGTAGAGAAGGGGGTCCAAACTGCAGTAGCAAATTTACCGGAGACCATGACATGTTGAACATCCTCATAGCCTCTGTCTCGACAGCAAACACATTCTGTACTGGCCTCCGGATCAAACCTCAGGATTCTGGCTGCTGTAGGGAGCTTATTCCTAAGCGCCCTCCATAATGTAAAGGAGGATTTAAATGGTACATGCTTCTGCCAGGTTCTTCTGTCAATGATAGTGGTCTGTTTGGATCTCCTTATCATCGCCCAAGCCGAAGTAGAAGTGAAATTACCCGAGGTAGTGGCCTTCCAAAAAGACTGATCAGGTCTGTCCGGGTGGAATAGAATCTGAGTGTTCATAATTTGTGTGACCAAGTGTTGAGGGAGATGCTGCTGTAGCCGATTTATCCTCCACTGACCCTGGTTTAGGAATTCCGAAACTGCCGCCTTGCCCGGCCTGCCTGGCAATATCCTATGGGTAGCAAGAGGTCCAGTACCGAGCCAGTTATCCCACCAAAAACTAGAGCTGCCGGAGTAAACCTTCCACAAGAGGTTTTCCTCAGCCCTCTGCTTGTTAGTCATGAGTTTCTTCCAGCTTTGAGAATCACCAGAGTCCCACTTTTTTGAGACCGGATGGGAACGCTGGCAATATTTGGCTAGAAGAAAGTCCCTCCAAAGAGATTCCTTAGTTCGGAAATTCCACCACTTTTTAAGTTCAAAGGATTTACAAACTTCGTGAATCTTCCTGAATCCTACCCCACCTTCATCGTAGGGGTAGCATAAGGTGTCCCAAGAAGCCCAGTGATACCTCTTTCTACCATTTTTCATGCCCCAAAAGAAGTCAGCTGTTAACTTCTCAATCTCGTCCAGAACCGTTTTAGGAGGAGAGATGGAGCTGAGCAAGTGGACAGGGAGTGACTGGAGAACGTATTTGATGAGAGTAGCTTTTCCCCCATAACTTAGCATTTTTGACTGCCACCCAGAAATCCTTCCTACCACTTTAGAAATAAGGTTTGAGAAGTAGACAATCCTCTGTGTCCCGATATATAGCAGGCAACCCAAATAGGTGATGGGGGACTCTTGCTGTGAAAAACCCGTAACCGCCTTAATAGTAGCGACTGTTGGAGGGTGGGCATTAGCGGGGACCATGAAGTGACTTTTAGATTTATTAATGAGTTGTCCCGAGCAACCTTCATAGTCGGTAAGGGTCTGCATAATCAACTCTAGAGATCTCCTCCCCCCTGAGGTGAAGATGATGACATCATCTGCAAAGCTTAGGTGGTTCACTTGAGGACCTCTTCTTTCCATATAGAATCCATGGAAGAATTGATTATGGTTCAAGTTGTTCAACATTCTGGAGAGAACCTCTGCCCCTAAAATAAATAGGGCTGGAGAGAGTGGGTCCCCCTGTTTAAGACCTCTGGTGGAGTGAAAGAAGCCATGTCTAGAGCCATTAATGATGACTAAATACCAGTTATCCGCCATAATTCTCCAGAACATGTCAATAATCAGCTCACCAAATCCCATTCTTCGGAGGACAAGGCAGGTGTAGGCCCAGGAGACTCTGTCGTATGCCTTCGCCATATCAAGCTTGATAACCACATTACCCCCGGAATTCTTCTTCTTGATGCTTCGAACAACTTCCTGTGCCAACATAATGTTTTCCGATATGCTCCTCCCCTTAACAAATCCTGACTGATTGGTCGAGATTAGGCTCGGGAGAATAGGAGCCAACCGGAGACAAATAAGTTTTGAGATAATCTTATTGGTGAAGTTACTCAAACTTATCGGTCTAAATTCGGCTAAGTGGTTTGGGGACTCCACCTTCGGTATCAGAACTAGACACGCGTGTGAAAAATATTTGGGGAGAGAGGAACCACAAAAGAAAGACTGCACCACATCGAGTAAGTCCCTCTTAATAATTTCCCAGCATGTTTGGAAGAATTTCCCATTCATTCCATCCGGCCCTGCTGCAGAGTTAGGGTTCATGGAAAATACCACTCTCTTCAATTCCTCCAAGTCAGGTGTAGCAGTCAACTTTTCATTCTGATCATCTGTGACTAGTGACGGTATACAGGTGACGAGATCTTCCCTAACATAGCATGCCTGTCCAGAAAATAGATTCTGGAAATAGGCACACGCAGCCTTCGCGATGTTGGCATCCCCCTGAATCCATTCGCCTGTATCACTCTGAATTTTATGGATAAAGAGTCGCCTCCTTCTTCCTCTCATGAGGGCATGAAAGTAACTAGTGTTGGCATCTCCCTCTTTGAACCACTGCAGCTAGGTTTTCTGTTTTAGGATGGACTCTTCCAACTTAAGGAATCTGATGTATTTTGCATTCAAAGCATGTAGTGAAGATCTGTCAGCATCACTATTTGTCTGGATGAACTTTTCTTCAGCAACTCTAACTGCATCCTCATATTCCTTAACTCGAGGAAAGATATCCCCGAACTCAGTTTTTGACCACTGGCTAAGCGTAGAGCTGAGTCTCTTCAACTTTTGGTGAAATACCCACATAGGATGCCCATGAATCTCCCTAGTCCAGCACTGCCGCACCGTATCCATGAAAGTCGGATTATCAACCCAGCAGTGGAGAAACTTGAAATATTTGACATGAGCTTCCTGTCTGTCAGTCATCTCAAGAAGAAGCGGACAATGGTCTGAACCCACAAAAGGAAGATGAGTAACGGTAGTAAGAGGCATTTTATTGAGCCAGTTATCATTCACCATGGCTCTGTCAAGTCTCTTCCAGACCACATCCTCCGGACCTCTACCATTCGACCAAGTGAATCTAGAACCATGATATCCCAGATCAATCAAGCCACAATGCTCTATCATATACAGAAATTCATAACTCTTCCGCATTCGATAAGGAGCACCCCCTTGTTTCTCTTCTGGGGTAGTAATGACATTAAAATCCCCAATGGAGCACCAAGGAGTAGTAGTCTGAGATCTGCATCTGAGATTGTCCCAAAGTGAGGCCCTGAGGATTTCCCGACACTTAGCATAAACAAATGTCATAGTGAAGGTCTCAGCACACTCAACATGTCTGAACTCACAAGTCACTTGCTGATCATCACAACTGAGAAGAACACAGTCTATGTCATTATTCCAAAAGACCCAAATCTTCCCGTTGTCATTGCAGACGGAGTTGTGCATGGTCAGGTAATTAGTGAATAGGTGAATATGAGCATTGTCTGCAAATGGCTCCAATATGGTAATAATAGCTAATTTGTGAATCTGCTTGAGAACTTTTAGTCTCTCCAAGGCACCAAGAGTCCTGATGCCTCTCGTATTCCAGATGAGTGAACTAATCATGGGGTTGACGGGTTTTAACTTTCAGTCTGGTCCTGTTGGCTGGAGGGCCAGTCCCAGATCCAGGTGAAAATTGTGGTGCTCCCCGTGGTGATAGACCCTGTCTATCTGTAACTTGCTTCATCTGGGCCTCTGACATCTGAGAGGTAGTATCACCAAGGGTTTGTATCATTTGGATAGATTGTGTCTCCTCAGTGGTATTTGTGGGTTCTTCCTCTGAATCACAGTCTGTGTCTTCCTCTGACACCACCTGTCTGTACTCGTCTGCATCAAAATCTTTACTGCCCGAGGTATTGAGAAAGCACACTACAAACACCGGATCCGGAGGATCGCAATCAGTGGGGTTGGCAATAGGCGTCTCAGGGGCTGGAGTAGGGGTCTGCTGAGGTTGATCATAAATAAAATGATCCACCTCCTCAGGATCCTCCTCCCTCTCAACTATACTAACCAACTGGCTTGAATTCTTAGCATCCGGAGTCTGAGCATCTGAACCACTCGCACTACTAGTCTTGTCGGTTCCAAAAATTTGTGGTGTATCTTTATCCTGATGACTAGCAATTATGGCAGCTTCAAGTTCGGCTTTTCTTTTTTGGGCTGCTTTTCTCTTTTGAGCATTTGGTTTTGCTTTCTTTGTATGAATAGTTGAATCAATGGGAACATTCTGAGGCTGACCATTTTGGGTAGGGTTGACTACTTTGGATGCATTCGGGTGGGAGTTACTGGTACTAGAAGGCTCTATGGGCTTCTCCTGACCACCAACCAAACCTCCAGAAACATCCTCCTGACCATCAACCTTTCCTCCAACAACTCCAACAGCCAATAGAGAGATCGGGGAGCCATGGGAAAGGGGATCAGAAACAGTACCAAAAGTAACCGGGGAGCCATGGGGGATGGGAGAAGTATCAGCAACAACCTGGATTGTAGGAGTGGGATTCTTTGCCACATAAATTTGCTTTTGTGGTGCTGTCTTGTCCGTATTGCCGTTGTTATGCTTCCTTTGATTTTGAGGGGCTATCTCATTTGGATTCTTTGGGTCTTTCTCCTTTGGATTTTGAGGGTTGCTTCCTTTTGGTTTGATAGGGCCTTTCTCTTTTGCATCATGTGTTACCTGCAAAGAAGTGTCAGTATGTATTGGGAGGTTAGAGACCATACCTGAGGTATCCCCGTGAGAGGGATGATTCGGATCAGTTGGTGCCGCTCCTTTACTCTTTTTTGTAATTTCCTCTCTTTCCTTTGACTTTCTTCTTTCGTCGTCTCTTTTCCTAATTGTGCAAGCCATGTCTTCGTGCCCTTGATGCTTGCAGTAAGTACAATATAGAGGAATATCTTCATATTGGATATCCTGCCACCTACCTTCGCCGTTCGGATCATCTTCTTCATCAAATCCAATCCAAATACTATGGATTCTAGGTTTGGTGACATCCATTTGAACTTTTGCTTTGGCGACGCTTCCTCTAGTTTTCTTATTGAAAGCCATATCCAGGAAAAGGACTTGCCCAACATCCGCTAATAAATGTTCAACAAATTCCTTGTAGTAGCAATGCCAGGGTAATTCAGGAAGCACCACCCAAACAGGAAGAATCGGGGTCTCCTCATTTGGGTTAAATGTGGGTGTCCAAACATGGAATCTCATCATAGCTCCTTCGATGTACATTCTTTTGCTATCAAGAACTGTAGCTCTGTCGTGCTCATTATCCAGGTCAATGTAGATGTGGCGGGAGTTAAAATGAGTGATTTTCACCTTACCTCTAAGCTCTGTCTGGGTGATGAAACTTTTCCTAATGATCTCCATTTTGGGCATTGGAGAATAGAATTTTCCAATGATAGTATATTTGCATGAGTTAGCCATCTTAACCATGTAATCCTCTCTTTTAAACATCACAGCCGGGAGACCTTGTTTTGTAGTCCTTTTGGGAATAGTAATGTCAATCTTAGGGGTTTCTTGCCTAGCTCGGAATCTAGTAGCCAAAGTTTGGGTAGTTGTAGGGGGTGGGGGGTGATTTGTGATGTTGACTGGGAGATTTTGGGGCTTAGCATTGATGGGTAGTGCACTAGGAGTTAAGAAGAGAGTGGGGTTTTTAGGATCTTTGGGATTGAATTTAGCAAAGTTTGAAGAGATAGTAGGAAATTGGTTATGGGATTGTTTAGTGGGATTTTTGGGGACTTTTGTGGTGTTGGAATGAGTTAGTTTAGGATCCGATTGTTGAGGAGAGGTAGTAGAATCTTTAGGAACATTAGCAAGATTATTGGTAGGGACTTGGGTAGTTTTAGGCTGATGTAAAATATTTTGGGATGTAGAAATAATTTTTTCGGTCACCCGAGCACAATTTTCGGTCAAATTTGGAGCACTAGTGACCTTGAAAATTGAATTCGGGGAGTTTGAGGGATTACCTGATGGGGAATTTTGCTCCCGGGGACTTCTGGCATTGATCTCTGTTACGGGGGATTGATTTTTGAATTTTCCGGCCACCGGAGCTCCGGCAGTTCGCTGCGCAATTCCGGCCGGATTTTTGTAAAATTCATTGCCGGCGATCCGACCGTCCGTTTGAGCTGAAATTTGAGTGGTAGGTTGCTCTTTGGATGGACTAAAAACCCCAGTAGTTGCCCCACCCCGATTGTCGCCGGAAACTGCAGTAGCAGTGGTGGAATTTTCGGCCAGATCTGGAGAAATTCCGGCCAGATTTTTAGAAAAATCATTGCCGGAGATCCGGCCGTCGGTTTGGGCTGAAATTTTGGTGGTAGGACGGTCTTGGTCCCGGCTACAAACCCCAGTGGTTTCTCCACCCCGATTATTGCCGAAAAATGCAGTAGCAGTGGTGCAAATTTCGGCCAGATTTGGAGAAATTCTGGCCAGATTTTTAGAAAAATCATTGCCGGCGATCCGGCCGTCCGTTTGGGCTGAAATTTTGGTGGTAGGACGGTCTTGGCCCCGGCTACAAACCCCAGTGGTTGCTCCACCACGATTGTCGCCGGAAAATGCAGTAGAAGTGGTGCAAATTTCGGCCAGATTTGGAGAAAATCCGGTCAGATTTTTAGAAAATTCATTGCCGGCGATCCGGCCGTCCATTTGAGCTGAAATTTTGGTGGTAGGTCGGTCTTGGGGTAGACTACAAACCCCAGTGGTTGCGCCACCCCGTAAGTTTCCGGAAATAGTAGTTTCAGCCTTCCGAAGTTCACTGTTCACACCGGAAAATTGTTCTCCAATCAACTGCTGATTTCTTTCAATTGGGATGTGATAATCGGTTGATTTTTTGTGTGTACATAGATCGATTGATGATCTATCATCTCCAACATTTGGATTCTCAACAACATGGCCAGAATTTGAATTATAATTTTTTTTCAAATCTGCAATTTCCTCCAAAGAATGGGAAGAACACATCACTTCATAATTTTGCGAATTCCCGGAGGTACACAAGGTATTTTTGGATAATTCTTGGTGCGTTAGACTCGTATCGTTGAGATCTTCGATTGCATCTTTCGAACAAAATTTTTGGAGGTCCGGAGGGGGATCTTTCCCCATCCCTCCAAAGAGCTTCTCTTAGAGAGAATTTCCTAGAGAGAAGTTGTAGTGAGTGAAAAAAATTGAGAAATGAGGAAGTGATGGGGTTCAGGGTTTAGGGTTTAGGGTTTAGGGTTTCGGGTTTAGGGTTTCAGGGTTCAGGGTTCAGGGTTCAGGGTTTAGGGTTTTGGGGTCAGGGGTCAGGGTTCTTTTTTTTTTTTTTTTTTTATTAAACGCCCTTGTCCCGGGCAGGGGCTGAGCAACACCCCCAGGCCATATCATAAATAAAAACAACAAAACAACAGAAATAAATACATGGAGGGGGACATAAACCTTACCTCCGATTTAATGGTGGTTCATAGGTCGGCCATCCTACTAAGAACGGCCAACCCATCCCCGATATTGAAATGAAATCCTGGAAACTATGCACCTAACGGAGAGGACTCCTCTCCAATACATAAGTTCTAGGAAAGCAATAAATGAGGGAGACTCTCCCCTTACATATTAAGAAAAGAAAGTCATAAAAAAAGCTAAGACCTATTCAAAGAAGCTATAACGTACAAAGAAATAACTTATCTGAAAAGGATAAAGTAGATAAAAGTGGTTGACAAATCTAAGAAATCCGCGATCTCATGGTGGTTTCTTGATTCTCTTCAACTTTCTTCTTCTGAAGTTTTCCATGCCAATTTTGTCTAGTTTGTAGTGGCCTCTCGCTTCTCGCGGCAAGTCCTGCATGCTGTGAAAATGGTGGGGAGTGTCCAGGTCGTGACTATACTTCGAAAGAGCATCTGCCGTGAAGTTTCCTTCTCTATATGTATGCTTGCTTTGAAAGTACTCCAACCTGGATGTGAGGTTCTGCAGTTCCTCTATGTATTTTTGGATATTCCACTGAGGTTCAACGGAGTTGGTGAGCCATTGTATGAGCAGGTATGAATCTACCTCCAATATGACTTTAGTATAACCCTGTAAAATGCACCAACGAAGCCCATAAACCGCTGCTTGGATTTCCGCCTGGTTGTTAGTACCTGTACCTAAAGGGGAAGCAAAAGCAAATATCAAATTCCCTTTGTGGTCCCTAAGAATACCACCTGCTCCTATTCTTCCCGGGTTATCGAGAGCGCTGCCGTCTGTGTTAAGCTTGACTAGAGGGTGCATCGGTTTGATCCATTGAACTCTAATCACCTTAACTTCATGCTGACATTTCTCCACCAAATTACTCAAATCTGACCATTTAGACGGCCACGTGATATAAGGAAAGGTGGTGACTAGCATGCTCCAAATATCCCTGCAGATAGAATATTTGACCCTACTTGAATTTGACTTCTTGCTGCCATATTTGCTAGCGCATCTATTCTTCCAAAGGTTCCAGCAGACAAATATGGGCGTAGCCTGAAGGATTAGTTTGTGAACCTCACTGTTATGTTTGGACGTCCACCAGGTCATAAGCAGGCTTCTCAAAGACGTAGCTCCCTGATTAATTCCCAGCGGGTCAGAGAAATACTTCCAGATATATTTAGCAAAGTGGCCTGTTACGAAAATGTGATCTATGTTGTCCAGACCAGGTCTGTAGCAACAAGAACATTCCGCTGGTACACCCCCGAAGGTAACAATTTTCTCGTTCGTAGGTAATTTTGCTCTTAAAGCTCTCCAGAGAAGAAAAGACACCTTAAATGGTATACTTTTTTGCCAAGTGAAAGTATTAGTCAGCGTTCTGTTCCTCTTCCTTCTGACTAAGTCCCAAGCTGAGGTACAAGTAAAGTTCCCATGGGTATTTAGTTTCCACACCGGTTGGTCGGGAACACCCTGTTGAAACTGAACTTGTGTGTTGAGAATTTGGTGAACTAAGTGAGGCGGGGCATGACGAGTCACCATTTCCTCATTCCATCGTCCATTGTCCATGAACTGGGAGACCGTCATGTTGTTGAGCCTCGGTATTGGGTTCTTATGGTAGGCAAGAGGTCCAATTCCCAACCAGTCATCCCACCAGAAATAACATGATCCCGAACGGAGGACCCATTGAATATGTTTTTCTGCCTCAAGCTTATTTCCCATCATATGCTTCCAGACTAAAGTTTGGCCAGTATCCCATTTTTTACTCACTGGATTAGCCCTTTGGCAGTACTTAGCTTTGAGGAATTTCGCCCATAGAGAGTTCTTGGTTCTAAAGCTCCACCATTGTTTATACTGCAAAGCAAGACAAACATCTGGCAGCTGCCTGAAGCCTATGCCCCCTTCCTCGTAAGGGTAGCAAAGATTTTCCCAAGAGGCCCAATGGTATTTCGTCCTTTCAGCTTCCCATCCCCAGAAGAAATTTGCAGTGAGAGATTTGATCTGTCTGAGGGTGGTTTTCGGAGGTGAGATAGCCGACAGAATGTGAATAGGCAGGGATTGCAAGACAAATTTCACAAGCGTCGCCCTTCCTCCGAAACTAAGCATCCTAGCTTGCCACCCTCTGATTCTAGCTACAGCCTTGGCTACCATGCCTGAAAAATAAATGATTCTTTGCCCTCCTACGTATAGGGGGCAACCCAGGTATGTGATGGGGCTGTCTTTTTGAGTGAAACCTGTGATGGTCTTGATTCTGGTAATAATATCCTGAGGTGTGTGGGCGGGGACCATGAAGTGACTCTTTTCCTTGTTGATGAGCTGATCGGAGACACTTTCATAGGTAGAAAGAACACTCATAATCAGCTGCAAGGTAGAAACAGTCACTGAGGAAAAGATGATAACATCATCGGCAAAGCTGAGATGGTTTATCTGCGGTCCCTTTTTCTCCATGTGAAACCCCTGGTATAAATGATGTTGGAGAAGATGATTCATCATCCGAGAAAACACCTCCGCTCCAATGATGAAAAGGGCCGGGGATAGAGGGTCACCTTGTTTCAAGCCCCTAGTGGAGTGAAAGAATCCATGTCTCACACCATTGACTATGACACAGTACCAATTGTTAGCCATGATTCTCCAAACCATGTCAATGATGCTCTCACCGAAGCCCATCCTTCGCATCACCAAACAGATATATGACCAGGAGACCCTATCATAAGCCTTGGTCATATCCAATTTGATGACTACATTGTCCCCCTCTTTAGGCCTTTTGATGTTGTGAATAATCTCCTGAGCAAGCATAATGTTCTCCGAGATGCTTCTGCCTTTTACGAACCCAGACTGGTTATCCAAAATGAGATTTGGTAGAATGGGAGCTAACCTTAGGCAAATGAGTTTGGAGATAATCTTGTTGGTGAAGTTGCTCAGGCTAATAGGTCTGAATTCCGACAACTTGTTAGGATGGTCTACTTTTGGGAGCAGAATCAAACAAGCGTGGGAAAAGTATTTGGGCATAGTTTGTCCACAAAAGAATGCCTGAACAACTGCAAGAAGGTCCACTTTAATGATGTCCCAACAAGCTTGGAAGAATCTTCCATTCATTCCATCTGGTCCGGCAGCCGAGTGAGGACTCATGGAGAAAACCACATGTCTCAACTCATCAATGGTAGGCATGGCTTGTAGACTGTTGTTTTGTTCCTCGGTAATCATCCTAGGAATACAGTCAAGGACTTCCTCGTTAATAGCCCTGTCAGTGCCTGTGAATATGTTCTGGAAATAGTCACATGCTGCTTTGGCTATAGCTTGGTCACCTTGAAATTCAACTCCACTGTCATCGTGAATCTTATGGATGAATAAGCGTCTCCGTCTACCCCTCATCAGAGCATGGAAGTAACTCGTGTTCGCATCACCCTCTTTGAACCAGTGTAGTTGTGATTTTTGTTTGAGAATAGATTCTTCTAATTTCATGTACCTGATGTACTCCGCGTTATGTTCTCCTGTCTTACGGTAAGCTCCATCAACAAAGGACAGTGATCAGAACCCACCGAAGGAAGGTGTGTAACCGCGGTGTGAGGTATGGATTTTAACCAGTTATCATTTACCATAGCTCTATCCAGCCTCTTCCAGATTCTAGCTTCCGCTTCTCTTTGGTTGCACCAAGTAAAATTAGGTCCATGAAAGCCCAGGTCCGTAAGGCCACAGGCTTCAATGACACTAATGAAGTCGAAACTTTTATTCATGTTGTATGGTAAACCTCCCATTTTCTCTTCAGGATCAGTGATGACATTAAAATCACCCACCGTGCACCAAGGCATCATGGTGTCCGCATAACTCATCAGTTTGTCCCAAAGAGGTCTTCTGAGGTGGTTTCTACACTTGGCATAAATAAAGGTAGTCAAGAATGTGGTAGGATGTTCCTCATGCTTGATTTCACAAGTAACCTGCTGGTCATCGGATTCTAAGACTGTGCAAGTAACATCTTGAGTCCAAAAGATCCAAATTTTTCCATTAGGGTTACAGGCTGCCTCCTTCATGTTGAGGTACATTCTACAAGTGTTGATATAAGAGTTATCCATAAACGGTTCCAAAATTGTGATCATGGATAACTTGTGCAGCTTGGAGAGATTTTTAATTCTCTCCATAACACCTTTGGTATGGATACCTCTAGCATTCCATATGATTGTACTAATCATTGGGAACTTTGACTTTGGGATCTGGTTATGGGTCTGTTTGTTATGACAGATGTGCCAGCGGCAGCTCCTTTAGTATAATGAGCTTTATCCTGGTGTTTCCTTGAGGATAAATCTCGTTTGACCGACGCTTGCAGGATTTCATTTGGTTGTTCCGATTCAGTACCGGGACCGACTGTTCTAGTCAAGAGTTGACTGATTTCTTCTTCCTCCTCATTCTCAGTGTCATGGTCCCCTATGGATTGGGAATCCTGGTCAAATTCATCTTCAGAATGTATGACCCTATATTCGTCGTCTGAGTCCTCAAGCATTGGTGGAATGGAGTTGAGGACGCATTCCCTAGGAGGGCTTACGTAGGATTGAAGTGTGGAGACCTTTGTGGCATCCCGTTCATTGGCTAAACTAAAGTTTGTACCAACTTCCTCCTTAGTTCTTCCTTCCTGCTGTAAACATTTGGATTGTTGGGAATGATTTTTGGATTTTTGGGATTCTTGGGAGTTGTGCTGATTTTCATGACTTCGAGAAGTAGGGGCATTACTGCTCTGTTCAATCATAAAAGGACTTCCTTCATGAGTTCCTTTCAGGATTTCCAATTTCTTTTTAATAGCATCCCTTCTCTTTTTACTTGCCTTGTTTTTGGATTTTGAAATAGAGGACTGTTCCTGGTTTGAACTCTCCTCTAAATTTCCTTCCTCAGTCATATTTTTTTGGACATTAGTCTGTTGCAGCCCCATATTCTGATCTGAATCCATACCGCGAGCAAGAACAGAGGTAGCAGGAGCTCTAGAGTCGTTCCTAAGGTCTGTGTGTTGGTTCTCATGCAAAACATGAGACAAACCCCCCCTTTGGATACCCCTTCCTGCAAGTTAGTGGGTTCCTCCTCCAAACCTTCCATACCTCCATCAACTACTGAATCATGGATAACAATAACATCATTATCTTTGGGGGGAGCCATGGGGGAGGGGAGCATTGAGTCAATACCTGTGGTCTTCATTCCACTTCCTTGTTCTGTGCTGATGCCTGCTTTAAGACTACTGTGTGTTTTGGGTTTTGGGAGCATTGAGTCAATACCTGAATTTTTGGCCTTATTTCCATCTTGCTGGAGAGTTTGCTTATTGGCTTCTTCAGCCTTGTTATCATTTGGAGTCCCCTTGCTGTTGATCTGCTCCTGTTCATTATGGTTATGGGGAGGGGGTTGTTGAACATGGACTCCATGCTCAACATTACAATTTGGGAGAGAGTTAAGAGACATACCAGATGAGTTTGTCTGAATAGGTCTGTAAACTTGTTTGCTACTTTCCTGAAGTTTTTGATTGTGAGAATTTCCTTTGAAATTCTTTCTCTTATGTGTTTGCCATTGATCTTCTGGATTTTTACTTTTAATCTCCTCCACTGTTTGCTCTCCCTGGTTGGTACCCGGTGTTTTCCTTTGAGCTTGCGGTTGATCTTCCTTGTTGCCAGTATTATATAGATCGGATTCTTTTTTCTCTAAATTTGCCTGTTTGATGTTCTTATGAATCTCCACATTTGCCTCCCTTCTTTTCTTAACTTCTTCATCATTTTTCTTTATAGAACAGTCGTCAACCAGGTGACCCTGATGCTTACAGAAAGAACAATAATCTGGTACATCTTCATATTCGATTGCTTGCCATTTTCCTTTTGTGATATCATCTTCATCATACCCCAACCATAAATGGTGAGGTCTATCCTTGGTTAGGTCAATTTGAATTCTCACTTTAGCTACACTTCCGCTAGTCTTCTGGACAGAGGCAGTATCCAAGTACAATGCTTTACCAATTGGAGACAGGAGAGCAGTGAGAAACTCTAAGTAATAACAGTGCCAAGGGAGTTCAGGGAGGGTGACCCATACAGGAACAATCGAAGTATCTTCCTCTGGTGTAAAGGTAGGGGTCCAAGTTTGCAATCTCATAAGTTTGCCCTCAATATACATCTTCTGTTTGGTCCACACAGTTATATAATCATTTTCATTATCTAAATCAATATAAATGTGCCTTGAGTTGAAGTGAGCTATTTTGACCCCTCCTGTTAGGTGTGTTTGGAGGATAAAACTTTTTCGAATAAGATCCATCTTTGGCATGGTGCTAGCAAATTTACCAATCAAGGTGAATTTACACCTATCAGCCAGCTTGATCATAAAGTCCTCTTTTTTAAAAATAACAGCCGGAAATCCTTGTTTGGTAGTAATATGTGGTGGAGTAAATTTGATAGGGACATAACTCTTGGCCTGATTTGTTCTAAGAATGGTAGCTAGCGATTGGACAACAGTAGGTGGTGGTGGTTCTTGATCACTGCTGGTTTTACTGGTTGTATTAGAAGAATGAATGGAGTTCTTGTTTATTTTATCCTTAATTTGGTGTTGTTTTTCTTTTGTTGGAGGGGGTTGATAATTATCAAAGTTGGTGGATACAGTCGTGGTGTCTGTATGTTTGGTGGGATTAGCTTTCTTGCTGGAATTGTCAATGGTAGGAATAACTTTATCTTTTTGGGTATGTTGCTTGAAATGATCAAAGTTGGAAGAAATTTTTGGAGGTGGGGGTTGTGAGTAATTTGGGATAGCTTTTGTCGTAGCACCTTGAGTGAAATTATTATGCTGAGGATTATTTTGTTCAAGAATGAGGTCTTTTGTGGTAGGAGCAGTAGTACCATTCTTCCTAGGCAACTCATTTTCTATGGTTGTGGGATTGTGATTATTGATAGTTTGCTTCGAAAAATTATTTTTTTTCTGGGAATCCTTACTGTGGGGTTGTTGATTATTATGTGAAGAAGAAATACATTTTCCAGCCACCGGAGCATTTACAGGACTTCCGATCAAATTCACAGAATTGGGATCCTTAGAAATTAAATTTGAGTTCTTATTGAACTTACCTGGTAGAGCATCTTGATTTGATTGTGTTTTTGACGAATTCATCATTCCTATACAGTTTTGAGCAGATTTGCATTGCCAATTTCTGAATTCCATTTCCATAACATCTCCACCCATTTCCGGCAAAATTGACGAATCTCCTCCATTTTTCGCCCCAAGCAGCTGCGTGTTGGCCATTAAATTTGCAGAGTTCTGCTTGTTAGCTGTTTGTACAGTTGTTTTCCTCTCTCCTGGGCGAGCTTCGCAGCATTGTTCGCGATCTGAAACTGTCGCTGGTGGGCTGGCAGCGCGCAAAAATGGTGGTGCGTCCAGCTTTGAGGTCGCGCCGCCGTCAGTTCCTCCATCCTTTTTGGCTGAAATTTCGTGTATAGGTTGCTCTTGGGATGGGGAAGAAACCCCAGTAGTTAAACTCCGACGAAACATACCGGAATCCGGTCGAATCTGGTCATGAACTTCCAGCAGAGGGCCGAAAAAACTGCCAGCAATTTCATTGTGATTTCTCACGATTTGCTGCTCAGATTCAATTGAAAATTTGCGGGTATGGACGTTGGGTGATGGGGAATAAACCCCACCTATTGATTCTCCATGAATCTGGCCGGAACTTGGTCGAATAGCAGCAGCAGCAGCTCGCGATTCCGGCAGATTCAGTTGCGTTTTTGCCGGCTGATTTCCTTTGTTTTGCTTGCTCGAATTTTCTGAAAAATTGTGGGTTGGTAGATCTTGATAAGATTTAGTATTTCCAACTACAGATCCTTCATGAATCAATTGAGAATTTGATTGGGAATTATTTTGAAAAATCTGGAAATTTTGCCTATGGGAATTGACATAATTGATCGCTGGCTTGTTTTGCGAATTCCCGGAGTTATACTTGGAATTTTTTGACGATTCTTGTTGCGTTGGATTCGTATCGTCGAAATCTACGATTCCATCATTTGAACAAAATTTTTGGAGGTCCGGAGGGGGATTTAGCCCCATGGCCCCAAATAGTTCACTAAGCTCTTACTAGAGAGCTTTTTTGTAGAGAGATGTTGTAGAGAGAAGAAAATTAGAGAAATGAGGAAGCGATAGGGTTCAGGGTTCAGGGTTCAGGGTTTAGGGTTTAGGGTTCAGGGTTTAGGGTTCAGGGTTCAGGGTTTAGGGTTTAGGGTTTAGGGTTCAGGGTTCAGGGTTTCAGGGTTCAGGGTTTAGGTTTTTTTTTTTTTTTTTTTTGGTAAACGCCCTTGTGGTGGGCAGGGGCTGAGCAACACCCCCAGGCCTTAACATAAATAAATAAAAGCAGCAAAAAACAAAAGTACATGGAGGGGGACATAAACCTTACCTCCGATCCTATGGTGGTTCATAGGTCGGCCATCCTACTAAGGTTAGCCAACCCATCCCCGATACTAAAATGGAAACCTAGAAACTATGCACCTACATGAGAGGACTCATCTCCAATACATAAATTCTAGGAAAGCAGTAAATGAGGGAGACTCTCCCTTTACAAAGAAAGACCTATTCTAGAAAAAGAAAAAGCCTACCTGAAAAGGAAGGGTTAACAGACAAAAGATGGTATAGAGACATCCATACCGAGCTTGGATACACACCAAGAAATTTACAACATCTCATGGTGGTTCTTTGATCCTCCTAGTCTTCCTCCTTCTGAAGTTAGGCAAGCCCATTTTGTCCGTCGTGAGGTAACCCCTGATGTGTACCGGTAAGTCCTGTAGACAAGAGAAATGAACTGCGATAGTAGTGGTGTGGCTATGTTTAGACAGTGCATCAGCAACGGTATTGCCCTCTCTGAGTACGTGACGACACAAGAAGGTGTGAAGCTGTCTGATAGTGTCCTGTAGTCTGAGAAAAGTGTGGTGTAGATGCCAAGGGGGGGCAAAAGTGCCCCTAATCCAACCGACTAGACGCTCCGAATCAACCTCGAGGATGACGCCTGAGTGGCCATTGTGAAGGCACCAAGTGAGACCTATATAGGATGATTCCAACTCCGCCTGGTTATTTGTCCCTTCCCCAAGGGGAGCAGCATAAGCATGAATCAGATCCCCATGACAATCCCTGATGATACCTCCTGCCCCAATCTTTCCCGGATTGCCAAGAGCACTACCATCGGTGTTGAGTTTGACCAGTCCAGGAGCCGGTCTGGACCATTGGACTCTGGTGACTCTAATCTCGTGTGTACATGATTCCACTCTAGCACAAAGTTCTCTCCAGTTCGAAGGCCAGTGTACGTATGGGAAAACCGTCGTCAAGAGTTTGTAGATATCACTAATAATACCGTACTTCACCCTCAACAAGTTTGACTGTTTTGAACCATACTTCGCTGCACACCTGTTCTTCCAAAGGTTCCAGCAAATGAAGATCGGGAGGGATCTAAGTAGAGTGTTGTGGGGGTCACTACCGGGCTTCTGAGCCCACCAGTTCATTAGGAGGGCCCTGAGGGGCATATCGCGGTGTTTGAAACCCATAGCTGTAGAGAAGGGGGTCCAAACTGCAGTAGCAAATTTACCGGAGACCATGACATGTTGAACATCCTCATAGCCTCTGTCTCGACAGCAAACACATTCTTTACTGGCCTCCGGATCAAACCTCAGGATTCTGGCTGCTGTAGGGAGCTTATTCCTAAGCACCCTCCATAATGTAAAGGAGGATTTAAATGGTACATGCTTCTGCCAGGTTCTTCTGTCAATGATAGTGGTCTGTTTGGATCTCCTTATCATCGCCCAAGCCGAAGTTGAAGTGAAATTACCCGAGGTAGTGGCCTTCCAAAAAGGCTGATCAGGTCTGTCCGGGTGAAATAGAATCTGAGTGTTCATAATTTGTGTGACCAAGTGTTGAGGGAGCTGCTGCTGTAGCCGATTTATCCTCCACTGACCCTGGTTTAGGAATTCTGAAACTGCCGCCTTGCCCGGCCTGCCTGGCAATATCCTATGGGTAGCAAGAGGTCCAGTACCGAGCCAGTTATCCCACCAAAAACTAGAGCTGCCGGAGTAAACCTTCCACAAGAGGTTTTCCTCAGCCCTCTGCTTGTTAGTCATGAGTTTCTTCCAGCTTTGAGAATCACCAGAGTCCCACTTTTTTGAGACCGGATGGGAACGCTGGCAATATTTGGCTAGAAGAAAGTCCCTCCAAAGAGATTCCTTAGTTCGGAAATTCCACCACTGTTTGAGTTCAAAGGATTTACAAACTTCGTGAATCTTCCTGAATCCTACCCCACCTTCATCGTAGGGGTAGCATAAGGTGTCCCAAGAAGCCCAGTGATACCTCTTTCTACCATTTTTCATGCCCCAAAAGAAGTTAGCTGTTAACTTCTCAATCTCGTCCAGAACCGTTTTAGGAGGAGAGATGGAGCTGAGCAAGTGGACAGGGAGTGACTGGAGAACGTATTTGATGAGAGTAGCTTTTCCCCCATAACTTAGCATTTTTGACTGCCACCCAGAAATCCTTCCTACCACTTTAGAAATAAGGTTTGAGAAGTAGACAATCCTCTGTGTCCCGATATATAGCGGGCAACCCAAATAGGTGATGGGGGACTCTTGCTGTGAAAAACCCGTAACCGCCTTAATAGTAGCGACTGTTGGAGGGTGGGCATTAGCGGGGACCATGAAGTGACTTTTAGATTTGTTAATGAGCTGTCCCGAGCAACCTTCATAGTCGGTAAGGGTCTGCATAATCAACTCTAGAGATCTCCTCCCCCCTGAGGTGAAGATGATGACATCATCTGCAAAGCTTAGGTGGTTCACTTGAGGACCTCTTCTTTCCATATAGAATCCATGGAAGAATTGATTATGGTTCAAGTTGTTCAACATTCTGGAGAGAACCTCTGCCCCTAAAATAAATAGGGCTGGAGAGAGTGGGTCCCCCTGTTTAAGACCTCTGGTAGAGTGAAAGAAGCCATGTCTAGAGCCATTAATGATGACTGAATACCAGTTATCCGCCATAATTCTCCAGAACATGTCAATAATTAGCTCACCAAATCCCATTCTTCGGAGGACAAGGCAGGTGTAGGCCCAGGAGACTCTGTCGTATGCCTTCGCCATATCAAGCTTGATAACCACATTACCCCCGGAATTCTTCTTCTTGATGCTTCGAACAACTTCCTATGCCAACATAATGTTTTCCGATATGCTCCTTCCCTTAACAAATCCTGACTGATTGGTCGAGATTAGGCTCGGGAGAATAGGAGCCAACCGGAGACAAATAAGTTTTGAGATAATCTTATTGGTGAAGTTACTCAAACTTATCGGTCTAAATTCGGCTAAGTGGTTTGGGGACTCCACCTTCGGTATCAGAACTAGACACGCGTGTGAAAAATATTTGGGGAGAGAGGAACCACAAAAGAAAGACTGCACCACATCGAGTAAGTCCCTCTTAATAATTTCCCAGCATGTTTGGAAGAATTTCCCATTCATTCCATCCGGCCCTGCTGCAGAGTTAGGGTTCATGGAAAATACCACTCTCTTCAATTCCTCCAAGTCAGGTGTAGCAGTCAACTTTTCATTCTGATCATCTGTGACTAGTAACGGTATACAGGTGAGGAGATCTTCCCTAACATAGCATGCCTGTCCAGAAAATAGATTCTGGAAATGGGCACACGCAGCCTTCGCGATGTTGGCATCCCCCTGAATCCATTCGCCTGTATCACTCTGAATTTTATGGATAAAGAGTCGCCTCCTTCTTCCTCTCATGAGGGCATGAAAGTAACTAGTGTTGGCATCTCCCTCTTTGAACCACTGCAGCTGGGTTTTCTGTTTTAGGATGGACTCTTCCAACTTAAGGAATCTGATGTATTTTGCATTCAAAGCATGTAGTGAAGATCTGTCAGCATCACTATTTGTCTGGATGAACTTTTCTTCAGCAACTCTAACTGCATCCTCATATTCCTTAACTCGAGGAAAGATATCCCCGAACTCAGTTTTTGACCACTGGCTAAGCGTAGAGCTGAGTCTCTTCAACTTTTGGTGAAATACCCACATAGGATGCCCATGAATCTCCCTAGTCCAGCACTGCCGCACCGTATCCATGAAAGTCGGATTATCAACCCAGCAGTGGAGAAACTTGAAATATTTGACATGAGCTTCCTGTCTGTCAGTCATCTCAAGAAGAAGCGGACAATGGTCTGAACCCACAAAAGGAAGATGAGTAACGGTAGTAAGAGGCATTTTATTGAGCCAGTTATCATTCACCATGGCTCTGTCAAGTCTCTTCCAGACCACATCATCCGGACCTCTACCATTCGACCAAGTGAATCTAGAACCATGATATCCCAGATCAATCAAGCCACAATGCTCTATCATATGCAGAAATTCATAACTCTTCCGCATTCGATAAGGAGCACCCCCTTGTTTCTCTTCTGGGGTAGTAATGACATTAAAATCCCCAATGGAGCACCAAGGAGTAGTAGTCTGAGATCTGCATCTGAGATTGTCCCAAAGTGAGGCCCTGAGGATTTCCCGACACTTAGCATAAACAAATGTCATAGTGAAGGTCTCAGCACACTCAACATGTCTGAACTCACAAGTCACTTGCTGATCATCACAACTGAGAAGAACACAGTCTATGTCATTATTCCAAAAGACCCAAATCTTCCCGTTGTCATTGCAGACGGAGTTGTGCATGGTCAGGTAATTAGTGAATAGGTGAATATGAGCATTGTCTGCAAATGGCTCCAATATGGTAATAATAGCTAATTTGTGAATCTGCTTGAGAACTTTTAGTCTCTCCAAGGCACCAAGAGTCCTGATGCCTCTCGCATTCCAGATGAGTGAACTAATCATGGGGTTGACGGGTTTTAACTTTCAGTCTGGTCCTGTTGGCTGGAGGGCCAGTCCCAGATCCAGGTGAAAATTGTGGTGCTCCCCGTGGTGATAGACCCTGTCTATCTGTAACTTGCTTCATCTGGGCCTCTGACATCTGAGAGGTAGTATCACCAAGGGTTTGTATCATTTGGATAGATTGTGTCTCCTCAGTGGTATTTGTGGGTTCTTCCTCTGAATCACAGTCTGTGTCTTCCTCTGACACCACCTGTCTGTACTCGTCTGCATCAAAATCTTTACTGCCCGAGGTATTGAGAAAGCACACTGCAAACACCGGATCCGGAGGATCGCAATCAGTGGGGTTGGCAATAGGCGTCTCAGGGGCTGGAGTAGGGGTCTGCTGAGGTTGATCATAAATAAAATGATCCACCTCCTCAGGATCCTCCTCCCTCTCAAAAATACTAACCAACTGGCTTGAATTCTTAGCATCCGAAGTCTGAGCATCTGAACCACTCGCACTACTAGTCTTGTCGGTTCCAAAAATTTGTGGTGTATCCTTATCCTGATGACTAGCAATTATGGCAGCTTCAAGTTCGGCTTTTCTTTTTTGGGCTGCTTTTCTCTTTTGAGCATTTGGTTTTGCTTTCTTTGTATGAATAGTTGAATCAATGGGAACATTCTGAGGCTGACCATTTTGGGTAGGGTTGACTACTTTGGATGCATTCGGGTGGGAGTTACTGGTACTAGAAGGCTCTATGGGCTTCTCCTGACCACCAACCAAACCTCCAGAAACATCCTCCTGACCATCAACCTTTCCTCCAACAACTCCAACAGCCAATAGAGAGATCGGGGAGCCATGGGAAAGGGGATCAGAAACAGTACCAAAAGTAACCGGGGAGCCATGGGGGATGGGAGAAGTATCAGCAACAACCTGGATTGTAGGAGTGGGATTCTTTGCCACATAAATTTGCTTTTGTGGTGCTGGCTTGTCCGTATTGCCGTTGTTATGCTTCCTTTGATTTTGAGGGGCTATCTCATTTGGATTCTTCGGGTCTTTCTCCTTTGGATTTTGAGGGTTGCTTCCTTTTGGTTTGATAGGGCCTTTCTCTTTTGCATCATGTGTTACCTGCAAAGAAGTGTCAGTATGTAGTGGGAGGTTAGAGACCATACCTGAGGTATCCCCGTGAGAGGGATGATTCGGATCAGTTGGTGCCGCTCCTTTACTCTTTTTTGTAATTTCCTCTCTTTCCTTTGACTTTCTTCTTTCGTCGTCTCTTTTCCTAATTGTGCAAGCCATGTCTTCGTGCCCTTGATGCTTGCAGTAAGTACAATATAGAGGAATATCTTCATATTGGATATCCTGCCACCTACCTTCACCGTTCGGATCATCTTCTTCATCAAATCCAATCCAAATACTATTGATTCTAGGTTTGGTGACATCCATTTGAACTTTTGCTTTGGCGACACTTCCTCTAGTTTTCTTATTGAAAGCCATATCCAGGAAAAGGACTTGCCCAACATCCGCTAATAAATGTTCAACAAATTCCTTGTAGTAGCAATGCCAGGGTAATTCAGGAAGCACCACCCAAACAGGAAGAATCGGGGTCTCCTCATTTGGGTTAAATGTGGGTGTCCAAACATGGAATCTCATCATAGCTCCTTCGATGTACATTCTTTTGCTATCAAGAACTGTAGCTCTGTCGTGCTCATTATCCAGGTCAATGTAGATGTGGCGGGAGTTAAAATGAGTGATTTTCACCTTACCTCTAAGCTCTGTCTGGGTGATGAAACTTTTCCTAATGATCTCCATTTTGGGCATTGGAGAATAGAATTTTCCAATGATAGTATATTTGCATGAGTTAGCCATCTTAACCATGTAATCCTCTCTTTTAAACATCACAGCCGGGAGACCTTGTTTTGTAGTCCTTTTGGGAATAGTAATGTCAATCTTAGGGGTTTCTTGCCTAGCTCGGAATCTAGTAGCCAAAGTTTGGGTAGTTGTAGGGGGTGGGGGGTGATTTGTGATGTTGACTGGGAGATTTTGGGGCTTAGCATTGATGGGTAGTGCACTAGGAGTTAAGAAGAGAGTGGGGTTTTTAGGATCTTTGGGATTGAATTTAGCAAAGTTTGAAGAGATAGTAGGAAATTGGTTATGGGATTGTTTAGTGGGATTTTTGGAGACTTTTGTGGTATTGGAATGAGTTAGTTTAGGATCCGATTGTTGAGGAGAGGTAGTAGAATCTTTAGGAACATTAGCAAGATTATTGGTAGGGACTTGGGTAGTTTTAGGCTGATGTAAAATATTTTGGGATGTAGAAATAATTTTTTCGGTCACCCGAGCACAATTTTCGGTCAAATTGGGAGCACTAGTGACCTTGAAAATTGAATTCGGGGAGTTTGAGGGATTACCTGATGGGGAATTTTGCTCCCGGGGACTTCTGGCATTGATCTCTGTTACGGGGGATTGATTTTTGAATTTTCCGGCCACCGGAGTTCCGGCAGTTCGCTGCGCAATTCCGGCCGGATTTTTGTAAAATTCATTGCCGGCGATCCGACCGTCCGTTTGAGCTGAAATTTGAGTGGTAGGTTGCTCTTTGGATGGACTACAAACCCCAGTAGTTGCCCCACCCCGATTGTCGCCGGAAACTGCAGTAGCAGTGGTGGAAATTTCGGCCAGATCTGGAGAAATTCCGGCCAGATTTTTAGAAAAATCATTGCCGGAGATCCGGCCGTCGGTTTGGGCTGAAATTTTGGTGGTAGGACGGTCTTGGTCCCGGCTACAAACCCCAGTGGTTTCTCCACCCCGATTGTTGCCGGAAAATGCAGTAGCAGTGGTGCAAATTTCGGCCAGATTTGGAGAAATTCCGGCCAGATTTTTAGAAAAATCATTGCCGGCGATCCGGCCGTCCGTTTGGGCTGAAATTTTGGTGGTAGGACGGTATTGGCCCCGGATACAAACCCCAGTGGTTTCTCCACCACGATTGTCGCCGGAAAATGCAGTAGAAGTGGTGCAAATTTCGGCTAGATTTGGAGAAAATCCGGTCAGATTTTTAGAAAATTCATTGCCGGCGATCCGGCCGTCCATTTGAGCTGAAATTTTGGTGGTAGGTCGGTCTTGGGGTAGACTACAAACCCCAGTGGTTGCGCCACCCCGAAAGTTGCCGGAAATAGGAGTTTCAGCCGTCCGAAGTTCACTGTTACCACCGGAAAATTGTTCTCCAATCAACTGCTGATTTCTTTCAATTGTGATGTGATAATCAGTTGATTTTTTGTGTGTACATGGATCGATCGATAATCTATCATCTCCAACATTTGGATTCTCAACAACATGGCCAGAATTTGAATTATAATTTTTATTCAAATCTGCAATTTCCTCCAAATAATGGGAAGAACACATCACTTCATAATTTTGCGAGTTCCCGGAGGTACACAAGGTATTTTTGGATAATTCTTGGTGTGTTAGACTCGTATCATTGAGATCTTCGATTGCATCTTTCGAACAAAATTTTTGGAGGTCCGGAGGGGGATCTTTCCCCATCCCTCCAAAGAGCTTCTCTTAGAGAGAATTTCCTAGAGAGAAGTTGTAGTGAGGGGGTTTAGGGTTCAAGGTTCAGGGTTTAGGGTTCAGAGTTCAGGGTTTAGGGTTCAGGGTTTAGGGTTCAGGGTTCAGGGTCCAGGGTTCAGGGTTTCAGGGTCCAGGGTTTAGGGTTTAGGGTTTAGGGTTCAGGGTTCAGGGTTTAGGGTTCAGGGTTCAAGGTTCAGGGTTTAGGGTTTCAGGGTTTAGTCAGGGTTTTCGGGTTCAGGGTTTTCAGGGTTCAAGGTTTCAGGGTTTAGTCAGGGTTTTCGGGTTCAGGGTTTTCAGGGTTCAGGGTTTTAGGGTTTAGGGTTTAGGGTTTCAGGGTTTCAGGGTTTAGGGTTCAGTGTTTCAGGGTTCAGGGTTTTCAGGGTTTTCAGGGTTTCAGGGTTTCAGGGTTCAGGGTTCAGGGTTTAGGGTTCAGGGTTCAGGGTTTTGGGTTTAGGGTTCAGGGTTAAGGGTTCAGGGTTTAGGGTTCAGGGTTCAGGGTTTAGGGTTTAGGGTTCAGGGTTCAGGGTTCAGGGTTTAGGGTTTCAGGGTTCAGAGTTTAGGGTTCAGGGTTCAGGGTTCAGGGTTTAGGGTCCAGGGTTTCAGGGTTCAGGGTTCAGGATTCAGGGTTTAGGGTTCAGGGTTTAGGGTTTAGGGTTCAGGGTTCAGGGTTCAGGGTTCAGGTTCAGGGTTTCAGGGTTTCAGGGTTCAGGGTTTAGGGTTCAGGGTTCAGGGTTTCAGGGTTTTTTTTTTTTTTTTTTTTTTAAATTTTAAACGCCCTTGTCCCGGGCAGGGGCTGAGCAACACCCCCAGGCCTTATCATAAATAAAACAACAAAACAACAAAAATAAATACATGGAGGGGGACATAAAACCTTACCTCCGATTTAATGGTGGTTCCTAGGTCGGCCATCCTACTAAGAACAGCCAACCCATTCCCAATACTGAAATGAAATCCTGGAAACTATGCACCTAACGGAGAGGACTCCTCTCCAATACATAAGTTCTAGGAAAGCAATAAATGAGGGAGACTCTCCCCTTACATAGTAAGAAAAAAGAAAGTCACAAAAAAGGTAAGACCTCTTCAAAAAAGCTATAACGTACAAAGAAATAACTTATCTGAAAAGGATAAAGTAGATAAAAGTGGTTGAAAACTCTAAGCAATCCGCGATCTCATGGTGGTTTCTTGATTCTCTTCAACTTTCTTCTTCTGAAGTTTTCCATGCCAATTTTGTCTAGTTTGTAGTGGCCTCTCGCTTCTCGCGGCAAGTCCTGCATGCTGTGAAAATGGTGGGGAGTGTCCAGGTCGTGACTATATACTTCGAAAGAGCATCTGCCGTGAAGTTTCCTTCTCTATATGTATGCTTGCTTTGAAAGTAGTCCAACCCGGATGTGAGGTTCTGCAGTTCCTCTATGTATTTTCGGATATTCCACTGAGGTTCAACGGAGTTGGTGAGCCATTGTATGAGCAGGTATGAATCTACCTCCAATATGACTTTAGTATAACCATGTAAAATGCACCAACGAAGCCCATAAACCGCTGCTTGGATTTCCGCCTGGTTGTTAGTACCTGTACCTAAAGGGGAAGCAAAAGCAAATATCAAATTCCCTTTGTGGTCCCTAAGAATACCACCTGCTCCTATTCTACCCGGGTTATCGAGAGCGCTGCCGTCTGTATTAAGTTTGACTAGAGGGTGAATCGGTTTGATCCATTGAACTCTAATCACTTTAACTTCATGCTGACATTTCTCCACCAAATTACTCAAATCTGACCATTTAGACGGCCACGTGATATAAGGAAAGGTGGTGACTAGCATGCTCCAAATATCCCTGCAGATAGAATATTTGACCCTACTTGAATTTGACTTCTTGCTGCCATATTTGCTAGCGCATCTGTTCTTCCAAAGGTTCCAGCAGACAAATATGGGCGTAGCCTGAAGAATGAGTTTGTGAACCTCACTGTTATGTTTGGACGTCCACCAGGTCATAAGCAGACTTCTCAGCGACGTAGCTCCCTGATTAAGTCCCAGCGGGTCAGAAAAATACTTCCAGATATATTTAGCAAAGTGGCCTGTTACGAAAATGTGATCTATGTTGTCCAGACCAGGTCTGTAGCAACAAGAACATTCCGCTGGTACACCCCCGAAGGTAACAATTTTCTCGTTCGTAGGTAATTTTGCTCTTAAAGCTCTCCAGAGAAGAAATGACACCTTAAATGGTATACTTTTTTGCCAGGTGAAAGTATCAGTCAGCGTTCTGTTCCTCTTCCTTCTGACTAAATCCCAAGCCGAGGTACAAGTAAAGTTCCCATGGGTATTTAGTTTCCACACAGGTTGGTCGGGAACACCCTGTTGAAACTGAACTTGTGTATTGAGAATTTGGTGAACTAAGTGAGGCGGGGCATGACGAGTCACCATTTCCTCATTCCATCTTCCATTGTCCATGAACTGGGAGACCGTCATGTTGTTGAGCCTCGGTATCGGGTTTTTATGGAAGGCAAGCGGTCCAATTCCTAACCAGTCATCCCACCAGAAATAACATGATCCCGAACGGAGGACCCATTGAATATGTTTTTCTGCGTCAAGCTTATTTCCCATCATATGCTTCCAGACTAAAGTTTGGCTAGTATCCCACTTTTTACTCACTGGATTAGCCCTTTGGCAGTACTTAGCTTTGAGGAATTTTGCCCATAGAGAGTTCTTGGTTCTAAAGCTCCACCACTGTTTATACTGCATAGCAAGACAAACATCCGTCAGCTGCCTGAAGCCTATGCCTCCTTCCTCGTAAGGGTAGCACAGATTTTCCCAAGAGGCCCAATGGTATTTCGTCCTCTCAGCTTCCCATCCCCAGAAGAAGTTTGCTGTAAGAGATTTGATCTGTCTGACGGTGGTTTTCGGAGGTGAGATAGCCGACAGAATGTGAATAGGCAGTGATTGCAAGACAAATTTCACAAGCGTCGCCCTTCCTCCGAAACTAAGCATCCTAGCTTGCCACCCTCTGATTCTAGCTACAGCCTTAGCCACCATATTTGAAAAATAAATGATTCTTTGACCTCCTACGTATAGGGGGCAACCAAGGTATGTGATGGGGCTGTCTTTTTGAGTGAAACCTGTGATGGTCTTGATTCTGCTAATAATATCTTGAGGTGTGTGGGCGGGGACCATGAAGTGACTCTTTTCCTTGTTGATGAGCTGATCGGAGACACTTTCATAGGTAGAAAGAACACTCATAATCAGCTGCAAGGTAGAAACAGTCACTGAGGAGAAGATAATAACATCATCGGCAAAGCTGAGATGGTTTATCTGCGGTCCCTTTTTCTCCATGTGAAACCCCTGGTATAAATGATGTTGGAGAAGATGATTCATCATCCGAGAAAACACCTCCGCTCCAATGATGAAAAGGGCCGGGGATAGAGGGTCACCTTGTTTCAAGCCCCTAATGGAGTGAAAGAATCCATGTCTCACACCATTGACTATGACAGAGTACCAATTGTTAGCCATGATTCTCCAAACCATGTCAATGATGCTCTCCCCGAAGCCCATCCTCCGCATCACCAAACAGATATATGACCAGGAGACCCTATCATAAGCCTTAGTCATATCCAATTTGATGACTACATTGTCCCCCTCTTTAGGTCTTTTGATGTTGTGAATAATCTCCTGAGCAAGCATAATGTTCTCCGAGATGCTTCTGCCTTTTACGAACCCAGACTGATTATCCAAAATGAGATTTGGTAGAATGGGAGCTAACCTTAGGCAAATGAGTTTGGAGATAATCTTGTTGGTGAAGTTGCTCAGGCTAATAGGTCTGAATTCTGACAACTTGTTAGGATGTTCTACTTTTGGGAGCAGAATCAAACAAGCGTGGGAAAAGTATTTGGGCATAGTTTGTCCACAAAAGAATGCCTGAACAACTGCCAGGAGGTCCACTTTAATGATGTCCCAACAAGCTTGGAAGAATCTTCCATTCATTCCATCTGGTCCGGCAGCCGAGTGAGGACTCATGGAGAAAACCACATGTCTCAATTCATCAATGGTTGGCATAGCTTGTAGACTGTTGTTCTGTTCCTCGGTAATCATCCTAGGAATACAGTCAAGGACTTCCTCGTTAATAGCCCTGTCATTGCCTGTGAATATGTTCTGGAAATAGTCACATGCTGCTTTGGCTATAGCTTGGTCACCTTGAAATTCAACTCCACTGTCATCTTGAATCTTATGGATGAATAACCGTCTCCGTCTACCCCTCATCAGAGCATGGAAATAACTCGTGTTCGCATCACCCTCTTTGAACCAATGCAGTTGTGATTTTTGTTTGAGAATAGATTCTTCTAATTTCATGTACCTGATGTAGTCAGCGTTCAATCCATGTAAATTAGCTCTATTCTCCTCTGTGTTTTCAGTCAATATCTTTTCCTCCGCCATCCTGACTTTCTCTTCAAAATCCTTCACAGTAGCATAAATGTCACCAAATTCGGATTTTGACCAACTGCTAAGAGTGGAAGCGAGTCTCTTCATTTTCATGTGAAAGGCCCACATTGGGCTACCCTTTATTTCTCCACTCCAACAGTTTTCGACAGTAGGTAGGAATGATTGACTATCCACCCAACAGTTCAAAAATTTGAAGTACTTGGTGATGTTCTCCTGTCTTACGGTGAGCTCCATCAACAAAGGACAGTGATCAGAACCCACCGAAGGAAGGTGTGTAACCGCGGTGTGAGGCATGGACTCTAGCCAGTTATTATTTACCATAGCTCTATCCAGCCTCTTCCAGATTCTAGCTTCAGCTTCTCTTTGGTTGCACCAAGTAAAATTAGGTCCATAAAAGCCCAGGTCCGTAAGGCCACAGGCTTCAATGACACTAATGAAGTCAAAACTTTTATTCATGTTGTAAGGTAAACCTCCCATTTTCTCTTCAGGATCAGTGATGACGTTAAAATCACCCACCGTGCACCAAGGCAGCATAGTGTCCGCATAACTCATCAGTTTGTCCCAAAGAGGTCTTCTGAGGTGGTTTCTACACTTGGCATAAATAAAGGTAGTCAGGAATGTGGTAGGATGTTCCTCATGCTTGATTTCACAAGTAACCTGCTGGTCATCGGATTCTAAGACTGTGCAAGTAACATCTTGAGTCCAAAAGATCCAAATTTTTCCATTAGGGTTACAGGCTGCCTCCTTCATATTGAGGTACATTCTACAAGTGTTGATATGAGAGTTATCCGTGAACGGTTCCAAAATTGTGATCATGGATAACTTGTGCAGCTTGGAGAGATTTTTAATTCTCTCCATAGCACCTTTGGTATGGATACCTCTAGCATTCCATATGATTGTACTAATCATTGGGAACTTTGACTTTGGGATCTGGTTATGGGTCTATTTGTTATGACAGATGTGCCAGCGGCAGCGCCTTTAGTATAATGAGCTTTATCCTGGTGTTTCCTTGGGGATAAATCTCGTTTGACCGACGCCTGCTGGATCTCATTTGGTTGTTCCGATTCAGTACCGGGACCGACTGTTCTAGTCAAGAGTTGATTGATTTCTTCTTCCTCCTCATTCTCAGCATCTTGGTCCCCTATGGATTGGGAATCTTGGTCAAACTCATCTTCAGAATGTATGACCCTATATTCGTCCTCTGAGTCCTCAAGCATTGGTGGAATGGAGTTGAGGACGCATTCCCTAGGAGGGCTTACGTAAGCTTGAAGTGGGGAGACATTTGTGACATCTTGTTCATTGGTTAAACTAAAGTTTGTACCAACTTCCTCCTTATTTCTTCCTTCCTGCCGTAAACATTTGGATTGTTGGGACTGATTTTTGGATTTTTGGGATTCTGGGGATTTGTGCTGATTTTCATGACCTCGAGAAGTAGGGGCATGACTGCTCTGTTCAATCATAAAAGGACTTCCTTCATAAGTTCCTTTCAGAATTTCCAACTTCTTTTTAATAGCATCCCTTCTCTTTTTACTTGCCTTGTTTTTGGATTTTGAATTAGAGGACTGCTCTTGGTTAGAACTCTCCTCTAAATTTCCTTCCTCAGTCATATTCTTTTGGACATTAGTCAGTTGCAGCCCCATATTCTGATCTAAATCCATACCGCGAGCAAGAACAGAGGTAGCAGGAGCTCTAGAGTCGCTCCTAAGGTCTGTGTGTTGGTTCTCATGCAAAACATGAGACAAACCCCCCCCTTTGGATACCCCTTCCTGCAAGTTAGTGGGTTCCTCCTCCAAACCTTCCATACCTCCAACAACTACAGAATCATGGATAACAATAACATCATTATCTTTGGGGGGAGCCATGGGGGAGGGGAGCATTGAGTCAATACCTGTGGTCTTCATTCCACTTCCTTGTTCTGTGCTGATGCCTGCTTTAAGACTACTGGGGGTTTTGGGTTTTGGGAGCATTGAGTCAATACCTGAATTTTTGGCCTTATTTCCATCTTGCTGGAGAGTTTGCTTATTGGCTTCTTCAGCCTTGTTATCATTTGGAGTCCCCTTGCTGTTGATCTGCTCCTGTTCATTATGGTTATTGGGAGGGGGTTGTTGAACATGGACTCCATGCTCAACATTACAATTTGGGAGAGAGTTAAGAGACATACCAGATGAGTTTGTCTGAATAGGTCTGTAAACTTGTTTGCTACTTTCCTGAAGTTTTTGATTGTGGGAATTTCCTTTGAAATTCTTTCTCTTCTGTGTTTGCCATTGATCTTCTGGATTTTTACTTTTAATCTCCTCCACTATTTGCTCTCCCTGCTTGGTACCAGGTGTTTTCCTTTGAGCTTGCGGTTGATCTTCCTTGTTGCCAGCATTATATAGATTGGATTCTTTTTTCTCTAAATTTGCCTGCTTGATGTTCTTATGAATGTCCACACCTGCCTCCCTTCTTTTCTTAACTTCTTCATCATTTTTCTTTATAGAACAGTCGTTAACCAGGTGGCCCTGATGCTTACAGAAAGAACAGTAATCTGGTACATCTTCATATTCGATAGCTTGCCATTTTCCTTTTGTGATATCATCTTCATCAAACCCCAACCATAAATGGTGAGGTCTATCTTTGGTTAGGTCAATTTGTATTCTCACCTTAGCTACACTTCCTCTAGTTTTCTGGACAGAGGCAGTATCTAAGTACAAAGCTTTACCAATTGGGGACAGGAGAGCAGTGAGAAACTCCAAGTAATAACAGTGCCATGGGAGTTCAGGGAGGGTGACCCATACAGGAACAATCGAAGTATCTTCCTCTGGTGTAAAGGTAGGGGTCCATGTTTGCAATCTCATAAGTTTGCCCTCAATATACATCTTCTGCTTGGTCCACACAGTTATATAGTCATTTTCATTATCTAAATCAATATAAATGTGCCTTGAGTTGAAATGAGCTATTTTGACCCCTCCTGTTAGTTGTGTTTGGAGGATAAAACTTTTTCGAATAAGATCCATCTTTGGCATGGTGCTGGCAAATTTACCAATCAAGGTGAATTTACACCTATCAGCCAGCTTAATCATAAAGTCCTCTTTTTTAAAAATAACAGCCGGAAATCCTTGTTTGGTAGTAATATGTGGTGGAGTAAATTTGATAGGGACATAACTCTTGGCCTGATTTGTTCTAAGAATGGTAGCTAGCGATTGGACAACAGTAGGTGGTGGTGGTTCTTGCTCGGTATTGGATTTATTATTAGTACTAGGTGATTGAGTGGGGTTGTTGGTGTTCTTATCCTTGGGAAGAGATTGGTTTTCTTTTGTTGGTGGAGGTTGATAATTATCGAAGTTTGAAGAAATCTTTGGATAACGATTATTAAACGTATTTGGATTGGGATTATGATTTTTCCGACCTTCAACATATGGGGGAATTTTTTTGGGTTCCTCCGGTGCACTGCCACTGTTTGCAGCAGTGAAAGTGGACTGCTGTCCATTTTTTTTAACATTATTAATTTTGTTGTTTTTGGGAGGTGAGTTTGTGGTGTTTGAAAAATTAATTTTCTGGTTGGGGGCATTGGTATGATGGTTAGAATTGATTTTAGTTTGTGATGGAGTATGAGCAGCCATAAATCCGGTCACCTTCTCCAAATTCCCAATGTTTGAAATTAAATTTGAATTGATGGGGAACTTACCTGCTGGGATTTCTGCATTGTGGGAGTTCGTAGGTATCTTCCTCATCAAATCACATTGATTTCCTCCATTTTCGATCAGCTGCTGTCCGGCATCACTAGGTTGGTCGAAATTAGCAGCCAAGTTCGAGTTTTTGTGGGCATAATCTGATGGGGATTTTTCCAGATTTGCCTTCGCTGGAATAATTTGAACAGATTGAAATTGCCAATTTTCAAACTCCATCTCCATTACATCTCTGCTTCCCATTGAAATAACCTCCAAGCCGTGCGTTTTCACTGTTGCGGCGCCGCCGCTGGCAGTAGAACAGGGATGGCGATTGTTTTTCCAGGTGTTTGGGTTGCTGTTGATGGGTGTTATTTGGTTGTGCAGGTGTGTGACTGGACGGCGTTCAACCTGGGAAGGTTCTCCCGCTGCCAGATCTGCCGGAACTCGACTGCCGGGCTGGCAGTCCTTCTCCCCGGAGTTCTGCTCCTCCATAGCTGCTGAAATTTCGTGAACATGAGCGCTAGGTGGTAGAGAACAAACCCCAGATATCAACTGCTCACGAATCTGGCCGGAAACTGGTCGAACTCCGTCTTCTTCAGCTCGAAAATCCGGCGAAGTGCTGTTAATATTTGCTGACTGTTTTCGCTGGTTATGTGCAGCAGATTTTGCTAAAAAAAAATTTTGTTGATAGATCCTCACTAGATGAATCATCCCCAGTTTGATTTCCATCAAGATTTGCATGGAAAATCAATTGGGTGTTCTTAGAAATTTGGGCAGATTGCTCTTGGAAATTTGCATTATTGATCGCTAACTTGTTTTGCGAATTCCCGGAGTTTGGTTTGGAATTTTTTGTTGATTCTTTTTTTGTTGTATTCGTATTGATACGATTTACAAATTCATATTGTGAATGAAATTTTTTGAGGTCCGGAGGGGGATCTAGCCCCATGGCCTCAAAGAGCTTAATTAAGATCTTCCTAGAGAGAAAATCTTAGAGAGAAGTTTTAGAGAGAAGGAAAAATTGAGAAATGAGAGTGCGATGGGGTTTCAGGGTTTAGGGTTTAGGGTTTAGGGTTTAGGGTTCAAGGTTCAGGGTTCAGGGTTTTTGGGTCAGGGTTCAGGGTTTCAGGGTTCAGGGTTCAGGGTTTCAGGGTTCAGGGTTTTTGGGTCAGGGTTCAGGGTTCAGGGTTTAGGGTTTTGGGTTCAGGGTTCAGGGTTTCAGGGTTTTTTTTTTTTTTTTTTTAGTAAACGCCCTTGTCCCGGGCAGGGGCTGAGCAACACCCCCAGGCCTTATCATAAATAAAACAACAAAACAACAAAAATAAATACATGGAGGGGGACATAAACCTTACCTCCGATTTAATGGTGGTTCATAGGTCGGCCATCCTACTAAGAACAGCCAACCCATCCCCGATACTGAAATGAAATCCTGGAAACTATGCACCTAACGGAGAGGACTCCTCTCCAATACATAAGTTCTAGGAAAGCAATAAATGAGGGAGACTCTCCCCTTACATAGTAAGAAAATAAAGTCATAAAAAAGCTAAGATCTATTCAAAGAAGCTATAACGTACAAAGAAATAACTTATCTGAAAAGGATAAAGAAGATAAAACTGGTCGAAAACTCTAAGCAATCCGAGAACTCATGGTGGTTTCTTGATTCTCTTCAACTTTCTTCTTCTGAAATTTTCCATGCCAATTTTGTCTAGTTTGTAGTGGCCTCTCGCTTCTCGCGGCAAGTCCTGCATGGTGTGAAAATGGTGGGGAGTGTCCAGGTCGTGACTATACTTCGAAAGAGCATCTGCCGTGAAGTTTCCTTCTCTATATGTATGCTTGCTTTGAAAGTACTCCAACCCGGAGGTGAGGTTCTGTAGTTCCTCTATGTATTTTTGGATATTCCACTGAGGTTCGACGGAGTTGGTGAGCCATTGTATGAGCAGGTATGAATCTACCTCCAATATGACTTTAGTATAACCCTGTAAAATGCACCAACGAAGCCCATAAACCGCTGCTTGGATTTCCGCCTGGTTGTTAGTACCTGTACCTAAAGGGGAAGCAAAAGCAAATATCAAATTCCCTTTGTGGTCCCTAAGAATACCACCTGCTCCTATTCTACCCGGGTTATCGAGAGCGCTGCCGTCTGTATTAAGCTTGACTAGAGGGTGAATCGGTTTGATCCATTGAACTCTAATCACCTTAACTTCATGCTGACATTTCTCCACCAAATTACTCAAATCTGACCATTTAGACGGCCACGTGATATAGGGAAAGGTGGTGACTAGCATGCTCCAAATATCCCTGCAGATAGAATATTTGACCCTACTTGAATTTGACTTCTTGCTGCCATATTTGCCAGCGCATCTGTTCTTCCAAAGGTTCCAGCAGAAAAATATGGGCGTAGCCTGAAGAATGAGTTTGTGAACCTCACTGTTATGTTTGGACGTCCACCAGGTCATAAGCAGGCTTCTCAAAGACGTAGCTCCCTGATTAATTCCCAGCGGGTCAGAAAAATACTTCCAGATATATTTAGCAAAGTGGCCTGTTACGAAAATGTGATCTATGTTGTCCAGACCAGGTCTGTAGCAACAAGAACATTCCGCTGGTACACCCCCGAAGGTAACAATTTTCTCGTTCGTAGGTAATTTTGCTCTTAAAGCTCTCCAGAGAAGAAAAGACACCTTAAAAGGTATACTTTTTTGCCAAGTGAAAGTATTAGTCAGCGTTCTGTTCCTCTTCCTTCTGACTAAGTCCCAAGCCGAGGTACAAGTAAAGTTCCCATGGGTATTTAGTTTCCACACAGGTTGGTCGGGAACACCCTGTTGAAACTGAACTTGTGTGTTGAGAATGTGGTGAACTAAGTGAGGCGGGGCATGACGAGTCACCATTTCCTCATTCCATCGTCCATTGTCCATGAACTGGGAGACCATCATGTTGTTGAGCCTCGGTATCGGGTTTTTATGGTAGGCAAGAGGTCCAATTCCCAACCAGTCATCCCACCAGAAATAACATGATCCCGAACGGAGGACCCATTGAATATGTTTTTCTGCCTCAAGCTTATTTCCCATCATATGCTTCCAGACTAAAGTTTGGCCAGTATCCCATTTTTTACTCACCGGATTAGCCCTTTGGCAGTACTTAGCTTTGAGGAATTTTGCCCATAGAGAGTTCTTGGTTCTAAAGCTCCACCACTGTTTATACTGCAAAGCAAGACAAACATCTGGCAGCTGCCTGAAGCCTATGCCCCCTTCCTCGTAAGGGTAGCAAAGATTTTCCCAAGAGGCCCAATGGTATTTCGTCCTCTCAGCTTCCCATCCCCAGAAGAAGTTTGCTGTGAGTGATTTGATCTGTCTGAGGGTGGTTTTCGGAGGTGAGATAGCCGACAGAATGTGAATAGGCAAGGATTGCAAGACAAATTTCACAAGCGTCGCCCTTCCTCCGAAACTAAGCATCCTAGCTTGCCACCCTCTGATTCTAGCTACAGCCTTAGCCACCATGCCTGAAAAATAAATGATTCTTTGCCCTCCTACGTATAGGGGGCAACCAAGGTATGTGATGGGGCTGTCTTTTTGAGTGAAACCTGTGATGGTCTTGATTCTGCTAATAATATCCTGAGGTGTGTGGGCGGGGACCATGAAGTGACTCTTTTCCTTGTTGATGAGCTGATCGGAGACACTTTCATATGTAGAAAGAACATTCATAATCAGCTGCAAGGTAGAAATAGTCACTGAGGAAAAGATGATAACATCATCGGCAAAGCTGAGATGGTTTATCTGCGGTCCCTTTTTCTCCATGTGAAACCCCTGGTATAAATGATGCTGGAAAAGATGATTCATCATCCGAGAAAACACCTCCGCTCCAATGATGAAAAGGGCCGGGGATAGAGGATCACCTTGTTTCAAGCCCCTAGTGGAGTGAAAGAATCCATGTCTCACACCATTGACTATGACAGAGTACCAATTGTTAGCCATGATTCTCCAAACCATGTCAATGATGCTCTCACCGAAGCCCATCCTTCGCATCACCAAACAGATATATGACCATGAGACCCTATCATAAGCCTTGGTCATATCCAATTTGATGACTACATTGTCCCCCTCTTTAGGCCTTTTGATGTTGTGGATAATCTCCTGAGCAAGCATAATGTTCTCCGATATGCTTCTGCCTTTTACGAACCCAGACTGGTTATCCAAAATGAGATTTGGTAGAATGGGAGCTAACCTTAGGCAAATGAGTTTGGAGATAATCTTGTTGGTGAAGTTGCTCAGGCTAATAGGTCTGAATTCCGACAACTTGTTAGGATGGTCTACTTTTGGGAGCAGAATCAAACAAGCGTGGGAAAAGTATTTGGGCATAGTTTGTCCACAAAAGAATGCCTGCACAACTGCCAGGAGGTCCACTTTAATGATGTCCCAACAAGCTTGGAAGAATCTTCCATTCATTCCATCTGGTCCGGCAGCCGAGTGAGGACTCATGGAGAAAACCACCTGTCTCAACTCATCTATGGTAGGCATAGCTTGTAGACTGTTGTTTTGTTCCTCGGTAATCATCCTAGGAATACAATCAAGGACTTCCTCATTAATAGCCCTGTCATTGCCTGTGAATATGTTCTGGAAATAATCACATGCTGCTTTGGCTATAGCTTGGTCACCTTGAAATTCAACTCCACTGTCATCTTGGATCTTATGGATGAATAACCGCCTCCGTCTACCCCTCATCAGAGCATGGAAGTAACTCGTGTTCGCATCACCCTCTTTGAACCAATGCAGTTGTGATTTTTGTTTGAGAATAGATTCTTCTAATTTCATGTACTTTATGTACTCTGCATTCAGTCCATGTAAATTAGCTCTATTCTCCTCGGTGTTTTCCGTCAATATCTTTTCCTCTGCCATCCTGACTTTCTCTTCAAAATCCTTCACAGTAGCATAAATGTCACCAAATTCGGATTTTGACCAACTGCTAAGAGTGGAGGCGAGTCTCTTCATTTTCATGTGAAAGACCCACATTGGGCTACCCTTTATTTCTCCACTCCAACAGTTTTCGACAGTAGGTAGGAATGATTGACTATCCACCCAACAGTTCAAAAATTTGAAATACTTGGTGATGTTCTCCTGTCTTACGGTAAGCTCCATCAACAAAGGGCAATGATCGGAACCCACTGAAGGAAGGTGTGTAACCGCGGTGTGAGGCATGGACTCTAACCAGTTATCATTTACCATAGCTCTATCCAGCCTCTTCCAGATTCTAGCTTCCGCTTCTCTTTGGTTGCACCAAGTAAAATTAGGTCCATGAAACCCCAAGTCCGTAAGGCCACAGGCTTCAATGACACTAATGAAGTCAAAACTTTTATTCATGTTGTAAGGTAAACCTCCCATTTTCTCTTCAGGATCAGTGATGACGTTAAAATCACCCACCGTGCACCAAGGCAGCTTAGTGTCCGCATAACTCATCAGTTTGTCCCAAAGAGGTCTTCTGAGGTGGTTTCTACACTTGGCATAAATAAAGGTAGTCAAGAAAGTGGTAGGATGTTCCTCATGCTTGATTTCACAAGTAACGTGCTGGTCATCGGATTCTAAGACTGTGCAAGTAACATCTTGAGTCCAAAAGATCCAAATTTTTCCATTAGGATTACAGGCTGCCTCCTTCATGTTGAGGTACATTCTACAAGTGTTGATATGAGAGTTATCCGTAAACGGTTCCAAAATTGTGATCATGGATAACTTGTGCAGCTTGGAGAGATTTTTAATTCTCTCCATAGCTCCTTTGGTATGGATACCTCTAGCATTCCAAGTGATTGTACTAATCATTGGGAACTTTGACTTTGGGATCTGGTTATGGGTCTGTTTGTTATGACAGATGTGCTAGCGGCGACGCCTTTAGTATAATGAGCTTTATCCTGGTGTTTCCTTGAGGATAAATCTTGTTTGACCGACGCCTGCTGGATTCCATTTGGTTGTTCCGAGTCAGTACTGGGACCGACTGTTCTAGTCAACAGTTGGCTGATTTCTTCTTCCTCCTCATTCTCAGGGTCATGAACCCCAATGGATTGGGAATCCTGGTCAAACTCATCTTCAGAATGTATGACCCTATATTCGTCATCTGAGTCCTCAAGCATTGGTGGAATGGAGTTGAGGACGCATTCCCTAGGAGGGCTTACGTAGGCTTGAAGTGGGGAGACATTTGTGCCATCTTGTTCGTTGGTTAAACTAAGGTTTGCACCAACTTCCTCCTTATTTCTTCCTTCCTGCTGTAGACATTTGGATTTTTCGGACTGATTTTTGGATTTTTGGGATTCTGATGAGTTCTGTTGATTTTCATGACTTCGAGAATTAGGGGCATTACTGCTCTGTTCAATCATAAGAGGACTTCCTTCGTAAGTTCCTTTCAGAATTTCCAACTTCTTTTTAATAGCATCCCTTCTCTTTTTACTTGCCTTGTTTTTTGAGTTTGACTTAGAGGATTGTTCCTGGTTAGAACTCTCCTCTAAATTTCCTTTTTCAGTCATATTCTTTTGGAGATTAGTCTGTTGCAGCCCCATATTCTGATCTGAATCCATACCGCGAGCAATAACAGAGGTAGCAGGAGCTCTAGAGTCGTTCCTAAGGTCTGTGTATTGGTTCTCATGCAAAACATGAGACAAACACCCCCCTTTGGATACCCCTTCCTGCATGTTAGTGGGTTCCTCCTCCAAACCTTCCATACCTCCATCAACTACAGAATCATGCATAACAATAACATCATTATCTTTGGGGGGAGCCATGGGGGAGGGGAGCATTGAGTCAATACCTGTGGTCTTCATTCCACTTTCTTGTTCTGTGCTGATGCCTGCTTTAAGACTACTGGGATTTTTGGGTTTTGGGAGCATTGAGTCAATACCTGAGTTTTGTGGAACATTTCCTTTTCGCATTCCATTAGTAGCCGCAGTAATCTGATCACCTTGGGGATTGGGGTGTTGGGCTTGGAATTCCAACTCAACATTACAACCTGTGAGAGATTCATGAGTCATACCTGGATTGATTGCTTGGATGGGTCTGTATACCTGTTTGCAATTGTCTTGGAGTTTGTGGCTGTGAGTGTTTCCTTTAAAATTTTTCCTCTTTTGTGTTTGCCACTGTTCCTCCAGCTTTTCGCTGTTACTTTCCTGCACTATATGTTCAACCAGTTTGTTACCTGTTGTTCTGACATTGGACTTTGGGTTTTCCTCTTTGTTGCTGGCCTCAGGTGACTTGGATTCTTTTTTATCCAAGTTTGTTTGCTTGTTGTGTTTGCTAGTTTCAGCTTCTACTTCCTTTCTCTTTTTCTGCTCATCCTCTTTTTGTTTCATAGAACAGTCCTGAATTAGGTGGCCCTGGTGTTTACAAAAAGAACAGTAATCTGGCACATCCTCATATTCAATAGCCTGCCATATCCCTTTAGTGATATCATTTTCATCAAATCCCAGCCATATATGGTGGGGTCTATCCTTGGTTAGGTCAATTTGCATTCTCACTTTAGCTACACTTCCTCTAGTCTTTTGAACAGAGGCAGTGTCTAGGTACATAGCTTTACCCACAGGAGATAGTAAGGCAGTAAGGAATTCTAGGTAGTAACAATGCCAAGGAAGTTCAGGAAGAGTAACCCAGATAGGGACAATAGAAGTCTCTTCCTCTGGTCTAAATGTAGGAGTCCACATTTGCAGTCTCATTTGTTTGCCTTCTATATACATTTTTTGTTTGTTCCAGACAGTGATATGATCATTCTCATTGTCTAAATCTATATAGATATGCCTTGAGTTGAAATGAGCTATTTTGACTCCTCCAGTTAACTGAGTTTGAAGAATGAAACTTTTTCTAATGAGTTCCATCTTTGGCATAGGACTAGTGAATTTTCCTATTAAGGTGAATTTACACCTATTTGCTAACTTGATCATAAAGTCTTCTTTTGTAAATATTACAGCAGGAAAACCTTGTTTGGTAGTAATTTGTGGGGGTGAGAACTTAATAGGAACATAAGTCTTAGCTTGATTAGTTCTAAGGATGGTAGCTAAGGATTGTGCAATTGTTGGAGGGGCGGGTTCTTGGACAGTGTTGGTTTTAATGATGTTATTAGGAGGCTGATTGGGGTTGTTGGTATTTTTTTCCTTAGGTTGAACTTGTTTCTCTTTAGTTTGAGGGGGTTGGTGGTTATCAAAATTGGAGGATACCTTTGGATAGGTTGACCTGTTGTCAGATTGTTTTTGGGCAGGGGAGATTTGATTCATCATTTTATTTTTCCTAGTATCTATAGGAACATTATCTTTAGATTGTGACAAATCGAGAATAACATGATGTTGCTCAATTGCATTTGATTGCAATTGTGCTGCATCAATAAGCAAACTATTATTGTTAGAAACAGATTTAGAATAATTTAGGGACTTACCTGATGCCTTCACTGTTTGAATTGTGGTTGCAGTGGTATTCAGCCCTTTTGCCGCATCCCTGTGCTCCTTGGTGACAATGGGATTATTGATAGAGGAGTTTAAAAAATTATTTGGTTGTTTGGTAGTGTTAGTAGATTGAGTTTGGGTGGTTTGAGTTTGACTCTCCCGAATTCCAGCCGCCGGAACAGTTACACCTACCGGATTTATTCCTCCAGTCGAGCAGTGAACTATGTTGTTCTTCCGATTTTTAATTTGTGAATTAACTTTGTCGGAGCTTGGGCAAGGGTTTCAGGGTTTAGGGTTTAGGGTTTAGGGTTTAGGGTTTAGGGTTTAGGGTTCAGGGTTTTCATAGTTCAGGGTTCAGGGTTCAGGGTTTAGGGTTCAGGGTTTCAGGGTTCAGGGTTCAGGGTTCAGAGTTCAGGGTTTAGGGTTTAGGGTTTAGGGTTCAGGGTTCAGGGTTCAGGGTTCAGGGTCCATGGTTTAGGGTTTTCAGGGTTCAGGGTTTTCAGGGTTCAGGGTTCAGGGTTCAGGGTTCAGGGTTTCAGGGTTCAGGGTTTCAGGGTTTTGGGTTCAGGGTTCAAGGTTCAGGGTTTAGTCAGGGTTCAGGGTTCAGGGTTCAGGGTTTCAGGGTTCAGGGTTCAGGGTTCAGGGTTTAGGGTTTAGGGTTCAGGGTTTAGGGTTCAGGGTTTCAGGGTTCAGGGTTCAGGGTTTTGGGTTCAGGGTTTCAGGGTTTAGGGTTCAGGGTTTAGGGTTCAGGGTTTCAGGGTTCAGGGTTTAGGGTTCAGGGTTTCAGGGTTCAGGGTTTAGGGTTTTGGGTTCAGGGTTCAGGGTTCAGGGTTTCAGGGTTTCAGGGTTTAGGGTTTCAGGGTTTTGGGTTCAGGGTTTAGGGTTCAGGGTTTAGGGTTTAGGGTTTAGGGTTTAGGGTTTAGGGTTCAGGGTTTTCAGGGTTCAGGGTTCAGGGTTCAGGGTTTAGGGTTCAGGGTTTAGGGTTTTAGGGTTTCAGGGTTCAGGGTTTAGGGTTTAGGGTTCAGGGTTTCAGGGTTTCAGGGTTTAGGGTTCAGGGTTCAGGGTTCAGGGTTTCAGGGTTCAGGGTTTAGGGTTCAGGGTTCAGGGTTTTTTTTTTTTTTTTTTTTTTATTTTTTTTATTTTTTTTTTTTTTTTTATTTATTTTTTTTTTTTTAGTAAACGCCCTTGTCCCGGGCAGGGGCTGAGCAACACCCCCAGGCCTTATCATAAATAAAAACAACAAAACAACAGAAATAAATACATGGAGGGGGACATAAACCTTACCTCCGATTTAATGGTGGTTCATAGGTCGGCCATCCTACTAAGAACGGCCAACCCATCCCCGATATTGAAATGAAGTCCTGGAAACTATGCACCTAACGGAGAGGACTCCTCTCCAATACATAAGTTCTAGGAAAGCAATAAATGAGGGAGACTCTCCCCTTACATATTAAGAAAAGAAAGTCATAAAAAAGCTAAGACCTATTCAAAGAAGCTATAACGTACAAAGAAATAACTTATCTGAAAAGGATAAAGTAGATAAAAGTGGTTGAAGACTCTAAGCAATCCGCGATCTCATGGTGGTTTCTTGATTCTCTTCAATTTTCTTCTTCTGAAGTTTTCCATGCCAATTTTGTCTAGTTTGTAGTGGCCTCTCGCTTCTCGCGGCAAGTCCTGCATGCTGTGAAAATGGTGGGGAGTGTCCAGGTCGTGACTATACTTCGAAAGAGCATCTGCCGTGAAGTTTCCTTCTCTATATGTATGCTTGCTTTGAAAGTACTCCAACCCGAATGTGAGGTTCTGCAGTTCCTCTATGTATTTTTGGATATTCCACTGAGGTTCAACGGAGTTGGTGAGCCATTGTATGAGCAGGTATGAATCTACCTCCAATATGACTTTAGTATAACCATGTAAAATGCACCAACGAAGCCCATAAACCGCTGCTTGGATTTCCGCCTGGTTGTTAGTACCTGTACCTAAAGGGGAAGCAAAAGCAAATATCAAATTCCCTTTGTGGTCCCTAAGAATACCACCTGCTCCTATTCTACCCGGGTTATCGAGAGCGCTGCCGTCTGTATTAAGTTTGACTAGAGGGTGAATCGGTTTGATCCATTGAACTCTAATCACCTTAACTTCATGCTGACATTTCTCCACCAAATTACTCAAATCTGACCATTTAGACGGCCACGTGATATAAGGAAAGGTGGTGACTAGCATGCTCCAAATATCCCTGCAGATAGAATATTTGACCCTACTTGAATTTGACTTCTTGCTGCCATATTTGCTAGCGCATCTGTTCTTCCAAAGGTTCCAGCAGACAAATATGGGCGTAGCCTGAAGAATGAGTTTGTGAACCTCACTGTTATGTTTGGACGTCCACCAGGTCATAAGCAGGCTTCTCAAAGACGTAGCTCCCTGATTAATTCCCAGCGGGTCAGAAAAATACTTCCAGATATATTTAGCAAAGTGGCCTGTTACGAAAATGTGATCTATGTTGTCCAGACCAGGTCTGTAGCAACAAGAACATTCCGCTGGTACACCCCCGAAGGTAACAATTTTCTCGTTCGTAGGTAATTTTGCTCTTAAAGCTCTCCAGAGAAGAAAAGACACCTTAAAAGGTATACTTTTTTGCCAAGTGAAAGTATTAGTCAGCGTTCTGTTCCTCTTCCTTCTGACTAAGTTCCAAGCCGAGGTACAAGTAAAGTTCCCATGGGTATTTAGTTTCCAGACAGGTTGGTCAGGAACTCCCTGTTGAAACTGAACGTGTGTGTTGAGAATTTGGTGAACTAAGTGAGGCGGGGCATGACGAGTCACCATTTCCTCATTCCATCGTCCATTGTCCATGAACTGGGAGACCGTCATGTTGTTGAGCCTCGGTAGCGGGTTTTTATGGTAGGCAAGAGGTCCAATTCCCAACCAGTCATCCCACCAGAAATAACATGATCCCGAACGGAGGACCCATTGAATATGTTTTTCTGCCTCAAGCTTATTTCCCATCATATGCTTCCAGAGTAAAGTTTGGCCGGTATCCCACTTTTTACTCACTGGATTAGCCCTTTGGCAGTACTTAGCTTTGAGGAATTTTGCCCATAGAGAGTTCTTGGTTCTAAAGCTCCACCACTGTTTATACTGCAAAGCAAGACAAACATCTGGCAGGTGCCTGAAGCCTATGCCCCCTTCCTCGTAAGGGTAGCAAAGAGTTTCCCAAGAGGCCCAATGGTATTTCGTCCTCTCAGCTTCACATCCCCAGAAGAAGTTTGCTGTGAGCGATTTGATCTGTCTAAGGGTGGTTTTCGGAGGTGAGATAGCCGACAGAATGTGAATAGGCAGGGATTGCAAGACAAATTTCACAAGCGTCGCCCTTCCTCCGAAACTAAGCGTCCTAGCGTGCCACCCTCTGATTCTAGCTACAGCCTTGGCCACCATGCCTGAAAAATAAATGATTCTTTGCCTTCCTACGTATAGGGGGCAACCAAGGTATGTGATGGGGCTGTCTTTTTGAGTGAAACCTGTGATGGTCTTGATTCTGCTAATAATATTTTGAGGTGTGTGGGCGGGGACCATGAAGTGACTCTTTTCCTTGTTGATGAGCTGATCGGAGACACTTTCATAGGTAGAAAGAACCTTCATAATCAGCTGCAAGGTAGAAATAGTCACTGAGGAAAATATGATAACATCATCGGCAAAGCTGAGATGGTTTATCTGCGGTCCCTTTCTTTCCATGTGAAACCCCTGGTATAAATGATGCTGGAGAAGATGATTCATCATCCGAGAAAACACTTCCGCTCCAATGATGAAAAGGGCCGGGGATAGAGGGTCACCTTGTTTCAAGCCCCTAGTGGAGTGAAAGAATCCATGTCTCACACCATTGACTATGACAGAGTACCAATTGTTAGCCATGATTCTCCAAACCATGTCAATGATGCTCTCACCGAAGCCCATCCTTCGCATCACCAAACAGATAAATGACCAGGATACCCTATCATAAGCCTTGGTCATATCCAATTTGATGACTACATTGTCCCCCTCTTTAGGCCTTTTGATGTTGTGAATAATCTCCTGAGCAAGCATAATGTTCTCCGATATGCTTCTGCCTTTTACGAACCCAGACTGGTTATCCAAAATGAGATTTGGTAGAATGGGGGCTAGTCTGAGGCAAATAAGTTTGGAGATAATCTTGTTGGTGAAATTGCTCAGACTAATAGGTCTGAATTCCGACAGCTTGTTAGGATGGTCTACTTTTGGGAGCAGAATCAAACAAGCGTGGGAAAAGTACTTGGGCATAGTTTGTCCACAAAAGAATGCCTGTACAACTGCCAGGTGGTCCACTTTAACGATGTCCCAACAAGCTTGGAAGAATCTTCCATTCATTCCATCTGGTCCGGCAGCCGAGTGAGGACTCATGGAGAAAACCACATGTCTCAACTCATCTATGGTAGGCATGGCTTGTAGACTGTTGTTTTGTTCCTCGGTAATCATCCTAGGAATACATTCAAGGACTTCCTCGTTAATAGCCCTGTCAGTGCCTGTGAATATGTTCTGGAAATAGTCACATGCTGCTTTGGCTATAGCTTGGTCACCTTGAAATTCATCTCCACTGTCATCGTGAATCTTATGGATGAATAAGCGTCTCCGTCTACCCCTCATCAGAGCATGGAAGTAACTCGTGTTCGCATCACCCTCTTTGAACCAATGCAGTTGTGATTTTTGTTTGAGAATAGATTCTTCTAATTTCATGTACCTTATGTACTCTGCGTTCAGTCCATGTAAATTAGCTCTATTCTCCTCGGTGTTTTCAGTCAATATCTTTTCCTCTGCCATCCTGACTTTCTCTTCAAAATCCTTCACAGTAGCATAAATGTCACCAAATTCGGATTTTGACCAACTGCTAAGAGTGGAGGCGAGTCTCTTCATTTTCATGTGAAAGACCCACATTGGGCTACCCTTTATTTCTCCACTCCAACAGTTTTCGACAGTAGGTAGGAATGATTGACTATCCACCCAACAGTTCAAAAATTTGAAGTACTTGGTGATGTTCTCCTGTCTTACGGTAAGCTCCATCAACAAAGGGCAGTGATCAGAACCCACCGAAGGAAGGTGTGTAACCGCGGTGTGAGGCATGGACTCTAACCAGTTATCATTTACCATAGCTCTATCCAGCCTCTTCCAGATTCTAGTTTCCGCTTCTCTTTGGTTGCACCAAGTAAAATTAGGTCCATGAAACCCCAAGTCCGTAAGGCCACAGGCTTCAATGACACTAATGAAGTCAAAACTTTTATTCATGTTGTATGGTAAACCTCCCATTTTCTCTTCAGGATCAGTGATGACATTAAAATCACCCACCGTGCACCAAGGCAACTTAGTGTCCGCATAACTCATCAGTTTGTCCCAAAGAGGTCTTCTGAGGTGGTTTCTACACTTGGCATAAATAAAGGTAGTCAAGAAAGTGGTAGGATGTTCCTCATGCTTGATTTCACAAGTAACCTGCTGGTCATCGGATTCTAAGACTGTGCAAGTAACATCTTGAGTCCAGAAGATCCAAATTTTTCCATTAGGATTACAGGCTGCCTCCTTCATGTTTAGGTACATTCTACAAGTGTTGATATGAGAGTTATCCGTAAACGGTTCCAAAATTGTGATTATGGATAACTTGTGCAGCTTGGAGAGATTTTTAATTCTCTCCATAGCTCCTTTGGTATGGATACCTCTAGCATTCCAAATGATTGTACTAATCATTGGGAACTTTGGTTGACCGACGCCTGCTGGATTCCATTTGGTTGTTCCGAGTCAGTACTGGGACCGAATGTTCTAGTCAACAGTTGACTGATTTCTTCTTCCTCCTCATTCTCAGCATCTTGGTCCCCAATGGATTGTGAATCCTGGTCAAACTCATCTTCAGAATGTATGACCCTATATTCGTCATCTGAGTCCTCAAGCATTGTCGGGATGGAGTTGAGGACGCATTCCCTAGGAGGGCTTACATAAGCTTGAAGTGGGGAGACATTTGAGTCATCTTGTTCGTTGGCTAAACTAAAGTTTGTACCAACATCCTCCTTATTTCTTCCTTCCTGCTGTAAACATTTGGATTGTTGGGACTGATTTTTGGATTTCTGGGATTCTGAGGAGGTGTGCTGATTCTCGTGACTTCGAGAAGTAGTGGCATTACTGCTCTCTTCAATCATAAAAGGACTTCCTTCATAATTTCCTTTCAGAATTTCCAGCTTCTTTTTAATAGCATCCCTTCTCTTTTTACTTGCCTTGTTTTTGGATTTAGACTTAGAGGACTGCTCCTGGTTAGAACTCTCCTCTAGATTTCCTTGTTCAGTCATATTCTTTTGGAGATCAGTTTGCAGCAGCCCCATATTCTGATCTGAATTCAAACTGCGAGCAATAACAGAGGTAGCAGGAGCTCTAGAGTCGTTCCTAAGGTCTTTGTATTGGTTCTCATGCAAAACATGAGACAAACACCCCCCTTTGGATACCCCTTCCTGCATGTTAGTGGGTTCCTCCTCCAAACCTTCCATACCTCCATCAACTACAGAATCATGCATAACAACAACATCATTATCTTTGGGGGGAGCCATGGGGGAGGGGAGCATTGAGTCAATACCTGTGGTCTTCATTCCACTTCCTTGTTCTGTGCTGATGCCTGCTTTAGGACTACTGGGATTTTTGGGTTTTGGGAGCATTGAGTCAATACCTGAATTTTTGGATTTATTTCCATTTTGCTGGAGTTTTTGCTTATTGGCTTCCTCAGCCTTGTTGTCATTTGAATTCCCCTTGCTGGTGATATGCTCCTGTTCATTATGGTTAGCTAAAATGTTAGATGAAATATTAAGTTCAGAAGACATACCTGTGTTTTGATTGCCTTGGCCCTCCCTTTGCTGAGGATGAATAGGTTTGTAAACCTTTGTTTGTTGAGTATCCTCCGTCTTTTTGTCATTGTTTTGGTGGTGACCTCGAAAGTTTTTCTTCTTTTGGGTCTGCCATTGTTCCTGTGATTGGTTCTTATCGTCTTTTTGGATTTGTTGCTGGGTTTCTTTGGTGCTAGAATTACTAGCTTTGTCCTGCTGGTTTGCATTGGCTGTCACTCCCACTTGCTTTTTGTTTTTTGCCTCCGAATCCTGTTCTTTTTTCTTTTTGTTTTCTTCGTCTCTTTTCTTAATAGTGCATACCTGAATCATGTGACCTTGGTGTTTACAGTATGAGCAATAGTCTGGGAGGTCTTCATATTGGATAGCCTGCCATCTCCCCACAGTCAAATCATCTTGATCATAACCCATCCATATATGTGGTGGCCTTTCTATGGTGAGGTCCATTTGGATTCTTACCTTTGCCACACTTCCTCTTGTTTTTTGAATAGAAGCTGCGTCCAGGTATAGAGTTTTTCCAATAGGAGATAGCAAGGCTGTCAGGAATTGTTTATTGTAACAGTGCCATGGGAGTTCAGGTAGTGTAACCCAAATAGGGACAATTGGAGTCTCTTCCTCGGGAGTGAAATTAGGAGTCCAAGCCTGTAATCTCATGAGTTGACCCTCAATGTACATCCTCTGTTTAGTCCAAACTGTAATATAGTCTGCCTCATTGTCTAGGTCAATATATAAATGCCTAGAATTGAAATGAGCTATCTTGACTCCCCCTGTTAGTTGAGTCTGAAGTATAAAACTTTTTCTAATCAATTCGACTTTAGGCATAGTGTGATTGAACTTTCCCACTAGAGTATACTTACATCGTTCAGCCATTTTAATCATGAAATCCTCCTTTTTAAAAATAACTGCGGGAAGACCTTGTCTAGTGGTGAATTTGGGGGGGGCTAAGTCAATGGGAATATCATTCTTAGCTTGATTAGCCCTCAACTTAGTGGCATAGGATTGCACGACAGTAAAAGGAGCTGGTTCAGGAACTAGCTTGGATTTGTCACTAATGTTGTGATCTTGATTGGTATTTCTATTAGGATTGTCCAAGGATAAATTTTGACTACTAGTTTGGGTTTTGGAATTAAACTTGTCAAAGTTTCCCGACACTTTGGGGTATTCCGACCTATCGTGATATTGCTTTTGAGTTTGAGCATTCTTTTTACCCAAATTACTATGTTTGGGATATGTAGAATCATCCTTCATATGTTTCGACACTTTTTCAGAATCAACACAATTTTGCTCTATTGCATTGGATTGCAATCGAGCTACATTATTATGTAAATTAACATTCTCCTTAGGTAAACAATTTATGGAGTTAGAACACTTACCTGTTGCCTTCAATTCTTGATGATTGTTTGTAACATTGTTCCGCCCATTTGCCACTTCACGATGAATCTTGGTATTGGAATGCTGCCGATTAATACCTTCGCTGCCCACCTTGGCGATTTTGGAATTTTGGATGGAGGTGTTTAAAAATTCGATTTCGTGGTTGGTTGTGTTAGTAGGTTGCTGCTGATTGATTTGAGAGTGAAAAACATCACCTCCCGCCATCGGAACAGTGCCGCCGGTTTGCTGTAGAGTTTTTGAAAAATCTGCAAATTTAGTCTGTAAAATCGAATCATTGAGGCTCGGATTACCTGGGTATTTTTGCTGCTGCTTGTTACTGTCATTAGGATGAGTATGATTGTATTGAGATTCAATCAATTTTGTGACCATTGCAGCCGCGCCGCCGTCACCCGAAGTCGCCCCAATCGGCTTCTCCATCGGGTTGTTGTTCGACAAACTGTTGGTGTTGGATTGCTGCAATGTTTGGTTGGTTGTTTTCCTCTCCTCTTGGTGTTCCAAACACCATTTATCCCGCCGTGAAGAGGTCGCCGGAACTGCATCGCCGTACAGCAGTTTTTCGTCGCACAAAGCCGACTGTTCGCCGGCGTTTCCACCACCCATCGGGGTTGAAATTTGGTGGGTAGGTCGCTCTATGTCTTGGCTACAAACCCCAGTGGGTTTCATGACTTGAAGGTCGCCGGAAGTTGGTGAAACAGTGGCGCGATTTCCAGGCAGCTTGCCGGAAAAGTTAGCAACATTATTTTGTGACTTTTTTTCAATTGACAAATGGGAATTGGTTGATTTTTTGTGGGGTTGTAGATCAGAAGATGCTCTATCATTTGTGCTAAGTGTAATTTGCTGAATATTAACCTGATTTTGCAGATTAAATTCGGCCAATGTGGCATTGTTCTCCATGGAATGTGTTTTCTTTATCACTTCACTATTTTGTAAATTCCCGGAGTTCAGGATGGTATTTTTCGATGATTCTTTTTGCGTTGGATTCGTATTGTCGAGATCTACGCATCCATCTTTCAAACAAAATTTTTGAAGGTCGGGAGGGGGATCTACCCCCATGCCTCCAAGTAGCTTAAGTTGGTCTTTCTAGAGAGCTTTTTCTAGAGAGAAGTTGTAGAGGGTTCAGGGTTTAGGGTTTAGGGTTTAGGGTTTAGGGTTCAGGGTTCAGGGTTTAGGGTTTAGGGTTCAGGGTCCAGGGTTCAGGGTTCAGGGTTTAGGGTTCAGGGTTTCAGGGTTTTGGTTCAGGGTTTAGGGTCCAGGGTTCAGGGTTCAGGGTTTAGGGTTCAGGGTTCAGGGTTCAGGGTTCAGGGTTCAGGGTTTCAGGGTTCAGGGTTCAGGGTTTTGGGTCAGGGTTTAGGGTTTAGGGTTTAGGGTTCAGGGTTTCAAGGTTTAGGGTTCAGGGTTTAGGGTTTAGGGTTCAGGGTTTAGGGTTCAGGGTTTCAGGGTTCAGGGTTCAGGGTTTAGGGTTCAGGGTTTCAGGGTTCAAGGTTCAGGGTTTCAGGGTTCAGGGTTTTAGGGTTTAGGGTTTAGGGTTCAGGGTTCAGGGTTTCAGGGTTTAGGGTCCAGGGTTCAGGGTTTTGGGTTTAGGGTCCAGGGTTCAGGGTTCAGGGTTTAGGGTTTTCAGGGTTCAGGGTTCAGGGTTTTGTCAGGGTTCAGGGTTCAGGGTTTTGGGTTCAGGGTTCAGGGTTCAGGGTTCAGGGTTCAGGGTTTCAGGGTTTAGGGTTTAGGGTTCAGGGTTTCAGGGTTCAGGGTTTAGGGTTTCAGGGTTCAGGGTTTTGGGTTCAGGGTTTAGGGTTCAGGGTTTCAGGGTTCAGGGTTTAGGGTTTCAGGGTTCAGGGTTTCAGGGTTTTAGGGTTTAGGGTTCAGGGTTCAGGGTTTTCAGGGTTTCAGGGTTTTGGGTTCAGGGTTTAGGGTTCAGGGTTTCAGGGTTTAGGGTTTAGGGTTTAGGGTTCAGGGTTTTGGGTTTTCAGGGTTCAGGGTTTTAGGGTTCAGGGTTTCAGGGTTCAGGGTTCAGGGTTCAGGGTTCAGGGTTCAGGGTTCAGGGTTTTGGGTTCAGGGTTCAGGGTTTTAGGGTTTTGGGTTCAGGGTTCAGGGTTTCAGGGTTTCAGGGTTCAGGGTTTAGGATTTAGGGTCAGGGTCCAGGGTTTTGGGTTTAGGGTTCAGGGTTTAGGGTTCAGGGTTCAGGGTTTAGGGTTTAGGGTTCAGGGTTTCAGGGTTCAGGGTTCAGGGTTCAGGGTTCAGGGTTCAGGGTTCAGGGTTCAGGGTTCAGGGTTCAGGGTTTAGGGTTTCAGGGTTTTTTTTTTTTTTTTTAATTTTAAACGCCCTTGTCCCGGGCAGGGGCTGAGCAACACCCCCAGGCCTTATCATAAATAAAACAACAAAACAACAAAAATAAATACATGGAGGGGGACATAAAACCTTACCTCCGATTTAATGGTGGTTCCTAGGTCGGCCATCCTACTAAGAACAGCCAACCCATTCCCAATACTGAAATGAAATCCTGGAAACTATGCACCTAACGGAGAGGACTCCTCTCCAATACATAAGTTCTAGGAAAGCAATAAATGAGGGAGACTCTCCCCTTACATAGTAAGAAAAAAGAAAGTCACAAAAAAGGTAAGACCTCTTCAAAAAAGCTATAACGTACAAAGAAATAACTTATCTGAAAAGGATAAAGTAGATAAAAGTGGTTGAAAACTCTAAGCAATCCGCGATCTCATGGTGGTTTCTTGATTCTCTTCAACTTTCTTCTTCTGAAGTTTTCCATGCCAATTTTGTCTAGTTTGTAGTGGCCTCTCGCTTCTCGCGGCAAGTCCTGCATGCTGTGAAAATGGTGGGGAGTGTCCAGGTCGTGACTATACTTCGAAAGAGCATCTGCCGTGAAGTTTCCTTCTCTATATGTATGCTTGCTTTGAAAGTAGTCCAACCCGGATGTGAGGTTCTGCAGTTCCTCTATGTATTTTCGGATATTCCACTGAGGTTCAACGGAGTTGGTGAGCCATTGTATGAGCAGGTATGAATCTACCTCCAATATGACTTTAGTATAACCATGTAAAATGCACCAACGAAGCCCATAAACCGCTGCTTGGATTTCCGCCTGGTTGTTAGTACCTGTACCTAAAGGGGAAGCAAAAGCAAATATCAAATTCCCTTTGTGGTCCCTAAGAATACCACCTGCTCCTATTCTACCCGGGTTATCGAGAGCGCTGCCGTCTGTATTAAGTTTGACTAGAGGGTGAATCGGTTTGATCCATTGAACTCTAATCACTTTAACTTCATGCTGACATTTCTCCACCAAATTACTCAAATCTGACCATTTAGACGGCCACGTGATATAAGGAAAGGTGGTGACTAGCATGCTCCAAATATCCCTGCAGATAGAATATTTGACCCTACTTGAATTTGACTTCTTGCTGCCATATTTGCTAGCGCATCTGTTCTTCCAAAGGTTCCAGCAGACAAATATGGGCGTAGCCTGAAGAATGAGTTTGTGAACCTCACTGTTATGTTTGGACGTCCACCAGGTCATAAGCAGACTTCTCAGCGACGTAGCTCCCTGATTAAGTCCCAGCGGGTCAGAAAAATACTTCCAGATATATTTAGCAAAGTGGCCTGTTACGAAAATGTGATCTATGTTGTCCAGACCAGGTCTGTAGCAACAAGAACATTCCGCTGGTACACCCCCGAAGGTAACAATTTTCTCGTTCGTAGGTAATTTTGCTCTTAAAGCTCTCCAGAGAAGAAATGACACCTTAAATGGTATACTTTTTTGCCAGGTGAAAGTATCAGTCAGCGTTCTGTTCCTCTTCCTTCTGACTAAATCCCAAGCCGAGGTACAAGTAAAGTTCCCATGGGTATTTAGTTTCCACACAGGTTGGTCGGGAACACCCTGTTGAAACTGAACTTGTGTATTGAGAATTTGGTGAACTAAGTGAGGCGGGGCATGACGAGTCACCATTTCCTCATTCCATCTTCCATTGTCCATGAACTGGGAGACCGTCATGTTGTTGAGCCTCGGTATCGGGTTTTTATGGAAGGCAAGCGGTCCAATTCCTAACCAGTCATCCCACCAGAAATAACATGATCCCGAACGGAGGACCCATTGAATATGTTTTTCTGCGTCAAGCTTATTTCCCATCATATGCTTCCAGACTAAAGTTTGGCCAGTATCCCACTTTTTACTCACTGGATTAGCCCTTTGGCAGTACTTAGCTTTGAGGAATTTTGCCCATAGAGAGTTCTTGGTTCTAAAGCTCCACCACTGTTTATACTGCATAGCAAGACAAACATCCGTCAGCTGCCTGAAGCCTATGCCTCCTTCCTCGTAAGGGTAGCACAGATTTTCCCAAGAGGCCCAATGGTATTTCGTCCTCTCAGCTTCCCATCCCCAGAAGAAGTTTGCTGTAAGAGATTTGATCTGTCTGACGGTGGTTTTCGGAGGTGAGATAGCCGACAGAATGTGAATAGGCAGTGATTGCAAGACAAATTTCACAAGCGTCGCCCTTCCTCCGAAACTAAGCATCCTAGCTTGCCACCCTCTGATTCTAGCTACAGCCTTAGCCACCATATTTGAAAAATAAATGATTCTTTGACCTCCTACGTATAGGGGGCAACCAAGGTATGTGATGGGGCTGTCTTTTTGAGTGAAACCTGTGATGGTCTTGATTCTGCTAATAATATCTTGAGGTGTGTGGGCGGGGACCATGAAGTGACTCTTTTCCTTGTTGATGAGCTGATCGGAGACACTTTCATAGGTAGAAAGAACACTCATAATCAGCTGCAAGGTAGAAACAGTCACTGAGGAGAAGATAATAACATCATCGGCAAAGCTGAGATGGTTTATCTGCGGTCCCTTTTTCTCCATGTGAAACCCCTGGTATAAATGATGTTGGAGAAGATGATTCATCATCCGAGAAAACACCTCCGCTCCAATGATGAAAAGGGCCGGGGATAGAGGGTCACCTTGTTTCAAGCCCCTAATGGAGTGAAAGAATCCATGTCTCACACCATTGACTATGACAGAGTACCAATTGTTAGCCATGATTCTCCAAACCATGTCAATGATGCTCTCCCCGAAGCCCATCCTCCGCATCACCAAACAGATATATGACCAGGAGACCCTATCATAAGCCTTAGTCATATCCAATTTGATGACTACATTGTCCCCCTCTTTAGGTCTTTTGATGTTGTGAATAATCTCCTGAGCAAGCATAATGTTCTCCGAGATGCTTCTGCCTTTTACGAACCCAGACTGATTATCCAAAATGAGATTTGGTAGAATGGGAGCTAACCTTAGGCAAATGAGTTTGGAGATAATCTTGTTGGTGAAGTTGCTCAGGCTAATAGGTCTGAATTCTGACAACTTGTTAGGATGTTCTACTTTTGGGAGCAGAATCAAACAAGCGTGGGAAAAGTATTTGGGCATAGTTTGTCCACAAAAGAATGCCTGAACAACTGCCAGGAGGTCCACTTTAATGATGTCCCAACAAGCTTGGAAGAATCTTCCATTCATTCCATCTGGTCCGGCAGCCGAGTGAGGACTCATGGAGAAAACCACATGTCTCAATTCATCAATGGTTGGCATAGCTTGTAGACTGTTGTTCTGTTCCTCGGTAATCATCCTAGGAATACAGTCAAGGACTTCCTCGTTAATAGCCCTGTCATTGCCTGTGAATATGTTCTGGAAATAGTCACATGCTGCTTTGGCTATAGCTTGGTCACCTTGAAATTCAACTCCACTGTCATCTTGAATCTTATGGATGAATAACCGTCTCCGTCTACCCCTCATCAGAGCATGGAAATAACTCGTGTTCGCATCACCCTCTTTGAACCAATGCAGTTGTGATTTTTGTTTGAGAATAGATTCTTCTAATTTCATGTACCTGATGTAGTCAGCGTTCAGTCCATGTAAATTAGCTCTATTCTCCTCTGTGTTTTCAGTCAATATCTTTTCCTCCGCCATCCTGACTTTCTCTTCAAAATCCTTCACAGTAGCATAAATGTCACCAAATTCGGATTTTGACCAACTGCTAAGAGTGGAAGCGAGTCTCTTCATTTTCATGTGAAAGGCCCACATTGGGCTACCCTTTATTTCTCCACTCCAACAGTTTTCGACAGTAGGTAGGAATGATTGACTATCCACCCAACAGTTCAAAAATTTGAAGTACTTGGTGATGTTCTCCTGTCTTACGGTGAGCTCCATCAACAAAGGACAGTGATCAGAACCCACCGAAGGAAGGTGTGTAACCGCGGTGTGAGGCATGGACTCTAGCCAGTTATTATTTACCATAGCTCTATCCAGCCTCTTCCAGATTCTAGCTTCAGCTTCTCTTTGGTTGCACCAAGTAAAATTAGGTCCATAAAAGCCCAGGTCCGTAAGGCCACAGGCTTCAATGACACTAATGAAGTCAAAACTTTTATTCATGTTGTAAGGTAAACCTCCCATTTTCTCTTCAGGATCAGTGATGACGTTAAAATCACCCACCGTGCACCAAGGCAGCATAGTGTCCGCATAACTCATCAGTTTGTCCCAAAGAGGTCTTCTGAGGTGGTTTCTACACTTGGCATAAATAAAGGTAGTCAGGAATGTGGTAGGATGTTCCTCATGCTTGATTTCACAAGTAACCTGCTGGTCATCGGATTCTAAGACTGTGCAAGTAACATCTTGAGTCCAAAAGATCCAAATTTTTCCATTAGGGTTACAGGCTGCCTCCTTCATATTGAGGTACATTCTACAAGTGTTGATATGAGAGTTATCCGTGAACGGTTCCAAAATTGTGATCATGGATAACTTGTGCAGCTTGGAGAGATTTTTAATTCTCTCCATAGCACCTTTGGTATGGATACCTCTAGCATTCCATATGATTGTACTAATCATTGGGAACTTTGACTTTGGGATCTGGTTATGGGTCTATTTGTTATGACAGATGTGCCAGCGGCAGCGCCTTTAGTATAATGAGCTTTATCCTGGTGTTTCCTTGGGGATAAATCTCGTTTGACCGACGCCTGCTGGATCTCATTTGGTTGTTCCGATTCAGTACCGGGACCGACTGTTCTAGTCAAGAGTTGATTGATTTCTTCTTCCTCCTCATTCTCAGCATCTTGGTCCCCTATGGATTGGGAATCTTGGTCAAACTCATCTTCAGAATGTATGACCCTATATTCGTCCTCTGAGTCCTCAAGCATTGGTGGAATGGAGTTGAGGACGCATTCCCTAGGAGGGCTTACGTAAGCTTGAAGTGGGGAGACATTTGTGACATCTTGTTCATTGGTTAAACTAAAGTTTGTACCAACTTCCTCCTTATTTCTTCCTTCCTGCCGTAAACATTTGTATTGTTGGGACTGATTTTTGGATTTTTGGGATTCTGGGGATTTGTGCTGATTTTCATGACCTCGAGAAGTAGGGGCATGACTGCTCTGTTCAATCATAAAAGGACTTCCTTCATAAGTTCCTTTCAGAATTTCCAACTTCTTTTTAATAGCATCCCTTCTCTTTTTACTTGCCTTGTTTTTGGATTTTGAATTAGAGGACTGCTCTTGGTTAGAACTCTCCTCTAAATTTCCTTCCTCAGTCATATTCTTTTGGACATTAGTCAGTTGCAGCCCCATATTCTGATCTAAATCCATACCGCGAGCAAGAACAGAGGTAGCAGGAGCTCTAGAGTCGCTCCTAAGGTCTGTGTGTTGGTTCTCATGCAAAACATGAGACAAACCCCCCCCTTTGGATACCCCTTCCTGCAAGTTAGTGGGTTCCTCCTCCAAACCTTCCATACCTCCAACAACTACAGAATCATGGATAACAATAACATCATTATCTTTGGGGGGAGCCATGGGGGAGGGGAGCATTGAGTCAATACCTGTGGTCTTCATTCCACTTCCTTGTTCTGTGCTGATGCCTGCTTTAAGACTACTGGGGGTTTTGGGTTTTGGGAGCATTGAGTCAATACCTGAATTTTTGGCCTTATTTCCATCTTGCTGGAGAGTTTGCTTATTGGCTTCTTCAGCCTTGTTATCATTTGGAGTCCCCTTGCTGTTGATCTGCTCCTGTTCATTATGGTTATTGGGAGGGGGTTGTTGAACATGGACTCCATGCTCAACATTACAATTTGGGAGAGAGTTAAGAGACATACCAGATGAGTTTGTCTGAATAGGTCTGTAAACTTGTTTGCTACTTTCCTGAAGTTTTTGATTGTGGGAATTTCCTTTGAAATTCTTTCTCTTCTGTGTTTGCCATTGATCTTCTGGATTTTTACTTTTAATCTCCTCCACTATTTGCTCTCCCTGCTTGGTACCAGGTGTTTTCCTTTGAGCTTGCGGTTGATCTTCCTTGTTGCCAGCATTATATAGATTGGATTCTTTTTTCTCTAAATTTGCCTGCTTGATGTTCTTATGAATGTCCACACCTGCCTCCCTTCTTTTCTTAACTTCTTCATCATTTTTCTTTATAGAACAGTCGTTAACCAGGTGGCCCTGATGCTTACAGAAAGAACAGTAATCTGGTACATCTTCATATTCGATAGCTTGCCATTTTCCTTTTGTGATATCATCTTCATCAAACCCCAACCATAAATGGTGAGGTCTATCTTTGGTTAGGTCAATTTGTATTCTCACCTTAGCTACACTTCCTCTAGTTTTCTGGACAGAGGCAGTATCTAAGTACAAAGCTTTACCAATTGGGGACAGGAGAGCAGTGAGAAACTCCAAGTAATAACAGTGCCATGGGAGTTCAGGGAGGGTGACCCATACAGGAACAATCGAAGTATCTTCCTCTGGTGTAAAGGTAGGGGTCCATGTTTGCAATCTCATAAGTTTGCCCTCAATATACATCTTCTGCTTGGTCCACACAGTTATATAGTCATTTTCATTATCTAAATCAATATAAATGTGCCTTGAGTTGAAATGAGCTATTTTGACCCCTCCTGTTAGTTGTGTTTGGAGGATAAAACTTTTTCGAATAAGATCCATCTTTGGCATGGTGCTGGCAAATTTACCAATCAAGGTGAATTTACACCTATCAGCCAGCTTGATCATAAAGTCCTCTTTTTTAAAAATAACAGCCGGAAATCCTTGTTTGGTAGTAATATGTGGTGGAGTAAATTTGATAGGGACATAACTCTTGGCCTGATTTGTTCTAAGAATGGTAGCTAGCGATTGGACAACAGTAGGTGGTGGTGGTTCTTGCTCGGTATTGGATTTATTATTAGTACTAGGTGATTGAGTGGGGTTGTTGGTGTTCTTATCCTTGGGAAGAGATTGGTTTTCTTTTGTTGGTGGAGGTTGATAATTATCGAAGTTTGAAGAAATCTTTGGATAACGATTATTAAACGTATTTGGATTGGGATTATGATTTTTCCGACCTTCAACATATGGGGGAATTTTTTTGGGTTCCTCCGGTGCACTGCCACTGTTTGCAGCAGTGAAAGTGGACTGCTGTCCATTTTTTTTAACATTATTAATTTTGTTGTTTTTGGGGGGTGAGTTTGTGGTGTTTGAAAAATTAATTTTCTGGTTGGGGGCATTGGTATGATGGTTAGAATTGATTTTAGTTTGTGATGGAGTATGAGCAGCCATAAATCCGGTCACCTTCTCCAAATTCCCAATGTTTGAAATTAAATTTGAATTGATGGGGAACTTACCTGCTGGGATTTCTGCATTGTGGGAGTTCGTAGGTATCTTCCTCATCAAATCACATTGATTTCCTCCATTTTCGATCAGCTGCTGTCCGGCATCACTAGGTTGGTCGAAATTAGCAGCCAAGTTCGAGTTTTTGTGGGCATAATCTGATGGGGATTTTTCCAGATTTGCCTTCGCTGGAATAATTTGAACAGATTGAAATTGCCAATTTTCAAACTCCATCTCCATTACATCTCTGCTTCCCATTGAAATAACCTCCAAGCCGTGCGTTTTCACTGTTGCGGCGCCGCCGCTGGCAGTAGAACAGGGATGGCGATTGTTTTTCCAGGTGTTTGGGTTGCTGTTGATGGGTGTTATTTGGTTGTGCAGGTGTGTGACTGGACGGCGTTCAACCTGGGAAGGTTCTCCCGCTGCCAGATCTGCCGGAACTCGACTGCCGGACTGGCAGTCCTTCTCCCCGGAGTTCTGCTCCTCCATAGCTGCTGAAATTTCGTGAACATGAGCGCTAGGTGGTAGAGAACAAACCCCAGATATCAACTGCTCACGAATCTGGCCGGAAACTGGTCGAACTCCGTCTTCTTCAGCTCGAAAATCCGGCGAAGTGCTGTTAATATTTGCTGACTGTTTTCGCTGGTTATGTGCAGCAGATTTTGCTAAAAAAAATTTTGTTGATAGATCCTCACTAGATGAATCATCCCCAGTTTGATTTCCATCAAGATTTGCATGGAAAATCAATTGGGTGTTCTTAGAAATTTGGGCAGATTGCTCTTGGAAATTTGCATTATTGATCGCTAACTTGTTTTGCGAATTCCCGGAGTTTGGTTTGGAATTTTTTGTTGATTCTTTTTTTGTTGTATTCGTATTGATACGATTTACAAATTCATCTTGTGAATGAAATTTTTTGAGGTCCGGAGGGGGATCTAGCCCCATGGCCTCAAAGAGCTTAATTAAGATCTTCCTAGAGAGAAAATCTTAGAGAGAAGTTTTAGAGAGAAGGAAAAATTGAGAAATGAGAGTGCGATGGGGTTTCAGGGTTCAGGGTTCAGGGTTCAGGGTTCAGGGTTCAGGGTTCAGGGTTCAGGGTTTAGGGTTCAGGGTTTCAGGGTTCAGGGTTTAGGGTTCAGGGTTTAGGGTTCAGGGTTCAGGGTTCAGGGTTCAGGGTTCAGGGTTCAGGGTTCAGGGTTCAGGGTTTAGGGTTCAGGGTTCAGGGTTCAGGGTTCAGGGTTTTCAGGGTTTAGGGTTTCAGGGTTCAGGGTTTCAGGGTTCAGGGTTTCAGGGTTTCAGGGTTCAGGGTTTTAGGGTTTCAGGGTTCAGGGTTTCAGGGTTTAGGGTTTTCAGGGTTCAGGGTTCAGGGTTCAGGGTTCAGGGTTCAGGGTCCAGGGTTTAGGGTTCAGGGTTTAGGTTCAGGGTTCAGGGTTCAGGGTTTCAGGGTTTTAGGGTTTTCAGGGTTCAGGGTTTCAGGGTTCAGGGTTCAGGGTTCAGGGTTCAGGGTTCAGGGTTTAGGGTCCAGGGTTTAGGGTTCAGGGTTCAGGGTTCAGGGTTTCAGGGTTTTCGGGTTCAGGGTTCAGGGTTTAGGGTTTAGGGTTTAGGGTTTTGGGTTCAGGGTTCAGGGTTCAGGGTTTCAGGGTTTTTGGTTCAGGGTTTCAGGGTTTAGGGTTTCAGGGTTCAGGGTTTCAGGGTTTTGGGTTTAGGGTTTAGGGTTTAGGGTTTTCAGGGTTTAGGGTTCAGGGTTTCAGGGTTCAGGGTTTCAGGGTTCAGGGTTCAGGGTTCAGGGTTCAGGGTTTTAGGGTTTAGGGTTTCTGGGTTTAGGGTTCAGGGTTCAGGGTTTCAGGGTTTCAGGGTTTAGGGTTCAGGGTTCAGGGTTCAGGGTTCAAGGTTCAGGGTTCAGGGTTCAGGGTTCAGGGTTCAGGGTTTAGGTTCAGGGTTCAGGGTTCAGGGTCCAGGGTTCAGGGTTCAGGGTTCAGGGTTCAGGGTTCAGGGTTTTAGGGTTTAGGGTTCAGGGTTCAGGGTTCAGGGTTCAGGGTTCAGGGTTCAGGGTTTCAGGGTTTTGGGTTCAGGGTTCAGGGTTTCAGGGTTTCAGGGTTCAGGGTTCAGGGTTTAGGGTTTCAGGGTTTTGGGTTTAGGGTTTTGGGTTCAGGGTTTTCAGGGTTTTAGGGTTTAGGGTTTTGGGTTCAGGGTTTAGGGTTTAGGGTTTAGGGTTTAGGGTTTAGGGTTTCAGGGTTTAGGGTTTAGGGTTTAGGGTTTCAGGGTTCAGGGTTCAGGGTTTTGGGTTTAGGGTTCAGGGTTTCAGGGTTTAGGGTTTAGGGTTCAGGGTTCAGGGTTCAGGGTTCAGGGTTTAGGGTTCAGGGTTCAGGGTTTAGGGTTTAGGGTTCAGGGTTTAGGGTTTTCAGGGTTCAGGGTTCAGGGTTTCAGGGTTTCAGGGTTCAGGGTTCAGGGTTCAGGGTTTTGGGTTTCAGGGTTCAGGGTTCAGGGTTCAGGGTTCAGGGTTTCAGGGTTTCAGGGTTTCAGGGTTCAGGGTTTAGGGTTCAGGGTTCAGGGTTCAGGGTTTAGGGTTTAGGGTTTCAGGGTTTAGGGTTTAGGGTTCAGGGTTCAGGGTTCAGGGTTTAGGGTTCAGGGTTTTGGGTTCAGGGTTCAGGGTTTCAGGGTTCAGGGTTCAGGGTTCAGGGTTCAGGGTTTCAGGGTTCAGGGTTCAGGGTTCAGGGTTTTAGGGTTTTAGGGTTCAGGGTTCAGGGTTTTGGGTTCAGGGTTCAGGGTTTAGGGTTTCAGGGTTTAGGGTTTAGGGTTCAGGGTTTAGGGTTTAGGGTTCAGGGTTCAGGGTTTAGGGTTTAGGGTTCAGGGTTCAGGGTTTTGGGTTCAGGGTTCAGGGTTTCAGGGTTTAGGTTCAGGGTTCAGGGTTCAGGGTTCAGGGTTTCAGGGTTTCAGGGTTTTAGGGTCAGGGTTCAGGGTTTAGGGTTTTGGGTTCAGGGTTTTGGGTTCAGGGTTCAGGGTTCAGGGTTTAGGGTTTAGGGTTTCAGGGTTTAGGGTTTCAGGGTTTAGGGTTTAGGGTTCAGGGTTTTGGGTTTAGGGTTTTCAGGGTTTTAGGGTTTTGGGTTTCAGGGTTCAGGGTTCAGGGTTCAGGGTTCAGGGTTTAGGGTTCAGGGTTTTGGGTTCAGGGTTTAGGGTTTTGGTTCAGGGTTCAGGGTTCAGGGTTCAGGGTTTAGGGTCCAGGGTTCAGGGTTTAGGGTTTAGGGTTCAGGGTTCAGGGTTCAGGGTTTAGGGTTTAGGGTTTCAGGGTTTAGGGTTCAGGGTTCAGGGTTTAGGGTTTCAGGGTTTTCAGGGTTCAGGGTTTTAGGGTTTAGGGTTTCAGGGTTTAGGGTCCAGGGTTTCAGGGTTTATGGGTTCAGGGTTTAGGGTTCAGGGTTCAGGATTCAGGGTTTAGGGTTCAGGGTTTCAGGGTTTAGGGTTTCAGGGTTCATGGGTTCAGGGTTTAGGGTCCAGGGTTCAGGGTTCAGGGTTCAGGGTTCAGGGTTCAGGGTTCAGGGTTCAGGGTTCAGGGTTTAGGGTTTAGGGTTTAGGGTTCAGGGTTTTCAGGGTTTCAGGGTTCAGGGTTTAGGGTTTCAGGGTTTTGGTTCAGGGTTTTGGGTTCAGGGTTTAGGGTTCAGGGTTCAGGGTTCAGGGTTTTGGGTTTCAGGGTTTTGGGTTCAGGGTTTAGGGTTCAGGGTTTTCAGGGTTTAGGTTCAGGGTTTTGGGTTTAGGGTTTAGGGTTTAGGTTCAGGGTTCAGGGTTTCAGGGTTTAGGGTTCAGGGTTTAGGGTTCAGGGTTTAGGGTTTTGGGTTTCAGGGTTCAGGGTTCAGGGTTCAGGGTTCAGGGTTCAGGGTTCAGGGTTCAGGGTTCAGGGTTTTAGGGTTTTAGGTTCAGGGTTCAGGGTTTAGGGTTTAGGGTTTAGGGTTTTGGGTTCAGGGTTTCAGGGTTTCAGGGTTCAGGGTTCAGGGTTCAGGGTTCAGGGTTTTGGGTTCAGGGTTTTGGGTTCAGGGTTTCAGGGTTTCAGGGTTCAGGGTTCAGGGTTCAGGGTTCAGGGTTTAGGGTTTAGGGTTCAGGGTTTTCAGGGTTTAGGGTTTCAGGGTTTAGGTTCAGGGTTTAGGGTTCAGGGTTTCAGGGTTCAGGGTTCAGGGTTCAGGGTTCAGGGTTCAGGGTTTCAGGGTTTAGGGTTTAGGGTTTAGGGTTTTCAGGGTTTAGGTTCAGGGTTTCAGGGTTTTAGGGTTTCGGGTTCAGGGTTTAGGGTTTCAGGGTTTAGGGTTTAGGGTTCAGGGTTTTAGGGTTTCAGGGTTCAGGGTTTAGGGTTTTCGGGTTCAGGGTTCAGGGTTTAGGGTTTCAGGGTTTCAGGGTTCAGGGTTCAGGGTTCAGGGTTCAGGGTTTCAGGGTTTTCAGGGTTTCAGGGTTCAGGGTTCAGGGTTCAGGGTTTTGGGTTCAGGGTTTAGGGTTCAGGGTTTAGGGTTTTCAGGGTTTTAGGGTTCAGGGTTTTGGGTTCAGGGTTCAGGGTTCAGGGTTTAGGGTTTTAGGGTTTAGGGTTCAGGGTTCAGGGTTTCAGGGTTTTGGGTTTAGGGTTTTGGGTCCAGGGTTTTAGGGTTTCAGGATCAGGGTTCAGGGTTCAGGGTTCAGGGTTCAGGGTTTTGGGTTCAGGGTTTTAGGTTCAGGGTTTAGGGTTTAGGGTTTCAGGGTTCAGGGTCCAGGGTTTAGGGTTTAGGGTTTAGGGTTTAGGGTTCAGGGTTTCAGGGTTCAGGGTTTAGGGTTTAGGGTTTTCAGGGTTTAGGGTTTAGGGTTCAGGGTTTCAGGGTTTCAGGGTTTCAGGGTTCAGGGTTCAGGGTTCAGGGTTCAGGGTTCAGGGTTTCAGGGTTTTGGGTTCAGGGTTTTGGGTTTCAGGGTTCAGGGTTCAGGGTTCAGGGTTCAGGGTTCAGGGTTCAGGGTTCAGGGTTTCAGGGTTTAGGGTCAGGGTTTCAGGGTTCAGGGTTTAGGGTTTCAGGGTTCAGGGTTTAGGGTTTAGGGTTTAGGGTTCAGGGTTCAGGGTTCAGGGTTCAGGGTTTCAGGGTTCAGGGTTTTTCAGGGTTCAGGGTTTCAGGGTTTCAGGGTTTTGGGTTCAGGGTTTAGGGTTCAGGGTTCAGGGTTCAGGGTTTCAGGGTTCAGGGTTCAGGGTTTAGGGTTTTTTTTTTTTTTTTTTTTTTTTTTTTTTTTTTTTGGTAAACGCCCTTGTGGTGGGCAGGGGCTGAGCAACACCCCCAGGCCTTAACATAAATAAATAAAAGCAGCAAAAAACAAAATTACATGGAGGGGGACGTAAACCTTACCTCCGATCCTATGGTGGTTCATAGGTCGGCCATCCTACTAAGGTTAGCCAACCCATCCCCGATACTAAAATGGAAACCTAGAAACTATGCACCTACATGAGAGGACTCCTCTCCAATACATAAATTCTAGGAAAGCAGTAAATGAGGGAGACTCTCCCTTTACAAGGAAAGACCTATTCTAGAAAAAGAAAAAAGCCTATCTGAAAAGGAAGGGTTAACAGACAAAAGATGGTATAGAGACATCCATACCGAGCTTGGATACACACCAAGCAATTTACAACATCTCATGGTGGTTCTTTGATCCTCCTAGTCTTCCTCCTTCTGAAGTTAGGCAAGCCCATTTTGTCCGTCATGAGGTAACCCCTGATGTGTACCGGTAAGTCCTGTAGACAAGAGAAATGAACTGCGATAGTAGTGGTGTGGCTATGTTTAGACAGTGCATCAGCAACGGTATTGCCCTCTCTGAGTACGTGACGACACGAGAAGGTGTGAAGCTGTCTGATAGTGTCCTGCAGTCTGAGAAAAGTGTGGTGTAGATGCCAAGGGGGGGCAAAAGTGCCCCTAATCCAACCGACTAGAAGCTCCGAATCAACCTCGAGGATGACGCCTGAGTGGCCATTGTGAAGGCACCAAGTGAGACCTATGTAGGATGATTCCAACTCTGCCTGGTTATTTGTCCCTTCCCCAATGGGAGCAGCATAAGCATGAATCAGATCCCCATGACAATCCCTGATGATACCTCCTACCCCAATCTTTCCCGGATTGCCAAGAGCACTACCATCGGTGTTGAGTTTGACCAGTCCAGGAGCCGGTCTGGACCATTGGACTCTGGTGACTCTAATCTCGTGTGTACATGATTCCACTCTAGCACAAAGTTCTCTCCAGTTTGAAGGCCAGTGTACGTATGGGAAAACCGTCGTCAAGAGTTTGTAGATATCACTAATAATACCGTACTTCACCCTCAACAAGTTTGACTGTTTGGAACCATACTTCGCTGCACACCTGTTCTTCCAAAGGTTCCAGCAAATGAAGATCGGGAGGGATCTAAGTAGAGTGTTGTGGGGGTCACTACCGGGCTTCTGAGCCCACCAGTGCATTAGGAGGGCCCTGAGGGGCATATCGCGGTGTCTGAAACCCATAGCTGTAGAGAAGGGGGTCCAAACTGCAGTAGCAAATTTACCGGAGACCATGACATGTTGAACATCCTCATAGCCTCTGTCTCGACAGCAAACACATTCTGTACTGGCCTCCGGATCAAACCTCAGGATTCTGGCTGCTGTAGGGAGCTTATTCCTAAGCGCCCTCCATAATGTAAAGGAGGATTTAAATGGTACATGCTTCTGCCAGGTTCTTCTGTCAATGATAGTGGTCTGTTTGGATCTCCTTATCATCGCCCAAGCCGAAGTAGAAGTGAAATTACCCGAGGTAGTGGCCTTCCAAAAAGGCTGATCAGGTTTGTCCGGGTGAAATAGAATCTGAGTGTTCATAATTTGTGTGACCAAGTGTTGAGGGAGCTGCTGCTGTAGCCGATTTATCCTCCACTGACCCTGGTTTAGGAATTCCGAAACTGCCGCCTTGCCCGGCCTGCCTGGCAATATCCTATGGGTAGCAAGAGGTCCAGTGCCGAGCCAGTTATCCCACCAAAAACTAGAGCTGCCGGAGTAAACCTTCCACAAGAGGTTTTCCTCAGCCCTCTGCTTGTTAGTCATGAGTTTCTTCCAGCTTTGAGAATCACCAGAGTCCCACTTTTTTGAGACCGGATGGGAACGCTGGCAATATTTGGCTAGAAGAAAGTCCCTCCAAAGAGATTCCTTAGTTCGGAAATTCCACCACTGTTTGAGTTCAAAGGATTTACAAACTTCGTGAATCTTCCTGAATCCTACCCCACCTTCATCGTAGGGGTAGCATAAGGTGTCCCAAGAAGCCCAGTGATACCTCTTTCTACCATTTTTCATGCCCCAAAAGAAGTCAGCTGTTAATTTCTCAATCTCGTCCAGAACCGTTTTAGGAGGAGAGATGGAGCTGAGCAAGTGGACAGGGAGTGACTGGAGAACGTATTTGATGAGAGTAGCTTTTCCCCCATAACTTAGCATTTTTGACTGCCACCCAGAAATCCTTCCTACCACTTTCGAAATAAGGTTTGAGAAGTAGACAATCCTCTGTGTCCCGATATATAGCGGGCAACCCAAATAGGTGATGGGGGACTCTTGCTGTGAAAAACCCGTAACCGCCTTAATAGTAGCGACTGTTGGAGGGTGGGCATTAGCGGGGACCATGAAGTGACTTTTAGATTTGTTAATGAGCTGTTCCGAGCAACCTTCATAGTCGGTAAGGGTCTGCATAATCAACTCTAGAGATCTCCTCCCCCCTGAGGTGAAGATGATGACATCATCTGCAAAGCTTAGGTGGTTCACTTGAGGACCTCTTCTTTCCATATAGAATCCATGGAAGAATTGATTATGGTTCAAGTTGTTCAACATTCTGGAGAGAACCTCTGCCCCTAAAATAAATAGGGCTGGAGAGAGTGGGTCCCCCTGTTTAAGACCTCTGGTAGAGTGAAAGAAGCCATGTCTAGAGCCATTGATGATGACTGAATACCAGTTATCCGCCATAATTCTCCAGAACATGTCAATAATCAGCTCACCAAATCCCATTCTTCGGAGGACAAGGCAGGTGTAGGCCCAGGAGACTCTGTCGTATGCCTTCGCCATATCAAGCTTGATAGCCACATTACCCCCGGAATTCTTCTTCTTGATGCTTCGAACAACTTCCTGTGCCAACATAATGTTTTCCGATATGCTCCTTCCCTTAACAAATCCTGACTGATTGGTCGAGATTAGGCTCGGGAGAATAGGAGCCAACCGGAGACAAATAAGTTTTGAGATAATCTTATTGGTGAAGTTACTCAAACTTATCGGTCTAAATTCGGCTAAGTGGTTTGGGGACTCCACCTTCGGTATCAGAACTAGACACGCGTGTGAAAAATATTTGGGGAGAGAGGAACCACAAAAGAAAGACTGCACCACATCGAGTAAGTCCCTCTTAATAATTTCCCAGCATGTTTGGAAGAATTTCCCATTCATTCCATCCGGCCCTGCTGCAGAGTTAGGGTTCATGGAAAATACCACTCTCTTCAATTCCTCCAAGTCAGGTGTAGCAGTCAACTTTTCATTCTGATCATTTGTGACTAGTGACGGTATAGAGGTGAGGAGATCTTCCCTAACATAGCATGCCTGTCCAGAAAATAGATTCTGGAAATGGGCACACGCAGCCTTCGCAATGTTGGCATCCCCCTGAATCCATTCGCCTGTATCACTCTGAATTTTATGGATAAAGAGTCGCCTCCTTCTTCCTCTCATGAGGGCATGAAAGTAACTAGTGTTGGCATCTCCCTCTTTGAACCACTGCAGCTGGGTTTTCTGTTTTAGGATGGACTCTTCCAACTTAAGGAATCTGATGTATTTTGCATTCAAAGCATGTAGTGAAGATCTGTCAGCATCACTATTTGTCTGGATGAACTTTTCTTCAGCAACTCTAACTGCATCCTCATATTCCTTAACTCGAGCAAAGATATCCCCGAACTCAGTTTTTGACCACTGGCTAAGTGTAGAGCTGAGTCTCTTCAACTTTTGGTGAAATACCCACATAGGATGCCCATGAATCTCCCTAGTCCAGCACTGCCGCACCGTATCCATGAAAGTCGGATTATCAACCCAGCAGTGGAGAAACTTGAAATATTTGACATGAGCTTCCTGTCTGTCAGTCATCTCAAGAAGAAGCGGACAATGGTCTGAACCCACAAAAGGAAGATGAGTAACGGTAGTAAGAGGCATTTTATTGAGCCAGTTATCATTCACCATGGCTCTGTCAAGTCTCTTCCAGACCACATCATCCGGACCTCTACCATTCGACCAAGTGAATCTAGAACCATGATATCCCAGATCAATCAAGCCACAATGCTCTATCATATGCAGAAATTCATAACTCTTCCGCATTCGATAAGGAGCACCCCCTTGTTTCTCTTCTGGGGTAGTAATGACATTAAAATCCCCAATGGAGCACCAAGGAGTCGTAGTCTGAGATCTGCATCTGAGATTGTCCCATAGTGAGGCCCTGAGGATTTCCCGACACTTAGCATAAACAAATGTCATAGTGAAGGTCTCAGCACACTCAACATGTCTGAACTCACAAGTCACTTGCTGATCATCACAACTGAGAAGAACACAGTCTATGTCATTATTCCAAAAGACCCAAATCTTCCCGTTGTCATTGCAGACGGAGTTGTGCATGGTCAGGTAATTAGTGAATAGGTGAATATGAGCATTGTCTGCAAATGGCTCCAATATGGTAATAATAGCTAATTTGTGAATCTGCTTGAGAACTTTTAGTCTCTCCAAGGCACCAAGAGTCCTGATGCCTCTCGCATTCCAGATGAGTGAACTAATCATGGGGTTGACGGGTTTTAACTTTCAGTCTGGTCCTGTTGGCTGGAGGGCCAGTCCCAGATCCAGGTGAAAATTGTGGTGCTCCCCGTGGTGATAGACCCTGTCTATCTGTAACTTGCTTCATCTGGGCCTCTGACATCTGAGAGGTGGTATCACCAAGGGTTTGTATCATTTGGATAGATTGTGTCTCCTCAGCGGTATTTGTGGGTTCTTCCTCTGAATCACAGTCTGTGTCTTCCTCTGACACCACCTGTCTGTACTCGTCTGCATCAAAATCTTTACTGCCCGAGGTATTGAGAAAGCACACTGCAAACACCGGATCCGGAGGATCGCAATCAGTGGGGTTGGCAATAGGCGTCTCAGGGGCTGGAGTAGGGGTCTGCTGAGGTTGATCATAAATAAAATGATCCACCTCCTCAGGATCCTCCTCCCTCTCAACAATACTAACCAACTGGCTTGAATTCTTAGCATCCGGAGTCTGAGCATCTGAACCACTCGCACTACTAGTCTTGTCGGTTCCAAAAATTTCTGGTGTATCCTTATCCTGATGACTAGCAATTATGGCAGCTTCAAGTTCGGCTTTTCTTTTTTGGGCTGCTTTTCTCTTTTGAGCATTTGGTTTTGCTTTCTTTGTATGAATAGTTGAATCAATGGGAACATTCTGAGGCTGACCATTTTGGGTAGGGTTGACTACTTTGGATGCATTCGGGTGGGAGTTACTGGTACTAGAAGGCTCTATGGGCTTCTCCTGACCACCAACCAAACCTCCAGAAACATCCTCCTGACCATCAACCTTTCCTCCAACAACTCCAACAGCCAATAGAGAGATCGGGGAGCCATGGGAAAGGGGATCAGAAACAGTACCAAAAGTAACCGGGGAGCCATGGGGGATGGGAGAAGTATCAGCAACAACCTGGATTGTAGGAGTGGGATTCTTTGCCACATAAATTTGCTTTTGTGGTGCTGGCTTGTCCGTATTGTCGTTGTTATGCTTCCTTTGATTTTGAGGGGCTATCTCATTTGGATTCTTCGGGTCTTTCTCCTTTGGATTTTGAGGGTTGCTTTCTTTTGGTTTGATAGGGCCTTTCTCTTTTGCATCATGTGTTACCTGCAAAGAAGTGTCAGTATGTAGTGGGAGGTTAGAGACCATACCTGAGGTATCCCCGTGAGAGGGATGATTCGGATCAGTTGGTGCCGCTCCTTTATTCTTTTTTGTAATTTCCTCTCTTTCCTTTGACTTTCTTCTTTCGTCGTCTCTTTTCCTAATTGTGCAAGCCATGTCTTCGTGCCCTTGATGCTTGCAGTAAGTACAATATAGAGGAATATCTTCATATTGGATATCCTGCCACCTACCTTCACCGTTCGGATCATCTTCTTCATCAAATCCAATCCAAATACTATGGATTCTAGGTTTGGTGACATCCATTTGAACTTTTGCTTTGGCGACGCTTCCTCTAGTTTTCTTATTGAAAGCCATATCCAGGAAAAGGACTTGCCCAACATCCGCTAATAAATGTTCAACAAATTCCTTGTAGTAGCAATGCCAGGGTAATTCAGGAAGCACCACCCAAACAGGAAGAATCGGGGTCTCCTCATTTGGGTTAAATGTGGGTGTCCAAACATGGAATCTCATCATAGCTCCTTCGATGTACATTCTTTTGCTATCAAGAACTGTAGCTCTGTCGTGCTCATTATCCAGGTCAATGTAGATGTGGCGGGAGTTAAAATGAGTGATTTTCACCTTACCTCTAAGCTCTGTCTGGGTGATGAAACTTTTCCTAATGATCTCCATTTTGGGCATTGGAGAATAGAATTTTCCAATGATAGTATATTTGCATGAGTTAGCCATCTTAACCATGTAATCCTCTCTTTTAAACATCACAGCCGGGAGACCTTGTTTTGTAGTCCTTTTGGGAATAGTAATGTCAATCTTAGGGGTTTCTTGCCTAGCTCGGAATCTAGTAGCCAAAGTTTGGGTAGTTGTAGGGGGTGGGGGGTGATTTGTGATGTTGACTGGGAGATTTTGGGGCTTAGCATTGATGGGTAGTGCACTAGGAGTTAAGAAGAGAGTGGGGTTTTTAGGATCTTTGGGATTGAATTTAGCAAAGTTTGAAGAGATAGTAGGAAATTGGTTATGGGATTGTTTAGTGGGATTTTTGGGGACTTTTGTGGTATTGGAATGAGTTAGTTTAGGATCCGATTGTTGAGGAGAGGTAGTAGAATCTTTAGGAACATTAGCAAGATTATTGGTAGGGACTTGGGTAGTTTTAGGCTGATGTAAAATATTTTGGGATGTAGAAATAATTTTTTCGGTCACCCGAGCACAATTTTCGGTCAAATTGGGAGCACTAGTGACCTTGAAAATTGAATTCGGGGAGTTTGAGGGATTACCTGATGGGGAATTTTGCTCCCGGGGACTTCTGGCATTGATCTCTGTTACGGTGGATTGATTTTTGAATTTTCCGGCCACCGGAGCTCCGGCAGTTCGCTGCGCAATTCCGGCCGGATTTTTGTAAAATTCATTGCCGGCGATCCGACCGTCCGTTTGAGCTGAGATTTGAGTGGTAGGTTGCTCTTTGGATGGACTACAAACCCCAGTAGTTGCCCCACCCCGATTGTCGCCGGAAACTGCAGTAGCAGTGGTGGAATTTTCGGCCAGATCTGGAGAAATTCCGGCCAGATTTTTAGAAAAATCATTGCCGGAGATCCGGCCATCGGTTTGGGCTGAAATTTTTGTGGTAGGACGGTCTTGGTCCCGGCTACAAACCCCAGTGGTTTCTCCACCCCGATTGTTGCCGGAAAATGCAGTAGCAGTGGTGCAAATTTCGGCCAGATTTGGAGAAATTCCGGCCAGATTTTTAGAAAAATCATTGCCGGCGATCCGGCCGTCCGTTTGGGCTGAAATTTTGGTGGTAGGACGGTCTTGGCCCCGGCTACAAACCCCAGTGGTTGCTCCACCATGATTGTCGCCGGAAAATGCAGTAGAAGTGGTGCAAATTTCGGCCAGATTTGGAGAAAATCCGGTCAGATTTTTAGAAAATTCATTGCCGGCGATCCGGCCGTCCATTTGAGCTGAAATTTTGGTGGTAGGTCGGTCTTGGGGTAGACTACAAACCCCAGTGGTTGCGCCACCCCGAAGGTTGCCGGAAATAGGAGTTTCAGCCGTCCGAAGTTCACTGTTCCCACCGGAAAATTGTTCTCCAATCAACTGCTGATTTCTTTCAATTGGGATGTGATAATCAGTTGATTTTTTGTGTGTACATAGATCGACTGATGATCTATCATCTCCAACATTTGGATTCTCAACAACATGGCCAGAATTTGAATTATAATTTTTTTTCAAATCTGCAATTTCCTCCAAAGAATGGGAAGAACACATCACTTCATAATTTTGCGAATTCCCGGAGGTACACAAGGTATTTTTGGATAATTCTTGGTGCGTTAGACTCGTATCATTGAGATCTTCGATTGCATCTTTCGAACAAAATTTTTGGAGGTCCGGAGGGGGATCTTTCCCCATCCCTCCAAAGAGCTTCTCTTAGAGAGAATTTCCTAGAGAGAAGTTGTAGTGAGAGAAAAAAATTGAGAAATGAGGAAGTGATCGGGTTTAGGGTTTAGGGTTTAGGGTTCAGGGTTTAGGGTTCAGGGTTTAGGGTTTCAGGGTTTAGGGTTTAGGGTCAGGGTTCAGGGTTCAGGGTTCAGGGTTTTAGGGTTCAGGGTTCAGGGTTTAGGGTTCAGGGTTCAGGGTTTTCAGGGTTTAGGGTTTCAGGGTTTAGGGTTTTGGTTCAGGGTTCAGGGTTTCAGGGTTCAGGGTTCAGGGTTTCAGGGTTTAGGGTTTTGGGTTCAGGGTTCAGGGTTCAGGGTTTAGGGTTTAGGGTTTCAGGGTTTCAGGGTTCAGGGTTCAGGGTTTCAGGGTTCAGGGTTCAGGGTTTCAGGGTTCAGGGTTTAGGGTTTTGGGTTCAGGGTTCAGGGTTTCAGGGTTTTGGGTTTCAGGGTTTAGGGTTCAGGGTTTTAGGGTTTAGGGTTTAGGGTTCAGGGTTTTAGGGTTTTAGGGTTTAGGGTTTCAGGGTTCAGGGTTTAGGGTTTAGGGTTTCAGGGTTCAGGGTTTCAGGGTTCAGGGTTTAGGGTTCAGGGTTCAGGGTTTCGGGTTCAGGGTTTCAGGGTTCAGGGTTTTGGGTTTCAGGGTTTAGGGTTTAGGGTTCAGGGTTCAGGGTTTTCAGGGTTTAGGGTTCAGGGTTTCAGGGTTCAGGGTTCAGGGTTTAGGGTTCAGGGTTCAGGGTTTAGGGTTTAGGGTTCAGGGTTTTGGGTTCAGGGTTTTGGGTTCAGGGTTCAGGGTTTAGGGTTTCTTTTTTTTTTTTTTTTGGTAAACGCCCTTGTGGTGGGCAGGGGCTGAGCAACACCCCCAGGCCTTAACATAAATAAATAAAAGCAGCAAAAAACAAAAGTACATGGAGGGGGACATAAACCTTACCTCCGATCCTATGGTGGTTCATAGGTCGGCCATCCTACTAAGGTTAGCCAACCCATCCCCGATACTAAAGTGGAAACCTAGAAACTATGCACCTACCGGAGAGGACTCCTCTCCAATACATAAATTCTAGGAAAGCAGTAAATGAGGGAGACTCTCCCTTTACAAAGAAAGACCTATTCTAGAAAAAGAAAAAGCCTACCTGAAAAGGAAGGGTTAACAGACAAAAGATGGTATAGAGACATCCATGCCGAGCTTGGATACACACCAAGCAATTTACAACATCTCATGGTGGTTCTTTGATCCTCCTAGTCTTCCTCCTTCTGAAGTTAGGCAAGCCCATTTTGTCCGTCGTGAGGTAACCCCTGATGTGTACCGGTAAGTCCTGTAGACAAGAGAAATGAACTGCGATAGTAGTGGTGTGGCTATGTTTAGACAGTGCATCAGCAACGGTATTGCCCTCTCTGAGTACGTGACGACACGAGAAGGTGTGAAGCTGTCTGATAGTGTCCTGCAGTCTGAGAAAAGTGTGGTGTAGATGCCAAGGGGGGGCAAAAGTGCCCCTAATCCAACCGACTAGAAGCTCCGAATCAACCTCGAGGATGACGCCTGAGTGGCCGTTGTGAAGGCACCAAGTGAGACCTATATAGGATGATTCCAATTCCGCCTGGTTATTTGTCCCTTCCCCAAGGGGAGCAGCATAAGCATGAATCAGATCCCCATGACAATCCCTGATGATACCTCCTGCCCCAATCTTTCCCGGATTGCCAAGAGCACTACCATCGGTGTTGAGTTTGACCAGTCCTGGAGCCGGTCTGGACCATTGGACTCTGGTGACTCTAATCTCGTGTGTACATGATTCCACCCTAGCACAAAGTTCTCTCCAGTTCGAAGGCCAGTGTACGTATGGGAAAACTGTCGTTAAGAGTTTGTAGATATCACTAATAATACCGTACTTCACCCTCAACAAGTTTGACTGTTTGGAACCATACTTCGCTGCACACCTGTTCTTCCAAAGGTTCCAGCAAATGAAGATAGGGAGGGCTCTAAGTATAGTGTTGTGGGGGTCACTACCGGGCTTCTGAGCCCACCAGTGCATTAGGAGGGCCCTGAGGGGCATATCGCGGTGTCTGAAACCCATAGCTGTAGAGAAGGGGGTCCAAACTGCATTAGCAAAATTACCGGAGACCATGACGTGTTGAACATCCTCATAGCCTTTGTCTCGACAGCAAACACAATCTGTGCTGGCCCCCGGATCAAACCTCAGGATTCTGGCCGCTGTAGGGAGCTTATTCCTAAGCGCCCTCCACAATGTAAAAGAGGATTTAAATGGTACATGCTTCTGCCAGGTTCTTCTGTCGATGATAGTGGTCTGTTTGGATCTCCTTATCATCGCCCAGGCCGAAGTAGAAGTGAAATTACCCGAGGTAGTGGCCTTCCAAAAAGGCTGATCAGGTCTGTCCAGGTGAAATAGAATCGGAGTGTTCATAATTTGTGTGACCAAGTGTTGAGGGAGCTGCTGTTGTAGCCGATTTATCCTCCACTGACCCTGGTTTAGGAATTCCGAAACTGCCGCCTTGCCCGGCCTGCCTGGCAATATCCTATGGGTAGCAAGAGGTCCAATACCGAGCCAGTTATCCCACCAAAAAATAGAGCTGCCGGAGTAAACCTTCCACAAGAGGTTTTCCTCAGCCCTCTGCTTGTTAGTCATGAGTTTCTTCCAGCTTTGAGAATCACCAGAGTCCCACTTTTTTGAGACCGGATGGGAACGCTGGCAATATTTGGCTAGAAGAAAGTCCCTCCAAAGAGATTCCTTAGTTCGGAAATTCCACCACTGTTTTAGTTCAAAGGATTTACAAACTTCGTGAATCTTCCTGAATCCTACCCCACCTTCATCGTAGGGGTAGCATAAGGTGTCCCAAGAAGCCCAGTGATACCTCTTTCTACCATTTTTCATGCCCCAAAAGAAGTCAGCTGTTAACTTCTCAATCTCGTCCAGAACCGTTTTAGGAGGAGAGATGGAGCTGAGCAAGTGGATAGGGAGTGACTGGAGAACGTGTTTGATGAGAGTAGCTTTTCCCCCATAACTTAGCATTTTTGACTGCCACCCAGAAATCCTTCCTACCACTTTAGAAATGAGGTTTGAGAAGTAGACAATCCTCTGTGTCCCGATATATAGCGGGCAACCCAAATAGGTGATGGGGGACTCCTGCTGTGAAAAACCCGTAACCGCCTTAATAGTAGCGACTGTTGGAGGGTGGGCATTAGCGGGGACCATGAAGTGACTTTTAGATTTATTAATGAGCTGTCCCGAGCAACCTTCATAGTCGGTAAGGGTCTGCATAATCAACTCTAGAGATCTCCTCCCCCCTGAGGTGAAGATGATGACATCATCTGCAAAGCTCAGGTGGTTCACTTGAGGACCTCTTCTTTCCATATAGAATCCATTGAAGAATTGATTATGGTTCAAGTTGTTCAGCATTCTGGAGAGAACCTCTGCCCCTAAAATAAATAGGGCTGGAGAGAGTGGGTCCCCCTGTTTAAGACCTCTGGTGGAGTGAAAGAAGCCATGTCTAGAGCCATTGATGATGACTGAATACCAGTTATCCGCCATAATTCTCCAGAACATGTCAATAATCATCTCACCAAATCCCATTCTTCGGAGGACAAGGCAGGTGTAGGCCCAGGAGACTCTGTCGTATGCCTTCGCCATATCAAGCTTGATAACGACGTTACCCCCAGAATTCTTCTTCTTGATGCTTCGAACAACTTCCTGTGCCAACATAATGTTTTCCGATATACTCCTTCCCTTAACAAATCCTGACTGGTTGGTCGAGATTAGGCTCGGGAGAATAGGAGCCAGCCGGAGACAAATAAGTTTTGAGATAATCTTATTGGTGAAGTTACTCAAACTTATCGGTCTAAATTCGGCTAAGTGGTTTGGGGACTCCACCTTCGGTATCAGAACTAGACATGCGTGTGAAAGATATTTGGGGAGAGAGGAACCACAAAAGAAAGACTGCACCACATCGAGTAAGTCCCTCTTAATAATTTCCCAACATGTTTGGAAGAATTTCCCATTCATTCCATCTGGCCCTGCTGCAGAGTTTGGGTTCATGGAAAATACCACTCTCTTCAATTCCTCCAAGTCAGGTGTAGCAGTCAACTTTTCATTCTGATCATCTGTGACTAGTGACGGTATACAGGTGAGGAGATCTTCCCTAACATAGCATGCCTGTCCAGAAAATAGATTCTGGAAATGGGCACACGCAGCCTTCGCAATATTGTCATCCCCCTGAATCCATTCTCCTGTATCACTCTGAATTTTATGGATAAAGAGTCGCCTCCTTCTACCTCTCATGAGGGCATGAAAGTAACTAGTGTTGGCATCTCCCTCTTTGAACCACTGCAGCTGGGTTTTCTGTTTTAGGATGGACTCTTCCAACTTAAGGAATCTGATGTATTTTGCATTCAAAGCATGCAGTGAAGATCTGTCAGCATCACTATTTGTCTGGATGAACTTTTCTTCAGCAACTCTAACTGCATCCTCATATTCCTTTACCCGAGCAAAGATATCCCCGAACTCAGTTTTTGACCAATGGCTAAGTGTAGAGCTGAGTCTCTTCAACTTTTGGTGAAATACCCACATAGGATGCCCATGAATCTCCCTAGTCCAGCACTGCCGCACCGTATCCATGAAGGTCGGATTATCAACCCAGCAGTGGAGAAACTTGAAATATTTGACGTGAGCTTCCTGTCTGTCAGTCATCTCAAGAAGAAGCGGACAATGGTCTGAACCCACAAAAGGAAGATGAGTAACGGTAGTAAGAGGCATTTTATTGAGCCAGCTATCATTGACCATGGCTCTGTCAAGTCTCTTCCATACCACATCGTCCGGGCCTCTACCATTCGACCAAGTAAATCTAGAACCGTGATATCCCAGATCAATCAAGCCACACTGCTCTATCGTACTCAGAAATCCATAACTCTTCCGCATTCGATAAGGAGCACCCCCTTGTTTCTCTTCTGGGGTAGTAATGACATTAAAATCCCCAATGGAGCACCAAGGAGTAGCAGTCTGAGATCTGCTTCTGAGATTGTCCCAGAGTGAGGCCCTGAGGTTTTCCTGACACTTAGCATAGACAAATGTCATAGTGAAGGTCTCAGCACACTCAATATGTCTGAACTCACAAGTCACTTGCTGATCATCACAACTGAGAAGAACACAGTCTAAGTCATTATTCCAAAAGACCCAAATCTTCCCATTGTCATTACAGATGGAGTTGTGCATGGTCAGGTAGTTAGTGAATAGGTGAATATGAGCATTGTCTGCAAATGGCTCCAATATGGTAATAATAGCTAATTTGTGAATCTGCTTGAGAACTTTTAGTCTCTCCAAGGCACCAAGAGTCCTGATGCCTCTCGCATTCCATATGAGTGAACTAATCATGGGGTTGACGAGTTTTAACTTTCAGTCTGGTCCTGTTGGCTGGAGGGCCAGTCCCAGGTCCAGGTGAAAATTGTGGTGCTCCCCGCGGTGATAGACCCTGTCTATCTGTAACTTGCTTCATCTGGGCCTCTGACATCTGAGAGGTAGTATCACCAAGGGTTTGTATCATTTGGATAGACCGTATCTCCTCTGTGGTATTTATGGTTTCTTCCTCCGAATCACAGTCTGTGTCTTCCTCAGACACCACCTGTCTGTACTCGTTTGTATCAAAGTCTCTAGTGCCGGAGGTATTGAGAACGCACACTGCAAACACCGGATCCGGAGGATCGCAATCAGTGGGGTTTGCAATAGGCGTCTCAGGGGCTGGAGTAGGGGTCTGCTGAGGTTGATCATAAATAAAATGATCCACCTCCTCAGGTTCCTCCTCCCTCTCAATAATCCTAACCAGCTGGCTTGAATTCTTAGCTTCCGGAGTCTGAGCATCTGAACCGCTGGCACTACTAGTCATGTCGGTTCCAAAAGTTTGTGGTGTATCCTTATCGTGATGACTAGCAATTGTGGCAGCTTCAATTTCGGCTTTTCTTTTTTGGGCTGCTTTTCTCTTTTGAGCATTTGGTTTTGCTTTCTTTGTCATTTGAGTTTGCATAGTACCATTTTGAACCATATTCTCTTTCGGAACCAATCTGTCTGTTACACATTGATTGTGAAGTTTCAAACTAGAAGTAAAAGTGGTAGCAGGAGCTCTATAGTCACACCTATGGTCGGTGGATTGGCTCTCATGCAAAACATGAGACAAATTCCCCCCTTTGGATACCCCGTCCTGCATGTTAGTGGGCTTCTCCTCCACACCATCCATACCTCCAGCAACTACACAATCCTCAATATTAATAACAGTATTATAATTGGGGGGAGCCATGGGGGTGGGGAGCATTGAGTCAATACCTGCGATTTGTTGAACGCTTCCATTTTGCATCCCGTTTGTAGCAGCAGGAGTATGAACATTATGGGGAGGTGGTTGTTGACCATGGACTCCATGATCAACATTACAATCAGTAATAGTGTTTAGAATCATACCTGGATTGTTTGTCTGAATTGGTCTGTATACCTGTTTGTTGTTTTCCTGGAGCTTATGGTTGTGAGAATTTCCTTTAAAATTCTTTTTCTTCTGAGTTTGCCATTGGTCTTCTTGATTTTTGCTTTTGTTTACTTCCATAAATTGTTCTTCCTGCTTGGTGCCAGTTTTTCCGGCTTTATTTTGTGGTTGGTTCTCTTTGCTGTTGTCTTCCAGTAATTTGGTTTCTTTTGTCCCTGGATTTGCCTGCTTATTATTCTTATTAGCTTCAGCTTCCACTTCCTTTTTTTTCTTAGCTTCTTCATCTCTTTTCTTCAAGGGACAATCATGAATCATATGACCCTGATGTTTGCAGTTAACACAATAATCTGGAACATCTTCATATTCAATGGCTTGCCATTTTCCATTAGAGATATCTTCTTCATCAAATCCCATCCATATATGGGTGGGTCTGTCCTTTGTTAGATCAAGCTGAATTCTCACTTTAGCGACACTTCCTCTGGTTTTTTGAACAGAAGCAGCATCTAGATATAGAACTTTACCAACAGGAGAAAGAAGAGCAGTAAGAAGTTCCAAGTAATAACAATGCCAAGGGAGCTCAGGGAGTGTGACCCATATAGGAACTATAGAAGTTTCTTCCTCAGGTCTAAAGGTGGGTGTCCACATTTGCAGCTTCATAAGTTTACCTTCTATATACATTTTTTGCTTAGTCCAAACTGTTAGGTGGTCATTTTCATTATCCAGGTCTATGTAAATGTGCCTTGAGTTGAAATGTGCAATTTTGACCCCCCCGGTTAGTTGAGTTTGAAGGATAAAACTTTTTCTAATGAGGTCCATTTTAGGCATGGTGCTAGCAAATTTTCCAATCAAAGTAAATTTGCACCTCTCAGCTAATTTAACCATGAAGTCTTCTTTTTTGAATATGACTGCTGGAAATCCTTGTTTGGTGGTTATTTGAGGTGGGGAAAATTGAATTGGAACATAGCTCTTGGCTTGGTTAGTTCTGAGGATGGTGGCTAGGGATTGAACAATAGTTGGAGGTGCTGGTTCTTGGTCATTGTTAGCTTTATTGTTGTTATTGGGAGGCTGATTGGGGTTCTTGGTATTATTTTCCTTAGGTTGAACTTGTTTCTCTTTAGGTGGAGGGGGTTGATGCTTATCAAAATTGGAGGAAATCTTGGGTTGAGGAGGTTTTGAAAAGTTTGTATTATTGTTTGGATTCTTTGTCAGATTCTTAGGCGGCTCAGTTATCTTCTTTAATTCATGGACCTTAGAATCAATAGGCAAAGAGTTAGAATAGTTTAGAGCCTTACCTGATGCTTCCGATGCTTGAGAGTTGAGAGCATGAGTGTTCGTGCCTTCTCCATCTTCGTTTGCTCTATTACGGCACTGGGATGATGATGTTTTTGTGAATTTCATGCAGCTGGGTTGAGTTCGTATTTCAGTTTGCATAGAACCTCGCTGAAAATTTTCCATTTCCCGTTCTGCCATGGAAGCTTCGAACTCGCCGGAAAACTCCATTTCCGGTGTTGAAAAATTCGATTTTTTGTTGATTTGGTGATCAGTTCCAATAGGATTTTGGACATGTGTGGTTGTTTCAGCCTTACGCAGCTGCTGTTGGTGATTTTTTGACGGAAAAACCACCGGACAGCCGCCTGGAACGCGCAGCAGCTCGCCGGAATTTTTGCAAAAAATTTTGCCGGCGATTCCTTCATCCTTTTCGCCTGAAAATTTGTGTGTAGGTTGATTTTGGGATGGGTAACAAACCCCAGTGGTTGTAGTCAGTCGATGCTCACCGGAATCCGGTTGAAATTGCTCCAAACTCGCCGGCAGTGGTGCGAAAAAACTGCCCATGTTTGCGTTTTGATTTCTCCCGATTTGTTGCTCGGATTTGTTTGAAATTTGGTGAGGATGTACGTTTTGGGATGGGGAACAAACCCCAGTGGTTGTATTCGGTCTTTGCTCACCGGAATCCGGTTGAAAATGGTCGCGAACTGCCGGCATTGGTGCCAAAAAACTGGCAGCGTGCGGCAGTGGTGCGTCCAACTTCGAGCTCGCGCCGCCGTCAATTCCTTCATCCTTTTCGCCTGAAATTTCGTGTGTAGGTTTATCTTGGGATGAGGAAGAAACCCCAGTAGTTAAACTCCGACAAGCCTCACCGGAATCCGGCCGAATCTGGTCGCGACCTGCCGGCATTGGTGCCAAAAAACTGGCAGCGTGCGGCAGTGGTGCGCCCAACTTTGAGCTCGCGCCGCCGTCAATTCCTTCATCCTTTTCGCCTGAAATTTTGTGTGTAGGTTTATCTTGGGATGAGGAAGAAACCCCAGTAGTTAAACTCCGACAAGCCACACCGGAATCCGGCCGAATCTGGTCGCGAACAGCAGGCAGTGGTGCGAAAAAACTGGCAGCGTTCTCTTTAAGATTTCTCCCAATCTGTTGCTCGGATTTGTTTGAAATTTGGTGGGGATGTACGTTTTGGGATGGGGAACAAACCCCAGTCATCAATTCCACCTGAGCATGGCCGGAAAGTGGTCGAAAATCAGCAGCAGTCGTGCGCAGTTCCGGCGAGTCTTGGACAGATTTACTTTGGGAATTTGCATCTTTGATCGCTAACTTGTTTTGCAAATTCCCGGAGTTTGGCTTGGAATTTTTTTGTGATTTTTTTTTTGTTGTGTTCGTATCGTTGAGATCTACAATCTCATCTTTGGAACGAAATTTTTGGAGGTCCGGAGGGGGATCTAGCCCCATGGCCCCTAAAATTAAAATAACCTCTTCCTAGAGAGAAAACTCTTAGAGAGATGTTTTAGAGAGAAGAAAAAATTGAGAAATGAGAGAGCGATGGGTTTAGGGTTTCAGGGTTTAGGGTTCAGGGTTTAGGGTTCAGGGTTTCAGGGTTTAGGGTTTAGGGTTCAGGGTTCAGGGTTCAGGGTTTCAGGGTTCAGGGTTCAGGGTTCAGGGTTCAGGGTTCAGGGTTCAGGGTTCAGAGTTTCAGGGTTTAGGGTTCAGGGTTTTGGGTTCAGGGTTCAGGGTTTTGGGTTCAGGGTTCAGGGTTCAGGGTTCAGGGTTTCAGGGTTCAGGGTTTTCAGGGTTCAGGGTTCAGGGTTCAGGGTTCAGGGTTCAGGGTTCAGGGTTCAGGGTTCAGGGTTCAGGGTTCAGGGTTCAGGGTTTCAGGGTTCAGGGTTCAGGGTTCAGGGTTTAGGGTTCAGGGTTTCAGGGTTTCAGGGTTTCAGGGTTCAGGGTTTAGGGTTTAGGGTTCTTTTTTTTTTTTTTTTTTTTATTAAACGCCCTTGTCCCGGGCAGGGGCTGAGCAACACCCCCAAGCCTTATCATAAATAAAACAACAAAACAACAAAAATAAATACATGGAGGGGGACATAAACCTTACCTCCGATTTAATGGTGGTTCATAGGTCGGCCATCCTACTAAGAACAGCCAACCCATCCCCGATACTGAAATGAAATCCTGGAAACTATGCACCTAACGGAGAGGACTCCTCTCCAATACATAAGTTCTAGGAAAGCAATAAATGAGGGATAAAGAAGATAAAACTGGTCGAAAACTCTAAGCAATCCGAGAACTCATGGTGGTTTCTTGATTCTCTTCAACTTTCTTCTTCTGAAATTTTCCATGCCAATTTTGTCTAGTTTGTAGTGGCCTCTCGCTTCTCGCGGCAAGTCCTGCATGGTGTGAAAATGGTGGGGAGTGTCCAGGTCGTGACTATACTTCGAAAGAGCATCTGCCGTGAAGTTTCCTTCTCTATATGTATGCTTGCTTTGAAAGTACTCCAACCCGGAGGTGAGGTTCTGTAGTTCCTCTATGTATTTTTGGATATTCCACTGAGGTTCGACGGAGTTGGTGAGCCATTGTATGAGCAGGTATGAATCTACCTCCAATATGACTTTAGTATAACCCTGTAAAATGCACCAACGAAGCCCATAAACCGCTGCTTGGATTTCCGCCTGGTTGTTAGTACCTGTACCTAAAGGGGAAGCAAAAGCAAATATCATATTCCCTTTGTGGTCCCTAAGAATACCACCTGCTCCTATTCTACCCGGGTTATCGAGAGCGCTGCCGTCTGTATTAAGCTTGACTAGAGGGTGAATCGGTTTGATCCATTGAACTCTAATCACCTTAACTTCATGCTGACATTTCTCCACCAAATTACTCAAATCTGACCATTTAGACGGCCACGTGATATAAGGAAAGGTGGTGACTAGCATGCTCCAAATATCCCTGCAGATAGAATATTTGACCCTACTTGAATTTGACTTCTTGCTGCCATATTTGCTAGCGCATCTGTTCTTCCAAAGGTTCCAGCAGACAAATATGGGCGTAGCCTGAAGAATGAGTTTGTGAACCTCACTGTTATGTTTGGACGTCCACCAGGTCATAAGCATGCTTCTCAAAGACGTAGCTCCCTGATTAATTCCCAGCGGGTCAGAAAAATACTTCCAGATATATTTAGCAAAGTGGCCTGTTACGAAAATGTGATCTATGTTGTCCAGACCAGGTCTGTAGCAACAAGAACATTCCGCTGGTACACCCCCGAAGGTAACAATTTTCTCGTTCGTAGGTAATTTTGCTCTTAAAGCTCTCCAGAGAAGAAAAGACACCTTAAATGGTATACTTTTTTGCCAAGTGAAAGTATTAGTCAACGTTCTGTTCCTCTTCCTTCTGACTAAGTCCCAAGCCGAGGTACAAGTAAAGTTCCCATGGGTATTTAGTTTCCACACAGGTTGGTCGGGAACACCCTGTTGATACTGAACTTGTGTGTTGAGAATTTGGTGAACTAAGTGAGGCGGGGCATGACGAGTCACCATTTCCTCATTCCATCGTCCATTGTCCATGAACTGGGAGATCGTCATGTTGTTGAGCCTCGGTATCGGGTTTTTATGGTAGGCAAGAGGTCCAATTCCCAACCAGTCATCCCACCAGAAATAACATGATCCCGAACGGAGGACCCATTGAATATGTTTTTCTGCCTCAAGCTTGTTTCCCATCATATGCTTCCAGACTAAAGTTTGGCCAGTATCCCATTTTTTACTCACCGGATTAGCCCTTTGGCAGTACTTAGCTTTGAGGAATTTTGCCCATAGAGAGTTCTTGGTTCTAAAGCTCCACCACTGTTTATACTGCAAAGCAAGACAAACATCTGGCAGCTGCCTGAAGCCTATGCCCCCTTCCTCGTAAGGGTAGCAAAGATTTTCCCAAGAGGCCCAATGGTATTTCGTCCTCTCAGCTTCCCATCCCCAGAAGAAGTTTGCTGTGAGTGATTTGATCTGTCTGAGGGTGGTTTTCGGAGGTGAGATAGCCGACAGAGTGTGAATAGGCAGGGATTGCAAGACAAATTTCACAAGCGTCGCCCTTCCTCCAAAACTAAGCATCCTAGCTTGCCACCCTCTGATTCTAGCTACAGCCTTAGCCACCATGCCTGAAAAATAAATGATTCTTTGCCCTCCTATGTATAGGGGGCAACCAAGGTATGTGATGGGGCTGTCTTTTTGAGTGAAACCTGTGATGGTCTTGATTCTGCTAATAATATCCTGAGGTGTGTGGGCGGGGACCATGAAGTGACTCTTTTCCTTGTTGATGAGCTGATCGGAGACACTTTCATATGTAGAAAGAACATTCATAATCAGCTGCAAGGTAGAAATAGTCACTGAGGAAAAGATGATAACATCATCGGCAAAGCTGAGATGGTTTATCTGCGGTCCCTTTTTCTCCATGTGAAACCCCTGGTATAAATGATGCTGGAAAAGATGATTCATCATCCGAGAAAACACCTCCGCTCCAATGATGAAAAGGGCCGGGGATAGAGGATCACCTTGTTTCAAGCCCCTAGTGGAGTGAAAGAATCCATGTCTCACACCATTGACTATGACAGAGTACCAATTGTTAGCCATGATTCTCCAAACCATGTCAATGATGCTCTCACCGAAGCCCATCCTTCGCATCACCAAACAGATATATGACCATGAGACCCTATCATAAGCCTTGGTCATATCCAATTTGATGACTACATTGTCCCCCTCTTTAGGCCTTTTGATGTTGTGGATAATCTCCTGAGCAAGCATAATGTTCTCCGATATGCTTCTGCCTTTTACGAACCCAGATTGGTTATCCAAAATGAGATTTGGTAGAATGGGAGCTAACCTTAGGCAAATGAGTTTGGAGATAATCTTGTTGGTGAAGTTGCTCAGGCTAATAGGTCTGAATTCCGACAACTTGTTAGGATGGTTTACTTTTGGGAGCAGAATCAAACAAGCGTGGGAAAAGTATTTGGGCATAGTTTGTCCACAAAAGAATGCCTGAACAACTGCCAGGAGGTCCACTTTAATGATGTCCCAACAAGCTTGGAAGAATCTTCCATTCATTCCATCTGGTCCGGCAGCCGAGTGAGGACTCATGGAGAAAACCACATGTCTCAACTCATCAATGGTTGGCATAGCTTGTAGACTATTGTTTTGTTCCTCGGTAATCATCCTAGGAATACAATCAAGGACTTCCTCATTAATAGCCCTGTCATTGCCTGTGAATATGTTCTGGAAATAGTCACATGCTGCTTTGGCTATAGCTTGGTCACCTTGAAATTCAACTCCACTGTCATCTTGAATCTTATGGATGAATAACCGTCTCCGTCTACCCCTCATCAGAGCATGGAAGTAACTCGTGTTCGCATCACCCTCTTTGAACCAATGCAGTTGTGATTTTTGTTTGAGAATAGATTCTTCTAATTTCATGTACCTGATGTATTCAGCGTTCAGTCCATGTAAATTAGCTCTATTCTCCTCTGTGTTTTCAGTCAAAATCTTTTCCTCCGCCAACCTGACTTTCTCTTCAAAATCCTTCACAGTAGCATAAATGTCACCAAATTCGGATTTTGACCAACTGCTAAGAGTGGAAGCGAGTCTCTTCATTTTCATGTGAAAGACCCACATTGGGCTACCCTTTATTTCTCCACTCCAACAGTTTTCGACAGTAGGTAGGAATGATTGACTATCCACCCAACAGTTCAAAAATTTGAAGTACTTGGTGATGTTCTCCTGTCTAACGGTGAGCTCCATCAACAAAGGACAGTGATCAGAACCCACCGAAGGGAGGTGTGTAACCGCGGTGTGAGGCATGGACTCTAACCAGTTATTATTTACCATAGCTCTATCCAGCCTCTTCCAGATTCTAGCTTCCGCTTCTCTTTGGTTGCACCAAGTAAAATTAGGTCCATAAAAGCCCAGGTCCGTAAGGCCACAGGCTTCAATGACACTAATGAAGTCAAAACTTTTATTCATGTTGTAAGGTAATCCTCCCATTTTCTCTTCAGGATCAGTGATGACGTTAAAATCACCCACCGTGCACCAAGGCAGCATAGTGTCCGCATAACTCATCAGTTTGTCCCAAAGAGGTCTTCTGAGGTGGTTTCTACACTTGGCATAAATAAAGGTAGTCAAGAAAGTGGTAGGATGTTCCTCATGCTTGATTTCACAAGTAACCTGCTGGTCATCGGATTCTAAGACTGTGCAAGTAACATCTTGAGTCCAAAAGATCCAAATTTTTCCATTGGGGTTACAGGCTGCCTCCTTCATGTTGAGGTACATTCTACAAGTGTTGATATGAGAGTTATCCGTAAATGGTTCCAAAATTGTGATCATGGATAACTTGTGCAGTTTGGAGAGATTTTTAATTCTCTCCATAGCACCTTTGGTATGGATACCTCTAGCATTCCATATGATTGTACTAATCATTGGGAACTTTGACTTTGGGATCTGGTTATGGGTCTGTTTGTTATGACAGATGTGCTAGCGGCGACGCCTTTAGTATAATGAGCTTTATCCTGGTGTTTCCTTGAGGATAAATCTCGTTTGACCGACGCCTGCTGGATTTCATTTGGTTGTTCCGATTCAGTACCGGGACCGACTGTTCTAGTCAAGAGTTGACTGATTTCTTCTTCATCCTCATTCTCAGCATCTTGGTCCCTGATGGATTGGGAATCCTGGTCAAACTCATCTTCAGAGTGTATGACCCTATATTCGTCATCTGAGTCCTCAAGCATTGGTGGAATGGAGTTGAGGACGCATTCCCTAGGAGGGCTTACGTAAGCTTGAGTTGGGGAGATATTTGTGCCATCTTGTTCATTGGCTAAACTAAAGTTTGTACCAACTTCCTCCTTATTTCTTCCTTCCTGTTGTAAACATTTGGATTGTTGGGACTGATTTTTGGATTTTTGGGAATCTGAGGAGTTGTGCTGATTTTCATGACTTGGAGAAGTAGGGGCTTTACTGCTTTGTTCAATCATAAAAGGACTTCCTTCATAAGTTCCTTTCAGAATTTCCAACTTCTTTTTAATAGCATCCCTTCTCTTTTTACTTGCCTTGTTTTTGGATTTTGAATTAGAGGACTGCTCCTGGTTAGAACTCTCCTCTAAATTTCCTTCCTCAGTCATATTCTTTTGGAGATTAGTTTGTTGCAGCCCCATATTCTGATCTGAGTCCATACCGCGAGCAAGAACAGAGGTAGCAGGAGCTCTAGAGTCGTTTCTAAGGTCTTTGTATTGGTTCTCATGCAAAACATGAGACAAACACCCCCCTTTGGATACCCCTTCCTGCATGTTAGTGGGTTCCTCCTCCAAACCTTCCATACCTCCATCAACTACAGAATCATTGATAACAATAACATCATTATCTTTGGGGGGAGCCATGGGGGAGGGGAGCATTGAGTCAATACCTGTGGTCTTCATTCCACTTCTTTGTGCTGTGCTGATGCCTGCTTTAAGACTACTGGGGGTTTTGGGTTTTGGGAGCATTGAGTCAATACCTGAATTTTTGGCCTTATTTTCATCTTGCTGGAGAGTTTGCTTATTGGCTTCTTCAGCCTTGTTATCATTTGGAGTCCCCTTGCTGTTGATCTGCTCCTGTTCATTATGGTTATGGGGAGGGGGTTGTTGAACATGGACTCCATGCTCAACATTACAATTTGGGAGAAAGTTAAGAGACATACCAGATGAGTTTGTCTGAATAGGTCTGTAAACTTGTTTGCTACTTTCCTGAAGTTTTTGATTGTGAGAATTTCCTTTGAAATTCTTTCTCTTCTGTGTTTGCCATTGATCTTCTGGATTTTTATTTTTAATCTCCTCCACTGTTTGCTCTCCCTGCTTGGTACCAGTTGTTTTCGTTTGAGCTTGCGGTTGATCTTCCTTGTTGCCAGCATTATATAGATTGGATTCTTTTTTCTCTAAATTTGCCTGCTTGATGTTCTTATGAATCTCCACATCTGCGTCCCTTCTTTTCTTAACTTCTTCATCATTTTTCTTTATAGAACAGTCGTTAACCAGGTGACCCTGATGCTTACAGAAAGAACAATAATCTGGTACATCTTCATATTCGATAGCTTGCCATTTTCCTTTTGTGATATCATCTTCATCATACCCCAACCATAAATGGTGAGGTCTATCCTTGGTTAGGTCAATTTGAATTCTCACTTTAGCTACACTTCCTCTAGTCTTCTGGACAGAGGCAGTATCCAAGTACAATGCTTTACCAATTGGAGACAGGAGAGCAGTGAGAAACTCTAAGTAATAACAGTGCCAAGGGAGTTCAGGGAGGGTGACCCATACAGGAACAATCGAAGTATCTTCCTCTGGTGTAAAGGTAGGGGTCCATGTTTGCAATCTCATAAGTTTGCCCTCAATATACATCTTCTGTTTGGTCCACACAGTTATATAGTCATTTTCATTATCTAAATCAATATAAATGTGCCTTGAGTTGAAATGAGCTATTTTGACCCCTCCTGTTAGGTGTGTTTGGAGGATAAAACTTTTTCGAATAAGATCCATCTTTGGCATGGTGCTAGCAAATTTACCAATCAAGGTGAATTTACACCTATCAGCCAGCTTGATCATAAAGTCCTCTTTTTTAAAAATAACAGCCGGAAATCCTTGTTTGGTAGTAATATGTGGTGGAGTAAATTTGATAGGGACATAACTCTTGGCCTGATTAGTTCTAAGAATGGTAGCAAGCGATTGGACAACAGTAGGTGGTGGTGGTTCTTGCTCGGTATTGGATTTATTGTTATTACTAGGTGGTTGAGTGGGGTTGTTGGTGTTCTTATCCTTGGGAAAAAACTGGTTTTCTTTTGTTGGTGGAGGTTGATGATTATCAAAGTTGGACGAAATCTTTGGATAATGATTTTTAAACGTATTTGGATTGGGATTATGATTTTTCCGACCTTCAACAGATGGGGGAATTTTTTTGGGTTCCTCAGTTGCACGTTCACTGTTTGCAGCAGTGTTAGTGGACTGATCTCCATTTTTTTTAACACTGTTGATTTTGTTGTTTTTGGGAGGTGAGTTTGTGGTGTTTGAAAAATTAATTTTCTGGTTGGGAGCATTGGTAGGATGATCAGCAGCAGTTTTATCTTGAGGGATGTTGATTCTAGGGGCCAATTCTACTGGATTGGTAGTCTTTTGATGGATATTATTGGCATCATTGGTAGGATTCTTTATGTAACTAGTGTTAGCATTCACCATGTCCCCATTACTGTTAGGATTTTTCAAACTAGAATCCATGTTAGTTTGATTCAAAATCCCATTTCTATGATGGCAATTCAACTTGTGAGATTGTTGATCGTTTTGAGAAGTAAAATTATTTTTTTTAGTCACCGGAGTAGAAGACATAGCTCCGGCCAAATTCTCCAATTGAACAACTTTAGAAGATGAATGCAAATTGATTGGGGACTCACCTGGCTGTATATTTGAAATCTGAATATTCCCAGTTGTATTCTCCGTCGGGGCGTACTGATGGAATTTCGAAGCCATGGAAGACAATTTCGAAGCTTTCTGGGTATTCTCTGATGGAACTTCAGCAAACTTCATCTTCCCCATACTGTTTTGATTGTATTTTAATTGGCAATTTCGAAACTCCATCTCCATTACGTCTACACCCATCTCCGGCCAGCTTGAAGAATTTTTTTTCCCCAAATTCGAATCTGCCAAGTTCAAATTAGATGGGATTCCATGTGTTTCTGAGTTTAAAAACTGATTACCCATGGAATTACCAACCCAATGTTGATCTGGACTACAAATTCCAGGTGGTGTGCGACCTTGATATTGATGATTTTTTGACGAGAAACCCACTGGACAGCTTGCTGAAAAAATTCGAATTTCGCCGGAATTTTCACTTCTGCCGGCGATTCCTTCCTCCTTTTCACCTGGAATTTCGCGTGTAGGTTGCTCATGGGATGGGGAACAAACCCCAGTGGTTGTAAACCGATGGTTCTCGCCGGAATCTGGTCGAATCTGGCCGCGACCTGCCGGCAGTTGTGCGAAAAAACTGGCAGTAGTTTCTTGTGGATTTCTCTCAATCGGTTGCTCTGAATTGTTTGAAATTCTGTGAGGATATACGTTTGAGGATGGGGAACAAACCCCAGTGGTTGTAATCCGTTGAATCTCACCGGAATCCGGTCGATACTGGCCGCGAACTGCCGGCAGATTGCCGAAAAAACTGGCAGCAATTTCTTTTTGATTTCTCTCAGTTTGCTGCTCGGATTCGTTCGAAAATTTGTGGGTATGGACGTTTGGAGATGGGGAATAAACCCCACCTATTGATTCCTCATGAAGATGGACGGGATTTGGTCGAATAGCAGCAGCAGCAGGTCGCGAATCCGGCAGATTCGACTGAATCTTTGCCGGCTGTTTTCCTTGTTTTTGCTTGCTAGAATTCTCTGAAAATTGGTGGGTTGATGGATCTTGATTAGAACTAACATTTTCAGCTTGAATCCCTGCATGAATCGATTGGAGATTTGATTGAGAATTTTTTTTTGAAATCTGGGCAGATTGCCCATGGGAATTAGCATAATTGATCGCCGGCTTGTTTTGCGAATTCCCGGAGTTGTACTTGGAATTTTTTGATGATTCTTGTTGCGTTGGATTCGTATCGTCGAGAACTACGATTCCATCTTTTGAACGAAATTTTTGGAGGTCCGTAGGGGGATCTATCCCCATGGCCCCAAATAGCTCACTTAAGCTCTTACTAGAGAGCTTTTTCCTAGAGAGATGTTGTAGAGAGAAGAAAAATTAGAGAAATGAGAGAGCGATGGGGTTTAGGGTTCAGGGTTCAGGGTTCAGGGTTCAGGGTTTCAGGGTTCAGGGTTTCAGGGTTTTAGGGTTTCAGGGTTCAGGGTTCAGGGTTTAGGGTTTAGGGTTTTCAGGGTTCAGGGTTTTCAGGGTTCAGGGTTCAGGGTTCAGGGTTCAGGGTTCAGGGTTCAGGGTTCAGGGTTCAGGGTTTTCAGGGTTTAGGGTTTCAGGGTTTTGGGTTCAGGGTTTCAGGGTTTAGGGTTCAGGGTTTCAGGGTTTTAGGGTTCAGGGTTTTCAGGGTTCAGGTTTTTTTTTTTTTTTTTTTTTTTTTTTTTTTTTTTTTTTTTTTTTTTTTTTTTTTTTTTTTTTTTTTTAGTAAACGCCCTTGTCCCGGGCAGGGGCTGAGCAACACCCCCAGGCCTTATCATAAATAAAACAACAAAAAACAACAAAAAGTAAGTACATGGAGGGGGACATAAAACCTTACCTCCGATTTAATGGTGGTTCATAGGTCGGCCATCCTAATAAGAATAGCCAACCCATCCCCGATACTGAAATGAAATCCTGAAAACTATGCACCTAACGGAGAGGACTCCTCTCCAATACATAAGTTCTAGGAAAGCAATAAATGAGGGAGACTCTCCCCTTACATAGTAAGAAACGAAAGTCACAAAAAAGCTAAGACCTATTCAAAGAAGTTATAACGTACAAAGAAATAACTTATCTGAAAAGATAAAAGTAGATAAAAGTGGTGGAAAACTCTAAGCAATCCAAGACATCATGGTGGTTTCTTGATTCTCTTCAGCTTTCTTCTTCTGAAGTTTGCCATGCCAATTTTGTCTAATTTGTAGTGGCCTCTCGCTTCTCGCGGCAATTCCTGCATGCTGTGAAAATGGTGGGGAGTGTCCAGGTCGTGACTGTACTTCGAAAGAGCATCTGCCGTGAAGTTTCCTTCTCTATATGTATGCTTGCTTTGAAAGTACTCCAACCCGGAGGTGAGGTTCTGCAGTTCCTCTATGTATTTTTTGATATTCCACTGAGGTTCGACGGAGTTGGTGAGCCATTGTATGAGCAGGTATGAATCTACCTCCAATATGACTTTAGTATAACCCTGTAAAATGCACCAACGAAGCCCATAAACCGCTGCTTGGATTTCCGCCTGGTTGTTAGTACCTGTACCTAAAGGGGAAGCAAAAGCAAATATCAAATTCCCTTTGTGGTCCCTAAGAATACCACCTGCTCCTATTCTTCCCGGGTTATCGAGAGCGCTGCCGTCTGTGTTAAGCTTGACTAGAGGGTGAATCGGTTTGATCCATTGAACTCTAATCACCTTAACTTCATGCTGACATTTCTCCACCAAATTACTCAAATCTGACCATTTAGACGGCCACGTGATATAAGGAAAGGTGGTGACTAGCATGCTCCAAATATCCCTACAGATAGAGTATTTGACCCTACTTGAATTTGACTTCTTGCTGCCATATTTGCTAGCGCATCTGTTTTTCCAGAGGTTCCAGCAGACAAATATGGGCGTAGCCTGAAGAATGAGTTTGTGAACCTCACTGTTATGTTTGGACGTCCACCAGGTCAAAAGCAGGCTTCTCAACGACGTAGCTCCCTGATTAATTCCCAGCGGGTCAGAAAAATACTTCCAGATATATTTAGCAAAGTGGCCAGTTACGAAAATGTGATCTATGTTGTCCAGACCAGGTCTGTAGCAACAAGAACATTCCGCTGGTACACCCCCGAAGGTAACAGTTTTCTCGTTCGTAGGTAATTTTGCTCTTAAAGCTCTCCAGAGAAGAAATGACACCTTAAAAGGTATACTTTTTTGCCAGGTGAAAGTATTAGTCAGCGTTCTGTTCCTCTTCCTTCTGACTAAGTTCCAAGCCGAGGTACAAGTAAAGTTCCCATGGGAATTTAGTTTCCAGACAGGTTGGTCGGGAACACCCTGTTGAAACTGAACTTGTGTGTTGAGAATTTGGTGAACTAAGTGAGGCGGGGCATGACGAGTCACCATTTCCTCATTCCATCTTCCATTGTCCATGAACTGGGAGACCGTCATGTTGTTGAGCCTCGGTATCGGGTTTTTATGGTAGGCAAGCGGTCCAATTCCCAACCAGTCATCCCACCAGAAATAACATGATCCCGAACGGAGGAGCCATTGAATATGTTTTTCTGCCTCAAGCTTATTTCCCATCATATGCTTCCAGACTAAAGTTTGGCCAGTATCCCACTTTTTACTCACTGGATTAGCCCTTTGGCAGTACTTAGCTTTGAGGAATTTTGCCCATAGAGAGTTCTTGGTTCTAAAGCTCCACCACTGTTTATACTGCAAAGCAAGACAAACATCCGGCAGCTGCCTGAAGCCTATGCCTCCTTCCTCGTAAGGGTAGCACAGATTTTCCCAAGAGGCCCAATGGTATTTCGTCCTCTCAGCTTCCCATCCCCAGAAGAAGTTTGCTGTGAGTGATTTGAGCTGTCTGACGGTGGTTTTCGGAGGTGAGATAGCCGACAGAATGTGAATAGGCAGTGATTGCAAGACAAATTTCACAAGCGTCGCCCTTCCTCCGAAACTAAGCATCCTAGCTTGCCACCCTCTGATTCTAGCTACAGCCTTAGCCACCATATTTGAAAAATAAATGATTCTTTGCCCTCCTACGTATAGGGGGCAACCAAGGTATGTGATGGGGCTGTCTTTCTGAGTGAAACCTGTGATGGTCTTGATTCTGCTAATAATATCCTGAGGTGTGTGGGCGGGGACCATGAAGTGACTCTTTTCCTTGTTGATGAGCTGATCGGAGACACTTTCATAGGTAGAAAGAACACTCATAATCAGCTGCAAGGTAGAAACAGTTACTGAGGAGAAGATAATAACATCATCGGCAAAGCTGAGATGGTTTATCTGCGGTCCCTTTTTCTCCATGTGAAACCCCTGGTATAAATGATGTTGGAGAAGATGATTCATCATCCGAGAAAACACCTCCGCTCCAATGATGAAAAGGGCCGGGGATAGAGGGTCACCTTGTTTCAAGCCCCTAGTGGAGTGAAAGAATCCATGTCTCACACCATTGACTATGACAGAGTACCAATTGTTAGCCATGATTCTCCAAACCATGTCAATGATGCTCTCCCCGAAGCCCATCCTCCGCATCACCAAACAGATATATGACCAGGAGACCCTATCATAAGCCTTGGTCATATCCAATTTGATGACTACATTGTCCCCCTCCTTAGGCCTTTTGATGTTGTGGATAATCTCCTGAGCAAGCATAATGTTCTCCGAGATGCTTCTGCCTTTTACGAACCCAGACTGATTATCCAAAATGAGATTTGGTAGAATGGGAGCTAATCTTAGGCAAATGAGTTTGGAGATAATCTTGTTGGTGAAGTTGCTCAGGCTAATAGGTCTGAATTCCGACAACTTGTTAGGATGGTCTACTTTTGGGAGCAGAATCAAACAAGCGTGGGAAAAGTATTTGGGCATAGTTTGTCCACAAAAGAATGCCTGAACGACTGCCAGGAGGTCCACTTTAATGATGTCCCAACAAGCTTGGAAGAATCTTCCATTCATTCCATCTGGTCCGGCAGCCGAGTGAGTACTCATGGAGAAAACCACATGTCTCAACTCATCAATGGTTGGCATAGCTTGTAGACTGTTGTTTTGTTCCTCGGTAATCATCCTAGGAATACAATCAAGGACTTCCTCATTAATAGCCCTGTCATTGCCTGTGAATATGTTCTGGAAATAGTCACATGCTGCTTTGGCTATAGCTTGGTCACCTTGAAATTCAACTCCACTGTCATCTTGAATCTTATGGATGAATAACCGTCTCCGTCTACCCCTCATCAGAGCATGGAAATAACTCGTGTTCGCATCACCCTCTTTGAACCAATGCAGTTGTGATTTTTGTTTGAGAATAGATTCTTCTAATTTCATGTACCTGATGTATTCAGCGTTCAGTCCATGTAAATTAGCTCTATTCTCCTCTGTGTTTTCAGTCAATATCTTTTCCTCCGCCATCCTGACTTTCTCTTCAAAATCCTTCACAGTAGCATAAATGTCACCAAATTCGGATTTTGACCAACTGCTAAGAGTGGAAGCGAGTCTCTTCATTTTCATGTGAAAGACCCACATAGGGCTACCCTTTATTTCTCCACCCCAACAGCTTTCGACAGTAGGCAGGAATGATTGACTATCCACCCAACAGTTCAGAAATTTGAAATACTTGGTGATGTTCTCCTGTCTTACGGTAAGCTCCATCAACAAAGGACAGTGATCAGAACCCACCGAAGGAAGGTGTGTAACCGTGGTGTGAGGCATGGACTCTAACCAGTTATCATTTACCATAGCTCTATCCAGCCTCTTCCAGATTCTAGCTTCCGCTTCTCTTTGGTTGCACCAAGTAAAATTAGGTCCATGAAAGCCCAAGTCCGTAAGGCCACAGGCTTCAATGACACTAATGAAGTCGAAACTTTTATTCATGTTGTATGGCAAACCTCCCATTTTCTCTTCAGGATCAGTGATGACATTAAAATCACCCACCGTGCACCAAGGCAACTTAGTGTCCGCATAACTCATCAGTTTGTCCCAAAGAGGTCTTCTGAGGTGGTTTCTACACTTGGCATAAATAAAGGTAGTCAAGAATGTGGTAGGATGTTCCTCATGCTTGATTTCACAAGTAACCTGCTGGTCATCGGATTCTAAGACTGTGCAAGTAACATCTTGAGTCCAAAAGATCCAAATTTTTCCATTAGGGTTACAGGTTGCCTCCTTCATGTTGAGGTACATTCTACAAGTGTTGATATGAGAGTTATCCGTAAACGGTTCCAAAATTGTGATCATGGATAACTTGTGGAGCTTGGAGAGATTTTTAATTCTCTCCATAGCACCTTTGGTACGGATACCTCTAGCATTCCATATGATTGTACTAATCATTGGGAACTTTGACTTTGGGATCTGGTTATGGGTCTGTTTGTTATGACAGATGTGCCAGCGGCAGCGCCTTTAGTATAATGAGCTTTATCCTGGTGTTTCCTTGGGGATAAATCTCGTTTGACCGACGCCTGCTGGATTTCATTTGGTTGTTCCGATTCAGTACCGGGACCGACTGTTCTAGTCAAGAGTTGACTGATTTCCTCTTCCTCCTCATTCTCGGCATCTTGGTCCCCTATGGATTGGGAATCCTGGTCAAACTCATCTTCCGAATGTATGACCCTATATTCGTCATCTGAGTCCTCAAGCATTGGTGGAATGGAGTTGAGGACGCATTCCCTAGGAGGGCTTACGTAAGCTTGAAGAGGGGAGACATTTGTGACATCTTGTTCATTGGCTAAACTAAAGTTTGTATCCACTTCCTCCTTATTTCTTCCTTCCTGCTGTAAACATTTGGATTGTTGGGAATGATTTTTGGATTTTTGGGATTCTGGGGAGTTGTGTTGATTTTCATGACTTCGAGAAGTAGGGGCATTACTGCTCTGTTCAATCATAAAAGGAGTTCCTTCATGAGTTCCTTTCAGGATTTCCAATTTCTTTTTAATAGCATCCCTTCTCTTTTTACTTGCCTTGTTTTTGGATTTTGAATTAGAGGACTGTTCCTGGTTTGAACTCTCCTCTAAATTTCCTTCCTCAGTCATATTCTTTTGGAGATTAGTCTGTTGCAGCCCCATATTCTGATCTGAATCCATACCGCGAGCAAGAACAGAGGTAGCAGGAGCTCTAGAGTCGTTCCTAAGGTCTGTGTATTGGTTCTCATGCAAAACATGAGACAAACCCCCCCCTTTGGATACCCCTTCCTGCAAGTTAGTGGGTTCCTCCTCCAAACCTTCCATACCTCCATCAACTACAGAATCAGGGATAACAATAACATCATTATCTTTGGGGGGAGCCATGGGGGAGGGGAGCATTGAGTCAATACCTGTGGTCTTCATTCCACTTCCTTGTTCTGTGCTGATGCCTGCTTTAAGACTACTGGGATTTTTGGGTTTTGGGAGCATTGAGTCAATACCTGAATTTTTGGACTTATTTCCATTTTGCTGGAGTTTTTGCTTATTGGTTTCCTCAGCCTTGTTATCATTTGAAGTCCCCTTGCTGGTGATATGCTCCTGTTCATTATGGTTAGCTAAAATGTTAGATGAAATATTAAGTTCAGAAAACATACCTGTGTTTTGATTGCCTTGGCCCTCCCTTTGCTGAGGATGAATAGGTTTGTAAACCTTTGTTTGTTGAGTATCCTCCGTCTTTTTGTCATTGTTCTGGTGGTGACCTCGAAAGTTTTTCTTCTTTTGGGTCTGCCATTGTTCCTGTGATTGGTTCTTATCGTCTTTTTGGATTTGTTGCTGGGTTTCTTTGGTGCTAGAATTACTAGCTTTGTCCTGCTGGTTTGCATTGGCTGTCACTCCCACTTGCTTTTTGTTTTTTGCCTCCGAATCCTGTTCTTTTTTCTTTCTGTTTTCTTCGTCTCTTTTCTTAATAGTGCATACCTGAATCATGTGACCTTGGTGTTTACAGTATGAGCAATAGTCTGGGAGGTCTTCATATTGAATAGCCTGCCATCTCCCCACAGTCAAATCATCTTGATCATAACCCATCCATATATGTGGTGGCCTTTCTATGGTGAGGTCCATTTGGATTCTTACCTTTGCCACACTTCCTCTTGTTTTTTGAATAGAAGCTGCGTCCAGGTATAGAGTTTTTCCAATAGGAGATAGCAAGGCTGTCAGGAATTGTTTATTGTAACAGTGCCATGGGAGTTCAGGTAGTGTAACCCAAATAGGGACAATTGGAGTCTCTTCCTCGGGAGTGAAATTAGGAGTCCAAGCCTGTAATCTCATGAGTTGACCCTCAATGTACATCTTCTGTTTAGTCCAAACTGTAATATAGTCTGTTTCATTGTCTAGGTCAATATATAAATGCCTAGAATTGAAATGAGCTATCTTGACTCCCCCTGTTAGTTGAGTCTGAAGTATAAAACTTTTTCTAATCAATTCGACTTTAGGCATAGTGTGATTGAACTTTCCCACTAGAGTATACTTACATCGTTCAGCCATTTTAATCATGAAATCCTCCTTTTTAAAAATAACTGCGGGAAGACCTTGTCTAGTGGTGAATTTGGGGGGGGCTAAGTCAATGGGAATATCATTCTTAGCTTGGTTAGCCCTCAACTTAGTGGCATAGGATTGCACGACAGTAAAAGGAGCTGGTTCAGGAACTAGCTTGGATTTGTCACTAATGTTGTGATCTTGATTGGTATTTCTATTAGGATTGTCCAAGGATAAATTTTGACTACTAGTTTGGGTTTTGGAATTAAACTTGTCAAAGTTTCCCGACACTTTGGGGTATTCCGACCTATCGTGATGTTGCTTTTGAGTTTGAGCATTCTTTTTACCCAAATTACTATGTTTGGGATATGTAGAATCATCCTTCATAAGCTTCGACACATTTTCAGAATCAACACAATTTTGCTCTATTGCATTGGATTGCAATCGAGCTACATTATTATGTAAATTAACATTCTCCTTAGGTAAACAATTTAGGGAGTTAGAACACTTACCTGTTTCCTTCAATTCTTGATGATTGTTTGTAACATTGTTCCGCCCATTTGCCACTTCACGATGAATCTTGGTATTGGAATGCTGCCGATTAATACATTCGCTGCCCACTTTGGCGATTTTGGAATTTTGGATGGAGGTGTTTAAAAATTCGATTTCATGGTTGGTTGTGTTAGTAGGTTGCTGCTGATTGATTTGAGAGTGAAAAACAGCACCTCCCACCATCGGAACAGTGCCGCCGGTTTGCTGTTGAGATTTAGAAAAATCTCCAGCTTTATTCTGTAAATTCGAATCATTGAGGCTCGGATTACCTGGGTATTTTTGCTGCTGATTGTTACTGTCATTAGGGTGAGTATGATTGTATTGAGATTCAATCAATTTTGTCACCAATGCAGTCGCGCCGCCGTCTCCCGAAATCGCCGCAATCGGCTTCTCCATCGGCTTGATGTTCGACAAGCTGTGGCTGTTGGATTGCTGCAAGGTTTGGTTGGTTTGGTTGGTTGTTTTCCTCTCCTCTTGATGTTCCAAACACCATTTATCCCGCCGTGAAGAGGTCGCCGGAACTGCAGCGTCGTAGAGCAGTTTGTCGTCGCCGAAAGTCGACTGTTCGCCAGCGTTTCCACCACCCATCGGGGTTGAAATTTGGTGGGTAGGTCGGTCTATGTCTTGGCTACAAACCCCAGTGGGTTTCATGACTTGAAGGTCGCCGGAAGTTGGTGCAACAGTGGCGCGATTTCCAGGCAGCTTGCCGGAAAAGTTAGCAACATTATTTTGTGAATTTTTTTCAATTGACAAATGGGAATTGGTTGATTTTTTGTGGGGTTGTAGATCAGAAGATGCTCTATCATTTGTGCTAAGTGTAATGTGCTGAATATTAACCTGATTTTGCAGATTAAATTCGGCCAATGTGGCATTGTTCTCCATGGAATGTGTTTTCTTCATCACTTCACTATTTTGTAAATTCCCGGAGTTCAGGATGGTATTTTTCGATGATTCTTTTTGCGTTGGATTCGTATTGTCGAGATCTACGCATCCATCTTTCAAACAAAATTTTTGGAGGTCGAGAGGGGGATCTACCCCCATGCCTCCAAGTAGCTTAAGTTGGTCTTTCTAGAGAGCTTTTTCTAGAGAGAAGTTGTAGAGAGATGAAAAAATTGAGAAATGAGGAAGTGATGGGGTTTAGGGTTTCAGGGTTTCAGGGTTCAGGGTTTAGGGTTTTTTTTTTTTTTTTTTGGTAAACGCCCTTGTGGTGGGCAGGGGCTGAGCAACACCCCCAGGCCTTAACATAAATAATCAAAACAACAACAAAGAAAGTACATGGAGGGGGACATAAACCTTACCTCCGATCCTATGGTGGTTCATAGGTCGGCCATCCTACTAAGGTTAGCCAACCCATCCCCGATACTAAAATGGAAACCTAGAAACTATGCACCTACCGGAGAGGACTCCTCTCCAATACATAAATTCTAGGAAAGCAGTAAATGAGGGAGACTCTCCCTTTACAAAGAAAGACCTATTCTAGAAAAAGAAAAAGCCTATCTGAAAAGGAAGGGTTAACAGACAAAAGATGGTATAGAAACATCCATGCCGAGCTTGGATACACACCAAGCAATTTACAACATCTCATGGTGGTTCTTTGATCCTCCTAGTCTTCCTCCTTCTGAAGTTAGGCAAGCCCATTTTGTCCGTCGTGAGGTAACCCCTGATGTGTACCGGTAAGTCCTGTAGACAAGAGAAATGAACTGCGATAGTAGTGGTGTGGCTATGTTTAGACAGTGCATCAGCAACGGTATTGCCCTCTCTTAGTACGTGACGACACGAGAAGGTGTGAAGCTGTCTGATCGTGTCCTGCAGTCTGAGAAAAGTGTGGTGTAGATGCCAAGGGGGGGCAAAAGTGCCCCTAATCCAACCGACTAGAAGCTCCGAATCAACCTCGAGGATGACGCCTGAGTGGCCATTGTGAAGGCACCAAGTGAGACCTATATAGGATGATTCCAACTCCGCCTGGTTATTTGTCCCTTCCCCAAGGGGAGCAGCATAAGCATGAATCAGATCCCCATGACAATCCCTGATGATACCTCCTGCCCCAATCTTTCCCGGATTGCCAAGAGCACTACCATCGGTGTTGAGTTTGACCAGTCCAGGAGCCGGTCTGGACCATTGGACTCTGGTGACTCTAATCTCGTGTGTACATGATTCCACTCTAGCACTAAGTTCTCTCCAGTTCGAAGGCCAGTGTACGTATGGGAAAACCGTCGTCAAGAGTTTGTAGATATCACTAATAATACCGTACTTCACCCTCAACAAGTTTGACTGTTTGGAACCATACTTCGCTGCACACCTGTTCTTCCAAAGGTTCCAGCAAATGAAGATCGGGAGGGATCTAAGTAGAGTGTTGTGGGGGTCACTACCGTGCTTCTGAGCCCACCAGTGCATTAGAAGGGCCCTGAGGGGCATATCGCGGTGTCTGAAACCCATAGCTGTAGAGAAGGGGGTCCAAACTGCAGTAGCAAATTTACCGGAGACCATGACATGTTGAACATCCTCATAGCCTCTGTCTCGACAGCAAACACATTCTGTACTGGCCTCCGGATCAAACCTCAGGATTCTGGCTGCTGTAGGGAGCTTATTCCTAAGCGCCCTCCATAATGTAAAGGAGGATTTAAATGGTACATGCTTCTGCCAGGTTCTTCTGTCAATGATAGTGGTCTGTTTGGATCTCCTTATCATCGCCCAAGCCGAAGTAGAAGTGAAAATACCCGAGGTAGTGGCCTTCCAAAAAGGCTGATCAGGTCTGTCCGGGTGGAATAGAATCTGAGTGTTCATAATTTGTGTGACCAAGTGTTGAGGGAGATGCTGCTGTAGCCGATTTATCCTCCACTGACCCTGGTTTAGGAATTCCGAAACTGCCGCCTTGCCCGGCCTGCCTGGCAATATCCTATGGGTAGCAAGAGGTCCAGTACCGAGCCAGTTATCCCACCAAAAACTAGAGCTGCCGGAGTAAACCTTCCACAAGAGGTTTTCCTCAGCCCTCTGCTTGTTAGTCATGAGTTTCTTCCAGCTTTGAGAATCACCAGAGTCCCACTTTTTTGAGACCGGATGGGAACGCTGGCAATATTTGGCTAGAAGAAAGTCCCTCCAAAGAGATTCCTTAGTTCGGAAATTCCACCACTGTTTAAGTTCAAAGGATTTACAAACTTCGTGAATCTTCCTGAATCCTACCCCACCTTCATCGTAGGGGTAGCATAAGGTGTCCCAAGAAGCCCAGTGATACCTCTTTCTACCATTTTTCATGCCCCAAAAGAAGTCAGCTGTTAACTTCTCAATCTCGTCCAGAACCGTTTTAGGAGGAGAGATGGAGCTGAGCAAGTGGACAGGGAGTGACTGGAGAACGTATTTGATGAGAGTAGCTTTTCCCCCATAACTTAGCATTTTTGACTGCCACCCAGAAATCCTTCCTACCACTTTAGAAATAAGGTTTGAGAAGTAGACAATCCTCTGTGTCCCGATATATAGCGGGCAACCCAAATAGGTGATGGGGGACTCTTGCTGTGAAAAACCCGTAACCGCCTTAATAGTAGCGACTGTTGGAGGGTGGGCATTAGCGGGGACCATGAAGTGACTTTTAGATTTGTTAATGAGCTGTCCCGAGCAACCTTCATAGTCGGTAAGGGTCTGCATAATCAACTCTAGAGATCTCCTCCCCCCTGAGGTGAAGATGATGACATCATCTGCAAAGCTTAGGTGGTTCACTTGAGGACCTCTTCTTTCCATATAGAATCCATGGAAGAATTGATTATGGTTCAAGTTGTTCAACATTCTGGAGAGAACCTCTGCCCCTAAAATAAATAGGGCTGGAGAGAGTGGGTCCCCCTGTTTAAGACCTCTGGTAGAGTGAAAGAAGCCATGTCTAGAGCCATTGATGATGACTGAATACCAGTTATCCGCCATAATTCTCCAGAACATGTCAATAATCAGCTCACCAAATCCCATTCTTCGGAGGACAAGGCAGGTGTAGGCCCAGGAGACTCTGTCGTATGCCTTCGCCATATCAAGCTTGATAACCACATTACCCCCGGAATTCTTCTTCTTGATGCTTCGAACAACTTCCTGTGCCAACATAATGTTTTCCGATATGCTCCTCCCCTTAACAAATCCTGACTGATTGGTCGAGATTAGGCTCGGGAGAATAGGAGCCAACCGGAGACAAATAAGTTTTGAGATAATCTTATTGGTGAAGTTACTCAAACTTATCGGTCTAAATTCGGCTAAGTGGTTTGGGGACTCCACCTTCGGTATCAGAACTAGACACGCGTGTGAAAAATATTTGGGGAGAGAGGAACCACAAAAGAAAGACTGCACCACATCGAGTAAGTCCCTCTTAATAATTTCCCAGCATGTTTGGAAGAATTTCCCATTCATTCCATCCGGCCCTGCTGCAGAGTTAGGGTTCATGGAAAATACCACTCTCTTCAATTCCTCCAAGTCAGGTGTAGCAGTCAACTTTTCATTCTGATCATCTGTGACTAGTGACGGTATACAGGTGAGGAGATCTTCCCTAACATAGCATGCCTGTCCAGAAAATAGATTCTGGAAATGGGCACACGCAGCCTTCGCGATGTTGGCATCCCCCTGAATCCATTCGCCTGTATCACTCTGAATTTTATGGATAAAGAGTCGCCTCCTTCTTCCTCTCATGAGGGCATGAAAGTAACTAGTGTTGGCATCTCCCTCTTTGAACCACTGCAGCTGGGTTTTCTGTTTTAGGATGGACTCTTCCAACTTAAGGAATCTGATGTATTTTGCATTCAAAGCATGTAGTGAAGATCTGTCAGCATCACTATTTGTCTGGATGAACTTTTCTTCAGCAACTCTAACTGCATCCTCATATTCCTTAACTCGAGCAAAGATATCCCCGAACTCAGTTTTTGACCACTGGCTAAGTGTAGAGCTGAGTCTCTTCAACTTTTGGTGAAATACCCACATAGGATGCCCATGAATCTCCCTAGTCCAGCACTGCCGCACCGTATCCATGAAAGTCGGATTATCAACCCAGCAGTGGAGAAACTTGAAATATTTGACATGAGCTTCCTGTCTGTCAGTCATCTCAAGAAGAAGCGGACAATGGTCTGAACCCACAAAAGGAAGATGAGTAACGGTAGTAAGAGGCATTTTATTGAGCCAGTTATCATTCACCATGGCTCTGTCAAGTCTCTTCCAGACCACATCCTCCGGACCTCTACCATTCGACCAAGTGAATCTAGAACCATGATATCCCAGATCAATCAAGCCACAATGCTCTATCATATGCAGAAATTCATAACTCTTCCGCATTCGATAAGGAGCACCCCCTTGTTTCTCTTCTGGGGTAGTAATGACATTAAAATCCCCAATGGAGCACCAAGGAGTAGTAGTCTGAGATCTGCATCTGAGATTGTTCCAAAGTGAGGCCCTGAGGATTTCCCGACACTTAGCATAAACAAATGTCATAGTGAAGGTCTCAGCACACTCAACATGTCTGAACTCACAAGTCACTTGCTGATCATCACAACTGAGAAGAACACAGTCTATGTCATTATTCCAAAAGACCCAAATCTTCCCGTTGTCATTGCAGACGGAGTTGTGCATGGTCAGGTAATTAGTGAATAGGTGAATATGAGCATTGTCTGCAAATGGCTCCAATATGGTAATAATAGCTAATTTGTGAATCTGCTTGAGAACTTTTAGTCTCTCCAAGGCACCAAGAGTCCTGATGCCTCTCGCATTCCAGATGAGTGAACTAATCATGGGGTTGACGGGTTTTAACTTTCAGTCTGGTCCTGTTGGCTGGAGGGCCAGTCCCAGATCCAGGTGAAAATTGTGGTGCTCCCCGTGGTGATAGACCCTGTCTATCTGTAACTTGCTTCATCTGGGCCTCTGACATCTGAGAGGTAGTATCACCAAGGGTTTGTATCATTTGGATAGATTGTGTCTCCTCAGTGGTATTTGTGGGTTCTTCCTCTGAATCACAGTCTGTGTCTTCCTCTGACACCACCTGTCTGTACTCGTCTGCATCAAAATCTTTACTGCCCGAGGTATTGAGAAAGCACACTGCAAACACCGGATCCGGAGGATCGCAATCAGTGGGGTTGGCAATAGGCGTCGCAGGGGCTGGAGTAGGGGTCTGCTGAGGTTGATCATAAATAAAATGATCCACCTCCTCAGGATCCTCCTCCCTCTCAACAATACTAACCAACTGGCTTGAATTCTTAGCATCCGGAGTCTGAGCATCTGAACCACTCGCACTACTAGTCTTGTCGGTTCCAAAAATTTGTGGTGTATCCTTAGGGTTCAGGGTTCAGGGTTTAGGGTTTAGGGTTTAGGTTCAGGGTTCAGGGTTTAGGGTTCAGGGTTTCAGGGTTTCAGGGTTCAGGGTTTAGGTTCAGGGTTTTCAGGGTTCAGGGTTCAGGGTTTTGGGTTCAGGGTTTAGGGTTTAGGGTTCAGGGTTCAGGGTTCAGGGTTCAGGGTCCAGGGTTTAGGTTCAGGGTTTTCAGGGTTTCAGGGTTTAGGGTTTAGGGTTCAGGGTTCAGGGTTCAGGGTTCAGGGTTCAGGGTTCAGGGTTTAGGGTTTAGGGTTCAGGGTTTCAGGGTTTTGGGTTTAGGGTTCAGGGTTTAGGGTTCAGGGTTTCAGGGTTTCAGGGTTCAGGGTTTAGGTTCGGGTTCAGGGTTTTAGGGTTTTCAGGGTTTTGGGTTCAGGGTTCAGGGTTCAGGGTTCAGGGTTTTGGGTTCAGGGTTTAGGGTTTCAGGGTTCAGGGTTCAGGGTTCAGGGTTCAGGGTTCAGGGTTTCAGGGTTCAGGGTTTCAGGGTTCAGGGTTTAGGGTTCAGGGTTTTAGGGTTTCAGGGTTTAGTGTTCAGGGTTTAGGGTTTAGGGTTTCAGGGTTCAGGGTTCAGGGTTTCAGGGTTTTGGGTTTCAGGGTTCAGGGTTTTCAGGGTTTTAGGGTTTAGGGTTTAGGGTTCAGGGTTCTTTTTTTTTTTTTTTTTATTTTTTTTTAGTAAACGCCCTTGTCCCGGGCAGGGGCTGAGCAACACCCCCAGGCCTTATCATAAATAAAACAACAAAACAATAAAATTAAATACATGGAGGGGGACATAAAACCTTACCTCCGATTTAATGGTGGTTCATAGGTCGGCCATCCTACTAAGAACAGCCAACCCATCCCCGATACTGAAATGAAATCCTGGAAACTATGCACCTAACGGAGAGGACTCCTCTCCAATACATAAGTTCTAGGAAAGCAATAAATGAGGGAGACTCTCCCCTTACATAGTAAGAAAAGAAAGTCACAAAAAAGCTAAGACCTATTCAAAGAAGCTATAACGTACAAAGAAATAACTTATCTGAAAAGGATAAAGTAGATAAAAGTGGTTGAAAACTCTAAGCAATCCGCGATCTCATGGTGGTTTCTTGATTCTCTTCAACTTTCTTCTTCTGAAGTTTGCCATGCCAATTTTGTCTAATTTGTAGTGGCCTCTCGCTTCTCGCGGCAAGTCCTGCATGCTGTGAAAATGGTGGGGAGTGTCCAGGTCGTGACTATACTTCGAAAGAGCATCTGCCGTGAAGTTTCCTTCTCTATATGTATGCTTGCTTTGAAAGTACTCCAACCCGGAGGTGAGCTTCTGCAGTTCCTCTATGTATTTTTGGATATTCCACTGAGGTTCAACGGAGTTGGTGAGCCATTGTATGAGCAGGTATGAATCTACCTCCAATATGACTTTAGTATAACCCTGTAAAATGCACCAACGTAGCCCATAAACCGCTGCTTGGATTTCCGCCTGGTTGTTAGTACCTGTACCTAAAGGGGAAGCAAAAGCAAATATCAAATTCCCTTTGTGGTCCCTAAGAATACCACCTGCTCCTATTCTTCCCGGGTTATCGAGAGCGCTGCCGTCTGTGTTAAGCTTGACTAGAGGGTGAATCGGTTTGATCCATTGAACTCTAATCACCTTAACTTCATGCTGACATTTCTCCACCAAATTACTCAAATCTGACCATTTAGACGGCCACGTGATATAAGGAAAGGTGGTGACGAGCATGCTCCAAATATCCCTGCAGATAGAGTATTTGACCCTACTTGAATTTGACTTCTTGCTGCCATATTTGCTAGCGCATCTGTTCTTCCAAAGGTTCCAGCAGACAAATATGGGCGTAGCCTGAAGAATGAGTTTGTGAACCTCACTGTTATGTTTGGACGTCCACCAGGTCATAAGCAGGCTTCTCAAAGACGTAGCTCCCTGATTAATTCCCAGCGGGTCAGAAAAATACTTCCAGATATATTTAGCAAAGTGGCCTGTTACGAAAATGTGATCTATGTTGTCCAGACCAGGTCTGTAGCAACAAGAACATTCCGCTGGTACACCCCCGAAGGTAACAATTTTCTCGTTCGTAGGTAATTTTGCTCTTAAAGCTCTCCAGAGGAGAAAAGAAACCTTAAATGGTATACTTTTTTGCCAAGTGAAAGTATTAGTCAACGTTCTGTTCCTCTTCCTTCTGACTAAGTCCCAAGCCGAGGTACAAGTAAAGTTCCCATGGGTATTTAGTTTCCACACAGGTTGGTCGGGAACACCCTGTTGATACTGAACTTGTGTGTTGAGAATTTGGTGAACTAAGTGAGGCGGGGCATGACGAGTCACCATTTCCTCATTCCATCGTCCATTGTCCATGAACTGGGAGATCGTCATGTTGTTGAGCCTCGGTATCGGGTTTTTATGGTAGGCAAGAGGTCCAATTCCCAACCAGTCATCCCACCAGAAATAACATGATCCCGAACGGAGGACCCATTGAATATGTTTTTCTGCCTCAAGCTTGTTTCCCATCATATGCTTCCAGACTAAAGTTTGGCCAGTATCCCACTTTTTACTCACTGGATTAGCCCTTTGGCAGTACTTAGCTTTGAGGAATTTTGCCCATAGAGAGTTCTTGGTTCTAAAGCTCCACCACTGTTTATACTGCAAAGCAAGACAAACATCTGGCAGCTGCCTGAAGCCTATGCCCCCTTCCTCGTAAGGGTAGCAAAGATTTTCCCAAGAGGCCCAATGGTATTTCGTCCTCTCAGCTTCCCATCCCCAGAAGAAGTTTGCTGTGAGTGATTTGATCTGTCTGAGGGTGGTTTTCGGAGGTGAGATAGCCGACAGAATGTGAATAGGCAGGGATTGCAAGACAAATTTCACAAGCGTCGCCCTTCCTCCGAAACTAAGCATCCTAGCGTGCCACCCTCTGATTCTAGCTACAGCCTTAGCCACCATGCCTGAAAAATAAATGATTCTTTGCCCTCCTACGTATAGGGGGCAACCAAGGTATGTGATGGGGCTGTCTTTTTGAGTGAAACCTGTGATGGTCTTGATTCTGCTAATAATATTCTTAGGTGTGTGGGCGGGGACCATGAAGTGACTCTTTTCCTTGTTAATGAGCTGATCGGAGACACTTTCATAGGTAGAAAGAACATTCATAATCAGCTGCAAGGTAGAAATAGTCACTGAGGAAAAGATGATAACATCATCGGCAAAACTGAGATGGTTTATCTGCGGTCCCTTTCTCTCCATGTGAAACCCCTGGTATAAATGATGCTGGAGAAGATGATTCATCATCCGAGAAAACACCTCCGCTCCAATGATGAAAAGGGCCGGGGATAGAGGGTCACCTTGTTTCAAGCCCCTAGTGGAGTGAAAGAATCCATGTCTCACACCATTGACTATGACAGAGTACCAATTGTTAGCCATGATTCTCCAAACCATGTCAATGATTCTCTCACCGAAGCCCATCCTTCGCATCACCAAACAGATATATGACCAGGAGACCCTATCATAAGCCTTGGTCATATCCAATTTGATGACTACATTGTCCCCCTCTTTAGGCCTTTTGATGTTATGAATAATCTCCTGAGCAAGCATAATGTTCTCCGAGATGCTTCTGCCTTTTACGAACCCAGACTGGTTATCCAAAATGAGATTTGGTAGAATGGGAGCTAACCTGAGGCAAATGAGTTTGGAGATAATCTTGTTGGTGAAGTTACTCAGACTAATAGGTCTGAATTCCGACAACTTATTAGGATGGTCTACTTTTGGGAGCAGAATCAAACAAGCGTGGGAAAAGTACTTGGGCATAGTTTGTCCACAAAAGAATGCCTGTACAACTGCCAGGAGGTCCACTTTAATGATGTCCCAACAAGCTTGGAAGAATCTTCCATTCATTCCATCTGGTCCGGCAGCCGAGTGAGGACTCATGGAGAAAACCACCTGTCTCAACTCATCAATGGTTGGCATAGCTTGTAGACTGTTGTTTTGTTCCTCGGTAATCATCCTAGGAATACAATCAAGGACTTCCTCATTAATAGCCCTGTCATTGCCTGTGAATATGTTCTGGAAATAGTCACATGCTACTTTGGCTATAGCTTGGTCACCTTGAAATTCAACTCCACTGTCATCTTGAATCTTATGGATGAATAACCGTCTCCGTCTACCCCTCATCAGAGAATGGAAGTAACTCGTGTTCGCATCACCCTCTTTGAACCAATGCAGTTGTGATTTTTGTTTGAGAATAGATTCTTCTAATTTCATGTACCTGATGTACTCAGCGTTCAGTCCATGTAAATTAGCTCTATTCTCCTCGGTGTTTTCAGTCAATATCTTTTCCTCTGCCATCCTGACTTTCTCTTCAAAATCCTTCACAGTAGCATAAATGTCACCAAATTCGGATTTTGACCAACTGCTAAGAGTGGAAGCGAGTCTCTTCATTTTCATGTGAAAGACCCACATAGGGCTACCCTTTATTTCTCCACTCCAACAGTTTTCGACAGTAGGTAGGAATGATTGACTATCCACCCAACAGTTCAAAAATTTGAAGTACTTGGTGATGTTCTCCTGTCTTACGGTAAGCTCCATCAACAAAGGACAGTGATCAGAACCCACCGAAGGAAGGTGTGTAACCGCGGTGTGAGGCATGGACTCTAACCAGTTATCATTTACCATAGCTCTATCCAGCCTCTTCCAGATTCTAGCTTCCGCTTCTCTTTGGTTGCACCAAGTAAAATTAGGTCCATGAAACCCCAAGTCCGTAAGGCCACAGGCTTCAATGACACTAATGAAGTCAAAACTTTTATTCATGTTGTATGGTAAACCTCCCATTTTCTCTTCAGGATCAGTGATGACATTAAAATCACCCACCGTGCACCAAGGCAACTTAGTGTCCGCATAACTCATCAGTTTCTCCCAAAGAGGTCTTCTGAGGTGGTTTCTACACTTGGCATAAATAAAGGTAGTCAAGAAAGTGGTAGGATGTTCCTCATGCTTGATTTCACAAGTAACCTGCTGGTCATCGGATTCTAAGACTGTGCAAGTAACATCTTGAGTCCAAAAGATCCAAATTTTTCCATTAGGGTTACAGGCTGCCTCCTTCATGTTGAGGTACATTCTACAAGTGTTGATATGAGAATTATCCGTGAACGGTTCCAAAATTGTGATCATGGATAACTTATGCAGCTTGGAGAGATTTTTAATTCTCTCCATAGCACCTTTGGTATGGATACCTCTAACATTCCATATGATTGTACTAATCATTGGGAACTTTGACTTTGGGATCTGGTTATGGGTCTGTTTGTTATGACAGATGTGCCAGCGACAGCGCCTTTAGTATAATGAGCTTTATCCTGGTGTTTCCTTGGGGATAAATCTTGTTTGACCGACGCTTGCTGGATCTCATTTGGTTGTTTCGATTCAGTACCGGGACCGACTGTTCTAGTCAAGAGTTGACTGATTTCTTCTTCCTCCTCATTCTCAGTGTCTTGGTCCCCAATGGATTGGGAATCCTGGTCAAACTCATCTTCAGAATGTATGACCCTATATTCGTCATCTGAGTCCTCAAGCATTGGTGGAATGGAGTTGAGGACGCATTCCCTAGGAGGGCTTACGTAGGTTTGAAGTGGGGAGACATTTGTGGCATCTTGTTCATTGGCTAAGCTAAAGTTTGTACCAACTTCCTCCTTATTTCTTCCTTCCTGCTGTAAACATTTGGATTGTTGGGAATGATTTTTGGATTTTTGGGATTCTGGGGAGTTGTGCTGATTTTCATGACTTCGAGAAGTAGGGGCATTACTGCTCTGCTCAATCATAAAAGGAGTTCCTTCATGAGTTCCTTTCAGGATTTCCAATTTCTTTTTAATAGCATCCCTTCTCTTTTTACTTGCCTTGTTTTTGGATTTTGAATTAGAGGACTGTTCCTGGTTTGAACTCTCCTCTAAATTTCCTTCCTCAGTCATATTCTTTTGGAGATTAGTCTGTTGCAGCCCCATATTCTGATTTGAATCCATACCGCGAGCAAGAACAGAGGTAGCAGGAGCTCTAGAGTCGTTCCTAAGGTCTGTGTATTGGTTCTCATGCAAAACATGAGACAAACCCCCCCCTTTGGATACCCCTTCCTGCAAGTTAGTGGGTTCCTCCTCCAAACCTTCCATACCTCCATCAACTACAGAATCAGGGATAACAATAACATCATTATCTTTGGGGGGAGCCATGGGGGAGGGGAGCATTGAGTCAATACCTGTGGTCTTCATTCCACTTCCTTGTTCTGTGTTGATGCCTGCTTTAAGACTATTGGGAATTTTGGGTTTTGGGAGCATTGAGTCAATACCTGAATTTTTGCAATTATTTCCATTTTGCTGGAGTTTTTGTTTATTGGCTTCCTCAGCCTTGTTATCATTTGGAGTCCCCTTGCTGGTGATCTGCTCCTGTTCATTATGGTTATGGGGAGGGGGTTGTTGAACATGGACTCCATGATCAACATTACAATCAGTAATAGTGTTTAGAATCATACCTGGATTGTTTGTCTGAATTGGTCTGTATACCTGTTTGTTGTTTTCCTGGAGCTTATGGTTGTGAGAATTTCCTTTAAAATTCTTTTTCTTCTGAGTTTGCCATTGGTCTTCTTGATTTTTGCTTTTGTTTACTTCCAGAAATTGTTCTTCCTGCTTGGTGCCAGTTTTTCCGGCTTTATTTTGTGGTTGGTTCTCTTTGCTGTTGTCTTCAAGTAATTTGGTTTCTTTTGTCCCTGGATTTGCCTGATAATTATTCTTATTAGCTTCAGCTTCCACTTCCTTTTTTTTCTTAGCTTCTTCATCTCTTTTCTTCAAGGGACAATCATGAATCATATGACCCTGATGTTTGCAGTTTACACAATAATCTGGAACATCTTCATATTCAATGGCTTGCCATTTTCCATTAGAGATATCTTCTTCATCAAATCCCATCCATATATGGGTGGGTCTGTCTTTTGTTAGATCAAGCTGAATTCTCACTTTAGCGACACTTCCTCTGGTTTTTTGAACAGAAGCAGCATCTAGATATAGAACTTTACCAACAGGAGAAAGAAGAGCAGTAAGAAGTTCTAAGTAATAACAATGCCAAGGGAGCTCAGGGAGTGTGACCCATATAGGAACTATAGAAGTTTCTTCCTCAGGTCTAAAGGTGGGTGTCCACATTAGCAGCTTCATAAGTTTACCTTCTATATACATTTTTTGCTTAGTCCAAACTGTTAGGTGGTCATTTTCATTATCCAGGTCTATGTAAATGTGCCTTGAGTTGAAATGTGCAATTTTGACCCCCCCGGTAAGATGAGTTTGAAGGATAAAACTTTTTCTAATGAGGTCCATTTTAGGCATGGTGCTGGCAAATTTTCCAATCAAAGTAAATTTGCATCTCTCAGCTAATTTAACCATGAAGTCCTCTTTTTTGAAAATGACTGCTGGAAATCCTTGTTTGGTGGTTATTTGAGGTGGGGAAAATTGAATTGGAACATAGCTCTTGGCTTGGTTAGTTCTGAGGATGGTGGCTAGGGATTGAACAATAGTTGGAGGTGCTGGTTCTTGGTCATTGTTAGCTTTATTGTTGTTATTGGGAGGCTGATTGGGGTTCTTGGTATTATTTTCCTTAGGTTGAACTTGTTTCTCTTTAGGTGGAGGGGGTTGATGCTTATCAAAATTGGAGGAAATCTTGGGTTGTGGATGTTTTGAAACATTAGTATTATTGCATTTCGGAATTGAGTTTGAAATGGAAGAAAAATTGGAATTTGGGTTTTGTGTGTTGGAAATATTTGTTTGAAGGTTTGGAGCAGTGGTGTGCATGTTGGGATCAATTTTTGACTGTTTTGGATCATTCCCAGCCACCTTAATTTTATTGCCAGCCAAACCTTTGCCAATTCTTTTTTCATTTTGCTCATTCAACCCAATTTGGTGATTTTCTGATGGGAGTAATTGTTCTAAGGCATTATTGTTAGGAATAAGGTTGTTTTGACATAGTTTTTGCATATTTTTTTTCACTTGAACAGCAGTGGCTTCCGGCAGCCCCATTTTTCCAGCCAATGGATTCAAATTCAACAAGGAAGAACACTCACCTGAAATTTTTCGCATAGATGCATTCTCCAGCCCATTTTGCATCAACTTGCACTTGGATTGAGTATAACTTGGTTGCAAAATATTTTTTTTTTTGTTTTCAGGTACGGCAGTGCAGCCATGGCCGGCAGTGCCGCCCGAATTCACGTGTTTGCCGGAGATTCCTCCATCTGTTCGGCCTGAAAATTTGTGGGGATGTCGATCTTGGTTAGGGCTACAATCCCCAGTAGGTGCGCGACCGTGGTTGTCACCGGATTCCGGTGAACTGGGCGTTCGGCAGTGAACAGTCCCTTCGGCAGCCCCCTGGTGTTTTGACGTTTTTCCTTCCAAATCCTTATCATTTTCCCCTGAAATTTCGTGTATAGGTTGCTCTTGGGATGGGGAAGAAACCCCAGTAGTTAAACTCCGACGAAACCTACCGGAATCCGGTCGAATCTGGTCATGAACTTCCCGCAGAGAGCCGAAAAAACTGGCAGCAATTTCATTGTGATTTCTCACAATTTGCTGCTCGGATTCAATTGAAAATTTGTGGGTATGGACGTTGGGTGATAGGGAATAAACCCCACCTATTGATTCTCCATGAATCTGGCCGGAACTTGGTCGAATAGCAGCAGCAGCAGGTCGCGATTCCGGCAGATTCGGTTGAGTTTTTGCCGGCTGATTTCCTTTGTTTTGCTTGCTAGAATTTTCTGAAAAATTGTGGGTTGGTAGATCTTGATAAGATTTAGTATTTCCAATTACAGATCCTTCATGAATCGATTGAGAATTTGATTGGGAATTATTTTGAAAAATCTGGAAATTTTGCCTATGGGAATTGGCATAATTGATCGCTGGCTTGTTTTGCGAATTCCCGGAGTTATACTTGGATTTTTTTAACGATTCTTGTTGCGTTGGATTCGTATCGTCGAGATCTACGATTCCATCATTTGAACAAAATTTTTGGAGGTCCGGAGGGGGATCTAGCCCCATGGCCCCAAATAGCTCACTTAAGCTCTTACTAGAGAGCTTTTTTGTAGAGAGATGTTGTAGAGAGAAGAAAAATTAGAGAAATGAGGAAGCGATAGGGTTCAGGGTTCAGGGTTCAGGGTTCAGGGTTTAGGGTTTTGGGTTTAGGGTTCAGTGTTCAGGGTTTCAGGGTTCAGGGTTTCAGGGTTCAGGGTTTCAGGGTTTCAGGGTTCAGGGTTTCAGGGTTCAGGGTTCAGGGTTCAGGGTTCAGGGTTCAGGGTTCAGGGTTTTCAGGGTTTAGGGTTTAGGGTTTTGGGTTTAGGGTTTAGGGTTTAGGGTTTTAGGGTTTAGGGTTTAGGGTTTCAGGGTTTCAGGGTTTCAGGGTTTTAGGGTCCAGGGTTTCAGGGTTTAGGGTTTTCAGGGTTTCAGGGTTTAGGGTTTCAGGGTTTAGGGTTCAGGGTTTAGGGTTTTCAGAGGTTTCAGGGTTTCAGGGTTCAGGGTTTTGGGTTTCAGGGTTTTGGGTTTAGGGTTTTGGGTTCAGGGTTTCAGGGTTTCAGGGTTCAGGGTTCAGGGTTCAGGGTTCAGGGTTCAGGGTTCAGGGTTCAGGGTTTCAGGGTTCAGGGTTTAGGGTTTAGGGTTTTGGGTTTAGGGTTTCAGGGTTCAGGGTTCAGGGTTCAGGGTTCAGGGTTTAGGGTCTCAGGGTTTCAGGGTTTAGGGTTTTAGGGTTTTAGGGTTTAGGGTTCAGGGTTTAGGTTTAGGGTTTAGGGTTCAGGGTTTCAGGGTTTAGGGTTTTAGGGTTTTGGGTTTAGGGTTTTTTTTTTTTTTTTTTTTTAGTAAACGCCCTTGTCCCGGGCAGGGGCTGAGCAACACCCCCAGGCCTTATCATAAATAAAACAACAAAACAATAAAATTAAATACATGGAGGGGGACATAAAACCTTACCTCCGATTTAATGGTGGTTCATAGGTCGGCCATCCTACTAAGAACAGCCAACCCATCCCCGATACTGAAATGAAATCCTGGAAACTATGCACCTAACGGAGAGGACTCCTCTCCAATACATAAGTTCTAGGAAAGCAATAAATGAGGGAGACTCTCCCCTTACATAGTAAGAAAAGAAAGTCACAAAAAAGCTAAGACCTATTCAAAGAAGCTATAACGTACAAAGAAATAACTTATCTGAAAAGGATAAAGTAGATAAAAGTGGTTGAAAACTCTAAGCAATCCGCGATCTCATGGTGGTTTCTTGATTCTCTTCAACTTTCTTCTTCTGAAGTTTGCCATGCCAATTTTGTCTAATTTGTAGTGGCCTCTCGCTTCTCGCGGCAAGTCCTGCATGCTGTGAAAATGGTGGGGAGTGTCCAGGTCGTGACTATACTTCGAAAGAGCATCTGCCGTGAAGTTTCCTTCTCTATATGTATGCTTGCTTTGAAAGTACTCCAACCCGGAGGTGAGCTTCTGCAGTTCCTCTATGTATTTTTGGATATTCCACTGAGGTTCAACGGAGTTGGTGAGCCATTGTATGAGCAGGTATGAATCTACCTCCAATATGACTTTAGTATAACCCTGTAAAATGCACCAACGTAGCCCATAAACCGCTGCTTGGATTTCCGCCTGGTTGTTAGTACCTGTACCTAAAGGGGAAGCAAAAGCAAATATCAAATTCCCTTTGTGGTCCCTAAGAATACCACCTGCTCCTATTCTTCCCGGGTTATCGAGAGCGCTGCCGTCTGTGTTAAGCTTGACTAGAGGGTGAATCGGTTTGATCCATTGAACTCTAATCACCTTAACTTCATGCTGACATTTCTCCACCAAATTACTCAAATCTGACCATTTAGACGGCCACGTGATATAAGGAAAGGTGGTGACGAGCATGCTCCAAATATCCCTGCAGATAGAGTATTTGACCCTACTTGAATTTGACTTCTTGCTGCCATATTTGCTAGCGCATCTGTTCTTCCAAAGGTTCCAGCAGACAAATATGGGCGTAGCCTGAAGAATGAGTTTGTGAACCTCACTGTTATGTTTGGACGTCCACCAGGTCATAAGCAGGCTTCTCAAAGACGTAGCTCCCTGATTAATTCCCAGCGGGTCAGAAAAATACTTCCAGATATATTTAGCAAAGTGGCCTGTTACGAAAATGTGATCTATGTTGTCCAGACCAGGTCTGTAGCAACAAGAACATTCCGCTGGTACACCCCCGAAGGTAACAATTTTCTCGTTCGTAGGTAATTTTGCTCTTAAAGCTCTCCAGAGGAGAAAAGAAACCTTAAATGGTATACTTTTTTGCCAAGTGAAAGTATTAGTCAACGTTCTGTTCCTCTTCCTTCTGACTAAGTCCCAAGCCGAGGTACAAGTAAAGTTCCCATGGGTATTTAGTTTCCACACAGGTTGGTCGGGAACACCCTGTTGATACTGAACTTGTGTGTTGAGAATTTGGTGAACTAAGTGAGGCGGGGCATGACGAGTCACCATTTCCTCATTCCATCGTCCATTGTCCATGAACTGGGAGATCGTCATGTTGTTGAGCCTCGGTATCGGGTTTTTATGGTAGGCAAGAGGTCCAATTCCCAACCAGTCATCCCACCAGAAATAACATGATCCCGAACGGAGGACCCATTGAATATGTTTTTCTGCCTCAAGCTTGTTTCCCATCATATGCTTCCAGACTAAAGTTTGGCCAGTATCCCACTTTTTACTCACTGGATTAGCCCTTTGGCAGTACTTAGCTTTGAGGAATTTTGCCCATAGAGAGTTCTTGGTTCTAAAGCTCCACCACTGTTTATACTGCAAAGCAAGACAAACATCTGGCAGCTGCCTGAAGCCTATGCCCCCTTCCTCGTAAGGGTAGCAAAGATTTTCCCAAGAGGCCCAATGGTATTTCGTCCTCTCAGCTTCCCATCCCCAGAAGAAGTTTGCTGTGAGTGATTTGATCTGTCTGAGGGTGGTTTTCGGAGGTGAGATAGCCGACAGAATGTGAATAGGCAGGGATTGCAAGACAAATTTCACAAGCGTCGCCCTTCCTCCGAAACTAAGCATCCTAGCGTGCCACCCTCTGATTCTAGCTACAGCCTTAGCCACCATGCCTGAAAAATAAATGATTCTTTGCCCTCCTACGTATAGGGGGCAACCAAGGTATGTGATGGGGCTGTCTTTTTGAGTGAAACCTGTGATGGTCTTGATTCTGCTAATAATATTCTTAGGTGTGTGGGCGGGGACCATGAAGTGACTCTTTTCCTTGTTAATGAGCTGATCGGAGACACTTTCATAGGTAGAAAGAACATTCATAATCAGCTGCAAGGTAGAAATAGTCACTGAGGAAAAGATGATAACATCATCGGCAAAACTGAGATGGTTTATCTGCGGTCCCTTTCTCTCCATGTGAAACCCCTGGTATAAATGATGCTGGAGAAGATGATTCATCATCCGAGAAAACACCTCCGCTCCAATGATGAAAAGGGCCGGGGATAGAGGGTCACCTTGTTTCAAGCCCCTAGTGGAGTGAAAGAATCCATGTCTCACACCATTGACTATGACAGAGTACCAATTGTTAGCCATGATTCTCCAAACCATGTCAATGATTCTCTCACCGAAGCCCATCCTTCGCATCACCAAACAGATATATGACCAGGAGACCCTATCATAAGCCTTGGTCATATCCAATTTGATGACTACATTGTCCCCCTCTTTAGGCCTTTTGATGTTATGAATAATCTCCTGAGCAAGCATAATGTTCTCCGAGATGCTTCTGCCTTTTACGAACCCAGACTGGTTATCCAAAATGAGATTTGGTAGAATGGGAGCTAACCTGAGGCAAATGAGTTTGGAGATAATCTTGTTGGTGAAGTTACTCAGACTAATAGGTCTGAATTCCGACAACTTATTAGGATGGTCTACTTTTGGGAGCAGAATCAAACAAGCGTGGGAAAAGTACTTGGGCATAGTTTGTCCACAAAAGAATGCCTGTACAACTGCCAGGAGGTCCACTTTAATGATGTCCCAACAAGCTTGGAAGAATCTTCCATTCATTCCATCTGGTCCGGCAGCCGAGTGAGGACTCATGGAGAAAACCACCTGTCTCAACTCATCAATGGTTGGCATAGCTTGTAGACTGTTGTTTTGTTCCCCGGTAATCATCCTAGGAATACAATCAAGGACTTCCTCATTAATAGCCCTGTCATTGCCTGTGAATATGTTCTGGAAATAGTCACATGCTACTTTGGCTATAGCTTGGTCACCTTGAAATTCAACTCCACTGTCATCTTGAATCTTATGGATGAATAACCGTCTCCGTCTACCCCTCATCAGAGAATGGAAGTAACTCGTGTTCGCATCACCCTCTTTGAACCAATGCAGTTGTGATTTTTGTTTGAGAATAGATTCTTCTAATTTCATGTACCTGATGTACTCAGCGTTCAGTCCATGTAAATTAGCTCTATTCTCCTCGGTGTTTTCAGTCAATATCTTTTCCTCTGCCATCCTGACTTTCTCTTCAAAATCCTTCACAGTAGCATAAATGTCACCAAATTCGGATTTTGACCAACTGCTAAGAGTGGAAGCGAGTCTCTTCATTTTCATGTGAAAGACCCACATAGGGCTACCCTTTATTTCTCCACTCCAACAGTTTTCGACAGTAGGTAGGAATGATTGACTATCCACCCAACAGTTCAAAAATTTGAAGTACTTGGTGATGTTCTCCTGTCTTACGGTAAGCTCCATCAACAAAGGACAGTGATCAGAACCCACCGAAGGAAGGTGTGTAACCGCGGTGTGAGGCATGGACTCTAACCAGTTATCATTTACCATAGCTCTATCCAGCCTCTTCCAGATTCTAGCTTCCGCTTCTCTTTGGTTGCACCAAGTAAAATTAGGTCCATGAAACCCCAAGTCCGTAAGGCCACAGGCTTCAATGACACTAATGAAGTCAAAACTTTTATTCATGTTGTATGGTAAACCTCCCATTTTCTCTTCAGGATCAGTGATGACATTAAAATCACCCACCGTGCACCAAGGCAACTTAGTGTCCGCATAACTCATCAGTTTCTCCCAAAGAGGTCTTCTGAGGTGGTTTCTACACTTGGCATAAATAAAGGTAGTCAAGAAAGTGGTAGGATGTTCCTCATGCTTGATTTCACAAGTAACCTGCTGGTCATCGGATTCTAAGACTGTGCAAGTAACATCTTGAGTCCAAAAGATCCAAATTTTTCCATTAGGGTTACAGGCTGCCTCCTTCATGTTGAGGTACATTCTACAAGTGTTGATATGAGAATTATCCGTGAACGGTTCCAAAATTGTGATCATGGATAACTTATGCAGCTTGGAGAGATTTTTAATTCTCTCCATAGCACCTTTGGTATGGATACCTCTAACATTCCATATGATTGTACTAATCATTGGGAACTTTGACTTTGGGATCTGGTTATGGGTCTGTTTGTTATGACAGATGTGCCAGCGACAGCGCCTTTAGTATAATGAGCTTTATCCTGGTGTTTCCTTGGGGATAAATCTTGTTTGACCGACGCTTGCTGGATCTCATTTGGTTGTTTCGATTCAGTACCGGGACCGACTGTTCTAGTCAAGAGTTGACTGATTTCTTCTTCCTCCTCATTCTCAGTGTCTTGGTCCCCAATGGATTGGGAATCCTGGTCAAACTCATCTTCAGAATGTATGACCCTATATTCGTCATCTGAGTCCTCAAGCATTGGTGGAATGGAGTTGAGGACGCATTCCCTAGGAGGGCTTACGTAGGTTTGAAGTGGGGAGACATTTGTGGCATCTTGTTCATTGGCTAAGCTAAAGTTTGTACCAACTTCCTCCTTATTTCTTCCTTCCTGCTGTAAACATTTGGATTGTTGGGAATGATTTTTGGATTTTTGGGATTCTGGGGAGTTGTGCTGATTTTCATGACTTCGAGAAGTAGGGGCATTACTGCTCTGCTCAATCATAAAAGGAGTTCCTTCATGAGTTCCTTTCAGGATTTCCAATTTCTTTTTAATAGCATCCCTTCTCTTTTTACTTGCCTTGTTTTTGGATTTTGAATTAGAGGACTGTTCCTGGTTTGAACTCTCCTCTAAATTTCCTTCCTCAGTCATATTCTTTTGGAGATTAGTCTGTTGCAGCCCCATATTCTGATTTGAATCCATACCGCGAGCAAGAACAGAGGTAGCAGGAGCTCTAGAGTCATTCCTAAGGTCTGTGTATTGGTTCTCATGCAAAACATGAGACAAACCCCCCCCTTTGGATACCCCTTCCTGCAAGTTAGTGGGTTCCTCCTCCAAACCTTCCATACCTCCATCAACTACAGAATCAGGGATAACAATAACATCATTATCTTTGGGGGGAGCCATGGGGGAGGGGAGCATTGAGTCAATACCTGTGGTCTTCATTCCACTTCCTTGTTCTGTGTTGATGCCTGCTTTAAGACTATTGGGAATTTTGGGTTTTGGGAGCATTGAGTCAATACCTGAATTTTTGCAATTATTTCCATTTTGCTGGAGTTTTTGTTTATTGGCTTCCTCAGCCTTGTTATCATTTGGAGTCCCCTTGCTGGTGATCTGCTCCTGTTCATTATGGTTATGGGGAGGGGGTTGTTGAACATGGACTCCATGATCAACATTACAATCAGTAATAGTGTTTAGAATCATACCTGGATTGTTTGTCTGAATTGGTTTGTATACCTGTTTGTTGTTTTCCTGGAGCTTATGGTTGTGAGAATTTCCTTTAAAATTCTTTTTCTTCTGAGTTTGCCATTGGTCTTCTTGATTTTTGCTTTTGTTTACTTCCAGAAATTGTTCTTCCTGCTTGGTGCCAGTTTTTCCGGCTTTATTTTGTGGTTGGTTCTCTTTGCTGTTGTCTTCAAGTAATTTGGTTTCTTTTGTCCCTGGATTTGCCTGATAATTATTCTTATTAGCTTCAGCTTCCACTTCCTTTTTTTTCTTAGCTTCTTCATCTCTTTTCTTCAAGGGACAATCATGAATCATATGACCCTGATGTTTGCAGTTTACACAATAATCTGGAACATCTTCATATTCAATGGCTTGCCATTTTCCATTAGAGATATCTTCTTCATCAAATCCCATCCATATATGGGTGGGTCTGTCTTTTGTTAGATCAAGCTGAATTCTCACTTTAGCGACACTTCCTCTGGTTTTTTGAACAGAAGCAGCATCTAGATATAGAACTTTACCAACAGGAGAAAGAAGAGCAGTAAGAAGTTCTAAGTAATAACAATGCCAAGGGAGCTCAGGGAGTGTGACCCATATAGGAACTATAGAAGTTTCTTCCTCAGGTCTAAAGGTGGGTGTCCACATTAGCAGCTTCATAAGTTTACCTTCTATATACATTTTTTGCTTAGTCCAAACTGTTAGGTGGTCATTTTCATTATCCAGGTCTATGTAAATGTGCCTTGAGTTGAAATGTGCAATTTTGACCCCCCCGGTAAGATGAGTTTGAAGGATAAAACTTTTTCTAATGAGGTCCATTTTAGGCATGGTGCTGGCAAATTTTCCAATCAAAGTAAATTTGCATCTCTCAGCTAATTTAACCATGAAGTCCTCTTTTTTGAAAATGACTGCTGGAAATCCTTGTTTGGTGGTTATTTGAGGTGGGGAAAATTGAATTGGAACATAGCTCTTGGCTTGGTTAGTTCTGAGGATGGTGGCTAGGGATTGAACAATAGTTGGAGGTGCTGGTTCTTGGTCATTGTTAGCTTTATTGTTGTTATTGGGAGGCTGATTGGGGTTCTTGGTATTATTTTCCTTAGGTTGAACTTGTTTCTCTTTAGGTGGAGGGGGTTGATGCTTATCAAAATTGGAGGAAATCTTGGGTTGTGGAGGTTTTGAAACATTAGTATTATTGCATTTCGGAATTGAGTTTGAAATGGAAGAAAAATTGGAATTTGGGTTTTGTGTGTTGGAAATATTTGTTTGAAGGTTTGGAGCAGTGGTGTGCATGTTGGGATCAATTTTTGACTGTTTTGGATCATTCCCAGCCACCTTAATTTTATTGCCAGCCAAACCTTTGCCAATTCTTTTTTCATTTTGCTCATTCAACCCAATTTGGTGATTTTCTGATGGGAGTAATTGTTCTAAGGCATTATTGTTAGGAATAAGGTTGTTTTGACATAGTTTTTGCATATTTTTTTTCACTTGAACAGCAGTGGCTTCCGGCAGCCCCATTTTTCCAGCCAATGGATTCAAATTCAACAAGGAAGAACACTCACCTGAAATTTTTCGCATAGATGCATTCTCCAGCCCATTTTGCATCAACTTGCACTGCCAATTTTGAAATTCCATTTCCATGACGTCTCCAAAAATATCCGGCCAGTTCTGAGCATTGGAGCTTGGATCAGTTGAGGAATCTTGTAATTGTGAATTACTAACCTTGGATTGAGTATAACTTGGTTGCAAAATATTTTTTTTTTTGTTTTCAGGTACGGCAGTGCAGCCATGGCCGGCAGTGCCGCCCGAATTCACGTGTTTGCCGGAGATTCCTCCATCTGTTCGGCCTGAAAATTTGTGGGGATGTCGATCTTGGTTAGGGCTACAATCCCCAGTAGGTGCGCGACCGTGGTTGTCACCGGATTCCGGTGAACTGGGCGTTCGGCAGTGAACAGTCCCTTCGGCAGCCCCCTGGTGTTTTGACGTTTTTCCTTCCAAATCCTTATCATTTTCCCCTGAAATTTCGTGTATAGGTTGCTCTTGGGATGGGGAAGAAACCCCAGTAGTTAAACTCCGACGAAACCTACCGGAATCCGGTCGAATCTGGTCATGAACTTCCCGCAGAGAGCCGAAAAAACTGGCAGCAATTTCATTGTGATTTCTCACAATTTGCTGCTCGGATTCAATTGAAAATTTGTGGGTATGGACGTTGGGTGATAGGGAATAAACCCCACCTATTGATTCTCCATGAATCTGGCCGGAACTTGGTCGAATAGCAGCAGCAGCAGGTCGCGATTCCGGCAGATTCGGTTGAGTTTTTGCCGGCTGATTTCCTTTGTTTTGCTTGCTAGAATTTTCTGAAAAATTGTGGGTTGGTAGATCTTGATAAGATTTAGTATTTCCAATTACAGATCCTTCATGAATCGATTGAGAATTTGATTGGGAATTATTTTGAAAAATCTGGAAATTTTGCCTATGGGAATTGGCATAATTGATCGCTGGCTTGTTTTGCGAATTCCCGGAGTTATACTTGGATTTTTTTAACGATTCTTGTTGCGTTGGATTCGTATCGTCGAGATCTACGATTCCATCATTTGAACAAAATTTTTGGAGGTCCGGAGGGGGATCTAGCCCCATGGCCCCAAATAGCTCACTTAAGCTCTTACTAGAGAGCTTTTTTGTAGAGAGATGTTGTAGAGAGAAGAAAAATTAGAGAAATGAGGAAGCGATGGGGTTTAGGGTTTAGGGTTCAGGGTTTTGGGTTTAGGGTTCAGGGTTCAGGGTTCAGGGTTTAGGGTCAGGGTTCAGGGTTCAGGGTTCAGGGTTCAGGGTTTTCAGGGTTTCAGGGTTCAGGGTTCAGGGTTCAGGGTTCAGGGTTCAGGGTTCAGGGTTCAGGGTTTTTCAGGGTTCAGGGTTCAGGGTTCAGGGTTCAGGGTTCAGGGTTCAGGGTTTTCAGGGTTTCAGGGTTCAGGGTTCAGGGTTCAGGGTTTCAGGGTTCAGGGTTCAGGGTTTAGGGTTTCAGGGTTTTAGGGTTTCAGGGTTTTGGGTTCAGGGTTCAGGGTTCAGGGTTCAGGGTTCAGGGTTTTGGGTTCAGGGTTCAGGGTTCAGGGTTCAGGGTTTAGGGTTTAGGGTTCAGGGTTCAGGGTTTAGGGTTTCAGGGTTCAGGGTTTCAGGGTTCAGGGTTTTCAGGGTTCAGGGTTCAGGGTTCAGGGTTCAGGGTTTCAGGGTTCAGGGTTCAGGGTTCAGGGTTCAGGGTTTTCAGGGTTCAGGGTTCAGGGTTCAGGGTTCAGGGTTCAGGGTTTCAGGGTTTTCAGGGTTTCAGGGTTTCAGGGTTTCAGGTTCAGGGTTTTAGGGTTCAGGGTTCAGGGTTCAGGGTTTAGGGTTCAGGGTTCAGGGTTTTAGGGTTTAGGGTTCAGGGTTTAGGGTTTTAGGGTTCAGGGTTTAGGTTCAGGGTTCAGGGTTCAGGGTTCAGGGTTCAGGGTTCAGGGTTTAGGTTCAGGGTTCAGGGTTTTGGGTTCAGGGTTTCAGGGTTTTGGGTTCAGGGTTTTGGGTCCAGGGTTTTGGGTTCAGGGTTCAGGGTTCAGGGTTTTGGGTTTAGGGTTCAGGGTTCAGGGTTTCAGGGTTTTGGGTCCAGGGTTTCAGGGTTTAGGGTTTCAGGGTTCAGGGTTCAGGGTTCAGGGTTTCAGGGTTTAGGGTCCAGGGTTCAGGGTTTTAGGGTTCAGGGTTTTCAGGGTTCAGGGTTCAGGGTTCAGGGTTCAGGGTTCAGGGTTTCAGGGTTTCAGGGTTTAGGGTTCAGGGTTCAGGGTTTTGGGTTCAGGGTTCAGGGTTCAGGGTTCAGGGTTCAGGGTTTAGGGTTCAGGGTTCAGGGTTTTTGGTTCAGGGTTCAGGGTTCAGGGTTCAGGGTTTCAGGGTTTAGGGTTCAGGGTTCAGGGTTCAGGGTTCAGGGTTTCAGGGTTCAGGGTTCAGGGTTTAGGGTTTCAGGGTTCAGGGTTTAGGGTTTCAGGGTTCAGGGTTTCAGGGTTCAGGGTTTCAGGGTTTTGGGTTTCAAGGTTCAGGGTTTCAGGGTTCAGGGTTCAGGGTTTTGGGTTTCAGGGTTTCAGGGTTCAGGGTTTAGGGTTCAGGGTTCAGGGTTCAGGGTTCAGGGTTTTCAGGGTTCAGGGTTCAGGGTTCAGGGTTTAGGGTTCAGGGTTCAGGGTTCAGGGTTCAGGGTTCAGGGTTCAGGGTTCAGGGTTCAGGGTTTCAGGGTTCAGGGTTCAGGGTTCAGGGTTCAGGGTTCAGGGTTCAGGGTTCAGGGTTCAGGGTTTAGGGTTTCAGGGTTTAGGGTTCAGGGTTTAGGGTTTAGGGTTTAGGGTTCAGGGTTCAGGGTTCAGGGTTCAGGGTTCAGGGTTCAGGGTCAGGGTTTCAGGGTTCAGGGTTTTAGGGTTTTTAGGGTCCAGGGTTCAGGGTTCAGGGTTCAGGGTTTAGGGTTCAGGGTTCAGGGTTTCAGGGTTCAGGGTTCAGGGTTCAGGGTTTCAGGGTTTTGGTCCAGGGTTTCAGGGTTCAGGGTTCAGGGTTTTCAGGGTTCAGGGTTTCAGGGTTTCAGGGTTCAGGGTTCAGGGTTCAGGGTTCAGGGTTCAGGGTTTCAGGGTTCAGGGTTTTCAGGGTTTAGCAGTGGTTCAGGGTTCAGGGTTCAGGGTTCAGGGTTTAGGGTTCAGGGTTTCAGGGTTCAGGGTTTAGGGTTTAGGGTTTAGGGTCCAGGGTTCAGGGTTTAGGGTTCAGGGTTCAGGGTTCAGGGTTCAGGGTTTTGGGTTCAGGGTTTAGGGTTCAGGGTTTCAGGGTTCAGGGTTCAGGGTTCAGGGTTCAGGGTTTAGGGTCCAGGGTTTCAGGGTTCAGGGTTCAGGGTTCAGGGTTCAGGGTTCAGGGTTCAGGGTTTCAGGGTTTAGGGTTTTGGGTTTCAGGGTTCAGGGTTTAGGGTTTAGGGTTCAGGGTTCAGGGTTTAGGGTTTAGGGTTTAGGGTTTAGGGTTTAGGGTTCAGGGTTCAGGGTTTCAGGGTTCAGGGTTTCAGGGTTTTAGGGTTTAGGTTCAGGGTTCAGGGTTTCAGGGTTCAGGGTTCAGGGTTTAGGGTTTCAGGGTTTTGGGTTTAGGGTTTAGGGTTTAGGGTTTTGGGTTCAGGGTTCAGGGTTTCAGGGTTTCTGGGTCAGGGTTCAGGGTTTAGGGTTTAGGGTTTAGGGTCCAGGGTTCAGGGTTTAGGTTCAGGGTTTCAGGGTTTAGGGTTCAGGGTTTAGGGTTTAGGGTTTAGGGTTTTGGGTTTAGGGTTTCAGGGTTCAGGGTTTCAGGGTTTCAGGGTTCAGGGTTCAGGGTTTAGGGTTTAGGGTTCAGGGTTTAGGGTTCAGGGTTCAGGGGTTCAGGGTTTTGGGTTCAGGGTTCAGGGTTTTGGGTTCAGGGTTCAGGGTTCAGGGTTCAGGGTTTAGGGTTCAGGGTTCAGGGTTCAGGGTTTAGGGTTTCAGGGTTTAGGGTTTAGGGTTTTGGGTTCAGGGTTTTGGGTTCAGGGTTTAGGGTTTAGGGTTTAGGGTTCAGGGTTTAGGGTTTAGGGTTCAGGGTTTAGGGTTCAGGGTTTAGGGTTCAGGGTTTAGGGTCCAGGGTTTAGGGTTCAGGGTTCAGGGTTTTCAGGGTTTCAGGGTTTCAGGGTTCAGGGTTCAGGGTTTCAGGGTTTCAGGGTTTAGGGTTTAGGGTCCAGGGTTCAGGGTTCAGGGTCCAGGGTTTCAGGGTTCAGGGTTTCGGGGTTTAGGGTTTAGGGTCCAGGGTTTCAGGGTTTAGGGTTTAGGGTTCAGGGTTTAGGGTTTAGGGTTTAGGGTTCAGGGTTTTGGGTTTTTAGGGTTCAGGGTTTTGGGTTTAGGGTTTAGGGTTTAGGGTTCAGGGTTCAGGGTTCAGGGTTTCAGGGTTTAGGGTTCAGGGTTTCAGGGTTTCAGGGTTCAGGGTTCAGGGTTTAGGGTTTAGGGTTTTGGGTCAGGGTTCAGGGTTTCAGGGTTTAGGGTTTAGGGTTTAGGGTTCAGGGTTCAGGGTTTCAGGGTTTTGGTTCAGGGTTCAGGGTTCAGGGTTTAGGGTCCAGGGTTTTGGGGTCCAGGGTTTCAGGGTTCAGGGTTTTAGGGTTTAGGGTTTAGGGTTTTAGGGTTTTGGGTTCAGGGTTTAGGGTTTAGGGTTTAGGGTTCAGGGTTCAGGGTTTCAGGGTTTCGGGTTCAGGGTTTAGGGTTTAGGGTTCAGGGTTTCAGGGTTTAGGGTTTAGGGTTCAGGGTTCAGGGTTTCAGGGTTTCAGGGTTCAGGGTTCAGGGTTTAGGGTTCAGGGTTTCAGGGTTCAGGGTTCAGGGTTCAGGGTTCAGGGTTTTAGGGTTTTCGTTCAGGGTTCAGGGTTCAGGGTTTTGGGTTCAGGGTTTCAGGGTTCAGGGTTCAGGGTTTCAGGGTTCAGGGTTTCAGGGTTCAGGGTTTCAGGGTTCAGGGTTCAGGGTTCAGGGTTTAGGGTTCAGGGTTTAGGGTTCAGGGTTCAGGGTTTCAGGGTTCAGGGTTTTAGGGTTTTAGGGTTTCAGGGTTTCAGGGTTCAGGGTTTAGGGTTTTGGGTTTAGGGTTTAGGGTTTAGGGTTTAGGGTTTCAGGGTTCAGGGTTCAGGGTTCAGGGTTCAGGGTTTAGGGTTTCAGGGTTCAGGGTTTCAGGGTTTCAGGGTTTAGGTTCAGGGTTTAGGGTTTCAGGGTTTCAGGGTTTAGGGTTTTCAGGGTTTTGGGTTCAGGGTTTAGGGTTTCAGGGTTCAGGGTTTCAGGGTTTAGGGTTTAGGGTTCAGGGTTTTGGGGTTCAGGGTTTAGGGTTTCGGGTTCAGGGTTTAGGGTTTAGGGTCAGGGTTCAGGGTTTAGGGTTCAGGGTTTCAGGGTTTTGGGTTCAGGGTTTAGGGTTTAGGGTTTAGGGTTTAGGGTTCAGGGTTTTGGGTTCAGGGTTTTGGGTTTAGGGTTCAGGGTTTAGGGTTTAGGGTTCAGGGTTCAGGGTTTCAGGGTTTAGGGTTTCAGGGTTCAGGGTTTAGGGTTTAGGGTTTTAGGGTTTAGGGTTTCAGGGTTTTCAGGGTTCAGGGTTCAGGGTTTCAGGGTTCAGGGTTCAGGGTTCAGGGTTCAGGGTTCAGGGTTTAGGGTTTTGGTTCAGGGTTTAGGGTTTTAGGGTTCAGGGTTTAGGGTTTTCAGGGTTTTGGGTTCAGGGTTTAGGGTTTAGGGTTTAGGGTTTAGGTTCAGGGTTTCAGGGTTTAGGGTTCAGGGTTTAGGGTTCAGGGTTCAGGGTTCAGGGTTCAGGGTTTCAGGTTCAGGGTTTTAGGGTTCAGGGTTTAGGGTTTAGGGTTTTTTTTTTTTTTTTTTTTTTTTTTTTTTTTTTTTTTTTTTTTTTTTTTTTTTTTTTTTTTTTTTTTTTAAGTAAACGCCCTTGTCGCGGGCAGGGGCTGAGCAACACCCCCAGGCCTTATCATAAATAAAAACAACAAAACAACAAAAATAAATACATGGAGGGGGACATAAACCTTACCTCCGATTTAATGGTGGTTCATAGGTCGGCCATCCTACTAAGAACAGCCAACCCATCCCCGTTACCGAAATGAAATCCTGGAAACTATGCACCTAACGGAGAGGACTCCTCTCCAATACATAAGTTCTAGGAAAGCAATAAATGAGGGAGACTCTCCCCTTACATAGTAAGAAAAGAAAGTCATAAAAAAGCTAAGAACTCATGGTGGTTTCTTGATTCTCTTCAACTTTCTTCTTCTGAAGTTTGCCATGCCAATTTTGTCTAATTTGTAGTGGCCTCTCGCTTCTCTCGGCATGTCCTGCACGCTGTGAAAATGGTGGGGAGTGTCCAGGTCGTGACTATACTTCGAAAGAGCATCTGCCGTGAAGTTTCCTTCTCTATACGTATGCTTACTTTGAAAGTACTCCAACCCGGATGTGAGGTTCTGCAGTTCCTCTATGTATTTTTTGATATTCCACTGAGGTTCGATGGAGTTGGTGAGCCATTGTAAGAGCAGGTATGAATCTACCTCCAATATGACTTTAGTATAACCCTGTAAAATGCACCAACGAAGCCCATAAACCGCTGCTTGGATTTCCGCCTGGTTGTTAGTACCTGTACCTAAAGGGGAAGCAAAAGCAAATATCAAATTCCCTTTGTGGTCCCTAAGAATACCACCTGCTCCTATTCTTCCCGGGTTATCGAGAGCGCTGCCGTCTGTGTTAAGCTTGACTAGAGGATGAATCGGTTTGATCCATTGAACTCTAATCACCTTAACTTCATGCTGACATTTCTCCACCAAATTACTCAAATCTGACCATTTAGACGGCCACGTGATATAAGGAAAGGTGGTGACTAGCATGCTCCAAATGTCCCTGCAGATAGAGTATTTGACCCTACTTGAATTTGACTTCTTGCTGCCATATTTGCTAGCGCATCTGTTCTTCCAAAGGTTCCAGCAGACAAATATGGGCGTAGCCTGAAGGATGAGTTTGTGAACCTCACTGTTATGTTTGGACGTCCACCAGGTCATAAGCAGGCTTCTCAACGACGTAGCTCCCTGATTAATTCCCAGCGGGTCAGAAAAATACTTCCAGATATATTTAGCAAAGTGGCCTGTTACGAAAATGTGCTCTATGTTGTCCAGACCAGGTCTGTAGCAACAAGTACATTCCGCTGGTACACCCCCAAAGGTAACAATTTTCTCATTCGTAGGTAATTTTGCTCTTAAAGCTCTCCAGAGAAGAAAAGACACCTTAAATGGTATACTTTTTTGCCAAGTGGAAGTATTAGTCAGCGTTCTGTTCCTTTTCCTTCTGACTAAGTCCCAAGCCGAGGTACAAGTAAAGTTCCCATGGGTATTTAGTTTCCACACAGGTTGGTCGGGAACACCCTGTTGAAACTGAACTTGTTTGTTGATAATTTGGTGAACTAAGTGAGGCGGGGCATGACGAGTCACCATATCCTCATTCCATCGTCCATTGTCCATGAACTGGGAGACCGTCATGTTGTTGAGCCTCGGTATCGGGTTTTTATGGTAGGCAAGAGGTCCAATTCCCAACCAGTCATCCCACCAGAAGTAACATGATCCCGAACGGAGGACCCATTGAATATGTTTTTCTGCCTCAAGCTTATTTCCCATCATATGCTTCCAGACTAAAGTTTGGCCAGTATCCCACTTTTTACTCACTGGATTAGCCCTTTGGCAGTACTTAGCTTTGAGGAATTTTGCCCATAGAGAGTTCTTGGTTCTAAAGCTCCACCACTGTTTATACTGCAAAGCAAGACAAACATCTGGCAGCTGCCTGAAGCCTATGCCCCCTTCCTCGTAAGGGTAGCAAAGATTTTCCCAAGAGGCCCAATGGTATTTCGTCCTCTCAGCTTCCCATCCCCAGAAGAAGTTTGCTGTGAGTGATTTGATCTGTCTGAGGGTGGTTTTCGGAGGTGAGATAGCCGACAGAGTGTGAATAGACAGGGATTGCAAGACAAATTTCACAAGCGTCGCCCTTCCTCCGAAACTAAGCATCCTAGCTTGCCACCCTCTGATTCTAGCTACAGCCTTAGCCACCATGCCTGAAAAATAAATGATTCTTTGCCTTCCTACGTATAGGGGGCAACCAAGGTATGTGATGGGGCTGTCTTTTTGAGTGAAACCTGTGATGGTCTTGATTCTGCTAATAATATCCTGAGGTGTGTGGGCGGGGACCATGAAGTGACTCTTTTCCTTGTTGATGAGCTGATCGGAGACACTTTCATATGTAGAAAGAACATTCATAATCAGCTGCAAGGTAGAAATAGTCACTGAGGAAAAGATGATAACATCATCGGCAAAGCTGAGATGGTTTATCTGCGGTCCCTTTTTCTCCATGTGAAACCCCTGGTATAAATGATGCTGGAGAAGATGATTCATCATCCGAGAAAACACCTCCGCTCCAATGATGAAAAGGGCCGGGGATAGAGGGTCACCTTGTTTCAAGCCCCTAGTGGAGTGAAAGAATCCATGTCTCACACCATTGACTATGACAGAGTACCAATTGTTAGCCATGATTCTCCAAACCATGTCAATGATGCTCTCACCGAAGCCCATCCTTCGCATCACCAAACAGATATATGACCAGGAGACCCTATCATAAGCCTTGGTCATATCCAATTTGATGACTACATTGTCCCCCTCTTTAGGCCTTTTGATGTTGTGAATAATCTCCTGAGCAAGCATAATGTTCTCCGAGATGCTTCTGCCTTTTACGAACCCAGACTGGTTATCCAAAATGAGATTTGGTAGAATGGGAGCTAACCTTAGGCAAATGAGTTTGGAGATAATCTTGTTGGTGAAGTTGCTCAGACTAATAGGTCTGAATTCCGACAACTTATTAGGATGGTCTACTTTTGGGAGCAGAATCAAACAAGCGTGGGAAAAGTATTTGGGCATAGTTTGACCACAAAAGAATGCCTGAACAACTGCCAGGAGGTCCACTTTAATGATGTCCCAACAAGCTTGGAAGAATCTTCCATTCATTCCATCTGGTCCGGCAGCCGAGTGAGGACTCATGGAGAAAATCACATGTCTCAACTCATCAATGGTTGGCATAGCTTGTAGACTGTTGTTTTGTTCCTCGGTAATCATCCTAGGAATACAATCAAGGACTTCCTCATTAATAGCCCTGTCATTGCCTGTGAATATGTTCTGGAAATATTCACATGCTGCTTTGGCTATAGCTTGGTCACCTTGAAATTCAACTCCACTGTCATCTTGAATCTTATGGATGAATAACCGTCTCCGTCTACCCCTCATCAGAGCATGGAAGTAACTCGTGTTCGCATCACCCTCTTTGAACCAATGCAGTTGTGAATTTTGTTTGAGAATAGATTCTTCTAATTTCATGTACCTGATGTATTCAGCGTTCAGTCCATGTAAATTAGCTCTATTCTCCTCTGTGTTTTCAGTCAATATCTGTTCCTCCGCCATCCTGACTTTCTCTTCAAACTCCTTCACAATAGCATAAATGTCACCAAATTCGGATTTTGACCAACTGCTAAGAGTGGAAGCGAGTCTCTTCATTTTCATGTGAAAGACCCACATAGGGCTACCCTTTATTTCTCCACCCCAACAGTTTTCGACAGTAGGTAGGAATGATTGACTATCCACCCAACAGTTCAAAAATTTGAAGTACTTGGTGATGTTCTCCTGTCTTACGGTAAGCTTCATCAACAAAGGACAATGATCAGAACCCACCGAAGGAAGGTGTGTAACCGCGGTGTGAGGCATGGACTCTAACCAGTTATCATTTACCATAGCTCTATCCAGCCTCTTCCAGATTCTAGCTTCCGCTTCTCTTTGGTTGCACCAAGTAAAATTAGGTCCATGAAAGCCCAAGTCCGTAAGGCCACAGGCTTCAATGACACTAATGAAGTCGAAACTTTTATTCATGTTGTATGGTAAACCTCCCATTTTCTCTTCAGGATCAGTGATGACATTAAAATCACCCACCGTGCACCAAGGCAACTTAGTGTCCGCATAACTCATCAGTTTGTCCCAAAGAGGTCTTCTGAGATGGTTTCTACACTTGGCATAAATAAAGGTAGTCAAGAATGTGGTAGGATGTTCCTCATGCTTGATTTCACAAGTAACCTGCTGGTCATCGGATTCTAAGACTGTGCAAGTAACATCTTGAGTCCAAAAGATCCAAATTTTTCCATTAGGGTTACAGGCTGCCTCCTTCATGTTGAGGTACATTCTACAATTGTTGATATGAGAGTTATCCGTGAACGGTTCCAAAATTGTGATCATGGATAACTTGTGCAGCTTGGAGAGATTTTTAATTCTCTCCATAGCACCTTTGGTATGGATACCTCTAGCATTCCATATGATTGTACTAATCATTGGGAACTTTGACTTTGGGATCTGGTTATGGGTCTGTTTGTTATGACAGATGTGCCAGCGGCAGCGCCTTTAGTATAATGAGCTTTATCCTGGTGTTTCCTTGGGGATAAATCTCGTTTGACCGACGCCTGCTGGATTTCATTTGGTTGTTCCGATTCAGTACCGGGACCGACTGTTCTAGTCAAGAGTTGACTGATTTCTTCTTCCTCCTCATTCTCAGCATCTTGGTCCCCTATGGATTGGGAATCTTGGTCAAACTCATCTTCAGAATGTATGACCCTATATTCGTCATCTGAGTCCTCAAGCATTGGTGGAATGGAGTTGAGGACGCATTCCCTAGGAGGGCTTACGTAAGCTTGAAGTGGGGAGACATTTGTGACATCTTGTTCATTGGCTAAACTAAAGTTTGTACCAACTTCCTCCTTATTTCCTCCTTCCTGACGTAAACATTTGGATTGTTGGGACTGATTTTTGGATTTTTGGGATTCTGGGGATTTGTGCTGATTTTCATGACTTCGAGAATTAGGGGCATTACTGCTCTGTTCAATCATAAAAGGACTTCCTTCATAAGTTCCTTTCAGAATTTCCAACTTCTTTTTAATAGCATCCCTTCTCTTTTTACTTGCCTTGTTTTTGGATTTTGAATTAGAGGACTGCTCCTGGTTAGAACTCTCCTCTAAATTTCCTTCCTCAGTCATATTCTTTTGGAGATTAGTCTGTTGCAGCCCCATATTCTGATCTGAATCCATACCGCGAGCAAGAACAGAGGTAGCAGGAGCTCTAGAGTCGTTCCTAAGGTCTGTGTATTGGTTCTCATGCAAAACATGAGACAAACACCCCCCTTTGGATATCCCTTCCTGCATGTTAGTGGGTTTCTCCTCCAAACCTTCCATACCTCCATCAACTACAGAATCATGGATAACAATAACATCATTATCTTTGGGGGGAGCCATGGGGGAGGGGAGCATTGAGTCAATACCTGTGGTCTTCATTCCACTTCCTTGTTCTGTGTTGATGCCTGCTTTAAGACTATTGGGAATTTTGGATTTTGGGAGCATTGAGTCAATACCTGAATTTTTGGCCTTATTTCCATTTTGCTGGAGAGTTTGCTTATTGGCTTCTTCAGCCTTGTTATCATTTGGAGTCCCCTTGCTGTTGATCTGCTCCTGTTCATTATGGTTATGGGGAGGGGGTTGTTGAACATGGACTCCATGCTCAACATTACAATTTGGGAGAGAGTTAAGAGACATACCAGATGAGTTTGTCTGAATAGGTTTGTAAACTTGTTTGCTACTTTCCTGAAGTTTTTGATTGTGAGAATTTCCTTTGAAATTCTTTCTCTTCTGTGTTTGCCATTGATCTTCTAGATTTTTACTTTTAATCTCCTCCACTGTTTGCTCTCCCTGCTTGGTACCAGGTGTTTTCCTTTGAGCTTGCGGTTGATCTTCCTTGTAGCCAGCGTTATATAGATTGGATTCTTTTTTCTCTAAATTTGCCTGCTTGATGTTCTTATGAATCTCCACATCTGCGTCCCTTCTTTTCTTAACTTCTTCATCATCTTTCTTTATAGAACAGTCGTTAACCAGGTGACCCTGATGCTTACAGAAAGAACAATAATCTGGTACATCTTCATATTCGATAGCTTGCCATTTTCCTTTTGTGATATCATCTTCATCATACCCCAACCATAAATGGTGAGGTCTATCCTTGGTTAGGTCAATTTGAATTCTCACTTTAGCTACACTTCCTCTAGTCTTCTGGACAGAGGCAGTATCCAAGTACAATGCTTTACCAATTGGAGATAGGAGAGCAGTGAGAAACTCTAAGTAATAACAGTGCCAAGGGAGTTCAGGGAGGGTGACCCATACAGGAACAATCGAAGTATCTTCCTCTGGTGTAAAGGTAGGGGTCCATGTTTGCAATCTCATAAGTTTGCCCTCAATATACATCTTCTGTTTGGTCCACACAGTTATATAGTCATTTTCATTATCTAAATCAATATAAATGTGCCTTGAGTTGAAATGAGCTATTTTGACCCCTCCTGTTAGGTGTGTTTGGAGGATAAAACTTTTTCGAATAAGATCCATCTTTGGCATGGTGCTAGCAAATTTACCAATCAAGGTGAATTTACACCTATCAGCCAGCTTGATCATAAAGTCCTCTTTTTTAAAAATAACAGCCGGAAATCCTTGTTTGGTAGTAATATGTGGTGGAGTAAATTTGATAGGGACATAACTCTTGGCCTGATTAGTTCTAAGAATGGTAGCAAGCGATTGGACAACAGTAGGTGGTGGTGGTTCTTGCTCGGTATTGGATTTATTGTTATTACTAGGTGGTTGAGTGGGGTTGTTGGTGTTCTTATCCTTGGGAAAAAACTGGTTTTCTTTTGTTGGTGGAGGTTGATGATTATCAAAGTTGGACGAAATCTTTGGATAATGATTTTTAAACGTATTTGGATTGGGATTATGATTTTTCCGACCTTCAACAGATGGGGGAATTTTTTGGGTTCCTCAGGTGCACGTTCACTGTTTGCAGCAGTGTTAGTGGACAGATTTCCATTTTTTTTAACATTGTTGAATTTGTTGTTTTGGGGAGTTGATTTTGTGGTGTTTGAAAAATTAATTTTCTGGTTGGGGGCATTGATATGACTGTTAGAATTGAAATTAGCTTGAGATGGGTTATGAGTGTCTGCCAGAATTTTCCCAGCCATAATATTTTTTGTGCCTGCCGAATCTTCACCCATAATAATATCATTTTGCTCATTCGACCAAACCTGGGGATTTTCTGATAGAATAGTTTGTTCTAAGGTATTATTGATTGGGATATAGGTATTTTGATATTGTTTTTCGATTTTTTCATTCACCCGAACGACAGCAACTTCCGGCAGCCCTATTTTCTCACCCAATGAATTAAAATTCAATAAGGAAGAGAACTTACCTGAAATGGGTATATTTGTTGAAGCATTCTTCACCCCATTTTGCATCGATTTGGACTGGCTGTTTTGGAATTCTAGTTCCATGACATCTCCAAAATTTTCCGGCCAGTTTGGAATAGCCCGTGAGCTTCGATTCAGCAGTACCTGCCCCCTGTAAATTGGAAGATGCTGTGAATTGTTGTTTTTGGGTTGAACACCCAGATTTTCGCAAGCAAACAATTCTGTTTGCTGTTCGTTCACTGTTGCGCCGCCGTCGCCTGAAATAGAACAGGGATGCCGTGGGTTCGAATTATAATTCAATGTGTTTGGCTGGCTGTGGAGGGATGTTAATTGGTTGTGCAGGTGTGTCTCTAGACGGCGCTGCACCTGCTGATGTTCTGCCGCTGCCAGTTTTGCCGGAACTGCACTGCCGGACTGGCAGTCCTTTTCCCCGGAGTTCTGCTCGTCCAAATCCCCTGAAAATTTGTCAAGATGGGCGCTAGGTGATTGGGAACAAACCCCAGTCGTCAACTGCTCTTGAATCTGGCCGGAAACTGGTGGAAATCCGTCATGAACAGTTCGAAGTTCCGGCGAAATTTTTTTGTTCTTCGGCTGATTTCTCTGAATTTGCGCAGTAGAATGTTGTAAAAATTGTTGTGTTGATAGATCCTCAATAGATGAAGCTTCTCTAGTTTGATTTCCATCAAGATTTGATTGGAAAATCAATTGGGTGTTCTTAGAAATTTGGGCAGATTTTTCTTGGGAATTTGCTTGGTTGATCGCTAACTTGTTTTGCGAATTCCCGGAGTTTGGTTTGGAATTTTTTGCTGATTCTTTTTTTGTTGTACTCGTATCGATACGATCTACAAATTCATCTTGTGAATGAAATTTTTTGAGGTCCGGAGGGGGATTTAGCCCCATGACCTCAAAGAGCTTAAATTCTAATGGATCACTCTCTCTCCTGATCTACCCTCAACAGACCTCACAAATACCCTTCATCTTTTTGGGGTTTAGGGTTTTGGGTTTAGGGTTTAGGGTTTAGGGTTTTCAGGGTTTCAGGGTTTTAGGGTTTCAGGGTTTCAGGGTTTAGGGTTTTGGGTTTCAGGGTTTTGGGTTCAGGGTTCAGGGTTCAGGGTTTAGGGTTTTCAGGGTTCAGGGTTCAGGGTTTAGGGTTCAGGGTTTCAGGGTTTCAGGGTTTAGGGTTTCAGGGTTTAGGGTTTAGGGTTTCAGGGTTTAGGGTTTTGGGTTCAGGGTTTTGGGTTTAGGGTTTAGGGTTCAGGGTTTTGGGTCAGGGTTTAGGGTTTAGGGTTCAGGGTCCAGGGTTTAGGGTTCAGGGTTTAGGGTTCAGGGTTTCAGGGTTTCAGGGTTCAGGGTTCAGGGTTTAGGGTTTCAGGGTTTAGGGTTCAGGGTTCAGGGTTTAGGGTTCAGGGTTTAGGGTTTAGGGTTTAGGGTTTAGGGTTTAGGGTTTAGGGTTTTAGGGTTTCAGGGTTCAGGGTTCAGGGTTCAGGGTTCAGGGTTCAGGGTTTAGGGTTCAGGGTTTTGGGTTCAGGGTTTCAGGGTTTCAGGGTTTAGGGTTTCAGGGTTCAGGGTTTAGGGTTCAGGGTTTAGGGTTCAGGGTTCAGGGTTCAGGGTTTCAGGGTTCAGGGTTCAGGGTTTTGGTTCAGGGTTCAGGGTTTTAGGGTTTCAGGGTTTCAGGGTTTTGGGTTTAGGGTTCAGGGTTTTCAGGGTTCAGGGTTCAGGGTTCAGGGTTCAGGGTTTAGGGTTCAGGGTTTAGGGTTCAGGGTTCAGGGTTTCAGGGTTCAGGGTTCAGGGTTTAGGGTTTAGGGTCCAGGGTTTTGGGTTTAGGGTTTTGGGTTCAGGGTTTCGGGGTTCAGGGTTTTGGGTTTAGGGTTCAGGGTTCAGGGTTTCAGGGTTTCAGGGTTCAGGGTTTAGGGTTTTGGGTTCAGGGTTCAGGGTTCAGGGTTTCAGGGTTCAGGGTTTAGGGTCCAGGGTTCAGGGTTCAGGGTTTAGGGTTTAGGGTTCAGGGTTCAGGGTTCAGGGTTCAGGGTTCAGGGTTCAGGGTTCAGGGTTTCAGGGTTTCAGGGTTCAGGGTTCAGGGTTTCAGGGTTCAGGGTTCAGGGTTTAGGGTTCAGGGTTTTCAGGGTTTAGGGTTCAGGGTTCAGGGTTTTCAGGGTTCAGGGTTTTGGGTTTAGGGTTTAGGGTTTAGGGTTTAGGGTTTCAGGGTTTAGGGTTCAGGGTTCAGGGTTCAGGGTTTCAGGGTTTCAGGGTTTAGGTTCAGGGTTCAGGGTTTAGGGTTCAGGGTTCAGGGTTTCAGGGTTCAGGGTTCAGGGTTCAGGGTTTTAGGGTTCAGGGTTTTGGGTTTAGGGTTCAGGGTTTAGGGTTTAGGGTTTAGGGTTCAGGGTTCAGGGTTCAGGGTTCAGGGTCCAGGGTTCAGGGTTTTGGTTCAGGGTTTTGGGTTTAGGTTCAGGGTTTTCAGGGTTTCAGGGTTTTGGGTTTAGGGTTCAGGGTTCAGGGTTCAGGGTTCAGGGTTCAGGGTTTTAGGGTTTTAGGGTTTAGGGTTTAGGGTTTTAGGGTTTAGGGTTCAGGGTTTTGGGTTCAGGGTTTCAGGGTTCAGGGTTCAGGGTTCAGGGTTTAGGGTTTCAGGGTTTTCAGGGTTCAGGGTTTTGGGTTCAGGGTTTAGGGTTTCAGGGTTTAGGTTTTAGGGTTCAGGGTTTTCAAGGGTTCAGGGTTTCAGGGTTTTAGGGTTTTAGGGTTTTCAGGGTTTTCAGGGTTCAGGGTTTAGGGTTTAGGGTTCAGGGTTCAGGGTTTAGGGTTTAGGGTTCAGGGTTTAGGGTTTAGGGTTTTTCAGGGTTTCAGGGTTCAGGGTTTCAGGGTTCAGGGTTCAGGGTTTAGGGTTTAGGGTTTAGGGTCCAGGGTTTTAGGGTTCAGGTTCAGGGTTTCAGGGTTCAGGGTTCAGGGTTCAGGGTTTTAGGGTTTCAGGGTTTAGGGTCAGGGTTCAGGGTTCAGGGTTCAGGGTTCAGGGTTCAGGGTTTCAGGGTTCAGGGTTCAGGGTTCAGGGTTCAGGGTTCAGGGTTCAGGGTTTAGGGTTCAGGGTTTAGGGTTCAGGGTTTCAGGGTTCAGGGTTCAGGGTTCAGGGTTTCAGGGTTCAGGGTTTCAGGGTTCAGGGTTCAGGGTTTCAGGGTTCAGGGTTTAGGGTTTCAGGGTTTTCAGGGTTCAGGGTTCAGGGTTTTGGGTCCAGGGTTCAGGGTTCAGGGTTTCAGGGTTTAGGGTTTCAGGGTTCAGGGTTCAGGGTTCAGGGTTCAGGGTTTTGGGTTTCAGGGTTCAGGGTTCAGGGTTCAGGGTTTTCAGGGTTCAGGGTTTTCAGGGTTTAGGGTTTAGGGTTCAGGGTTTCAGGGTTTTCAGGGTTTCAGGGTTTTAGGGTTTTCAGGGTTCAGGGTTCAGGGTTCAGGGTTCAGGGTTCAGGGTTTAGGGTTCTGGGTTCAGGGTTTTGGGTTTCAGTTCAGGGTTTTCAGGGTTCAGGGTTCAGGGTTCAGGGTTTCAGGGTTCAGGGTTCAGGGTTCAGGGTTCAGGGTTTAGGGTTCAGGGTTCAGGGTTTCAGGGTTCAGGGTTCAGGGTTCAGGGTTCAGGGTTTAGGTCCAGGGTTTTAGGGTTTCAGGGTTTTGGGTTCAGGGTTTCAGGGTTTAGGGTCAGGGTTCAGGGTTCAGGGTTTAGGGTCCAGGGTTCAGGGTTCAGGGTTTAGGTTTAGGGTTTAGGGTTCAGGGTTCAGGGTTCAGGGTTCAGGGTTTCAGGGTTCAGGGTTCAGGGTTCAGGGTTCAGGGTTCAGGGTTTCAGGGTTTTGGGTTCAGGGTTTAGGGTTTAGGGTTCAGGGTTCAGGGTTCAGGGTTTAGGGTTCAGGGTTTCAGGGTTCAGGGTTTCAGGGTTCAGGGTTCAGGGTTTCAGGGTTCAGGGTTTAGGGTTCAGGGTTTAGGGTTCAGGGTTCAGGGTTCAGGGTTCAGGGTTCAGGGTTCAGGGTCCAGGGTTCAGGGTTCAGGGTCCAGGGTTTCAGGGTTCAGGGTTCAGGGTTTAGGGTTCAGGGTTCAGGGTTCAGGGTTTAGGGTCAGGGTTCAGGGTTTAGGGTTCAGGGTTCAGGGTTTCAGGGTTCAGGGTTCAGGGTTCAGGGTTTCAGGGTTCAGGGTTCAGGGTTCAGGGTTTAGGGTTTAGGGTTTCAGGGTTCAGGGTTTCAGGGTTTTGGGTTTAGGGTTTTTTCAGGGTTTTGGGTTCAGGGTTTAGGGTTCAGGGTTTAGGGTTTTGGGTCCAGGGTCCAGGGTTCAGGGTTTAGGTTCAGGGTTTAGGGTTTAGGGTTTTGGTTCAGGGTTCAGGGTTTAGGGTCCAGGGTTTAGGGTTCAGGGTTCAGGGTTTTGGGTTCAGGGTTCAGGGTTTAGGGTTCAGGGTTTTAGGGTTTAGGGTTCAGGGTTTTGGGTTCAGGGTTCAGGGTTTTGGGGTTTAGGTTCAGGGTTTTCAGGGTTTTCAGGGTTTTGGGTTTAGGGTTTCAGGGTTTAGGGTTCAGGGTTCAGGGTTCAGGGTTCAGGGTTCAGGGTTTCAGGGTTCAGGGTTTCAGGGTTCAGGGTTCAGGGTTTAGGGTTCAGGGTTCAGGGTTTTGGGTTCAGGGTTTCAGGGTTCAGGGTTTAGGGTTCAGGGTTCAGGGTTCAGGGTTTTAGGGTTTCAGGGTTTCGGGGTTCAGGGTTTCAGGGTTTCAGGGTTCAGGGTTTTGGGTTTAGGGTTCAGGGTTCAGGGTTTCAGGGTTCAGGGTTCAGGGTTCAGGGTTTCAGGGTTTTGGGTTCAGGGTTCAGGGTTTAGGGTCAGGGTTCAGGGTTCAGGGTTTTGGGTTCAGGGTTCAGGGTTCAGGGTTCAGGGTTCAGGGTTTCAGGGTTCAGGGTTTCAGGGTTCAGGGTTTCAGGGTTCAGGGTTCAGGGTTTAGGGTTCAGGGTTTTGGGTTTCAGGGTTTAGGGTCCAGGGTTTTAGGGTTTTGGGTTTCAGGGTTCAGGGTTCAGGGTTTAGGGTTCAGGGTTCAGGGTTTAGGGTTCAGGGTTCAGGGTTCAGGGTTTTGGGTTTCAGGGTTCAGGGTTTAGGGTTTTAGGGTTTAGGGTTTAGGGTTCAGGGTTCAGGGTTTAGGGTTTCAGGGTTCAGGGTTCAGGGTTTAGGGTCCAGGGTTTTGGGTTCAGGGTTCAGGGTTTCAGGGTTCAGGGTTCAGGGTTTTCAGGGTTTAGGGTTCAGGGTTTTGGGTTCAGGGTTCAGGGTTCAGGGTTCAGGGTTTCAGGGTTTAGGGTTCAGGGTTCAGGGTTCAGGGTTTAGGGTTCAGGGTTTAGGGTTTCAGGGTTCAGGGTTTAGGGTTCAGGGTTTAGGGTTCAGGGTTCAGGGTTTTCAGGGTTTTGGGTTCAGGGTTCAGGGTTTTCAGGGTTCAGGGTTTAGGGTTTTAGGGTTTAGGGTTCAGGGTTCAGGGTTTCAGGGTTCAGGGTTTTGGGTTTAGGGTTTAGGGTTTAGGGTTCAGGGTTCAGGGTTCAGGGTTCAGGGTTTCAGGGTTTTGGGTTCAGGGTTCAGGGTTCAGGGTTTAGGGTTCAGGGTTCAGGGTTTCAGGGTTCAGGGTTTAGGGTTCAGGGTTTAGGGTTCAGGGTTTTGGGTTCAGGGTTTCAGGGTTTCAGGGTTCAGGGTTCAGGGTTTTGGGTTCAGGGTTCAGGGTTTAGGGTTTTGGGTTCAGGGTTCAGGGTTTTCAGGGTTTAGGGTTTCAGGGTTTAGGGTTTAGGGTTTTGGGTTCAGGGTTTCAGGGTTTCAGGGTTCAGGGTTTTGGGTTTCAGGGTTTAGGGTTTTAGGGTTCAGGGTTCAGGGGTTTAGGGTTCAGGGTTTAGGGTTCAGGGTTTAGGGTTTAGGGTTTCAGGGTTTTAGGGTTTTGGGTTTTGGGTTCAGGGTTCAGGGTTTCAGGGTTTTGGGTTCAGGGTTTAGGGTTTCAGGGTTTAGGGTTCAGGGTTCAGGGTTTTGGGTTTAGGGTTCAGGGTTTAGGGTTTTGGGTTCAGGGTTCAGGGTTCAGGGTTCAGGGTTTAGGGTTCAGGGTTTAGGGTTCAGGGTTCAGGGTTCAGGGTTCAGGGTTCAGGGTTCAGGGTTTAGGGTTTCAGGGTTCAGGGTTTCAGGGTTTTGGGTTCAGGGTCCAGGGTTTAGGGTTTAGGGTTCAGGGTTTAGGGTCAGGGTTCAGGGTTCAGGGTTCAGGGTTTTCAGGATCAGGGTTTCAGGGTTCAGGGTTTTGGGTTCAGGGTTCAGGGTTCAGGGTTTTCAGGGTTTAGGGTTTTAGGGTTTAGGGTTTCAGGGTTTAGGGTTTCAGGGTTTCAGGGTTTCAGGGTTCAGGGTTCAGGGTTCAGGGTTCAGGGTTCAGGGTTTCAGGGTTTTCAGGGTTCAGGGTTCAGGGTTTCAGGGTTCAGGGTTCAGGGTTCAGGGTTTAGGGTTCAGGGTTCAGGGTTTAGGGTTTTCAGGGTTTAGGGTTCAGGGTTCAGGGTTCAGGGTTTCAGGGTTCAGGGTTTTGGGTTTCAGGGTTTAGGGTTCAGGGTTCAGGGTTTAGGGTTTCAGGGTTCAGGGTTTTGGGTTCAGGGTTTCAGGGTTTTGGGTTCAGGGTTCAGGGTTCAGGGTTCAGGGTTCAGGGTTCAGGGTTCAGGGTTTCAGGGTTCAGGGTTTAGGGTTCAGGGTTCAGGGTTCAGGGTTTAGGGTCCAGGGTTTCAGGGTTTAGGGTTTCAGGGTTTCAGGGTTTCAGGGTTCAGGGTTTAGGGTTCAGGGTTCAGGGTTCAGGGTCCAGGGTTTTAGGGTTCAGGGTTCAGGGTTCAGGGTTTCAGGGTTCAGGGTTCAGGGTTCAGGGTTCAGGGTTCAGGGTTCAGGGTTCAGGGTTCAGGGTTTAGGGTTTTCAGGGTTCAGGGTTTAGGGTTTTCAGGGTTTAGGGTTTAGGGTTCAGGGTTCAGGGTTCAGGGTTCAGGGTTTAGGGTTTTCAGGGTTTAGGGTTCAGGGTTTTGGGTCCAGGGTTCAGGGTTCAGGGTTCAGGGTTTCAGGGTTCAGGGTTCAGGGTTCAGGGTTTCAGGGTTTAGGGTTTCAGGGTTTAGGGTTTAGGGTTTCAGGGTTTAGGGTTTAGGGTTCAGGGTTCAGGGTTCAGGGTTTAGGGTCAGGGTTCAGGGTTCAGGGTTCAGGGTTCAGGGTTCAGGGTTCAGGGTTTCAGGGTTCAGGGTTTTCGGGTTTAGGGTTTTGGGTCCAGGGTTCAGGGTTCAGGGTTCAGGGTTTAGGGTTCAGGGTTTTCAGGGTTCAGGGTTCAGGGTTTTGGGTTCAGGGTTTAGGGTTTCAGGGTTTCAGGGTTTTGGTTCAGGGTTCAGGGTTCAGGGTTCAGGGTTTAGGGTTTAGGGTCCAGGGTTCAGGGTTCAGGGTTCAGGGTTTCAGGGTTCAGGGTTCAGGGTTTAGGGTTTAGGGTTCAGGGTTCAGGGTTTTAGGGTTCAGGGTTCAGGGTTCAGGGTTTAGGGTCCAGGGTTCAGGGTTTTAGGGTTCAGGGTTTAGGGTTTAGGGTTCAGGGTTCAGGGTTCAGGGTTTCAGGGTTCAGGGTTTCAGGGTTTAGGGTTCAGGGTTTAGGGTTTCAGGGTTTAGGGTTTAGGGTTTAGGGTTCAGGGTTTCAGGGTTCAGGGTTCAGGGTTCAGGGTTTAGGGTTTAGGGTTCAGGGTTTAGGGTTTCAGGGTTCAGGGTTCAGGGTTCAGGGTTCAGGGTTTAGGGTTTCAGGGTTCAGGGTTTTTGGGTTCAGGGTTTCAGGGTTTTGGGTTCAGGGTTTAGGGTTTAGGGTTCAGGGTTCAGGGTTTCGGGGTTCAGGGTTCAGGGTTCAGGGTTCAGGGTTCAGGGTTCAGGGTTTAGGGTTTCAGGGTTCAGGGTTCAGGGTTCAGGGTTTCAGGGTTTAGGGTTCAGGGTTTTGGGTTTAGGGTTCAGGGTTTAGGGTTCAGGGTTTAGGGTTCAGGGTTTCAGGGTTCAGGGTTCAGGGTTCAGGGTTCAGGGTTCAGGGTTTCAGGGTTCAGGGTTCAGGGTTCAGGGTTTAGGGTTTCAGGGTTTAGGGTTTAGGGTTTTGGGTTCAGGGTTCAGGGTTCAGGGTTCAGGGTTTAGGGTTTTGGGGTCAGGGTTCAGGGTTTCAGGGTTTCAGGGTTTTGGGTTTAGGGTTTAGGGTTTTGGGTTCAGGGTTTCAGGGTTCAGGGTTTAGGGTTCAGGGTTTTGGGTTTTCAGGGTTTAGGGTTTAGGGTTTCAGGGTTTTGGGTTCAGGGTTCAGGGTTCAGGGTTCAGGGTTTCAGGGTTTCAGGGTTTAGGGTTTAGGGTTCAGGGTTTCAGGGTTTCAGGGTTTTGGGTTTCAGGGTTTCAGGGTTCAGGGTTTTCAGGGTTCAGGGTTTAGGGTTTCGGGTTCAGGGTTTTAGGTTCAGGGTTTAGGTTCAGGGTTTTGGGTTCAGGGTTTAGGGTTTCAGGGTTCAGGGTTCAGGGTTCAGGGTTTAGGGTTCAGGGTTCAGGGTTTAGGGTTCAGGGTTCAGGGTTCAGGGTTTAGGGTTCAGGGTTCAGGGTTCAGGGTTTAGGGTTTAGGGTTTCAGGGTTCAGGGTTCAGGGTTTAGGGTCAGGGTTTAGGGTTCAGGGTTCAGGGTTCAGGGTTCAGGGTTTCAGGGTTCAGGGTTTAGGGTTCAGGGTTTAGGGTTCAGGGTTTAGGGTTCAGGGTTCAGGGTTCAGGGTTCAGGGTTTAGGGTTTTGGGTTTCAGGGTTTCAGGGTTCAGGGTTCAGGGTTCAGGGTTCAGGGTTCAGGGTTTCAGGGTTCAGGGTTTCAGGGTTCAGGGTTCAGGGTTCAGGGTTCAGGGTTCAGGGTTCAGGGTTCAGGGTTCAGGGTTCAGGGTTTAGGGTTCAGGGTTTAGGGTCCAGGGTTCAGGGTTTAGGGTTTTAGGGTTTCAGGGTTTTGGGTTCAGGGTTCAGGGTTTAGGGTTCAGGGTTTAGGGTTCAGGGTTTCAGGGTTTAGGGTTCAGGGTTCAGGGTTCAGGGTTCAGGGTTTAGGGTTCAGGGTTCAGGGTTCAGGGTTCAGGGTTTAGGGTTCAGGGTTTCAGGGTTCAGGGTTCAGGGTTTAGGGTTCAGGGTTTCAGGGTTTCAGGGTTTCAGGGTTTTGGGTTCAGGGTTCAGGGTTCAGGGTTCAGGGTTCAGGGTTTCAGGGTTTCAGGGTTTAGGGTCCAGGGTTCAGGGTTTAGGGTCCAGGGTTCAGGGTTCAGGGTTTAGGGTTCAGGGTTCAGGGTTCAGGGTTCAGGGTTTAGGGTTCAGGGTTCAGGGTTCAGGGTTTAGGGTTTCAGGGTTTCAGGGTTCAGGGTTTAGGGTTTCAGGGTTCAGGGTTCAGGGTTTCAGGGTTTAGGGTTCAGGGTTTAGGGTTTAGGGTTTAGGGTTTAGGGTTCAGGGTTCAGGGTTCAGGGTTCAGGGTTCAGGGTTTTAGGGTTCAGGGTTCAGGGTTTTCAGGGTTTAGGGTTCAGGGTTCAGGGTTTAGGGTTCAGGGTTCAGGGTTTAGGGTTCAGGGTTTCAGGGTTCAGGGTTTAGGGTCCAGGGTTTAGGGTTCAGGGTTTAGGGTTCAGGGTTTAGGGTTCAGGGTTTAGGGTTCAGGGTTCAGGGTTTCAGGGTTCAGGGTTCAGGGTTCAGGGTTCAGGGTTCAGGGTTTCAGGGTTCAGGGTTCAGGGTTCAGGGTTCAGGGTTCAGGGTTCAGGGTTCAGGGTTCAGGGTTTCAGGGTTTTGGGTTTCAGGGTTTCAGGGTTTTGGGTCCAGGGTTTAGGGTTCAGGGTTCAGGGTTTTAGGGTTTAGGGTTTTCAGGGTTTTGGGTTTAGGGTTTAGGGTTTAGGGTTTTGGGTTTAGGGTTTAGGGTTCAGGGTTTTAGGGTTCAGGGTTCAGGGTTTAGGGTTTCAGGGTTTCAGGGTTCAGGGTTCAGGGTTCAGGGTTTTCAGGGTTTTCAGGGTTTAGGGTTCAGGGTTTCAGGGTTTAGGGTTCAGGGTTCAGGGTTCAGGGTTTCAGGGTTCAGGGTTCAGGGTTTAGGGTTTAGGGTTTTTGGGTTCAGGGTTTTGGTTCAGGGTTCAGGGTTTTAGGGTTTTGGGTTTAGGGTTCAGGGTTTAGGGTTCAGGGTTCAGGGTTCAGGGTTTAGGGTTCAGGGTTCAGGGTTCAGGGTTCAGGGTTTCAGGGTTCAGGGTTCAGGGTTCAGGGTTCAGGGTTCAGGGTTCAGGGTTTTGGGTTTCAGGGTTTAGGGTTTTAGGGTTCAGGGTTTCAGGGTTCAGGGTTTAGGGTTCAGGGTTCAGGGTTTAGGGTTCAGGGTTTCAGGGTTTAGGGTTCAGGGTTTAGGGTTCAGGGTTCAGGGTTTAGGGTTCAGGGTTCAGGGTTTAGGGTTCAGGGTTCAGGGTTCAGGGTTCAGGGTTCAGGGTTCAGGGTTCAGGGTTTCAGGGTTCAGGGTTCAGGGTTCAGGGTTCAGGGTTCAGGGTTCAGGGTTCAGGGTTCAGGGTTCAGGGTTCAGGGTTCAGGGTTCAGGGTTCAGGGTTTCAGGGTTCAGGGTTTAGGGTTCAGGGTTTTCGGATCAGGGTTTTCAGGGTTTAGGGTTCAGGGTTTCAGGGTTCAGGGTTCAGGGTTCAGGGTTCAGGGTTTCAGGGTTCAGGGTTCAGGGTTCAGGGTTCAGGGTTTCAGGGTTCAGGGTTTCAGGGTTTCAGGGTTCAGGGTTCAGGGTTTAGGTTCAGGGTTTTGGGTTCAGGGTTTTGGGTTCAGGGTTTCAGGGTTCAGGGTTCAGGGTTCAGGGTTCAGGGTTCAGGGTTCAGGGTTTAGGGTTTAGGGTTCAGGGTTCAGGGTTCAGGGTTTTCAGGGTTTCAGGGTTTCAGGGTTTTAGGGTTTTGGGTCCAGGGTTTAGGGTTTTCAGGGTTTTGGGTTCAGGGTTCAGGGTTCAGGGTTCAGGGTTTTGGGTTCAGGGTTTCAGGGTTTTCAGGGTTCAGGGTTTAGGGTTTCAGGGTTTCGGGTTCAGGGTTTTGGGTTTAGGGTTCAGGGTTCAGGGTTCAGGGTTCAGGGTTTAGGGTTTAGGGTTTCAGGGTTCAGGGTTCAGGGTTTAGGGTCAGGGTTTAGGGTCCAGGGTTCAGGGTTCAGGGTTCAGGGTTCAGGGTTCAGGGTTTAGGGTTTCAGGGTTTTAGGGTTTTGGGTTCAGGGTTTTCAGGGTTCAGGGTTCAGGGTTTTAGGGTTTTGGGTTCAGGGTTTCAGGGTTCAGGGTTCAGGGTTCAGGGTTCAGGGTTTGGGTTCAGGGTTCAGGGTTTAGGGTTTTAGGGTTCAGGGTTTTGGGTTCAGGGTTCAGGGTTCAGGGTTCAGGGTTTTAGGGTTTAGGGTTTAGGGTTCAGGGTTTAGGGTTTTGGGTTCAGGGTTCAGGGTTCAGGGTTCAGGGTTTTAGGGTTCAGGGTTTAGGGTTTTAGGTTCAGGGTTTTAGGGTTCAGGGTTTCAGGGTTTCAGGGTTCAGGGTTCAGGGTTCAGGGTTTAGGGTTCAGGGTTCAGGGTTCAGGGTTCAGGGTTCAGGGTTCAGGGTTCAGGGTTCAGGGTTTTTCAGGGTTCAGGGTTTTAGGTTCAGGGTTCAGGGTTTCAGGGTTTAGGGTTCAGGGTTCAGGGTTTTGGGTTCAGGGTTCAGGGTTTCAGGGTTTCAGGGTTCAGGGTTCAGGGTTCAGGGTTCAGGGTTCAGGGTTCAGGGTTCAGGGTTTAGGGTTCAGGGTTTAGGGTTTAGGGTTCAGGGTTCAGGGTTTCAGGGTTTTGGGTTTCAGGGTTTCGGGTTTAGGGTTTAGGGTTTCAGGGTTTAGGGTCAGGGTTTCAGGGTTCAGGGTTTCAGGGTTCAGGGTTTCAGGGTTCAGGGTTTAGGGTTTAGGGTTTCAGGGTTTCAGGGTTTAGGTTCAGGGTTTCAGGGTTCAGGGTTTAGGGTTCAGGGTTCAGGGTTTAGGTTCAGGGTTTAGGGTTTTGGGTTCAGGGTTCAGGGTTCAGGGTTCAGGGTTTAGGGTTCAGGGTTTCAGGGTTCAGGGTTTCAGGGTTCAGGGTTCAGGGTTTCAGGGTTTAGGGTTTCAGGGTTTCAGGGTTTTAGGGTTCAGGGTTTTAGGGTTTAGGGTTCAGGGTTCAGGGTTCAGGGTTCAGGGTTTAGGGTTCAGGGTTCAGGGTTTTGGGTTTAGGGTTCAGGGTTCAGGGTTCAGGGTTCAGGGTTTAGGGTTTTCAGGGTTCAGGGTTCAGGGTTTAGGGTTTCAGGGTTCAGGGTTTCAGGGTTCAGGGTTCAGGGTTTCAGGGTTTTGGGTTCAGGGTTCAGGGTTCAGGGTTCAGGGTTCAGGGTTCAGGGTTCAGGGTTTAGGGTTTAGGGTCCAGGGTTTAGGGTCCAGGGTTCAGGGTTCAGGGTTTCAGGGTTCAGGGTTCAGGGTTTAGGGTTTTGGGTTCAGGGTTTAGGGTTCAGGGTTTCAGGGTTCAGGGTTCAGGGTTCAGGGTTTAGGGTTTTCAGGGTTTCAGGGTTCAGGGTTTAGGGTTTAGGGTTCAGGGTTCAGGGTTTTGGGTTTCAGGGTTCAGGGTTTTCAGGGTTCAGGGTTTCAGGGTTCAGGGTTCAGGGTTCAGGGTTTCAGGGTTCAGGGTTCAGGGTTCAGGGTTTAGGGTTTCAGGGTTCAGGGTTTCAGGGTTTCAGGGTTTAGGGTTCAGGGTTCAGGGTTTAGGGTTTAGGGTCAGGGTTTTCAGGGTTTTGGGTTCAGGGTTTAGGGTTTAGGGTTTAGGGTCCAGGGTTCAGGGTTTTGGGTTTCAGGGTTCAGGGTTTAGGGTTTAGGGTTTTCAGGGTTTAGGGTTTTGGTTCAGGGTTTTGGGTTTAGGGTTTAGGTTCAGGGTTTTAGGGTTCAGGGTTCAGGGTTTAGGGTTCAGGGTTTCAGGGTTTTGGGTTTCAGGGTTCAGGGTTCAGGGTTTTAGGGTTTAGGGTTTAGGGTTTTAGGGTTCAGGGTTTAGGGTTTAGGGTTCAGGGTTTTGGGTTTAGGGTTCAGGGTTTAGGGTTCAGGGTCCAGGGTTTAGGGTTTTGGGTTCAGGGTTCAGGGTTTCAGGGTTCAGGGTTCAGGGTTCAGGGTTCAGGGTTTAGGGTTCAGGGTTTAGGGTCCAGGGTTCAGGGTTCAGGGTTCAGGGTTCTGGGTTTAGGGTTCAGGGTTTTGGGTTTAGGGTTTTTAGGGTTTAGGGTTTCAGGGTTCAGGGTTTAGGGTTCAGGGTTCAGGGTTCAGGGTTCAGGGTTCAGGGTTTTGGGTTTAGGGTTTAGGGTTTTGGGTTCAGGGTTTCAGGGTTTAGGGTTCAGGGTTCAGGGTTCAGGGTTTTGGGTTCAGGGTTTCAGGGTTTCAGGGTTCAGGGTTCAGGGTTCAGGGTTCAGGGTTCAGGGCTCAGGGTTCAGGGTTTAGGGTTTTAGGGTCCAGGGTTCAGGGTTCAGGGTTCAGGGTTCAGGGTTCAGGGTTCAGGGTTTTAGGGTTTCAGGGTTTAGGGTTTTGGGTTTCAGGGTTTAGGGTTCAGGGTTTTGGGTTTAGGGTTTAGGGTTTTGGTTCAGGGTTCAGGGTTCAGGGTTCAGGGTTTTGGGTTCAGGGTTTTGGGTTTAGGGTTTAGGGTTCAGGGTTTTGGGTTCAGGGTTCAGGGTTTCAGGGTTCAGGGTTCAGGGTTCAGGGTTCAGGGTTTTCAGGGTTTCAGGGTTTAGGGTTTTGGGTTCAGGGTTTCAGGGTTCAGGGTTTTGGGTTCAGGGTTTTGGGTTCAGGGTTCAGGGTTCAGGGTTTTGGGTCAGGGTTTTGGGTTTAGGGTTTAGGGTTTAGGGTTTAGGGTTTCAGGGTTCAGGGTTCAGGGTTCAGGGTTTAGGGTCAGGGTTCAGGGTTCAGGGTTTAGGGTTCAGGGTTCAGGGTTCAGGGTTTAGGGTCCTGGTTCAGGGTTCAGGTTCAGGGTTTAGGGTTTAGGGTTCAGGGTTCAGGGTTCAGGGTTTCAGGGTTTAGGGTTCAGGGTTCAGGGTTCAGGGTTTAGGTTCAGGGTTTTGGTTCAGGGTTCAGGGTTTCGGGTTCAGGGTTCAGGGTTTAGGGTTCAGGGTTCAGGGTTTCAGGTTCAGGGTTTAGGGTTCAGGGTTTAGGGTTTAGGGTTCAGGGTTTAGGGTTTAGGGTTTCAGGGTTTAGGGTTTAGGGTTTAGGGTTCAGGGTTTCAGGGTTTTTGGGTTTAGGGTTTAGGGTTTAGGGTTTAGGGTTTAGGGTTCAGGGTTTTAGGGTTTTAGGGTTCAGGGTTCAGGGTTTCAGGGTTCAGGGTTCAGGGTTTTAGGGTTTAGGTTCAGGGTTCAGGGTTCAGGGTTCAGGGTTCAGGGTTCAGGGTTCAGGGTTCAGGGTTTCAGGGTTTAGGGTTCAGGGTTTAGGGTTTAGGGTTTAGGGTTTAGGGTTCAGGGTTCAGGGTTCAGGGTTTCAGGGTTTTGGGTTCAGGGTTCAGGGTTCAGGGTTCAGGGTTCAGGGTTCAGGGTTTAGGGTTCAGGGTTCAGGGTTTAGGGTTCAGGGTTCAGGGTTCAGGGTTTTAGGGTTCAGGGTTTAGGGTTCAGGGTTTAGGGTTTAGGGTTTCAGGGTTCAGGGTTTAGGGTTTAGGGTTCAGGGTTCAGGGTTTAGGGTTTAGGGTTTAGGGTTTTGGGTTTAGGGTTTAGGGTTTTAGGGTTCAGGGTTCAGGGTTTAGGGTTCAGGGTTCAGGGTTTTAGGGTCCAGGGTTCAGGGTTTAGGGTTCAGGGTTCAGGGTTTAGGGTTTAGGGTTTAGGGTTTTAGGGTTTAGGGTTTCAGGGTTTCAGGGTTTGGTCCAGGGTTCAGGGTTCAGGGTTTCAGGGTTCAGGGTTTCAGGGTTTTTGGGTTCAGGGTTCAGGGTTCAGGGTTTCAGGGTTTCAGGGTTCAGGGTTTCAGGGTTTAGGGTTTAGGGTCCAGGGTTTTGGGTTTTGGGTTTAGGGTTTTAGGGTTTAGGGTTCAGGGTTCAGGGTTTCGGGTTTCAGGGTTTAGGGTTTCAGGGTTTCAGGGTTTAGGGTTCAGGGTTCAGGGTTCAGGGTTTCAGGGTTTCAGGGTTCAGGGTTTTGGTTCAGGGTTCAGGGTTCAGGGTTTCAGGGTTCAGGGTTTCAGGGTTCAGGGTTCAGGGTTCAGGGTTCAGGGTTTAGGGTTCAGGGTTTTGGGTTCAGGGTTCAGGGTTCAGGGTTTTCAGGGTTTTAGGGTTTCCGGGTTTAGGGTTCAGGGTTTAGGGTTCAGGGTTCAGGGTTTTGGGTTCAGGGTTTTGGGTTCAGGGTTCAGGGTTCAGGGTTCAGGGTTCAGGGTTCAGGGTTTAGGGTTTTTAGGGTTTAGGGTCCAGGGTTTAGGGTTCAGGGTTTAGGTTCAGGGTTCAGGGTTCAGGGTTCAGGGTTTCAGGGTTTCAGGGTTCAGGGTTTCAGGGTTCAGGGTTCAGGGTTCAGGGTTTAGGGTTCAGGGTTTTGGTTCAGGGTTCAGGGTTCAGGGTTCAGGGTTCAGGGTTTCAGGGTTTCAGGGTTTCAGGGTTTTAGGGTTTCAGGGTTCAGGGTTCAGGGTTCAGGGTTCAGGGTTTAGGGTTCAGGGTTTCAGGGTTCAGGGTTCAGGGTTTCAGGGTTTCAGGGTTTTAGGGTTCAGGGTTCAGGGTTTAGGGTTCAGGGTTCAGGGTTTAGGGTTCAGGGTTCAGGGTTTTCAGGGTTTAGGGTTTAGGGTTTAGGGTTCAGGGTTTAGGGTTTTCAGGGTTCAGGGTTTTGGGTTTAGGGTTTCAGGGTTTTCAGGGTTTAGGGTTCAGGGTTTTAGGGTTTCAGGGTTCAGGGTTTAGGGTTCAGGGTTTCAGGGTTCAGGGTTCAGGGTTCAGGGTTTAGGGTCCAGGGTTCAGGGTTTAGGGTTTAGGGTTCAGGGTTTCAGGGTTTTAGGGTTTTAGGGTTCAGGGTTTAGGGTTTAGGGTTTTAGGGTTTCAGGGTTTAGGTTCAGGGTTTAGGGTTTCAGGGTTCAGGGTTCAGGGTTTTAGGGTTTTGGGTTTAGGGTTTAGGGTTCAGGGTTTCAGGGTTCAGGGTTTCAGGGTTCAGGGTTTCAGGGTTTTTGGGTTCAGGGTTTAGGGTTTAGGGTTTTGGGTTCAGGGTTTAGGGTTTCAGGGTTTTGGGTTCAGGGTTTTCAGGGTTTTAGGGTTCAGGGTTTTCAGGGTTTTGGGTTCAGGGTTCAGGGTTTCAGGGTTTCAGGGTTTTGGGTTCAGGGTTCAGGGTTTTCTGGGTTTAGGGTTCAGGGTTTTGGGTTCAGGGTTTAGGGTTCAGGGTTCAGGGTTCAGGGTTTAGGGTCCAGGGTTTTAGGGTTCAGGGTTCAGGGTTCAGGGTTCAGGGTTCAGGGTTCAGGGTTCAGGGTTTTGGGTTCAGGGTTCAGGGTTCAGGGTTCAGGGTTCAGGGTTCAGGGTTTCAGGGTTTTCAGGGTTCAGGGTTCAGGGTTTCAGGGTTCAGGGTTCAGGGTTCAGGGTTCAGGGTTCAGGGTTCAGGGTTCAGGGTTTCAGGGTTTAGGGTTCAGGGTTTTGGGTTTCAGGGTTCAGGGTTCAGGGTTTAGGGTTTAGGGTTCAGGGTTCAGGGTTTCAGGGTTTTGGGTTTAGGGTTCAGGGTTCAGGGTTTAGGGTCCAGGGTTCAGGGTTCAGGGTTCAGGGTTCAGGGTTTAGGGTTTTGGGTTCAGGGTTCAGGGTTTTGGGTTTAGGGTTCAGGGTTTTGGGTTCAGGGTTTTGGGTTCAGGGTTCAGGGTTCAGGGTTTTGGGTTCAGGGTTCAGGGTTCAGGGTTTTGGGTTCAGGGTTTAGGGTTTAGGGTTCAGGGTTCAGGGTTCAGGGTTCAGGGTTCAGGGTTTTGGGGTTCAGGGTTCAGGGTTTTGGGTTCAGGGTTCAGGGTTCAGGGTTCAGGGTTTCAGGGTTTCAGGGTTCAGGGTTCAGGGTTCAGGGTTCAGGGTTTAGGGTTTCAGGGTTTCAGGGTTTAGGGTTCAGGGTTCAGGGTTTAGGGTTTCAGGGTTTAGGTTCAGGGTTTAGGGTTCAGGGTTCAGGGTTCAGGGTTCAGGGTTTTGGGTTTAGGGTTCAGGGTTTAGGGTTTAGGGTCCAGGGTTCAGGGTTCAGGGTTTAGGGTTTAGGGTCCAGGGTTTAGGGTCCAGGGTTCAGGGTTCAGGGTTTAGGGTTTTGGGTTCAGGGTTCAGGGTTCAGGGTTTCCGGGTTCAGGGTTTAGGGTTCAGGGTTTCAGGGTTCAGGGTTTAGGGTTTTGGGTTCAGGGTTTAGGGTTTTAGGGTTCAGGGTTCAGGGTTCAGGGTCCAGGGTTCAGGGTCCAGGGTTTAGGGTTTAGGGTCCAGGGTTCAGGGTTTCAGGGTTTCAGGGTTTCAGGGTTCAGGGTTTTGGGTTCAGGGTTTAGGGTTTAGGGTTTAGGGTTTCAGGGTTTCAGGGTTCAGGGTTTAGGGTTCAGGGTTTAGGGTTTTGGGTTTAGGGTTCAGGGTTCAGGGTTTAGGGTCAGGGTTCAGGGTTCAGGGTTTCAGGGTTTCAGGGTTTCAGGGTTTTGGGTTCAGGGTTTCAGGGTTCAGGGTTTTAGGGTTCAGGGTTCAGGGTTCAGGGTTTAGGGTTTAGGGTTTAGGGTTTAGGGTTTAGGGTCCAGGGTTTCAGGGTTCAGGGTTTCAGGGTTTAGGGTTTCAGGGTTTTGGGTTCAGGGTTCAGGGTTCAGGGTTCAGGGTTTAGGGTTCAGGGTTTTGGGTTTAGGGTTTAGGGTTTAGGGTTTAGGGTTCAGGGTTTAGGTTCAGGGTTTTGGGTTCAGGGTTCAGGGTTCAGGGTTTAGGGTTCAGGGTTTCAGGGTTTTGGGTTCAGGGTTCAGGGTTTCGGGGTTCAGGGTTTAGGGTTTCAGGGTTCAGGGTTCAGGGTTTAGGGTTTAGGGTTCAGGGTTTAGGGTTTTGGGTTCAGGGTTCAGGGTTTAGGGTTTAGGGTTTCAGGGTTTAGGGTTTCAGGGTTTTGGGTTTAGGGTTCAGGGTTTTGGGTTTAGGGTTTCAGGGTTTTGGGTTCAGGGTTCAGGGTTTAGGTTCAGGGTTTAGGGTTTCAGGGTTTAGGGTTCAGGGTTCAGGGTTCAGGGTTTAGGGTTCAGGGTTTAGGGTTCAGGGTTTCAGGGTTTAGGGTCCAGGGTTTCAGGGTTCAGGGTTCAGGGTTCAGGGTTTTAGGGTTTCAGGGTTCAGGGTTCAGGGTTTCAGGGTTCAGGGTTCAGGGTTCAGGGTTTCGGGTTCAGGGTTTAGGGTTCAGGGTTCAGGGTTCAGGGTTCAGGGTTCAGGGTTCAGGGTTCAGGGTTCAGGGTTTTGGGTTTAGGGTTCAGGGTTCAGGGTTTAGGGTTCAGGGTTTCAGGGTTCAGGGTTCAGGGTTCAGGGTTCAGGGTTCAGGGTTCAGGGTTTAGGGTTCAGGGTTTTGGGTTCAGGGTTTCAGGGTTCAGGGTTCAGGGTTCAGGGTTTAGGGTTTAGGGTTTAGGGTTTCAGGGTTCAGGGTTTAGGGTTTTGGGTTTAGGGTTCAGGGTTCAGGGTTCAGGGTTTCAGGGTTCAGGGTTTCAGGGTTCAGGGTTCAGGGTTTAGGGTTCAGGGTCCAGGGTTCAGGGTTCAGGGTTCAGGGTTCAGGGTTTTGGGTTCAGGGTTCAGGGTTCAGGGTTCAGGGTTCAGGGTTTAGGGTTTAGGGTTCAGGGTTTCAGGGTTCAGGGTTTAGGGTTTAGGGTTCAGGGTTCAGGGTTCAGGGTTCAGGGTTTCAGGGTTCAGGGTTCAGGGTTCAGGGTTCAGGGTTCAGGGTTTCAGGGTTCAGGGTTCAGGGTTCAGGGTTCAGGGTTTAGGGTTCAGGGTTCAGGGTTTAGGGTTCAGGGTTTCAGGGTTTAGGGTTCAGGGTTTAGGGTTTAGGGTTCAGGGTTCAGGGTTCAGGGTTCAGGGTTTTCAGAGTTCAGGGTTTTGGGTTTAGGGTTTAGGGTTTAGGGTTTAGGGTTCAGGGTTCAGGGTTTTAGGGTTTAGGGTTTCAGGGTTTTAGGGTTCAGGGTTCAGGGTTCAGGGTTCAGGGTTTTGGGTTTAGGGTTCAGGGTTCAGGGTTCAGGGTTCAGGGTTTAGGGTTCAGGGTTTAGGGTTTCAGGGTTTAGGGTTTTGGGTTCAGGGTTTAGGGTTTAGGGTTCAGGGTTCAGGGTTTCAGGGTTCAGGGTTCAGGGTTCAGGGTTCAGGGTTCAGGGTTTAGGGTTCAGGGTTTCAGGGTTTAGGGTTTAGGGTTTTGGGTTTCAGGGTTTCAGGGTTCAGGGTTTTGGGTTTAGGGTTCAGGGTTTAGGGTTTAGGGTTTAGGGTTTTAGGGTTTAGGGTTCAGGGTTCAGGGTTCAGGGTTCAGGGTTCAGGGTTCAGGGTTTTCAGGGTTTAGGGTTCAGGGTTTCAGGGTTCAGGGTTCAGGGTTCAGGGTTTTCAGGGTTTAGGGTTTCAGGGTTTCAGGGTTTTGGGTTCAGGGTTTAGGGTTCAGGGTTTTCAGGGTTTCAGGGTTTTGGGTTTAGGTTCAGGGTTTAGGGTTTTTGGGTTCAGGGTTTTAGGGTTTTAGGGTTTTGGGTTCAGGGTTCAGGGTTTAGGGTTTCAGGGTTTCAGGGTTTCAGGGTTTCAGGGTTTCAGGGTTTTCAGGGTTTCAGGGTTCAGGGTTTAGGGTTCAGGGTTCAGGGTTCAGGGTTTAGGGTTCAGGGTTCAGGGTTTCAGGGTTTAGGGTTCAGGGTTTAGGGTTTCAGGGTTCAGGGTTTAGGGTTCAGGGTTCAGGGTTCAGGGTTCAGGGTTCAGGGTTTAGGGTTTTCAGGGTTTCAGGGTTTAGGGTCCAGGGTTTCAGGGTTTAGGGTTTAGGGTTTTTGGTTCAGGGTTTTGGTTCAGGGTTTCAGGGTTTAGGGTTCAGGGTTTCAGGGTTTAGGGTTTTAGGGTTCAGGGTTCAGGGTTCAGGGTTCAGGGTTCAGGGTTTCAGGGTTCAGGGTTCAGGGTTTAGGGTTTCAGGGTTCAGGGTTCAGGGTTCAGGGTTCAGGGTTCAGGGTTTCAGGGTTCAGGGTTTAGGGTTTAGGTTCAGGGTTTTTAGGGTTTCAGGGTTTTAGGTTCAGGGTTTCAGGGTTCAGGGTTCAGGGTTTCAGGGTTTTAGGGTTTAGGGTCCAGGGTTTTGGGTCTCAGGGTTTTCAGGGTTTTAGGGTTCAGGGTTCAGGGTTTAGGGTTTCAGGGTTTTGGGTTCAGGGTTCAGGGTTTAGGGTTTAGGTTCAGGGTTTTCAGGGTTCAGGGTTTCAGGGTTCAGGGTTTAGGGTTTAGGGTTTAGGGTTCAGGGTTCAGGGTTTTGGTTCAGGGTTTCAGGGTTCAGGGTTTCAGGGTTCAGGGTTTTAGGGTTTTGGGTTTAGGGTTTAGGGTTCAGGGTTTAGGGTTCAGGGTTCAGGGTTTTAGGGTTTAGGGTTTTCAGGGTTCAGGGTCAGGGTTTAGGGTTCAGGGTTCAGGGTTCAGGGTTTAGGGTTCAGGGTTTCAGGGTTCAGGGTTTCAGGGTTTAGGGTTTAGGTTCAGGGTTCAGGGTTTTGGTTCAGGGTTCAGGGTTTAGGGTTCAGGGTTTAGGGTTTAGGGTTTAGGGTTTCAGGGTTTTGGGTTCAGGGTTTTTCAGGGTTCAGGGTTTTCAGGGTTTTAGGGTTTAGGGTTTAGGGTTTGGGGTTTAGGGTTTTAGGGTTCAGGGTTTTAGGGTTCAGGGTCAGGGTTTTGGGTTCAGGGTTCAGGGTTCAGGGTTCAGGGTTCAGGGTTCAGGGTTTAGGGTTTTAGGGTTTAGGGTTTAGGGTTCAGGGTTCAGGGTTTCAGGGTTTCAGGGTTCAGGGTTCAGGGTTTAGGGTCCAGGGTCCAGGGTTCAGGGTTCAGGGTTCAGGGTTTCAGGGTTCAGGGTTCAGGGTTTCAGGGTTTTCAGGGTTTTAGGGTTCAGGGTTCAGGGTTCAGGGTTCAGGGTTCAGGGTTCAGGGTTTTGGTTCAGGGTTCAGGGTTCAGGGTTCAGGGTTTCAGGGTTTTCAGGGTTTTCAGGGTTCAGGGTTTTCAGGGTTTTCAGGGTTTCAGGGTTTTAGGGTTTTAGGGTTTCAGGGTTTCAGGGTTCAGGGTTTCAGGGTTTTAGGGTTTCAGGGTTCAGGGTCCAGGGTTTTGGGTTCAGGGTTCAGGGTTCAGGGTACAGGGTTCAGGGTTCAGGGTTCAGGGTTTAGGGTTTTGGGTTTAGGGTTCAGGGTTTTGGGTTCAGGGTTCAGGGTTCAGGGTTTCAGGGTTTAGGGTTCAGGGTTTAGGGTTTCAGGGTTCAGGGTTCAGGGTTTCAGGGTTCAGGGTTCAGGGTTTTAGGGTTTTGGGTTTCAGGGTTTTGGTTCAGGGTTTAGGGTTCAGGGTTCAGGGTTCAGGGTTTCAGGGTTCAGGGTTTCAGGGTTCAGGGTTTTAGGGTTCAGGGTTCAGGGTTTCAGGGTTCAGGGTTTAGGGTTCAGGGTTCAGGGTTTCAGGGTTTAGGGTTTCAGGGTTTCAGGGTTCAGGGTTCAGGGTTCAGGGTTTCGGGTCAGGGTTCAGGGTCCAGGGTTCAGGGTTTCAGGGTCCAGGGTTTCAGGGTTCAGGGTTCAGGGTTTCAGGGTTCAGGGTTCAGGGTTTAGGGTTTAGGGTTTCAGGGTTTTGGGTTCAGGGTTCAGGGTTTAGGGTTCAGGGTTCAGGGTTTCAGGGTTCAGGGTTCAGGGTTCAGGGTTTAGGGTTTTCAGGGTTCAGGGTTCAGGGTTTTGGTTCAGGGTTTTCAGGGTTCAGGGTTTTGGTTCAGGGTTCAGGGTTCAGGGTTCAGGGTTCAGGGTTTAGGTTCAGGGTTCAGGGTTCAGGGTTTCAGGGTTCAGGGTTTCAGGGTTTCAGGGTTCAGGGTTTAGGGTTCAGGGTTTAGGGTTTAGGGTTCAGGGTTCAGGGTTTTAGGGTTTCAGGGTTCAGGGTTTCAGGGTTCAGGGTTCAGGGTTTAGGGTTCAGGGTTCAGGGTTCAGGGTTCAGGGTTCAGGGTTCAGGGTTTCAGGGTTCAGGGTTCAGGGTTTCAGGGTTTAGGGTTTCAGGGTTCAGGGTTTCAGGGTTTAGGGTTTAGGGTTTAGGGTTTCAGGGTTTTCAGGGTTTAGGGTCCAGGGTTCAGGGTTCAGGGTTTAGGGTTCAGGGTTTAGGGTTTCAGGGTTTAGGGTTCAGGGTTTAGGGTTTAGGGTTTCAGGGTTCAGGGTTTAGGGTTCAGGGTTTCAGGGTTCAGGGTCCAGGGTTCAGGGTTCAGGGTTCAGGGTTCAGGGTTCAGGGTTCAGGGTTCAGGGTTCAGGGTTTCAGGGTTCAGGGTTCAGGGTTCAGGGTTCAGGGTTTAGGGTTTCAGGGTTTTGGGTTCAGGGTTCAGGGTTTCAGGGTTCAGGGTTTAGGGTTTCAGGGTTTTGGGTTTAGGGTTCAGGGTTCAGGGTTCAGGGTTTCAGGGTTCAGGGTTCAGGGTTCAGGGTTTCAGGGTTCAGGGTTTCAGGGTTTAGGGTTTTGGGGTTTAGGGTTTTAGGGTTTTGGGTTCAGGGTTTTGGGTTCAGGGTTCAGGGTTCAGGGTTCAGGGTTTCAGGGTTCAGGGTTCAGGGTTCAGGGTTTTGGGTTCAGGGTTCAGGGTTTAGGGTTCAGGGTTCAGGGTTCAGGGTTCAGGGTTTAGGGTTCAGGGTTTCAGGGTTTCAGGGTTTCAGGGTTCAGGGTTCAGGGTTCAGGGTTCAGGGTTTCAGGGTTTAGGGTTCAGGGTTTTCAGGGTTCAGGGTTCAGGGTTTAGGGTCAGGGTTCAGGGTTCAGGGTTCAGGGTTTTGGGTTCAGGGTTTCAGGGTTTTAGGGTTCAGGGTTTAGGGTTCAGGGTTCAGGGTTCAGGGTTCAGGGTTCAGGGTTTCAGGGTTCAGGGTTCAGGGTTTTGGGTTTAGGGTTTTCAGGGTTTTCAGGGTTCAGGGTTTAGGGTTTCAGGGTTTCAGGGTTCAGGGTTCAGGGTTTAGGGTTTAGGGTCCAGGGTTTAGGGTTCAGGGTTTAGGGTTCAGGGTTTAGGGTTCAGGGTTCAGGGTTCAGGGTTTCAGGGTTTAGGGTTTTGGGTTCAGGGTTTAGGGTTTCAGGGTTTTAGGGTTTTGGGTTCAGGGTTCAGGGTTTTCAGGGTTTAGGGTTCAGGGTTTCAGGGTTTTAGGGTTCAGGGTTCAGGGTTTCAGGGTTCAGGGTTCAGGGTTCAGGGTTCAGGGTTCAGGGTTCAGGGTTCAGGGTTCAGGGTTTCAGGGTTTTGGTTCAGGGTTCAGGGTTCAGGGTTTCAGGGTTCAGGGTTTCAGGGTTTAGGGTTTCAGGGTTTCAGGGTTTCAGGGTTCAGGGTTCAGGGTTTAGGGTTCAGGGTTCAGGGTTCAGGGTTTAGGGTTTCAGGGTTCAGGGTTCAGGGTTTTCAGGGTTCAGGGTTTTCAGGGTTCAGGGTTCAGGGTTTCAGGGTTCAGGGTTCAGGGTTTAGGGTTTTAGGGTTTTAGGGTTTTCAGGGTTTAGGGTTTAGGGTTTAGGGTTCAGGGTTCAGGGTTTCAGGGTTTCAGGGTTCAGGGTTCAGGGTTCAGGGTTTTAGGGTTTTAGGGTTCAGGGTTCAGGGTTTAGGGTTTTGGGTTCAGGGTTTAGGGTTCAGGGTTCAGGGTTTAGGGTTCAGGGTTCAGGGTTTAGGTTCAGGGTTCAGGGTTTTGGGTTTCAGGGTTTTAGGGTTTAGGGTTTCAGGGTTTCAGGGTTTTAGGGTTTCAGGGTTCAGGGTTTCAGGGTTTAGGGTTCAGGGTTTAGGGTTTCAGGGTTCAGGGTTCAGGGTTCAGGGTTCAGGGTTTAGGGTTTAGGGTTCAGGGTTCAGGGTTCAGGGTTCAGGGTTTAGGGTTTAGGGTTTTCAGGGTTTTGGGTTCAGGGTTTTGGGTTCAGGGTTCAGGGTTTCAGGGTTCAGGGTTTTCAGGGTTTAGGTTCAGGGTTTTCAGGGTTCAGGGTTCAGGGTCCAGGGTTCAGGGTTCAGGGTTCAGGGTTTCAGGGTTTAGGGTTCAGGGTTCAGGGTTCAGGGTTCAGGGTTCAGGGTTCAGGGTTCAGGGTTCAGGGTTTCAGGGTTCAGGGTTCAGGGTTCAGGGTTTAGGTCCAGGGTTTTGGGTTCAGGGTTTTCAGGGTTCAGGGTTTAGGGTTTAGGGTTTTGGGTTCAGGGTTTAGGGTTTTAGGGTTTCAGGGTTTTCAGGGTTCAGGGTTTCAGGGTTCAGGGTTCAGGGTTTAGGGTCCAGGGTTTTAGGGTTTTAGGGTTTTTGGGTTCAGGGTTTTCAGGGTTTTGGGTTCAGGGTTCAGGGTTTAGGGTTCAGGGTTTCAGGGTTCAGGGTTCAGGGTTCAGGGTTCAGGGTTCAGGGTTTAGGGTTTTCAGGGTTCAGGGTTTAGGGTTTAGGGTCCAGGGTTTCAGGGTTCAGGGTTTCAGGGTTCAGGGTTTCAGGGTTTTCAGGGTTTTGGGTTCAGGGTTCAGGGTTCAGGGTTCAGGGTTTTGGGTTTCAGGGTTCAGGGTTTTCAGGGTTCAGGGTTTCAGGGTTTTGGGTTTAGGGTTTAGGGTTCAGGGTTTAGGGTTTAGGGTTTAGGGTTCAGGGTTTTAGGGTTCAGGGTTTTTGGTTCAGGGTTTAGGGTTCAGGGTTCAGGGTTTAGGGTCCAGGGTTTTCAGGGTTTTAGGGTTCAGGGTTCAGGGTTCAGGGTTCAGGGTTCAGGGTTCAGGGTTTAGGGTCCAGGGTTTCAGGGTTTCAGGGTTTAGGGTTTCAGGGTTTCAGGGTTTAGGGTTCAGGGTTTCAGGGTTCAGGGTTTTGGGTTCAGGGTTCAGGGTTTAGGGTTCAGGGTTTCAGGGTTCAGGGTTTAGGGTTTTAGGGTTCAGGGTTTAGGGTCCAGGGTTTCAGGGTTTCAGGGTTCAGGGTTCAGGGTTTCAGGGTTCAGGGTTCAGGGTTTTGGGTTCAGGGTTCAGGGTTCAGGGTTCAGGGTTCAGGGTTCAGGGTTTCAGGGTTCAGGGTTCAGGGTTTCAGGGTTCAGGGTTCAGGGTTTCAGGGTTCAGGGTTCAGGGTTCAGGGTTTAGGGTTTAGGGTTTTCAGGGTTTCAGGGTTTCAGGGTTTAGGGTTCAGGGTTCAGGGTTCAGGGTTTAGGGTCCAGGGTTTAGGGTTCAGGGTTTCAGGGTTCAGGGTTTAGGGTTTTAGGGTTCAGGGTTCAGGGTTCAGGGTTTAGGGTTCAGGGTTTTCAGGGTTTTCAGGGTTCAGGGTTCAGGGTTCAGGGTTCAGGGTTCAGGGTTTCAGGGTTCAGGGTTTTCAGGGTTCAGGGTTTTGGTTCAGGGTTTAGGGTTTCAGGGTTTAGGTTTTTGGTTCAGGGTTTTGGTTTAGGGTCCAGGGTTTAGGGTTTAGGGTTTCAGGGTTCAGGGTTTAGGGTTTAGGGTTTAGGGTTTAGGTCCAGGGTTCAGGGTTCAGGGTTTCAGGGTTTTCAGGGTTCAGGGTTCAGGGTTCAGGGTTCAGGGTCAGGGTTTAGGGTTTCAGGGTTCAGGGTTCAGGGTTCAGGGTTCAGGGTTCAGGGTTCAGGGTTTAGGGTTCAGGGTTTAGGGTTCAGGGTTTCAGGGTTTTCAGGGTTCAGGGTTCAGGGTTCAGGGTTCAGGGTTCAGGGTTCAGGGTTCAGGTTCAGGGTTCAGGGTTTTGGGTTCAGGGTTTCAGGGTTTCAGGGTTTTAGGGTTTAGGGTTTAGGGTTCAGGGTTTCAGGGTTTTGGTTCAGGGTTCAGGGTTCAGGGTTCAGGGTTTTCAGGGTTTCAGGGTTTCAGGGTTTTAGGGTCCAGGGTTCAGGGTTCAGGGTTCAGGGTTCAGGGTTCAGGGTTTTCAAGGTTCAGGGTTTCAGGGTTCAGGGTTCAGGGTTCAGGGTTTAGGGTTCAGGGTTTAGGGTTTCAGGGTTTCAGGGTTTTCAGGGTTTTCAGGGTTTAGGGTTTTAGGGTTCAGGGTTTTCAGGGTTCAGGGTTCAGGGTTCAGGGTTTTAGGGTTTCAGGGTTTCAGGGTTTTCAGGGTTCAGGGTTTAGGGTTTCAGGGTTCAGGGTTCAGGGTTTCAGGGTTTAGGGTTTAGGGTTCAGGGTTTAGGGTTTCAGGGTTCAGGGTTTAGGGTTTAGGGTTTAGGGTTTAGGGTTTAGGGTTCAGGGTTTCAGGGTTTAGGGTTCAGGGTTCAGGGTTTAGGGTTTAGGGTTTAGGGTTCAGGGTTCAGGGTTCAGGGTTTCAGGGTTTTCAGGGTTCAGGGTTTCAGGGTTCAGGGTTTCAGGGTTCAGGGTTTTAGGGTTTTGGGTTCAGGGTTCAGGGTTCAGGGTTCAGGGTTCAGGGTTCAGGGTTCAGGGTTCAGGGTTTCAGGGTTCAGGGTTTAGGGTTTAGGTTCAGGGTTTAGGGTTCAGGGTTTAGGGTTTCAGGGTTTCAGGGTTTCAGGGTTTTGGGTTCAGGGTTTAGGGTTCAGGGTTTCAGGGTTTCAGGGTTCAGGGTTTTCAGGGTTTTCAGGGTTCAGGGTTTAGGGTTCAGGGTTTCAGGGTTTCAGGGTTCAGGGTTTTCAGGGTTTTCAGGGTTCAGGGTTTCAGGGTTTTAGGGTTTCAGGGTTTAGGGTTTCAGGGTTCAGGGTTTCAGGGTTCAGGGTTCAGGGTTTCAGGGTTCAGGGTTCAGGGTTCAGGGTTTCAGGGTTTAGGGTTCAGGGTTTTGGGTTTAGGTTTAGGGTTCAGGGTTTAGGGTTTTAGGGTTTAGGGTTTTAGGGTTTAGGGTTTAGGGTCCAGGGTTCAGGGTTTCAGGGTTCAGGGTTTAGGGTTTAGGGTTCAGGGTTCAGGGTTCAGGGTTTAGGGTTTAGGGTTTCAGGGTTCAGGGTTCAGGGTTCAGGGTTCAGGGTTCAGGGTTCAGGGTTTAGGGTCCAGGGTCAGGGTTCAGGGTTCAGGGTTCAGGGTTCAGGGTTCAGGGTTCAGGGTTCAGGGTTTAGGGTTTCAGGGTTTTGGGTTCAGGGTTCAGGGTTTCAGGGTTCAGGGTTCAGGGTTCAGGGTTTAGGGTTTAGGGTTCAGGGTTCAGGGTTTCAGGGTTCAGGGTTCAGGGTTCAGGGTTCAGGGTTTTGGGTTTCAGGGTTCAGGGTTTCAGGGTTTTCAGGGTTTCAGGGTTTAGGGTTTAGGGTTTTCAGGGTTTCAGGGTTTAGGGTTTCAGGGTTCAGGGTTCAGGGTTTAGGGTTCAGGGTTTCAGGGTTTAGGGTTTTGGGTTCAGGGTTCAGGGTTTCAGGGTTCAGGGTTCAGGGTTCAGGGTTTAGGGTTTAGGGTTTCAGGGTTCAGGGTTTCAGGGTTTCAGGGTTTCAGGGTTCAGGGTTTAAGGGTTTTAGGGTTTAGGGTTCAGGGTTCAGGGTTTAGGGTTTCAGGGTTTAGGGTTCAGGGTTTAGGGTTCAGGGTTTAGGGTTCAGGGTTTCAGGGTTTTCAGGGTTCAGGGTTTCAGGGTTCAGGGTTCAGGGTTTCAGGGTTCAGGGTTCAGGGTTTAGGGTTCAGGGGTCCAGGGTTTAGGGTTCAGGGTTCAGGGTTCAGGGTTCAGGGTTTCAGGGTTCAGGGTTCAGGGTTCAGGGTTCAGGGTTCAGGGTTTAGGGTTTAGGGTTCAGGGTTCAGGGTTCAGGGTTTTTGGGTTTAGGGTCCAGGGTTTTCAGGGTTTAGGGTTTTCAGGGTTCAGGGTTTAGGGTTCAGGGTTCAGGGTTTAGGGTTTAGGTTCAGGGTTTCAGGGTTCAGGGTTTTGGGTTCAGGGTTTAGGGTTTTAGGGTTCAGGGTTCAGGGTTCAGGGTTTTAGGGTTTAGGGTTTAGGGTTTCAGGGTTTAGGGTTTAGGGTTTCAGGGTTTTCAGGGTTTAGGGTTTAGGGTTTTCAGGGTTCAGGGTTCAGGGTTCAGGGTTCAGGGTTCAGGGTTCAGGGTTCAGGGTTTTAGGGTTTAGGGTTTAGGGTTCAGGGTTCAGGGTTCAGGGTTTAGGGTTTAGGGTTCAGGGTTCAGGGTTTTCAGAGTTTCAGGGTTCAGGGTTCAGGGTTTCAGGGTTCAGGGTTCAGGGTTCAGGGTTTCAGGGTTCAGGGTTCAGGGTCCAGGGTTTCAGGGTTCAGGGTTCAGGGTTCAGGGTTTAGGGTTTAGGGTTCAGGGTTCAGGGTTTAGGGTTCAGGGTTTAGGGTTTTCAGGGTTTCAGGGTTCAGGGTTTAGGGTTTTGGGTCAGGGTTCAGGGTTTAGGGTTCAGGGTTCAGGGTTTTAGGGTTTCAGGGTTTCAGGGTTCAGGGTTCAGGGTTCAGGGTTCAGGGTTCAGGGTTTCAGGGTTTTGGTTCAGGGTTTCAGGGTTCAGGGTTTAGGGTTTTGGGTTCAGGGTTCAGGGTTCAGGGTTTCAGGGTTTTGGGTTTCAGGGTTCAGGGTTTTAGGGTTCAGGGTTCAGGGTTCAGGGTTTAGGGTCAGGGTTTCAGGGTTCAGGGTTTCAGGGTTCAGGGTTTTGGGTTCAGGGTTCAGGGTTCAGGGTTCAGGGTTCAGGGTTCAGGGTCCAGGGTTCAGGGTTCAGGGTTCAGGGTTTAGGGTTTCAGGGTTCAGGGTTCAGGGTTTAGGGTCCAGGGTTTAGGGTTTAGGGTTCAGGGTTCAGGGTTCAGGGTTCAGGGTTCAGGGTTCAGGGTTCAGGGTTTCAGGGTTTCAGGGTTCAGGGTTCAGGGTTTTCAGGGTTTTGGGTTCAGGGTTTAGGTTCAGGGTTTAGGGTTTCAGGGTTTCAGGGTTTTGGGTTTCAGGGTTTCAGGGTTCAGGGTTTAGGGTTTCAGGGTTTCAGGGTTCAGGGTTCAGGGTTTAGGGTTTAGGGTTCAGGGTTCAGGGTTCAGGGTTTTGGGTCCAGGGTTCAGGGTTCAGGGTTCAGGGTTCAGGGTTCAGGGTTTCAGGGTTCAGGGTTCAGGGTTTTAGGGTTTTCAGGGTTCAGGGTTCAGGGTTTAGGGTTTCAGGGTTTTCAGGGTTCAGGGTTTCAGGGTTCAGGGTTCAGGGTTTAGGGTTTAGGGTTCAGGGTTTCAGGGTTTTCGGTTTAGGGTTCAGGGTTTCAGGGTTTAGGGTTTAGGTTTCAGGGTTTTGGGTTCAGGGTTTTAGGGTTCAGGGTTTCAGGGTTTAGGGTTCAGGGTTCAGGGTTCAGGGTTTAGGGTTTCAGGGTTCAGGGTTCAGGGTTCAGGGTTTCAGGGTTCAGGGTTCAGGGTTCAGGGTTTTCAGGGTTCAGGGTTCAGGGTTCAGGGTTTCAGGGTTCAGGGTTCAGGTTTCAGGGTTTTAGGGTTTAGGGTTTCGGGTTCAGGGTTTCAGGGTTTAGGGTTTAGGGTTCAGGGTTTCAGGGTTTTGGGTTTCAGGGTTTCAGGGTTTTGGGTTTCAGGGTTCAGGGTTTCAGGGTTTCAGGGTTCAGGGTTTTCAGGGTTCAGGGTTCAGGGTTCAGGGTTCAGGGTTTAGGGTTTCAGGGTTCAGGGTTTCAGGGTTTAGGGTTTAGGGTTTAGGGTTTAGGGTTTAGGGTTTCAGGGTTTCAGGGTTTTGGGTTCAGGGTTCAGGGTTCAGGGTTTAGGGTTCAGGGTTTCAGGGTTTCAGGGTTCAGGGTTCAGGGTTCAGGGTTCAGGGTTTCAGGGTTTAGGTTCAGGGTTCAGGGTTTTAGGGTTCAGGGTTTAGGGTTCAGGGTTTAGGGTTTAGGGTTCAGGGTTTTGGGTTCAGGGTTTCAGGGTTCAGGGTTTAGGGTTTAGGGTTCAGGGTTCAGGGTTCAGGGTTCAGGGTTTAGGGTCAGGGTTCAGGGTTCAGGGTTTAGGGTTTCAGGGTTTAGGGTTTCAGGGTTTAGGGTTCAGGGTTTCAGGGTTCAGGGTTCAGGGTTCAGGGTTCAGGGTTTAGGGTTTAGGGTTCAGGGTTTAGGGTTCAGGGTTTAGGGTTCAGGGTTCAGGGTTCAGGGTTTAGGGTTCAGGGTTCAGGGTTTCAGGGTTTAGGGTTTCAGGGTTTTGGGTTTAGGGTTCAGGGTTCAGGGTTCAGGGTTCAGGGTTTAGGGTTTAGGGTCCAGGGTTTTGGGTTCAGGGTTCAGGGTTCAGGGTTTAGGGTTCAGGGTTCAGGGTTTAGGGTTTCAGGGTTCAGGGTTTTGGGTCCAGGGTTTCAGGGTTCAGGGTTTAGGGTTTAGGGTTTCAGGGTTTTCAGGGTTTTGGGTTTAGGGTTTAGGGTTTAGGGTTTAGGGTTTCAGGGTTCAGGGTTCAGGGTTCAGGGTTTAGGGTTTAGGGTTTCAGGGTTTCAGGGTTCAGGGTTTAGGGTTCAGGGTTCAGGGTTTCAGGGTTTCAGGGTTTCAGGGTTCAGGGTTCAGGGTTCAGGGTTCAGGGTTTCAGGGTTCAGGGTTTTGGGTCCAGGGTTTTGGGTTTAGGGTTTAGGGTTTAGTGGTTCAGGGTTTAGGGTTTAGGGTTCAGGGTTTAGGGTTTCAGGGTTCAGGGTTTAGGGTTCAGGGTTCAGGGTTCAGGGTTCAGGGTTTCAGGGTTTTGGGGTTCAGGGTTCAGGGTTCAGGGTTTTGGTTCAGGG